>JAOWLH010000011.1:9592500-10277500 GCA_027405865.1 Salix purpurea
GTGTGTATGAACAGTGTTTTCAACAGTAAATCTCGTTTTCTTTTAGGTATATGTTAATATATATATATATATATAACCAGCGCTGGCTTTGCAAACCAGTGCTGGTGATCATGAAACTGGCACCCCGTAGGCTGCCAGTGAAGAGGAGATCAAACTGGCAGCCCGTAGGCTGCCAGTTTAGATGAAGCAACCAGCGCTGGCCTTGCAAATTAATAATTATTTTGTTTTAGTTATCGGGATGTAAAATTATATTGTAAAGTACACCCGTAGATAGTAAAAAAGAGTTTTTGAAATGCAACGTAAAAAAATTAAACCTCATAATGGTTGGGTTTTCAACTGCCATAAGGTAGAGACTCTCTCATGAAGAGAGATCTACCATGAGCCTTAGGAAAGACCAAACGAATAAAAAATATGACTTAGAAAAAAAATAAAAAAATCAAACAATAATGTAGCTTACCTAAGGCAGAGTGCACTAGAGGTGATATGTCTTTCAGTTGCACAACAAGTCCCTTTACCCAGACTCTCGCAGTCTATTAGGTTTTCTAGTGACCTTAATAATAGGTGGTGATTTCTAATATTTATAGTCGTAACTTTACGACTATAAAACACCTCTTTTATCATGCCTCGTTTCCCCTCCAGGGATGGCAACGCGAGAAACGCAAAAGAAACATCATCGTGACAACGTGCATCCATATGTTATCGAGATTGATTTTTATGAGAGTAGCATAAATTTTGACCATGTATTTATTAAAACATTGATGGAGTGATGGAGGCAAAAGACATACACCTTCCATTGAGATTGCACTAGCACTCCAAAATATGGTGATGTTGACAAGTCTTCTAATAGATAAGACACTTGTCATCGGTCATGGAGGCTCGATCGATAAAGATACTTTATCTTATTATCTATTAGGATAGGTGTCTCCAATTAGTACACATAGAGGCAGTTAGATGTTAATTTTTAGAACCCCCCCAAACAGATGCGACAATAAAACAATTGTTATGTATGCTTAAGTACACATATTTCATGTGTTTAGAGGTTTTATTTTCATGAGTATTGCTAGCAATGTAGTATTGTTATACTTTATGACACCACTCGATGATTTTTGGGTTATTCTGAATTATAGCTAGAGGGAGCTATACTTGCATATCTAAAACAACAACTTTATAAAACATCTCCAAAAAATAAATTCATAGTTGTCTTCTATTTCTTAAAATATATATATTTCAAATTATTTTATTATTCGGGTTAATGGAATTTAAATATTAACTTGTAATTCTCAATGTTGATTAATATAGTTTTGGTCATAAAAATATTTTCATATTGGGCGTTCAGGGTATTAGGATTATAAAATGTTTGACATTGTCACTCAAAGGCTAGTTTTCATTGGTTATAGGTCATAATTCAAAACATATATGATCAATTTCAATTTTTTATTTATATAAACTGAATGCAAACCAAAGGTGTTAACTTCGTGCTTGTCTTGTAAGATGGTATGAGGTTAGACATTTCATAGTAAATCCATCTCATGTCCATGAGTTTTATCATGATGAGTTGGACGCTTAGTTGCCGCATTAGATATATAACATAAATGTATTTGATTTTTTTATTTGAATGTTGATTATTCAGATTGATTTCATGAAATAAGTTATTTACATGTTCTGATAGGTTATATAGATGCTTTATATGGAGGACTTGATATTTCAGCCTTGCCAATATATAAAAGATCTAACATTTGATTAGCATAGGTCCTATTGCACTATTTTGATATTTTGAGATGCATTGTATGGTTCAAGTAAGGCGTCAGTTTGGACTATCTCAGCACATTCCAAATTATATTGATATTGGAAATTAGCTTCCCACCTTATAACGATTTAATTACCAAAACAATCCCATTTCCACACCTTATATACTAATTTTAGTCAATTTTCTCGTACATACAAATCTTACCCTTTCCATGTCCGAAAAAGAGAAATCAATTATTCTTATATACAAGTAATATTAATTAGAATACATACGACACCGTGTCCATCTATCTATATGTGTGATATAACTTTATTTTATTCAAATGCTAACTTCGATATCCAAAATCAGAAATAATTAAATCGTGAGGTAATTACTGTAGCAGTGGAAATAAGTTTGATCATCAACTATGATTTTGGGTGAGATTGCGAAACTTTTTTTAAAAAATGGAACAAATATTAAATATAGAAGATAGTTTAGTTAAAAAGCGGAGAGAAAATAATATGTAATAAAAAAAACTGCAACAGGAGCAGCAGCACAATATTGAACTGATTAGTCTTCGAATGGGTAACGTTAGATGACCTTCCTTCTGAATAAGCAAAAAGAAGAAGAAAACAGAAAAAGAAGAGCTGGAAATGTGACATATATATCAAATTTGTCAATTCCGTATATTTCGGTTGATATTTTATTTTCTTAATTGAAATAAAATATTTTATTTTCAGATAATTTCGGTATGTTGTTTTGATATGTGTTGTTTATGTATATATATAATTAAATATATTAATTTAAAAAAAATACAAAAATAAAATTATTTAGAAATGTGTAATTTAATCTAAAAAAATATAATAAAATAATTTTTCTGAATAAAATTATAAACATGTATAATATTACAAAAATATCATTATTAATCTTGTAATGTCATTATGTTTTCTGATTAATAAGAAATTTTAATATAATATATAAATATATCAGAAAACTCCTTATATAATTTTATTTTAATCTAATTGTTAAATTAAAAAATATAATTAATATTATAAAATTATTTATTAGCATTTCGACTGATATGGAATTTAAACGAAATTAACATCATTGATGACTGTGCTTGTGCTTGTGTGTTGCCATCTCAATCTCCTGCTGCCTGGTTTTTTCCTCTAATAAATTATACTGTCACTGTCTTCACTCCTCCCCTACACAATCTCCTTCTAATTCCTACCCAAAAGCCCGCTTACTTCGCTTCTCAACTTCCCCCATATCCCGTGTCCTCTCCTTCGAAGCTACTACTTCTTTCCTTGTAGATTTCACTTTCAATCAACTCTTTCATTTCCCTCTTCTCCCAAGCAAACCCACTAATTATTATGCTTCTCCTTTTCTAGCATCTTACTTTATCTTCAAAACCCAACAACCCAAAAAAAATATGTTCCCTCTTCTTCTTTTTGATTAGGGCTTCACTTTGATCTATAGATTTACCTAAATGTGTCCAGTTACTGAAGATGGAGTTCAATACTCGTTTGCACTTGAATACACCGGACCTCCGGTGGGCTACGACATCCCACGTGCAGCCCCTGTCAACGTAAACAACATCCCTGTCGCCGCCGTAGTTTCTCACATAAATTTTCAGAAAAATATCACTTTACCTGTAGTAAAACCTCTGTTACCCCCCTCTGATCCCAGCAAAAACCCAAAATCTGTTAACACAGGAAAAATCCCAGGTAAGGATTGTGGATCTGAAGAGGCAGTTATAACTGTATCACCAACTTCCGTTATAGAGATAGCTGTGGTTCATAATTTGCAAGAATGTGTCTTTTCTGGCGAGTTAAGCAGTTCAGGTTTATTGAATGAAGCTGGTGCAAGTTCAAGTACTAATAGTTTTGATGATAAATCACGTGATGAAAGTTTGCTAAAGTTGAGGGTTTCTAATGAATTGTCTTCGAATCGAGGTTGGGAGTCAAATGAATCTGTTTTAAGTAGTGTTGATGTTGATGATGAGTACCCGTCTTCGCGTGTTTCTAGTGTTAAGGTTTCAAATAATGAGTTGAATGGTGAGGGTAGAAAAGCCCCAGTTGTTACTTTTCGCGATATTGAATCGAATGATGGTGTTGGTGACGATGGTATTGGTGATATTGATGATGAGTTTGGTGGCAACGAGGGGTTTTTCGAGGAGGAGGAGGGGGTTCTACGGATTAAACCAGAGGCCAGAAGTAAAGGGAAGAAAGGGAGTTGTTATAGGTGTTTTAAAGGGAGGAAGTTCACGGAGAAGGAAGTTTGTCTTGTTTGTGATGCGAAGTATTGTAGCAATTGTGTCCTTAGAGCGATGGGATCGATGCCAGAAGGGAGAAAGTGTGTTACTTGTATTGGATTTCCGATTGACGAATCAAAGCGTGGGAGTTTAGGGAAGTGTTCTAGGATGCTCAAGAGGCTGTTGAATAATTTGGAGGTTAGACAGATAATGAAGGCAGAGAAGTTGAGTGAGGCAAATCAGTTGCCTCCGGAGTATGTTTATGTGAATGGAGAACCACTTTGTCACGAGGAGTTAGATGTTTTGCAGGCTTGTTCGAACCCGCCCAAGAAGATGAAACCTGGAAACTATTGGTATGATAAAGTGTCCGGTCTTTGGGGAAAGGTGAATATAGCACAATACTTTTGGTGGTTAAGTTCTTGTCATAATTTGATACGGTTTGTTTCTTTATTATGGACTTTGATGGCTGTTTCAAATTTTCAATTTAACAGGAAGGGCAAAAGCCTTCCCAGATTATAAGTCCTCATTTGAATGTTGGGGGTCCAATGAAGGCAAATGCTAGCAGTGGAAACACACAGGTTTTCATCAATGGCCGGGAGATCACAAAAGTAGAGCTTAGGATGTTGCAGGTTGAGTTTCAACACATGTTCTTCTCTTTGTTTGTTTTGAATGATTTAATGTCAAGGGTTTTAGTATTAAGACATTTCGTTGAAATTGCAGCTGGCAGGAGTTCAATGCGCTGGCAACCCACATTTTTGGGTCAATGAGGATGGATCATACCAAGAAGAGGGACAGAAGAACACTAAAGGTTACATTTGGGGCAAGGTATGCTTTATATGGTACTTCATCTCTGCCTGAATTTCCCTTTCTGCTTCTATGAATGCATTTGGAATTTATTTGTCTCTTGTTACTTTACAGGCGGGAATGAAACTTGTTTGTGCTTTCTTATCACTACCTGTTCCTTCGAAACCTTCAAATTCCTGTGGAGAGCAAGTTAATAGTCTGATTAGCAGAAGTGTCCCAGACTACCTTGAGCAGAGAACACTTCTGAAGCTTCTTTTGGTTGGATCTAGTGGATCTGGAACAAGTACTATCTTTAAGCAGGTGCTTTCTCAACCGAGCTCCTCTAAATTTGTTTATGTTAAGGATCACCTCTCGTTGCTTAGTCTCATATTCTCATGATCTCATTTTCCATCTTAAAACATCCGAAAGATGTATCAAAAGTAGATGGATGTTAATGGGGTTTGCTGTCTTTACTTTGTTTTATATGATTGTGGTCTCTTATCCTGTCTAAGCACATCCAAGTGATGTTTCAATTTAGGTACATGGATGTTATTCTGTTAACTTATGTTAATGCATTTCTTTGATTATAAAATTTAGTTGGAGAACCTTGGATGATAAGGTAAAAAACAGTAACAATGTTCAAGCTATGCATATTCTCAAGCAACTGCCAAACATTCCCGTTGTCCCAAATTATATTTCCTTATTTTATTTGCTCAAAACTTTAATTTTTGGTAAACGGGGATCCCTTTTATATTTCTTTGTTCTTACCATAGCAAAATCCCATGGTGTGATAAATGCTATTTAATGAAGGATAAAATGGGAAATCGAGGGTAAAAGATGTTTATTTAAGAAAGCAGAACTCTTCCAATCCAATTGTAGATACTATGCTTAAAAGCTAAAACAGTTTAAATGGTAAGCCAAAGTTAAACTTTGAAACTAAATAAACCATCAACAAAAGCAATGTATAAAGATTAAAAGTGAGTTCAATAGAATCAAATCTGCTAGATTATTTAAAAGGTCCACTAATTTTTGTGGTCATGTGGGTGTTGTGTCATTGCCCACCATTTGTCATTGCCCATAAGGGACTGGTTTATAACACCTGACTACACATTGAAAGAGTTCTTGTAAGAGAACCTTGTTCTGTAAGTGTCATACTTTTAGTGTGCATTGATCTCTGTACACGGGTGCACATGGTGGATGTCTCTAATTTTGCCTTTGGTAATATTGGTATCATACCTTATCCTGCAAAGCATGGCTTTTATGACATGCTAGTCAATGCCGTCAAAAATTAGCTTTCTTAATTCTAATTTGATGTTTTTTTCAGGCAAAGATTCTTTATAAACCTGTCCCTTTCACTGAAGATGAGCGTGAAAACATTAAATTGACAATCCAAAGTAACGTGTATGGTTATCTTGGTATACTTCTTGAGGGACGTGATCGTTTTGAAGAGGAAAGTTTAGCTGCAGTGACAAAAGAGCAATCTACTGATGAAACAGAACATATTGGTATGTTGAGTCTCTATTCTTGACTCAAATATTTTTTTCCTAGTTCTTGGTATTGTTTTTTGGAGAATGGCTGTCGTGTATATCCCTAACACATGTGGGTGGGCGTACATAAAGCGGGAAAAAGGAACAGATGTTGTGTAACATTTGTAACTTTTAACGATCCCTTTTTTTGTATGGGAATACATTAGATTCGTACTTCTTCTTGTCTCCAAGTAGTGTGTATAAGGAAACAGATTTTATGTGGGAACTGGGATGACCCTAAGAAGTTCTGTCTTCAAGATGTGATTAGATAAATATGATTAGTAGCATTGATGAATAGCATCCAGTTGCAGAATGTGCTGATTGGTATACATTACTTTAAAACTCTTCTCGGGCTTTTATTCTGTTAAGTGCCTGAAAGAAAATGCTGTGTGACAATAGGGAGTAAAAGTAACACCAACTGCCAAACTATCTACTCGATTGGTCCAAGGCTTAAAGCATTCTCGGATTGGCTTCTGAAGACTATGGTTTCTGGGAATTTGGAAGCAATTTTTCCAGCTGCTACTCGTGAATATGCACCACTAGTTGAAGAGTTGCTGAAGGATGAAGCTATTCGGGCCACTTATAAGCGGAGAAATGAGTTGGAAATGCTACCCAGTGTGTCAAGTTATTTCTTGGAGCGGGTAAGATCTTTTGTGAGCTTCATTTGCTCAGTTCAAATTTGTTAGACTATTATATCTGGTCTATACATGCTTCTCTGTTGTTACTTGCTAGTTTTTAGTCAAGATGTGAAGTTTTCTGTATTCATGCCTGCATCATTTCTGGCCAAAGTTAGAGCAATAAAATATTTTAGAAGAGAATAATTTTGATTTTCTGACTGATATAAGAGGAACTGGCCATTTATTTTATTTTATTTTATTTTATTTATTAATGAAAAAAAGAGTGATATTGTATTCTGCTTTAACAGTTGCCTGATGGTATGGTATTCATGTTGATAGTATATGATTCATGGTTAAAATGGGATTCATTTTGGTTCCTCAGCTTGCCTAGGTTGATCCAAGTGCTGCTTTAGTTTCTCTCATTAGACAATGGTGATGTTTAAGTTTATCCATTGTATTGAACAAAGGTTTACAGACTATTTAGTTTCATGTCATTGTGCTCTTGCCAAATATAACTGCATGATAACGAAACTGCAGTTTCTTTGATATCATTACTGAAATTATTCTCTCTGCAGGCTGTTGATATATTGAGAACAGACTATGAACCCTCAGATTTGGATATTCTATATGCTGAGGGTGTTACTTCATCAAATGGTCTTGCTTGCTTGGACTTCTCATATCCTCAATCAGCATCTGATGATAAGTATGACACTGAAGACCAGCATGACACTTTGCTGAGGTACGAGCTGTAGTTTATTATAGAAGTGCCTTAATTTCTGATGGTTTTAGCTCTCACCTCTGTTATGAAGTGGGTCGTAAGCAATCACAGTCGTGCCTCTGTGCTATATGCTGGACCTCTGGCATGGCTCACCTAATTCTTCTATCTCATCACACAGGGACATCATTGAATATTTAGTCATTTGTAGAGGTATCCTTTTATTGTTAATATTTTCCCCCTTTACTCTGGTCACCAGGTACCAACTAATTAGTGTACATGCACGGGGGCTTGGAGAGAACTGCAAGTGGCTAGAGATGTTTGAAGATGTTGGGATGGTCATTTTCTGTGTTGCCATGAATGACTATGATCAGTTTACAGTTGATGGGAATGGCTTGTCTACGAACAAGATGTTGCTGAGCAGGAAATTCTTTGAGAGCATTGTTACTCATCCAACATTTGAGCAGATGGATTTTCTTTTGATACTAAATAAATTCGATCTGTTTGAGGAGAAAATTGAGCGAGCACCGTTGACTCAATGTGAATGGTTCAACGATTTCCATCCAGTGGTCAGTCGCCATCGTTCCAACAGCAACAGCAGTAGCAACAGCATTAATACTAGCCCCTCACTTGGTCAGCTGGGTGCCCACTATATGGCAGTCAAGTTCAAGAGGCTTTATTCTTCACTCACTGGAAGGAGTCTGTATACTTCTGTGGTCAAGGGACTCGAACCTGATAGTGTTGATGCAGCTCTTAAATATGCGAGGGAAATTCTGAAGTGGGATGAAGAGAAACCAAACTTCAGCCTCACTGAGTATTCAATGTATAGCACCGAGGCAAGCTCCTATTCCCCCTGATGAGTAAAGCAGGAAACACTTGTATATGGGTCTCAGCTCTTGACAGCAGTTCTCATTGCCACTGTACATATAATGGCATGTAAATTAGCGAGAGAAGCAGCTTTTCTTGCGTCAGCCGGAAGATTGTTAAGCCGGCCTTTTAGGTTTATCTCAATGTCATTCATCAAAAGAATTATTTACTAGATTAGAAATTAGGGTGAAACATACACAGTTTTCCTCGTCATCCCGTGAAGGAATCGCTTGATGTTGTTTTTCTGCTTCTTTCTCCATCTGAATGAACTGGGTTCGACTATTCATTTGCAATATAATCATATCTTCTAAATGCCGCCTTTCCCCAGACATCAATAGAAATTCATCAGAGAAAAGAACAAGTGAGATGACATTTTAGAGGAATGAATGTATAATAATCAGAAATCCAAAAAAAAAAAAAAAAAAGATTTTGATAGCTATACTGGCTTGGTTCTTCTCCATTCTCTGCAAGAGTTCTCCATGCATACGGATTACGGAGTGATTAATAATCCTTGCTAGTTAAGGACTGCATTACCAACTTGGGTATATATCTCACTGATGGTATTCTAATGGGACTCGATGTATAGCTTAAGTTGCATCATATCAAATCACAGAAAAGACCCACTTTTTATCGATTGAAAATCAATTCCTTTCTTCTGTACTCACTTCTGCAGGAGTAGGAACATGCCCAGACTCGATCCATGGATTTAGAATGATCCCAAGCCTATATATCCTGAAAATAAAGCTGAGAGGTTGAATGATGAGCTTCATACTCTGAGGAAATTCCTGCTATGAAGTACTGGAGCACAGAAGCTGTGGAGGTGATATTAGCTCTTACAAAAAAGCAAAGTTGGTCCATGGATTTGCTGGGACTTCGGGTGGTTTTGATATTATCGAATTATTCTGAATATATTTAAATTTTTTAGCCCAAAGGTAGAATAGTCATTATACAATGCATTATAAAGAGAAAATACTTAATTTCCCCTATGGACATGGTAACGGGTCTAATGACCAATGGATCCTTGTGAAATTATCGAATTATTCTGATTAACTAGTTAAATGGTCTTATGTTTAAAGGGAAAATAAGTATTTTAATGTGCATTGCTATGATAAAATACTCAAATCTTTTAGAGTTTCTTATATTTTTCATCAAAATAAATAATGTGTCCTGAAAAAAAGTGATTGTGAATTATATCTTTAATGCATTGCATATTATATACACCACTCTTTATATAAATATGATGTCTGCATATGCTGTTAAGAATAAATTTGGGGTTTCGTCTACTCGAGGAAAGTCCATGGGAACACCCCTCTTCTTATCACGATCTTGTTTACGTCTCTCCTTGTTGTTGATAAAAATAAATCAAATCTCTTTGATGAGATTTTTAGTGTTACCTCTTAAGCCCTCACAGGTCCCGCAAATGACATTCACTCCTTAAAATACATTGCAAGCCTCTCATCAAACAAGTCAATATTTTATGATATAAATTGACAAAATGTATAACAAAAGGAAAAAAAAACAAAGTTTAATATATCCTAAATTATCTTTCAATTATAGAGAAAACTATAATTTAGAAAATTGTGAATGTTATTAGCTCTTAACTATTCAGGAAAAAAAGAGTTAGACAACCATGTTTGTATTAGTCCTACACCAAAATCCTAATATTTATAGAAAAATGAGTCCTTATTATAAGTCACTTTGCTAATATATAATCCAATTAACATTATAGCACATAGACTAAATAGATCCTAAAAATTCCTAACAATTAAAGAAGTGATACAATAAAAATAAATATACAACATGTGAGTTTGATATCCAAAAATTAAACTAGTATTCATATGAATTTAGTTAAAAGAGAAATCATAGTCAATGTATGAATCCTTAAGGAAGAAGAGTTTATAATAAACTAGTTTATTAGACTTCTTGTTTAATTATAATGTTAGATTCCTAGATAAATTGAGATATTTTGTTTAGTAGTTTAATTCCTTGATTGTTTGGGACTTAAAGTCTAAAAATAAGCTTGTAATTAAAAGTATATACATAGGCATAGGGAGATGTAGAGAAGAGTTAAAATGTGTATCTTTTAAGAGAGAAAGTAATAAAAAAGCATCATTCCTCCCATTTTTTTACTTGTATTTTAGCTTTGTTTTTGTGTTTGTTCTTATAAATTAGCTATCACAACTTAATAAATTCTTCTATTGAGATTGGAAGTTTGTTAATCTCAATCTTATTCTGTAAATATATATAGTTTTGAATTGGAAGGAGCTCTTACCTTTTCTCTTGATAATAAAATATAATAATTCGGCATGGGAAGCATTCAGCTGAACATTTCAAGTATCTTCGTTTATGCAAAAAGCATATCTTGATTATGATTATGACATGCAAATATCTTTCAAATCCTTAAAGTTTATTTGCCAACTAGGCGACCACGAACAGTCTCATCTCTTCAGGCGAAGCTTGACAACGATTCAGTGCTGTCACCAACAACAGTGTGAAGCTGCTTTAAGAAGCAAATTCCCCCACAGGAAGCTCCATTCTTGTTTTACTTTATCATGCTATGCCATCTTTTGAACTGTGAAGAAGATTCCCCGTTTGAAATGTTGAGGTTTCTTTTTCTTTTTCTTTTTTTCCAGGAGAAAGCAGGTAGTAATGATCATCATGATGTGGTTTCAAAATGAAATTCGCAACGCCATGCCCCACCTACTTTATGAAAGAAGACTCACTCATTCTTTTCCATGCAACTAGTTTTAAAGTTGAGGAAAAGCAGATTAACAAGTCTTGTTGAATTGAAATTTGTCACTGACAGAGAATTGTTGTTTCAGTGTCAGCAACAAGACAGCTACTTTGGATGAAGGCATAGGAAACATCACTACTTAACCGATTGTGATTCATGAATTTGTTTATGAAACTAAATTTGTAATAAAAACTAACAAACACATAAAATTTATTGAGTTAAATAAAAGGAACAAAATACTATGTAAGGTTACACATTAAAAATATCATCGTCTCCTACACAAACACTAGGCTGCTAATTCCCTCGTATACGAGCGCATCCTCCCAGCAAAGCTAGTAATTCCTGGTTCACTTTCAAGAATGAAATTATCATCCTGCTTTACAGAGCTTGGGATTCAAAGCTAACTGAGTTGTATTATAGACTACCAGGCAAAATAAGGTTTGAGTGTTTTTTTTTTTTTAAAAAAAAAAGAAAACAGATGGAGCACAAGCAGTGCTGAGAGTTCTATCCATATAATTCTGCATAACTTCCCGAGTTGATACAGATTCTAAAGCCACCTCTACCCCAAAATTAAAAAAAAAAATACAAAAAAAGGGAGACAGGAGGGAAACATCAAACAAACAAGAATTAACAAATTCACCCATTGCATCAGAGAGTCACGAGGAAGAGCAAAAGGATCTGCCCACAAAGATTCAACAATCCTCAATCTTCGGCTCTGACTCTCAGATTTTCCACCCTAATTGATTGTCCATGCCTTCTAAGTTCATTTGTTTTCATCCTGGAACAAAACTATCAGTACATTTATCCCAAAACTCAAGCCTCCGTGCCCTCTTCAACAGTTGGGAGGAGGCCACCGTCGTTGATGAAGGCTGGATTAAGAAACTTGGAAACAAAAGCCCACAGCTTGTACACATCCTCAAAGTTGGTCAGGAATCCCAGTGACGCAGTGACTACCTCAACCCTTATGAACCCGCCACCTTTTCCATTATGATTCCCATTTTCCATTGGTCTGCATAGAGTAGTATCTTCAAGGTTCACAGCACCGTATTTTGGTCTTGGGCCATTAAGAATCCTTATGTGACTAAGGAAACCAATGCCAAGAGAGACACCTTCTCTTTCAGCTAGCTTCTGAACAACTTCCGGATTTATAAGCCCCTGGTTTCTATCTCTGACATTGAAAGCTACTGCTGCACCCCTTTCATATTTTATTTTTGGGCCATAGATGTGTACAAGATTCACCCTTCCATCTCCATCTGAACTGGGTAGCCTGAGCTGAAGTAATGAGGTTACTAGCCAGTTGATCAAAAATCTCAGTCGGATAGTAGTTTTGTTGAGACCCAACATGTTCACATGGTCCAAATGTCGGCAAATTATCTCAGGTTCCCTTCGATGAAAATCTTGCCCATCGCCGTATTCTCCATCAGTGCTGTAATCTTCATCATCCAGGCTGGTTGCGGATATCTCTCCCGGCTCCAGAGTATGGCTCGGACACTCTTTGTGGTTGTCCTCCATGCTAAATGATACCCTTCTTCCCCTGCTTGAATGTCCATTCTCTTCCAACCCCAAGAATCTACTACCAGCATATCGACCCCCTTCCCTTCTCCCCAACAACCTGAATTCACCTTCTGTTTCTCGTCTTATAGCACTTTCTTTCACCTCTGAGCAAATTGCAGCAGTTGAGCCATTTGTTAGGTTATGTTGCAAACCAGAAGTTGAAGTATTGAGATGGGATCTGTTTATGGCAGAGTTTGAAAAGGAGCTGGTTCCAGGTTCCTCCTCAATCTCATTAGCATGCAGACGATCTGCGCCCTTCTTATTGTTTCTTGAAGAGAGGTTTGTTCCTGAAAATTGTTCTTCTTCAGAGACCTCCTTAACACGGTCCAGTTCCTGTGAAACTGAAAGAACAGCGGCATCAAAAGACAACACATGGTGGTCATCATGTGACCCCAAGTTCACCCCTTTGTCATCATACATTGGGCTGCCATATACCTTGGATGTTGGTTTTGGGGAGAGTCTCATGTTGTTCTTCTTTCCAGAAAACCAGAAAGGCGGTAATGGAGAGGCCAGTTTCGGCTTGTTCAGTTGGCCTGCACTGTCTGATCCCAAGGGACTCTGACCCAAATCAATCCAGAATGAGTTGTCCGATGATTCATCTTCGCTGAAGACAGGGCTTTTCATCACTTCCCCCACTGAAATACTTTCAGTTTCTTCAAATATGGTGCTTGTTCCATCTCTGTCAGAACTGTTCTCATGCTCCATCTCAGTCTCGAATACATCCCTCACCTGAGAAGATGTGTAAACACCTGAAAAGGCAGGCAGCTGTGATCCTGGGTGAGTTTCTGTGGCTTTTTCAGCATTCCCAGCAACCTCATCATCATCGACGCCAACAAAACCATCCAGCCCATCCACAGAATCACTCAAATACATAGGAAACTCGGGTGTAATCTTTACCATTCCAGTCCCTGTACTGCCAGACTGATTTTGGAGGCTTCCCATAACTGATTTCTTGATAAGAAGACATCCAAAACCAGTAGGATCATATCCAAATACTCTGTAAAATGACGTGATAATGAAGTCAGGACGAAACAAGGACAGCCCAAGAGAATCCATATCTTTAGGACCTAATGAACCAGCATCAAGCAAGACATGCCAATGGTTCTGTTGAGCTAGTGCCATCCACTGGTACGAATACTTTGCCCCAGTAACTCTTGACTGCACTGGAAATACAAACAAACCAACTGCTGAATCCTTCTTCCTCCTCTTCTTATTTGAAATTTGCTTTCTCAAATCAGTGGAACAAAGTTTAAGAGTTGGCCATTTAAACCACGCGCTATAAGCTTTTGCACCCTTCTCTTTGGCACTTTGAACCATCCAATTCACAGACTGGCTCTCGTAATCAAACATGGTCAACAACTTCTTATTGGTATGAAAAGGGTACGATTCAGCAAGCAATTTAAAGGCCGAGCCTCTACTCACAGTAAAAACAAGACCATACTCATGCTCAGGGATGTTCAAATAATCCATTATTCTTGTCTTTATATCATACTCCACAGAGCCCTTTTCAGCACCACCATACAGAGCATGATTACTCAAATTTGCAGTTATCTCCGACAAGCTAAATGTTGAAGACTCCCAGTAATGCAAAGACTGGAGATATGAAAAAAGCCCAAATCCACAGTAATCAAGGCATACCTTTGGAGACAAATGTGCATACTCATCTAACCTTAACTGATCCACCTTCTCTGAAGACTGATACTTTGGATACATCATGAGGAACTTGGAGAATGCCTCACGAAGGTCAGGTATAGATTCCTCATTTTCAAATATTCGTTCAGCAGCTAACGCTGTGGCACGCAAGAATTCTCGCTGCGCATGAAGTCTTGCTAGGGATCTTGATCTCCCAAGATTCTCATCCTGGTTTGCAAGAGTCTCAGACTCCATATCTTGAGATTTAAGGAGTGACCCATCTTCAGATGCTTCTTCAAGAGCCTCCCTGAGCTTGTGTTCTTGAAGTTTTCGAAGAATAGATTGGTCCCTCTTGATATCAAGACTAGATTCAGGCCCATCTTTCCTTCTGCTCTTCTTGTCAAAGAGCAGAGCAGCACAATGAGATATAGGCTTCCACAGAGAAAGATGCATCAAATCTTGTAACTTAGTTATCAACTGAGACAAAACCAAGAAAGCAAATCTAGCTCAAGATTCAACGAGAACAATTTTGGTTTAGCCCATCTAAGAAAACTAAAATTTCACAAAAACAAGGCTCAGTTTCAAAACCCTAACCAGATCAAGAAAAGCTCGGAAAGGAATACAGATTTTTTCCCCACCAAAGAATCAGACTTCTAATAAAGAGCCCGAAAACAAGAAACAGAATCTGTACAAAGATACAAACTTCAACAAATTGTGGGTAAAAAACCACAGCCCAGAATGGAAATGTCTCAATTCCAGAACGTCCAAACTCCCATTTCAGTAAAGACTATAAGAAAGAAAACAACTTTAGAAGAAACCCGAGAAAGCAAGCAAGAGAGGGAGAGAGAGTCGAACCCCTAATCTAGATCCCCAGATCTTGCCAAAAAAAACAGACACACACAAGCAGCAAGACTCTTAAAAGAAAGAAACAGAAAAAGGGTTTCACAATAAATGGACACACAGTTTATAGAACCCCATTCCAAACACTCTTGAATCGTCAAGACTCCATTAACACAAACTCAAGAGAGCTCAGAAAAAGGATCTCTCTTTATTTTCCTAGTCTCTCTCTCTCTCAGGGCACAGCACAAATAAGAAAAGCTCTTTTACTACAAATCCAATCAAAATAAGGCATGCCCAGTTTTGTTTCGATAATGATAAGCTATACTAACCCCACTTTGCTCCCTCTCAATTGACTCTCTTACCTTGACAAACAGTGACGGAAAGGACATTGACTTTGCTCATCCAGAGGTGTTGTTGTTACTGTGTTTAATTATCTTTCTTTTATTATTGTTAATTAAGCTAGTAATCAATGTATTATTTTTGTCTAATTAATGGTTTTCTTTTTTTTTTTTAATGTGATATGTTGCTGTGGTGGGACCTACCCAGCCATTTTTCTTCAGTGTCATAGCTGAAAAGTCAAATAATCAGCTGGTGGCTTGTAAAAGCTGTTTTCTGTCCATCCATGCAGCTCCGAAGTTCAGCTTCCCTTACAGAACCTCAACTAATATTTTGCTCCTTGATTTCTTCTGCTTCTTTTTTTTTTTCTATGTTAGTTTCAATGGCGATTTTTGCTTCATGCTTTGTTTTTTTTAATATTTGATGCTGTTATAATAAATATTTTTTTATTTAAAAAATATAATAATATGAAAACACTTAAAAAACTAAATAAAATAAAAAGCAATTGACAAATACATGGCTAGTCACGTAGCCAATCAGGCTAATAATTATAATTAATAGTAGTTAGATTTGAGTTACCAATAAAAAAATATGCATGTATTATTGAGTTATTAGATGAATTTAAATTATTTATTTGTATCAATTATTGAATTTTAAATGCTGGTGGATTGGCTGCATTATTTTCCACTAGCATCCATGTGCAAATATATTACTTTACAAGTGATTTTTGTGATTTTAAATTTGGGTCACACCTCAATTAAATATTATGAATATACTTGGCATCGTTCGTTACCGAATTGTATTATAAATATATAAATTAAAAATAATATAATAAATAAATTATATTGCAGTGCATTGGACTATAAAATAAAAGGAGCAATGATCTTATTAATGTGTGTTTATGAAGCATGAAAAACAATTATGTATTGCATTTGGCTTCATCCAGCCATATTCAAGTTTAGAGTCCTTTTCATTTCAGATAACTAAGTAATTTTAAGGAAAATTCCCAGAAGTTTCTGGTGATTAAACTTTTTTATAGTCATGTTTTTGTGTTAGTTTTTGGGTAGAAGTAGTTGAGTATTATTAATTCTTACCTTTTAGATAACAAGAAAATAAAAAAAAAGACAAATATATATATATATATATATATATATATATATATATATTAGGAGTGCAGTTAAATTATTTTTTTTTTAGAATCTCGACTTTTACTAAAAGGAATTTAATTAATAATTTTTAGTGTTTTTATTGTTTTAATAATGTGAAAAATAAAAAAATAATATTATTTTAATAATAAAAACACAACCATTGTCACACTTAAAAATAATAAAAAAGTGCATGGACATTTCTTTGTCAGATATTAAATTATTCAGCAACCCTCAACCTGTCCAGATTCTTCTACACTATTTTAATTATTTAATTCCATCATTTTCTTAGAAACCTTCCTGTTTTTCATCGAATTTGATATCTTAGAATAGAAAGGGTTTTTTTTTAATCCTCAGGTTGGATTCAATGTTGATGTAAGTTTAGACTAAAAGGTTTGTTTTTTCTATTGGTTGAAATTTGAATTATGTGGTTATTAATATAATAGCTATTGAAAGTTTATATAATTATTAATTTTAGGACTCATGAAATTCACAAAAAACATATAAGCTGACTGAGATACGCACATTAATTAAAAAAAAATTATATTTTGTGTTTATGACATTCACATTAAAGAATAGAAGTGAGAAAATAAATAGATTAAATCAAGAAAACCTAGAAAAACTAATCGAGAAGAATCAAACTGTTAAAAAACCGATTAAACCATTTAGAATATTTTTAGAAACTTATGGTTCGGTTCAGTTTAGGTTTCTTAAAGCTAAAATCAGTAAACCAAAATCAAATCGGTTCAAATTAAAAAAATATACTATAAAAAAACTTTATATTCTTCATGTTCGATTCAAATTTTTTGACTTAGTTCTATTTTTATGAAATAGGAAGGAAAAAAAAAGAGTTGGTTAAAGTCTAAAAAACACAATATATTATTTTCTAGCTTTTTACATAAACAAACCGAACCAAAACTGGTATGTTTCGGTTCAATTTTGATTTTTTATTATAATTTTAATTTAATTATTTTCATAGATAAAGATCGAACCAAATAAAAAATGATCTACTCTAGTGGATAATACAGTAAACGCTGTATTTTAAGTATATTTTAAGAAACATTTATTAAAATTATACATAGTAAACTCAAACACACTTTACAAAAAATAGTGATGTGGGGCCTCCAGTCTTAAAAAAAAAAAAAAGACATGACGCAGATCGACATCACTGTATCTTTCAGTTGCTATCTCATTAATGTGATGACAACTACTTGAAAAACATTACAAAACTCAACAGTTTCTCATTTTCTTTGGGTGTTTTTTTCAACGTTAACTGTCCTTAAAACATTATCTAAACACATTTATTATGCTATATTTATCATAATATTATATTATAAAAAAGAATAAGAATTAATGATAATATCATTAAATAAGTATTATTTTTATGAACATAATTTTAGGTATTCACATCATAAACAAAAACGGTCCTTCACGGTTTCTACTATGGTGAATAGAGGGACCATTGTCCTTTGGACTGCAACAGCATAACTGTTTTTGTCCCTTGAAAATTATGCAGTCATGATCACTAAACTTTTTTTTCTTTTTAATTCACCCCCACCGGGTGTTGGCAGGATTTTACATTTTATAAAATTTGTTTTGGTTTACTCGCTCTAGCTTATTCATATTAACATGAAACATCATGACATTAAATTAAATATCAATATTACACAATAGAATCTTAGTTTATAGCTTTAAAAATTGAACAAAAGGGACCAAAGTGAATTAAACTTTTTTTGTTTTTTTAATGTTCATGGTGCATAGATAGAAAACTTCAATTTAGCCCCTGTGATTTTTATTTTTTTAATAAAAAAACAACGCTTCTCTTAGAAAATGCATGTTTTGGTCAAGAAAATAAGAAATACATGAATAAGAATATTAAGTTATTGATTAGTGATATATTTTATATTCCTTTTTCATTCAAAGAATTATAATTTTTCTGACTATTGTTTTTGTACTCTTGTTACTTTTATTCAATAAACCATGCTACTACTATAAATAAAAATTATTGTAAAAAAAAAAACAAGAATAAAAAAAGAAACAGTTTTGATGAAACATACAATTTTACTTCATAATTCATCCATTATCTTTACTAATAATATTTTTTTATTTTTATATAACCTCCATGCTCTCAATGTAAATCGAATAGTTATGATTTAACGTCTATTAAATAAAAAACAACTTAATTCCTTATAATTTTATTTATCTCACTTAATTTAACATCTAAACCAGCATGATCCATCATGTTTAAGAGGATCGAAGTCCTTTTTCTAGCCTCCACATGTTTGCTGGTATTTATTAAATATTTATAGAAAATCCAGCATCACACACACACACACACACACACACACACACATATATATATACAAGTTTGAAAAGCTACTTTGCCTAGGTATTTATGTTTGTGAATACGTACAAAAATGTTAGGTCAACTACATGAGATATTTATTATTATTGAGAAGGAGATAAAAATAGTGTTACCAGTGAGGTCTTAGGATTCCCATCTCTCCAGTGCACAGAACCCAAGAGGCAATTGGCCAAAAAAGTTTTGGAAGTGTAGTTATAATAATCTGGTTCAAATGTCGAGGCTTAGGAATTGTTCGAAAAAGGGGTCCACCTCAAGCAGAAAAATCGAACTTTCTTTATTATGCTCTCCGACTTGAAGTGGTTGTTGGCCCTGCCTATTTTCTACTAATTATTTTATTTGACTCGCCGATATTTTCTTTTTTTAAAAAAATAATAATAAATATATATGTTAATTTTTTATGTCTTTTAAAAAAAAACATTATCAATATAATTAAATATATCATTAAATACAAAAAAATTAAGGGGGGTGTTTGGGAGTGTTTTTCAAAAGCATTTTTGAAAAAAATTGTAATTTTTTTATTTTTATTTTTAAGTTTAAATTAATAAAATATGGTGTTTTTAGATCATTTTGATGTTCTAATGTCTAAAATGATTTTTAAAAAATAAAAAATATAATTTTAATATATTTTTAAACAAAAAATAATTTTAAAAACAACCATAACCACACAAGTACTAACACGTCTAATCAACTTGTTGCCTTGTTCCGTTGTTGCTGTGGGTTGAATAATGTTTTCTAACATAAATAATTAATGTGTAGATGTTATTTTTTAGTTTTTGTGCAGTAATTGTTTTTTTTATAAAATAATATAGATGAGACAATAATAGAGTGATAAATATTCAAGTGTAAAACATAAGAAATAATATTTTTTTGTAAAAACTAATGTAAGGAAAAACTAAAAGAATATTAAAATAAAATAGGGTAGTAAATAAGCTGAGTGTAAAATAATAAAAATACAACTGCAAAAAATATATATAAAAATCTGTTTTCTAAATTATATATATATAATTTATAACCGTTGTATTACCACTATAAAACACAGATTGATAAAAATTACAGTTATAATTTTTATATAGAAAAACATCATTAATATATATATATATATATATATATATATATTTATCCAAACTATTAGTGGCCAACTAATGGGAAATTCATTACAATTTTCTCTCGTCAAGTTTCGCTGTTGAAAGTGTAGACCTTTTTTTTTCGTCGTAAGTTAAAATCAACTTTTGTTTTTGGTAGCAAAGACTAAAATAATGTTTAGTTAAAGATATAAATATATAAAAATAAATTTGTTTTTTAATAATTTTAAAACAGCTTTTTATATTATTTTTTTAAATAAAAGGTGTGAGGAGAATAAGACGATATTTTTTATTTTTTATTTCTAAAATATACTAAGACTTTTGAAGATAAAAATAAATAAATTATCATCCTAGTTTTAAATCCAATTTAAAGGTTGATTTGGGCAAATCTCGGGTCACTAGTTGAGCTCTTCTCACAGGCTAGGTTGATCCTGGTCTATGTAAGAATAAGAATAAAAATAAGAATTATTATTATTATTATTATAGTCTTAAAAAATATGATTCGGGGTCGATCTAGGATAAGGCCCAGGTCACGGGTGGGGATAAGCATTGATCCAAATCAATATAAAAATAATAATTATCATAATTATAAAAATTGTCTTGAGAGTCGACCTGATGTAAGGTCCAAGTTACATGTCAAAAAGGTCGATTAGAATAAATATAAAATTAAAATTATTAATGCTATATTTTTAAAACTTGATTCAGGGATCAACCCATGGCAAGACTCGAGCTATAAATCAAGATGGTATACTTGAGTTAATTTAAAAATAAAATTTTTTATTATCATACTTTAAAAACCTGAATGGGGTCACCAAGGTAATGCCTAGCTCACGGAACGAGAGAGTCAAGATGGGTTGATTTGGGCTAACATATAAATAAAAATAATAATTATTATAGTTTTAAAACCTCGCCTGAGAGATGATCCAATGCAAGGTTCAAATCATAAATTGAGAGAATTAACCTTACTGACCTTTTTTTTTTAGAAAAAAAAAATCAATACAACCTTGTTTTGACCAATTTTTTCCAAAAAGAGTCCAGGGCTTTTGACCATGTTTTATCCTAGGGTTTTTTCTTATTAGGTCATTATTAGTCAATTGTTTTTTTTTTGTTTTTTTAAACTCGGACCAACCAATCCAAACCTCAAGTTAACCCATGAAGTTAATATTGGTTTTATAACTAATGTTATTATAATATTTTTAATTTCATTTCTTTATATAAACTAAAATAAAAAAAAATATAAGTTTTACAACATTACATATTAAAAGTAAAATAAGCTTTTTTATATTTTATTTCATTATGTCCACCGTAACTAAATAAGATACAAAAACAACCAATTTATGTTTTACTTAACTACCAAACATAATTTTCTTCTTGTTTTATCTTCTTTATTTTCATTATTTTTGTTTTTTTTTAATCTCGGAATAGTATTAAAAATTATCGCTTATATTTTATAAACCAAATAAAGGGACATTATTTGAAAAGAAAGCAAGGGATAATAAATACAAATCAAGCTCTAAAAAGTCACCTAATAGAACTATACAAACACAAAATAGTAATCATAATCAAGTTTATCTTCATGGTCAAGATTTGATTAAAAAACATGGCGAGTTTGTAGCAACCATCCGATTAATTATTTTCCAATCCTTGTGTGTCAATCTCTAGCAATCTGATTAGGAACATATTATTCCCTTCTTGAAGTTTCTCAGCAGCCAAACATGTTATGAAGAAAATTAATCCTCAGCCTGTTTTAATGGTTGACTAGGAAGAGCACGTGCTTGCTTCCTTGCCACTACCAAACTCTCTAATTATTGAAAACTACAGCCTAAGATGAGAAACCACTGCCTTAATTAATTAGTTCCCCAATGTGTTTCGTCTAAAATTATATTAATATTATCCATTCTATTTTATTTTACAAGTTGGTGTTTATCCCTTTTTTATAAGGATATTTTATAAGCAATGAGACATAAGGTATCTTCATTTATATGATATAGGGTCGCACCTCGATTAATGAGCCCCACTTTCTTGCTATTAAATAAAAATTAAAAGTTGATTTTTTTAATTTTAAAATTAATTTCATGATTGATAATACGATAATAGTTGTTTTCCAAATGTTTTTTTTTTATTTAAACTACATTGAAATCATATATTTTTTATTTTTTTAAAACATATTTTTAAAATAAAAAACCAAATATTCTTGAATGATGACTGCTCATTGTAGATGGTAATTTTTAGAGAAATTAATTTTGATATTATAAAAATAATATAAAAACACTAAAACAATCTAATTTAAAGAAATAATAATAAAAATATTTTAAAAATATAATGACAAACAGTATCTAAGTTATCATTGGTTTCAATAGTCAAACAACAAGGAACGGACTGCATCGAAAGTACTAAAAAAGATGATGCAAAATTACTCGCTGCTCAAATCACTAGCTAGGGTCCAAGGCTTTGCATGCTTCTTTAACAAGACAAATAAGAAATGGCTTCCCTACTGTCCCTCACTCAGCATGTCTCTAAAGCATATGGTGGGATGACCATGTAAGATGTAAAGTAAAATGATATGCTTTTCTCCTTAAAATGATAGCTAGCAGGAAGACAATGGCTAGCTTTGTCAAAGTTGGGGCTTGGGAAACTCCATTTTGAATCGAGCGTAATGAGTAGGGAATTATCTCTTTTTCTTTATAGGGCTAGCTCACCTTTTTTCTCTTCCCCATGATGTTCAATTCTTCCCAAGTTTACTGAGAAAGTGTTGGGCGCCCTAAAATGGAATTGGAAACTCAACTTCTTAGCTGTTCACTTGGAAGATTGAAAGGGTTTTTCTGTGTTCATAACTACTACATGCAGAAACATCAACTTCAAAACAAATTTGATGCAATTTCATACACCATCCTATGTTTTGATGACGGTTGCGTGTTCTGGGACTGATTAATATTAATTTTGGACGTTGTTTTGCAAAATATTACGAAAGAAAAATCATGATAGAGAGACAAATGATCATTTTGACACATTGGTTTATAGTTTTCATCGAAGAAAATACATCTCAAGGCATATATATATCTAGAAACCAATACTATATGATTGTGCTTCTTGAGCTCTGGACTGCTCTCCAATACAGAAGTGCCATCAACGCATTCACCATCCTCAAAACGCATTTCATTTTTATTCTCCTTGTTTTGTTTTTTGATTAGATGATTTTACCAGCTGCTGTAACAACAGAGGTTTTGTCATTCACCCCCATGATGAACTATTATGCATCATCTTGGCCATTACTTTTTCTACGCCTCTGTCTTAATCTTGCACCAATACTATCTGGGCTTGGTTCAATAGCACGTGCATCTCATTTTCAATCTCCATGCTTTAGTCTGACGACACCGTTTACAGCTGGTTTCACATCAGAGTTTTTCTCATTCTCCACCAAGATCTCTGCGTCATCTTGGCCCCTACTTTCAGGCAACTTTCCTGCAGAATATTGCCTTCAACGTTCTCTTTATTAGTCGAGTGCAATTCCTTCTTCCCTTCCTCACTTTGATCTCATTTCACGCGTCTTAAAATTTAGGCTATGCAAGATAGTCGTATATCTCATGGGTGCCTGCTGATTCCATGTCCTTGGACCTTGCTTCACTTCCAAAAAAAACACCAATCACCCGTCTGTCTGACAAGTTGTGGCCTGATTTCCATTGCTTTGCATGTGCTTCTCCATTTCCAACTCATCATTCATTTCTTCAAATTGAGGCTTTGATTAATCAAGGTTGACATGAACCTCACGGTTGACTTTGCAGATTCCACATTCTCAGACTTCACGTCACTGCCTGAAAAAGTCAATGTCCTTTTGTCTGACCTTCCTTAGCTAGATTTCTGCTGCTTAAAAATTGATTCTCTAATTGCTCAGTTGTTTTATCAATGAACTGTGGGAATTCCTCTGACACTGCTTTCATGTCAGAAAATGGCAGTGACCTTTTTGCAGAAACTTCATTGGCAGTGTTTTCAGCACCTGGTTTGTACGAGATACTGTGCAATTGACCTGTAGCCCAAACTTGATATCTGGAAGGATAGGTAGACAAAAAACTTTGCCCAGTTTGTTTTCTGCCATCAGTTAGCTTTTCATATTAAGTTGAGAGAGAGTTACCTTCCTATAAAGAGAATCAGTGGGGAGGCCAGCCTTTTGCTTGTCAGCACAAACTGGAGTACGTAGCAAATGACACAACAGACAGGGCATAATCAATTCGGGTTTTCCATGGCTTCAAGTACATGCTCCCCATACCTGCACACAGAAAAAAGAACTGAGAAAATTAGATTTTCCAAAGTAAACTGATTAGATATTTCAGCATTTTAAGTTATTAAATGGACCTTCTGTGTTACAAATTAAATAAATAAGAAATTGGCAGGGTTCACATAGTTTCATGTTTGGATACCAGGCAAGTAGCCCTTTGAGATTATAGAAGGGAAAACAAGTGATAGGTCAGATGGGCAAACTAGGAGAATTAATAAAAAATTAAATGGGAGAATATGAGTTCCGAGAAAGACAGACTAGCAGAGGCTTTACAAGATTGGCAAAGAGCAAATACAATAATTAATCTACGGATTTTTCAGCACTTAGTGTGATTATAAGCTTAGAAAGCTTTGAAACTCAAGTCAAGAATGTTCCAAAAATATTTACCTTGCTTACAAACAATCTCCACAGAACTGTCCCTGGAGCATATTGCATTCGCTGCAGTGAGTATGATAACCATGAGCTTTTGGCCTGTTTGATGCGAACCTCATAATTACGTGGTCACGCAACCCACAATAAAGAATGAGACTGATCTCGGAAAGCCGAAATAGATCTAATAGAAGTGTGACACAATGGAAATCTACCCCAAGGCACCAACACTATTGGAATGAGTAGAATGAGGACGAAGCCAGTTAATCTTATATAAGTCGGATTCAGTTCGTTAAGGAACTAAAGAATGCAAGAATCATTCTCACACATAAACTGAAAAGTTTAAAATTAAAATTAATCAACAACTCTAAAATTTAGCTAACATGAGTTTAAATAGTCTTTTACAAATTAACACTAATGGACCCCTTATGTGGACTTAAATGAGGTCCACTCAAAACTGACCCAAAATCCTAAATTGAAAAGTCCATGATTTAATCCAGACAAGCCTTGGATCCTAGCCGAAAACAAAGTCTTAATTAAGCTCAAACAAGCCTTGGGTTATGGCTAACAAACTTAAATAAAGCCCATAAGGTGTGTTTTTTTATAGTCTTCCATCAAGGTCATTAATCTCATATTTCCAAGTTGTAGTAGGATTCTTTTGGCTCCTTTGCTGTCCTCACTTAATGGCCCAAATAAGATTATATTGGGCCCCTCCTGCACATGAATAAGATGTACTAGGGTCTCCTCTTGATACTCCAATCGTCCTTACAATTCTGACCTAGTTGAAACCTTCAAAACCAATGCATTCATTGCCTCTTTCAATGCCTTTGTCTTAGACCGCGTCATTGGACCATTTGGAACATGTAATGGGTCATTGCTGATGTTTTTGGTTTGGTCCGCATCATCCCCTCTCTCCTCGAAAGGATTCGACCTTGAATCAATATCTGTGTCAAACAATGTAAGATCATCAACATTAAAGGTAGCACTAACACAATACTCACATGGAAGATCAATTTTGTATGCGTTGTCATTTATTCTCTCCAAAACCTGAAATGGACCATCACCACGAGACTGCAATTTTGATTTCTTTTGGTTAGGAAATTTTTCCTTCAGCATGTGCACCCAAACCCAATCACTAGGTTTGAAAACAATCAGTTTACGTCCTTTATTTACTTTAGAAGCATAAAGTCTGTTTTTTCTCTATTTGCAGTCGAACTCCTTCATGGAGTTGTCTCACCATCTTTGCCTTCTGTTCACCATCTAAACTTACCCTTTCTTCACAAGGTAAAGAAATTAAGTCTATAGGAGTTAGTGGATTAAAACCATAAACAATTTCAAAAGGAGAAACCAGTGGTCAAATGTAACAACCCGGATTTTTTTTTATCTAACACATATGGTACCGGAAATCAGCAAACCTGATTACCTCACATCATCAAAATACCATCCATACAATCAACATTTCATTAAAAGTGGATCTTACATAAACATGTAGTATTATGGTTGCATAATTAGAAAATTCATATTAAAAATATGCCTACATAGACATGAGTTTGCATTCCTATCGTAACTAATAGCCATTACAAATTTATACAGAAAGGTTTAATAAAAGTTATGCGTTCAGTACATTGTTTCATACGAAGTATATTGCGATTTAGTATGCATCTACGTGATTCCTTGCAAAAGTACATTCCCGTGTATCGGGTTCCTAGACATCTGGTGGGTATGAGTCCCTGCAGTAGTATTAAACATTTTAAGAAAATGTAATTACTTAATGATAATAATAATGATGAAGACTAAACGGTCTGGCAGTTAAATGAGGCATCAACATTTATAATCACTTCATATATTTGGCACATATAGCTTGTAATGCAATATATATATACACCAACTATTGTAATTAACCATAATCTCAAACCCGACTATCCTCATAAGACATCATTTGCTAAGGTTAACCGTTCATTCACTCCGGTTATCCTTTCGGATGCCATTAGCCAAAGCTAATCAATCATTTGTCCCGGCCATCCATTCGGATGCCATTAGCCGAAACTAATCAATCATTTGTTCCAGTCATCCTAAGGTTAATCGTTCATTCACTCCGGTTATCCTTTCCGGATACCATTAGCCGAAGCTAATCATTCTTTTGTCCCGGCCATCCATTCGGATGTCATTCACCGAAGCTAATCAATCATTTGTTCCGGTCATCCTTTCGGATGCCATTAGCCGAAGCTAATCAATCATTTGTCCCGGCCATCCATTCAGATGCCATTAGCCGAAGCTAATCAATCATTTGTTCCGGTCATCCTTTCGGATGCCATTAGCCGAAGCTAATCAATCGATTATTCACATTTAAGCATTCAACAAACTAATATAAACTCTATCGCATTCGAATAATATTCAACTTAAAATACTTCTTATGTGTCATATAAAAAGAGAGGTGTAATTCACCTACCTGATCTACTTCTGGGCTGTTCTTGTCTGGACGATGGTTCAATCCCGACTGCACCGCCTGCAACATCAATGTCCAGAAAAATCAGTATATATATATTTTCAATTTCACATTCGTCACCATACTTATTTCAACAAAATCACACATTGAAATCATAAATTTCAACACATAATCCCTCAACAAAATTCCAACCGAAAACACACATTGAACCCATAATTTCAGCACATAATCATTCAATAAAATCTCAACAAACCACACATTGTAACCATAAATTTCAGCATATAATCCATCAACAAAATCCCAACAAACCACACATTGAAATCATAAATTTCAACACATAACAAATCTGCTGTCAAGACAGCACTCAGCAGTAGTTGTAACAGCAATAAATCACAATTAACTCGACAATTATCAAATACCAACGGTTAATATGTAGAAAAACCCATTATATAAAACATATTCAAATTTCAGGGTATTTCAACGGTTGGATCTACCAAGATTGAAGTTAAACCAGAGACTGACCTTAAACTGGAGAGCTACTGTTAAGCATCAATATCTCCTTACTGAAGTGTACCATTCTCATCTCCACCGTTAAGCACATGAATAACACTCATACTCACCACATACCCAAATTTCAGGTTGATCCAACGGTGGAATAAAGGCAAACTAGCTGGCAACTCTGACTGGCCGAAGAAACAGATTTAGCAATATTGTTCAAAAGATTACACGTCTCTACCAGAGCAATACCAGGCTGATCCCTATGGTGGACATTTAGTAACAAGTAAGGCGCACAACATACCAAAATTTCAGAGAAATCCACGGTGGACGGAGGAGGAACTAGCTGGCGACTCTGACGAATTTGAGGGGTTTTCCAGAAATCTTCAGATGACTGGTTTTCTCAAACGGCTTCAGATAATAAGAATCCCCCGGTCAGAGTTTAGAAAATGGTTAGGTGCATAACATACTCAAATTCCAGCCCGATCCAACGGTGGCCGGAGGAGATATTGTTCTCGGAGTACCACCCCTTCTTATCTTTTTCTCTCCCACCTCTCTCTAACTTATTTCCCCCCATCTCCTTTTAAATATCTCTTTTTACCCCACCTCTTCTCTTCTTATAATTTAAATCATAATCTTTTTATTTATTTCAATTTCACCTCTCTCAACTTATTTTACTCATCCTTTAATTCCTTCCTTGGGTTTTTTGCAAGTTCATCTTGTTGCAGATTACTTACGGAATATTGACCTTGGTCGTATTTCTTTACGATTTTCTGTCGCGTAACGAAATCGGCAGCGAAAATCTAAATCAGCCTTTAATATATAAATATTCTCTTGGGTGTTTACATCAAATGCACGGTTCTATTATAAGCAAACTCAACAAAAGGTAAACATCTTCCCAACTTTTCAAATTCTTTTGTATTACAACACGCAAAAGTTGAGATAATGTTCTATTGACTACCTCAATTTGCCCTATTTGTTTAAGGATGACATGTTGTCGAAAATAAAAGTTTGGTTCTCAATTTTCCCCATAAAATCTTCCAAAAGTAGCTAAGGAACTTAACATCACGATCTGACACAATACTCTTAGGAATGCCATGCAAACGTACAATCTCCCTAAAGAACAAGTCTGCGATATGAGATGCATCATCTGTTTTATGGCATGCAATGAAATGTGCCATTTTAGAAAACCTATCAACCACAACAAAAATAAAGTCTCTACCTTTCTTTTACCTAGGTAAACCTAAAACAAATTCCATAAAGATATCTACCCAAGGTTCAGTAGGCACAGGTAATGGTGTATAGAGACCATGTGGTTGTACTCTAGATTTTGCCTTTCGACAAGCGATGCACTGTTCACAAATTCGTTGCACATCTCGTTTCATCTTTGGCTAATAGAAATGCTTATGCAATACATCTAAGGTTTTTGCAACCCCAAAGTGACCCATTAAACCACCCCATGTGCTTCATGAACAATTAATTCATGCAAAGAACTAGCAGGAACACATATTTTATTCTCTTTAAACAAATAACCATTCATCAAATAAAACTTACCAAAAGCTGAATTTCCACAAGCATTATAAATCTCAGCAAAGTCAAAATCATTACCATACAATTCCTTCACATATTCAAAGCCTAACAATCTAGTATTCATAGTGTGTAAAAGAACATACCTGCGCGAAAGTGCATCGGCTACGATGTTCTCTTTGCCTTGCTTATACTTGATCATGTAAGGAAAAGTTTCAATGAATTCAACTCATTTTGCATGTCTCATATTCAACTTACCTTGTCCTTTTAGATGTTTCAAGGACTCATGATCCGAATGAATTACAAACTTTTTTGGCCACAAATAATGCTACCATGTTTCAAGTGCTCTTACCAAGGCATAGAGTTCTTTGTTGTAAGTGGGATAGTTCAAGGTCGTTCCACTTAACTTCTCATTGAAATACGCAATAGGTTTCTGATCCTGCATCAAAACAGCACCTATTCCCATTCCAAACGCATCACACTCTATTTCAAATGCTTTTGTAAAGTCGGGTAAAGCCAAAATAAGTGCAGAACATAATTTGTCTTTCAAAAGAAAAAAAAAACAATTATTGTTCCTCCCCCCATTTAAACCCAACTGACTTTTTAACAACTTCATTCAAAGGTGCAACTATTGTACTGAAATCTTTCACAAAATGCCTGTAAAAACTAGTTAACCCATGAAAACTCCTTACCTCACTTATCGATTTGGGTGTAGGCCATTCCCGAATGGCCTTAACTTTCTCCTCGTCCATCTCGATACCCTGTGCAGTTACAAAATAGCCAAGAAACACAATTTTCTCCATGCAAAAGGCACAATTTTTAAGATTAGCATACAATTTCTCACTACGCAACACATTAAGTACATTACACAAATGATCAAAATGCTCAGTTAAGTTCTTACTATAGATCAAAATATCATCAAAATACATAACCACAAACTTACCTATGAATGCACGCAACACATGATTCATTAAACGTATAAACATACTTGGTGCATTTGTAAGTCGAAACGACATTACTAACCATTCATATAAACCATACTTGGTCTTAAATGCAGTTTTCCACTCATCATCCACTTTCATCCTAATCTGATGGTACCCACTTTTCAAGTCAATTTTAGAGAAAATGCAAGATCTATGTAATTCATCTAACATGTCATCAAGTCTAGAAATAGGATGTCTATACTTTACCGTTATGTTGTTGATGGATTGGCAATCAACACGCATCCTCTATGTTTCATCCTTCTTAGGCACAAGTAGCACGGGTACGACACAGGAGCTCATACTCTCACGAATGTAGCCCTTTTCCATCAGCTCATTAACTTCTTTTGAAGCTCTTTCATCTCCTTGGGATTGTTTTTATATGTTGGTCAATTAGGAATTGAAGCTCTGGGTATGAAATCAATCAGATGCTCTATCTCCGGCAATGGTGGTAATCCGCTTGGAGTATTGTCGGGGAACACATCATCAAACTCCTTCAACAAAGAAATAGCAACACTAGGCACAATATGATCAAGATCATTAGTATTACAGTAAGCCTCCAATACACAAGTAAAATCATTGGCTTGTTAGTGAAATATGCAAATCTGACCTCACCCTCTCTAGCATAAAAATTAGGTTGTTTCTCTAGTTTTTCCACACATTTCTCATCACTCTTCCTGACTTTCTTCTCTCCTCTTGTCTTACCTCCACTCTCGGCTAGATTTGGGTGTTTTTGAGCAGTGGTAGAATGGTTTGATTTGTTTGGAGTGTTGGTCTAATATTTGTTTGTGCTTGGATGGGTGGCTGAATGGGTTGTAGAGGTTTGGGTTCTAGCCAAATCTAATGGTATTCTCTCCCTGTATTACTCACCTTGATTTTCTTTTCTCATTGCCTCATGCTCACTTTTTAGCTTTATTTGATCATCATACACATGTTTGGGTGTAAGAGTTACAAGAATGATGGTTTTACCATCTTTTACAATGATATACCTATTTTTAACCCCATCATGAACTGCCTTCATATCATATTGTCATGGTCTCTCCAACAAGATATGACTTGCTTGCATTGGTACCACATCGCACAGAACTTCATTAACATATTTTCCAATCGAAAATGGGATCATAACCTGCTTAGTCACTTTCACTTCACCACTATCATTCAGCCATTGCAATCTATATGGTTTTACATGCTTAACAGTACTCAAATTCAGTTTACTAACAAGGGTGGTACTACAAATATTAGCACAACTTTCAATATCAATAATTAAACCACACACCTTGCTTTGTACGTAACAACGCATATGGAAAATATTCTCTCTTTGTTGATTAGTTTCATCTTCCTTGACCTGAACCTGAAGTGTGCGCCTTATAACCAAGGACTCCGCAATCGGTAATGCTAAGTCATCCCCATCACTATCCTCTAATGGTGGCATGCCTTCACAATCAGACCTGTCACTTTTCAGTTCCATATCACCATCATCTCTAATCATCATTATTCTCTTATTTGGACATTCTGAAGCATAATGTATGTGCCCTTGACACCTGAAACATTTAACATCACGGTACGTTTAGATTAAGTTTCAGATTTACCTTTGGCACCAGTAGAGACATCAACTTTAGTCTTTGGTTGTTCAGTTGTCGAAGGAACAAAGGATCTTGGCTGGACAGTACCTCTTCTCTTCAGATTCGTCTTCCAAGATGATGAAGAACCCAAATTAAATCCTGGTCGAAGATGTCCCTTCCTAAGTTGTCTCTCCACCTTAGTAGCCATGTGCATCATGTCCTCTAGCTCCATATAGTGTTATAGTTCTACCACATTGGCAATGTCCCAATTCAACCCATTAAGAAATCTACCCATCATGGCTTTTCTATCCTCAACAACATTGGCCCGAATCATTGCTATCTCCATCTCTTTGTGATATTCATCTACTGTCTTGTACCCTTGATTCAGACCTTGGAGCTTCAGGTATAAGTCTTTGTAATAGTAGTTAGGCACAAATCATCTTCTCATTAAGACTTTCATCTCCCCCAAGTCTGAACGGGTCGCTCCCCATTCCTCCTCCTACTGATTACAATATGATCCCACCAAATCATTGCATACTCTGTAAACTCAATCATCACCAATTTGATTTTTTTTATTCAGAATAGCTATGACAATTTTTATATCCAATCTACCTTTTTTTTCCATTCCAAATAAGCCTCGGGATCATTTGTACCTTGAAAGTTAGGAATTTTCAGTTTAATAGTGTCCCCATCCACATCTTAATAATTCCCCATGTCATGGAAATTCACATTCCTCTTAGCTCTGTTTGGTCCAGACCTGATTACTTGGCCAATAGATACAAAACCATACTCATCTTCGCCCACATCTGCGTTTTCATCAACATACTCTTCAAAATCAGATCTGTTATTCTGTACGGCTATGCAAACCGTATATCCTCGACAATCATCCCCACTATTATGTTGCTTTATCGAATTCACCTCATCTTTCAGATCTTTGTATGTCCTAGACAACAACTTAAGTTACTGACCCATGGCTCGTAATTGGAACGCTACGTCAGCATTTTGTGTCACTGATTCATTGTTTTCAGACATCCTTTGAATCTGCAAAATTTGGTTAGTAGTAAAAAATATATCCTCATAACTCTCGTGTATCACACAAAAAAAATCAAGGCTTTTCACTCTAATAAGTTCACTACGCCTTTTACCTCATAACTCTCGTGTATCACACAAAAAGATCAAGATTTTTCACTCTAATAAGCTCACTACGCTTTTCACCTCATAACTCTCGTGTATCACACAAAAAAATCAAGGTTTTTCACTCTAATAAGCTCACTATGCCTTTTACCTCACAACTTGCTTTCTTTTGGTTCTTCCAAAACTAAAATCAACAAATCAAAATTAGTAGCCTTCGCAACGCACTCTAATTATGATTTTTAGACTCAAGAAGCAATAAAAATACTGAAAACAAAGCAAAAGAAAACTACGATTACAATTTCACGAGTAGTAATGCAAATTTGTACGAATTATGGACGATACGAAGACACGAAAAAAACATAAGCAAATACTAGCAAAAAAAATTACTTGACTCCTAGATAACCCAAAAATAAAATAAAAACAAAGAATTGGACAAAACTACACAGTAAGGATCATTTTTTAAGACTTGAGCATAATCTAACCTTTTATGCAATTTTTATGTAACAGAATTGAAACCCAGATCAAATGACCTCAAATTAAATATTTAGTATTTTAATTATAAACTAAAAACAAAACTCAAATTATAGGTCATTCTCGTACTTCTAGGTACTCAACCCCTTGTGTGGTCAATTTGCGGTAGAAATGAACCTTCAATTGAAAACTCTAGTATATGATATCCAAATACACCCAAATTTAATATATCATGCGATAACAACCCCAAGAAATAGACTGTAAAGTTTCATTTGATTCTAATATGTTTTTCTAAGGTTTCACTAAGGTAGTGTTTCTGCGGTAGAAATGAATCTCGAAATAAAACCTCAAGAAATAAATATTAGAATAAGCCCCAATTTGAAACATGATTCTATGTCAACCCGAATAGATAGAATATAAATTTTCAATTGATTCCAATGTGGTTTGCTTATGTTTCCCCAGAGTAGTGTTTTCTGCTGTAAAATTGCAATGATTCTTCAAATTTCAACTAATGTCTCTCTCTCTCTCTCTTTCTTTTCTTTTCTTTTCTATTTTGTCTTTTTTTTCTTAATATAATGAAATGACGAGACAAAAAAAGATGAAATAAACCTCTTTTTTTATTAGATGACGTTGACACGAATAATAAGGAGATGAGCACAAACACTAGAAAGCTTTAAGGAACACTAAAAAAAAATACAAAAATAACAGAATGATATGACCTTGTTTTAGAGCCTAGCTTTGATACCACCTGATGTGAACCTCGTGATCACGTGGTCACGCAATCCACAACCAAGAATGAGATATGATCTTGGAAAGCCGAAATAGGTCTGATAGGAGTGTGACACAATGGAAATCTACCCCAAAGCACCAGGACTATTGGAATGAGTAGAATGAGGACGAAGCCAGTTAATCTTAGATAAGTCAGATTCAGTTCGTTCAAGAACTAAAGAATGCAAGAATCACTCTCACATATAAACTGAAAAGTTCATAATTAAAACTAATCAATGGCTCTGAAATTTAGCTAACATTAGTTTAAGTAGTCTTTTGAAAACTAACCCTAATGAACCCCTTATGTGGACCTAAATGAGGTCCACTCAAAACTGGCCCAAAATCCTAAATTGAAAAGCCCATGACTTAATCCAGGCAAGCCTTGGATCCTAGTTGAAAACAAAGTCTTAATTAAGCCTAAACAAGCCTTGGGTTGTAGCTAAAAAACTTAAATAAAGCCTATAAGGTGTTTTTTTTTCTTATAGTCTTCCATCAAGCCCATTAATCCCATGTTTCCAAGTTGTAGTAGGATTCTTTTGGCTCCTTTGCTATCCTCACTTCATGGCCCAAATAAGGTTGTATTGGACCCCTTCTGCACATGGATAACATGTATTAGGGTCTCCTCTTGATACTCCAATGGTCCTTGCAATTCTGACCTGATTGAAACCTTAAAAACCAATGCATTTATTGCCTCTTTCAGTGCTTCTGTCTTAGACCGCGTCATTGGACCATTTGGAACATGTAATAGGTTTTTGCTGGTGTTTTTGGGCTGGTTTGCATCATTGTCACAACTCCGAATAGGTCTTTAGTTTTCTTTTATTCAAGGAAACTTCAGCTCCAAAAAGCGTATTTTATGGGTCCATGTGAGCAGGTAAAACCCTAGTTGTCCCACATTCTTACAATGAATGCATGTATGTATGGTTCAAATGTATTTTTTTTGTTTTTTTTAATGCTTTTGAAATGCAAGATGTTCGAACTAGAAAATTCAATAAATAGTGGGAAAATAGGAATATTTATGTTATTTGAACTACAATTCCAAATGTTACAAGAAGAAATACCTATTAGTAATTCAATTTTATAAATACCAATGTGGAATACTATTATTATATATTGGAGGTTATAATTTATATGCCTCTTACAAGACTATTGCTTAATCCCGTAACATTTGTGTCATCACCCAATTTCTGGGTTACTACCCAAAATCAACAAAAAAATAACAAAAATAAAATAAAAGGGGGTCGATGTTGGTGGAAAAATCAATGTGGAATTTTTGGTCGTTTCCGCGAGTCCGGTCATATCTCTTTTGTCCCTAAAAATAGAGGAAAATACAGATTCAAGGCAAAAATAATTTATCATCAGATAAATCTGTGTAAAAATTAAGTCGAGAGATATAATTATATTTTTATGGGCCATTTTGATTTAATCGTCGACCAATTTAAAAATATAATTATATTCAGGAATTAATTTAGGGTCCAATTAAAGGATTTAATTAAGTGCAAGGACTTAATTATACGTTAAGTTGGTCAAATTAATTTTATTAAGGCCTTAATCAGTGAAAAATCAAGTTAGGGAGATTAATTCGGGTTCAATTGAGAAGTTGAGAATTTTCGGAGACTGAATTGAATTTTTCCAAACCAATTGTGCGAAATCAAGGGTCCAATTGAAAACAATTGAGAGTTTAATGGTCAATTGAGGGTCAAATAGCATAAATTGGAAGTCAGGGACTAAAATAAAAAAGGCGTGCAAATTTAAGGCTAACACTGAATTTTTCACGGGGACACAATCGCACAAAATTAAAAGTTTAAAACCAATTAGGGGTGCGATTGAACCAATTAAAACTTGAGGGACCAAAATTGCATATTACACTCTCCCCTCAAAATCATCACGCGTGACTGCACTGTTCAGTTACCTGAACAGTGCAGACACACCTCTGCCTCTGTCTCTTCACTTTCAGGTGAAGAGGCAACCCACCGGTGCATGCAATGGGCAACCGAAGGGTTGCCTCTCGCCTTTAAATACAAACGACAAGCACGAGCAGAAGGGGAGGGGAAATTGGCAAGAAAACTTGCAAACAGAAGATGAACACAGAGAAGAAAAACAGAGAAAAAAAATGAAGTTTTGAAAAGGTTTACACAGATTTTTAGCATCAAAAGCAAGGAAAATAAACGCAAAAATCCCATCTTCTTCCTCAACAACCAATTCCCTCTCTCTTTCTCTCGGCCTGCAATCACTCTCTCTATAGGAACGCTTCTACCAAGCTCTCTCTCTCTCCACCGTTACTGGCTACCCGACCACCCAACACCTCTCTCTTCATCACCATAAGCCTCCCCTATACACCAAAAACTTATCCCCACTCTCCGGCAAGGCAACACACTAGGTGGCAGTAGCAGCAACGCAAACCCGACGATTTTGAAAGCTCACTCCAGCCACCACCACAGGAATCATCACCTCGACCTCCTCTACCCGAAGGAACTAATAGGTACACGTTTTGTCACACATGAAAATTTATTGTTCCTTCATCTTCAACCTTCGGCCGGCTGCATGCAGCGGGACGCAATTTGTGTCCCGTTGTGCATGTGGGCCGGGGCCTGAGAGAGGTGGGTCGGGCTTTGTGCCCGGCCCAAATTCCTTTTCCAGGTGGGCTTCCAGCCCACATGGACTGGAGGCCCAATCCACAAGGTTTGGGTCGGAAGCCCACCTAGCCTTAGCCCAGCCCATATACACCGAGTTGCTAGTCCAGCCGATCAGGGCTGGACTGCCAACCCAGCCTTACAAGGAGTGACAGCCCATAGATTTTCCTTTTCCATTGTTTTATTTTATTTTTACTTTATTTTATTAAAAAAATATATAAAAATACAAAAAAAAAAACATAAAAAAGGTTTTGTTTTAGTGCATACGGCCGAATTCCAAGATTTGTTTTCCATCATATTTTTCATAAAAAAAAAATATTTTTGCGCCTTCCTCATGTTTTAAAATAAAAATTGGATATCGTAACCGGTTTATGATTATCCATTGGAATTTGGCCAAAATATCAAAAATAATTTTAAATATTTTTGTTTTATCTATTAGAGTGTAAATTTACATTGTAAAGTACATCCGTGGAAAAAAAAGGGTTTTAACTACACTGTAAATTTACATTGTAAAGTACACCCGTAGATAATAAATCATTTTTTAAACTAAGGTGCAAATTTACATTGTAAAGTACACCCGTATATAATAAAAAAGATTTTTTTTTACTACGATGTAAATTTACATTGTAAAGTATACCGGTAAATAATAAAAAATATTCTTTTTGAAAATGCAGTGCAAAATTTTTAACTTAGAAAAACAATCAAACAACAATGCAGCTTACTTTAAGTAGGGTGCACTAGGGGTGATGCATCTTTCCCTTGCACAACAAGTCCCCTTAACTAGACTCTCGCAGGCCAATAGGTTCCTAGTAACCTTAATATTAGGTGGTGACTCCTTAGAATTATAGTCGTAAATTTTACGGCTATAAACACCCTCTATTTTCACCGCGCGCCGTTGTCTCTCCAGAGAGGGATGGCGGGGCAAGAAGCGCGTAAAAATCACCGTCGCGACAATTTGCATATATTCTTTTATTATATAATTTTGTTAACCTACTTTGTAAATGCAAATACATGAAGGCTAGCTAGTATTCTCTCCAAATTTTATAAAGACTCTTGTATTCTTAGCTCTAGGTTTAGTGTGATAGGGTTATTACATCACATATAATAATAATAATAATAATAATAATAATAATAATAATAATAATAATAATAATAATAATAATAATAATAATAATAATAATGGATGGTTAGTCTGTCATTTGTAAAGAGAAATGAACGAAAATTCAAGGTGTAATAGGGTTTTTCTTTTGTAACACCGTACCTTTTAAGCCCATCAAACTATCTCAATATTTGTTGATTAATTAAGACATATGGAATATATTTAGTTCTATGCTTTTCAAAAAAATGAACTTTTTTTAATTTTTTTGTATTTTTAAATTATTTTAATATGTTGATATCATAAATAATTTATAAAAAAATTATTTTGATATATTTATGAATAAAAATACTTTAAAATTAATATTGTTAGTCTATATTAGGGTGGCCTTGGCTCTATTTGAGCCTTTTATTTCCAAGTATTGTTGGCAAACGACATGCTTTTTTGGAGACAAGTAAAACCTAAACCTTTGCATTACTCCTTCCCTCTTGTACCATACACAATTTAATTAGAACAAAGCTTTCAAGTTTCACCTTTGTTTTCTTTGTCAACTTTTATGACAAGAACCTAAATAAACACCGCTAGTGCATCATCGATCGATGTTATAAAATCCATCAACTTGTAAAGTAGAACAGCTAGCCATGGCCACAGTAATCTACGTTTTGGCCATGGTCCTTTTTGTGGTCAATTTGAGCTTATTTTGGAGAGGTATGGTTCTGCTTTATGAACAATATCTTTTATATTTGGTATTTCTCTAGTTGATGATGAAAACGATAACTATCTACCACCTTTGTTTAAGTCCAATATCACGCTAATGGAATTGATTTTAAAGCTTCAGGTCGAAACCCTACCGGTTGGTTTGCCGACGAATGAACCATTGGTGACATTGTTGGTAAACCTAAATATGCATGTTTGCATTATTGCTCTTCCCATTTCAATCCTTTATTATTATTATTGCTTATATTTGAGTATTTAATGATTTAGGGGAATAACTAAGACAACCAAACTATGCTCTTCCATTCTTGGCTCTGAACACCACTAAAAACAATTTGATAATTTGTTGGGTAAGTCCCAAGAGATTATATTATGAAGAAATCCATCTTCTTTATCACTTTAGGAGCAAATGATTCCCTCAACAATTACCTATTTTGATAGGTCCAGACAAAGTTATGAAATTATTTTAGTAAAAATAGTATTCCATTCAAAATAAGCTACAATAGTTGCCTTTATTATTGACTTTGAAAGGGTTTAAATAATAATAAAAATAATAGCTAGTTTTTAGATCACATCCTTAACAAATAGGACACTAATGGCTATTGAAAAAGTCAACCACAAATTACTCAAAATAAGATAATAACTATTTAGCAAGGTTGTAAACATGATCAATAACTTAGACCAAGTTGTAGAATCGATAAGAAAAACTTACTTTTGAAATTCCATTTTTCTTACTCCTAGATCAATTACTTCAGGGCCATTTCAATTACTAGAACCAAAACGATGTTCCACAGCACGAACGTCTTTACAGATCTTAACAAGTGTAATGCAAAGAATTGAAAGAAATAACTATCTTCCAATTATATGAAAAACCATATCCTTCCATGGGAGGGAAGTCCATATTTATATTAGTAGAGGAGCGGTTACCAATTAGTAACACCTCTAGATAAATAGATCAGGTTAATCCATCTTGGGCAAACCAGCACAAACCCAATAACCAACATCTCTCACTCACCCATGAAGGGCTAGATTTATCTAATACATTACTTTTTTCAAACTTGCATGGAAATTTCATACTTGATGAATGGACCGTACGACCTGAAGCACACAGAGAAAAGAGCTCCAATCTATATAAACCTAATATAGGCCATATGGGAGACATCTATTTTATGATTAATTATTTCTTAGAGTGTACTAATATACCCTAAGCATTTTTAGTTACACATGAATGAATATAATTCAATCCCTCAAGAATTTTGTACTCAATCCATCATGACAATTACATGTATTCTAAATCATATCAAATTTATTCAAATGATATGATCCCAACTGATGAATACAAGTAACAAGTGTAGAACTAAAATTACCTTTTCTTTCGCTCTCACATCACTTAGATCTGAATTAACTCGCTTTTCTAAAGTATTCCTTCAAGTCAAATCATTCTATGACTATGGGCTATACTCCTAAAGTAGTGATAATTTATTCATCACCTCATGATATAGTCAAAAGTAATAAAGGGTAAGATTTTGAGATCTTAGATATGATCTATAGGACTCACATAATAAAAAAGAAGAGATCCATTCTTTACTCCTGTAATGGTCGTTAGCACATGTGGTATGAAATACATGTTATAGTGGAGCATACTCTTTTCCTTTTTTAAAAGACAGAGTGTATGTCGTTGCTCTTCTTGTTAGAGAAAATACATTATATGAGTTTCAGTCTTGTTGTAAAAAACAAAAACTTCATATCAGAAATTCTCATTTACTCATTGTCAATAATGATAAATGAATAATTTCATACTCAACTTCAATCATAACACATGAATGGTGGAAATTCATTCATGTTGATTCTTTTATGTAAGAACCTCATCTTGGTTCTAACCAAGGTGACTCTTTAATAATCATTTTGAGTTAAAATTGCTCCCACTACGCCCAAGTTATTTTTTTAGCATTAAAACTCAATAAGTCTCATCTCTACGCACCTTACAAATGCTAGAGGCGTTGCTCATGTGAGTGAGCCAATCTAAGTCTATCGACATACTTTAACAAATTATACTATATGATACTCAATATATGCATAAACAAATAATGAATAAAATGATATTCAAATGACATTTATTCATTACTTAATTACATTCTACACTAACCAAAGGATTTCACATGTCTAATAAATGCATCCCTTACCATTGGCTTTGTGAGTGGATCTGCAACCAGAGAATTTGTACAAATATGTTTTAGGATCACATCATGGTCAGTAATTGCTTCTCTAATATACTGATATCTCATCTTGATGTGTTTGGTCTTTCCATGGTATTTTGAATCTTTATCCACAACTATTGCAGCAGTGTTATCACAATAAATTATCATTTTCAAATGATTCAGGAATTTTTTAACCAAACAACATCTTGTGTTGCTGCGGAACAAGCTACATACTTAACTTCCATGGTAGATAAGGCTATGCAAGATTATTTCTTGCTCCTCCATAGTATTGCACTATCATTAAGCTAGAAAGCACATCCTGAAGTTGATTTAGATTGGTTGACATCTCCTTCCCAATCAGCATCAGAGTAACCAACCAATCGTAAATCTTTATTTCCTTGGTAACATAGCATGTAATTTGAAGTTCCTTTCAGATATCGTAGAATCCTTTTGACCGCCATCCAATGTTTCTGACTAGGATTTGATTGATATCGACTAATCCAACAACATAACATATATAGGGATGTATACACATCATTGCATATATCAACCTATCGACATCACTGGCATAAGGTACTCTGGACATTTTCTCCTTTTTTCTAGAGTCTTGGGACACATATCACTGTTTAGGCTCATACTTTTATCAACTAGGGTGTGTATTGGTTTGCTATCTTGCATGTGATACAATGTAACATATTTTTGATACAAGTCTATTAAGTTAAACCCAAAAGCCTTTCAGCATGATTTCTAATGATTTACACGAAGAACTAAGCTGGTCTCACCCATGTCTTTCATTTCAAAGTTTGATGATAACCACTATTTGGTAATATCAATCATCTCTATGTTGTTTTCAGCTATTAAAATGTTATCAACATATAAGGACAATATTACAAAACTATTGTTAGAATGTTTTAAATACACACAATGATCTTCTTCCATCATTGCAAAACCATCCTTTAAGATAACTTGATGAAACATGACGTTTCATTGTCTAGAGGCTTACTTAAGACCATATATGGATCTATTAAGCTTGCGAAATTTACGCTCTTGTCCTTTAGTCTCAAATCCTAAAGGTTGATCTATATAGATCTCCTCATCTAATTCTCCATTGAGAAACGCAGTTCTAACATCCATTTGGTATAACTCTAAGTCCATATATGCGACTATAGTTAAAAAAAAAAAAAAGATGAACTGAAGTAATTCTAACAAATGGTGAGAATTTATCTTCATAATCAAATCCCTCTTCTTGAGTGTAGCTTTTCACTACTAGTCGAGCCTTATAACGTTCTATTGACCCATCCCCCTTACATTTAATTTTAAGAACCCATTTATTTCTAATGGATCTTTGTCCTGATGGTAAATCAACCAAGTCATGGATTTGACTAGTTTTCATCGGCTTTATTTCTTCTTCTATAGCTTGAATCCATTTTTTAGCTTTAGGACCAGATAAAGCATCACTAAATGTTTGTGGCTCTTCATCATCTTGTAGAGCAATCATGAGCGTTTCCCCTTCAATCTCAAATCAACGACGAGGAATTGGTTCACGAATGCTTCTACGAGGTTAAGATTGCTCATGATCTTGCTCCATGAGAATAGGAGTAGACAAAATATCACTCCCACTGTTACTAGGAGCATTAAAAGTTTCATTTAAGTCCTCTACTAAATGGCTTGTTGTGCCATTGTCTAGATTTTCCATTTCATGTAATTCAAAGTCTTATTTAACCTCACTTGTTTTCGGAAAAACCTCTTCTAAGAATACAACCTCACGTGACTCAATCTTTGTCACTCTTCCATTAGCTTTTTCACCAATAAATACAAATCCTTTGGAATGTTCACTAGTATAAAATAGAAAGAACACATTATTGAAGTAGCATACTTGAGAAAATACAAAAAGTTTTATTACAAAAAGTGAGAACCATAACTAGCAACCGGCAACCTTCATTGTTGATGAGAAAGTTTCCAACCAATAAACGATATATCTTTTAGTTGTTAATAATTAACTTGTTACTTGTATGAAGTAAAATAAATATCAAGAGTTATTTCCAATTTTGTATAAAGTATTTTAGTGTTAAAATTGCATAAAGGTTGGAACCTAACAAAATCTCCATATATAATTTAATTTCTTTAATTGCCAATGGTTGGTTTTATCAGCAAGAACAAGCAATAGATGACAGCCTATTTGTTTTTTTAGTAAAAAATAGATTTCATGATTTCTAAAATTTTCATTTTTGCTTGAAAATAATTTTTGGGTGTTTTTAAATTGTTTTGATATAGTAATATTAAAAATGATTTAAAAAATCATAAGAAAAATATTATTTTTATGCATTTTCAAGAAAAAAATATTTAAAAAAAATAATTGTTATCACAATATCAAACACTACCAACATATTTAAAAGTTACCACCAAAAGTAATGACTTTTTGGGCACATATAAGAAGATTATAATAAAAGGAGTTTGACTTTTTAAAAAATTAGAGACAATGATGACATAATAGCCATAGTTTCTTCTACAACCTTAGTCTCTTGAAAAGATGTTGATTTTGGTCAAGGGCCTTCTCTCTATCATGGTCTCGGGTCTTTTTTTCATTTCCAGTCCATTTTAGTAACCACTCACCTTAACGAAATTGAGATCGAAACAATTCATAGAATGATTGTTCCTCAAATAAATACATTATGGACAAGATACACTCGAGATTCTTGTGATCATAATAGCAATAGCAATGTCAATGCGATCCAAAACAAATGTTAACCCGAACTGAATGAATTAAATGACTTTTTTTAATGGTTACCTTGATAAAACATAAATATTTTCAAATCCATCCCAAAACCCAATATAAAAGTAGTCTCACAGACACACATGTAAAACATTTATATTTTTTTAGTCCAATACACTATTCATATCTCATTTAACACACGTTAAATAACATAATTCCTGTTTTTATTCTAATTTATATTAAATAATATTTAATACTCTAACAATAAATAATACTCGAAACTCCATGTATTGAGTATAAAGATTTAAAATTCTTTATATTTAATAACAGAAAAATGTATAAAGAAAGGTGTCGGGATTTAGTAGCAGGAATTCAAAGTTATCATCACTTAATAATCTTGAGTCAATAGTTGATGCACACAACTGAAGAGTCAGTGCTTGAGGTGTGCTCGTTGTGATAGAAAATGAGATTTTAAATGATAACACTGCCAGTATATATAAATCACGCTACCAAGGTCAAGGATCTTGTTTGAACCCTCATTTTTTAAGTCGACGAGATATTGCGAAATCTCTATAAAATACTAAAGATGAAAGTAAAATGCAATGAAATTGAAGTGCATGAACTAAAGCATCAATATTCAAATGTCAAAGTGCTGTTTCCACAGGTGATCATTTGAGCATCAGGGTGTTATTCCCCAAGTTGAAGGAAACAGAAATCACATGTTCAAAATTTAAAAACATAATCAGAATTTATTTTTATTTTTTTTATATCGTGATTTAGTGAGTGACATTGTTAGTCATAGAAGAATGATGACCTGAATCTCCTCAATTAGAACAGAGACATGGGATGCAATGGTCCAGCCCCTAGATTTTTTAGCGAATCATGTCTCCTCAATTAGAAGTGGAAGGTGGGATGTTGTTGTTCATGAATTTTGTACAATCAAATGGCCCAATCCCTTGAGCGTTCTTCCGGCGTACCTGTAAATCATGCAAGGTATAATTATCAAACCAAATACTGGTAAATAATCAGTTTCTCTTCCATAAATTATCGGGGTAGACTTCCCCTGCATCAGTCCCCTACATCACTTCTCAAAACAGACAAGCATTCAACCAGAAGCTAATGACCAGATTCATAGAAATTAAGTACGATTCCATCGTATCATGGCCTACTGTAGATCAATAGTGAATTAAACTTTAAACTAGAACATTATAGCAAGCGGAAGAGCTCTGCTATATCTTAACTGAAATTTATAAATTTTATCACCAAGAAAATGAATTTTTAGTTCAGTTCCCAAACGAATCCTACTCATCCACCAGTACCAAGACATTAATAATATAAGAAACGTCTCCTCCCTTTAGAAGACATTAAATACCCACCGAAAAAGTCCCATTGCATAGGTACTTAATTGACATTATTTGAAAAGGGGGTAGAGTAAACAGGATCATACCGGGGACCACGGACCAGGTTCATATTGAGCCTTGTCAGGGGGTGAATTTCGTACAGCACCACCTTTCATTGTTAGAATTTCCTGCAGAAGTTTTTTAATTAGAGGCCAGTACTTATGTTTCATAAAAATCATTTACTGTAGTATCAGTCAAGTACCTCTCCAGCAGCTTCAAATGCCGCCAACCACTCATCGGAAAAAGGAGCAACATTCGGTGGTGGTTTTATAACACAAGCATCTTGTTTCTTGTTTTTAACAGGTTTCTGGCTGTCATTACAAATGTTCAGATGGATTCTGAAGAATTGGAGTATGTCTATAAAAATAACAAATCAGAGTGATTCAGATTAATACACTTACAGTGACAATGTTGCAGCCTTATCTTCCGTGGGGTACAATACATCCAACTCATGCTGCATTTCAATGCTGAGACTGCTACTGGTCTGTGGAACGTTAATTTGAGCTTCCTCTGGCAAAATGTTTCTATCTAATAAATCAACTTCAGCATCGTGCTGGACTCTCTGACTTGATTTCTCTTTCGTTTTCATTGATAACTTAAACTTATTCAAAGAGCAAAACGAACTAGAGTCACTATTATCCACTGATGATGCAATGTGATGCCTGCTCTTGTCTGGAGATGAATTAAATTCCAAGGAAGCAGATTGATCAATCAGCACGCCATCGTTCCTATTCTTACTATACATACTGCATTTGTAGTTTTCAATTGGTGGCAGAGTCTCCGTGAAAGCTGGCTCTGTATCAACCATAAATTCGTGCTCAGCTTTTTTATCCACATCTGAACCAGCATTTTTAATCACAGGAGGTACTTGAGTGCCAACATCAAAACATCTTGATTCACACGAGCCATCACCCTGTTCTAAACCAACACCCAGAACATTTTGAAGAGCACCTCCCTTTTGCAGTTCTACAGAAGTATTATCCATGAGCAACAGGCTATCATCTGGACAAAATTCATGATTTTCCAGGGGAGCTTGCTCAATCATCATGGAAGGATTTTGAATTACTAGATGTTCTTCAAGTTGAATGCCATCAACCATTACTGTAGAAGTTTTATTTGCTACCAAAGGACTAATGTTACAATTGTGGCTATCAGATAACAGACTTTCTTCCAAGGACTGCAATGCATTTTGCATTACTGTTTCCTTAGTAATTCGATTAACTTGAGCAAGTTCATTTGTTTGCTCCATTATTTCACATTGGTGAAAACCATTTAGACTTTCCACTTCACTTGCAATAGTTCCTCTGAGATTTGCAATGTTACTATTACTGAATTCCCTTTGTTCTTCAAGAGATCGGCTCTTAGAATACAACATTTCATCAAATGCTATTTGACTCTGATTGTCCTGATCAGATTCACAGAAAGTAGATATCACGTTAGTTTTCTCCATGTCTTCATTCACATCATGCATACAAGTGGAGCAATTATTCTCCGGTATGGAAGAATCCCTTCCATTGGGATCATTTCCTCGCTGTAAATAAGAGGAAACAATTAGTTTTTTCACTGAAGATTCCCTTTTACTTACTAAACTTTTGTCTCCACTCATATCATTTATCTCAGAAGCAACCTTAACTAGCCCTTTGTCTACAGAAGATACCAAAGGGTTTTCCATATGCAAGCACTCTGACTCTCCAGCTGCATTGGAACTAGAATTTTGTTTGACAGATGATTTTGAACTAAGAACTCCGGAACTTTCCATTATACCTCCAGAATCATTAAGATTTGATATCATATCTTCGCCACTTTGAAAGAGATTCTTCTCCTTGGATTCTTCAGGAAAGAATCTTTTTCCATGCAATAAGTAACCATCACGCTGCAAACCACAATCATCTGCCATAGCTTGTTCTGTTACAAGACATGGAAATGGAAGCTCCGTCTGTTTTGCAGTTTTTTTACTTGGATCACCAATAATCATTGACGGCAGATTATACTCCGCCAAAGTGTTTGGCATACTTCTCTCGCCCTTTTTGACTGTTAGATTACCATCTGAGGACTGCAGCTGCTCATCTCCCACAGACAATTCCATATACAAGTTTCCACTTCCACTGGATTCATTGTTTTTGGACAGCATATCATTACAGCAAGATGACCCGTAAGGAATTTCCAGTTCAGCTGAACTACAGTCTTGGGATTTCAGAACCGCATTTGCACAATTTGAACCATGACAGTTGTTAAGCTCTTCAGCTGATCTCTCCTCAATTGACGAACCATTGTTCAAGCATAGGCTCAAACTCTCTGCATTAGAAACTGGATAAACATGAGAGGTGTCAAGCTTCATTGGCTCAGCTTGTTTCACAGTCTGGTAGTGGACTCCCTGCATCCTGGCTAACTGAACGTGCACTTTTTGGGTACCCTCATCACTATTAGTACTTATACCTAGAGATGGAAAATCTGAATAGTCACTGTTATCCTTAATGATTGGAATGTATTGTCTGTCTTCAATGTGACGATTGGCAGTCGCACATTTTTTCTCTGAAAGACTATCAACTTCTGCTACAAGGCTAGCATTGAACCTAGAATGCGGGTAGTCTAATCCAGCTGCAGTCATATCTCTACCTTTGAGGCAACACTCGGTGACTTTCTTGCAATGATGACCTTTCTCCAGTTGTTCACAAGGGGCACCTTGCAAGAGCAACTGATTGTCATGAATGTCATGCAACTGCTGCTGATTATTTAGCCCGTCACAAGTCCAAGAATTAAGCTGTGCCTGAAACATCTTCTCTTTATTTTTTAATTCTGAATTGCATTTGATCTTACCATGTGAAGTAGGATTGACAGAAGCAGCAGCATAGCTCCTCATATTCAAGCATGCAGATGTTTTATTGGATGGTTGCCTGGGACACTGATGATTTGAGAGGGCAGCTTTGTGCAAACTAGGAACGTTTGACTCGTGAAGTTTGCCAGTTTGAGTTCTTTCAAGGAGGCTAAGCGAACCAGAAGGTTTCGACTGCACCATAAATGAACCGAAGGGGGGAAAAAAGCAAGCATCTAATCAAACATTATTTCTGTTAATATGCAACTTATTATATTTTATGTGAGCATACCTGACTAAAAAAACCCAGTGATGGCGATGGCATCCTCAAGCCTGATGCTTTTGCTGTAAGTGACTCTCTACATTGCATGTTTTCACCATTGCAGGAAGCATTTTGCGAGAAAGAAAATGCATTTTTTCTGGTGCTATTGTCTGAGTGATTTAGTGGATGTGCAGCAACTGGAAGTACAAGATCTGGGATCACTTCTGAGCAATTATTTACCAAGTTAACCTGGGGATGCTGTGTATTTGTTGATGAGGTTTTTTTTGGCTCCAGGCTGACCTGTACATATTACAAGATCCCAATGAAGCATATGCATATTAAAAGATAGGGACATAATGAGATGATACAGAATCTGCTAGTCTCCTGTAATCTGGAAAGAAAAAAAAAACACTAATATCTTGATTTACAACCAGTGCTACTGGGAACATGAATATTCCAGGTCATGTTTAGTATTAGAAAACTTTGAAAAGTTCAGGCTCTCACTACCTTACTTCTAGCATGATGAGCAGCGGATTTTGGCAACAGTTTGTCAGAAGGACCAAGCTCCATGTCTTTTCGAACACTTCTGGTATTAGTTAAAGTGCCCTTTAATTTAATATTCTTCTGACCATTACCTACTATAAATCAACAGGAAATAGAAATATCAATTTGCTTTTCTGATGCGAAATTGACTATTCAAATTCAGATATAACAGAAAAGAAACTATACAATGAACAAGAAAACCCTCTGTATGCAAAACTTAGCACCGATTAACTAATTGTGAAATCTTAGTATTCTTTTGAAAATCATGCAGAAGAAAAAATAGGTTCGAAACTTACAGTAAGGACATAAAAATCTAAACCACTTTACAGATGAAATACACAAATATACACAAAGACCACCTGGATGAGGAATCTGATTACGTTTCCAGTGGCTGGATCTAGTAGCCACGTGAACATTTGAGGGATCTGACTTTGGAGCTGATAGTTTTGAAACTTTTGAGTCTTTTGTTGTCGCTTTAATTTTGTTTGTACTGGTAGGCCTTCTAAGAGTTCAGAGAAGTTAAGATTAACTTTTCCATAGGAAAAAATAGATTAAGAAAATAAAACACTGTTAAGCCTATGGGGACAATCCATTGTTTCATTATTTATTACAAAGCAGAACCTAAAGGATATGAAGATGATGCCACTGGCCGCGGGCAACCACTGCGTTTGGATGCACTTTGACTAATATCAGAGGCTGAAAGAATTTTTCGCTTGGCCTGAAAAGCATGCCAAACAAAAAGATGATAGTAAAATTTCCTGAAATTTTTAAACAATGCGATGAATGAAACAGCATAAATAGAACAGCTTAAGCAATAAAAGGTATAAGGAAATGGGGTGCAGATGAACTTGGAAACACTTACCATAGAAGCTGGCCCAGCTTCATCTCTTGCTAATGAAACAAGCTTTGGAGAGAAGATACGAGCAGCCATAACTCCATCAGCAAGAGTGTTTGGAGGCAATTCCTTGAACAAATTATCTTCAAGTGCTTCTGGTAACTCATTGATGCAGCCCAAACCACTGGAAAGTAACTCTCTCTCTCCACGGTACACAGGTTTGTCAGCTTTCGTACTGAGTGTTGATAATTCTAATGGATCTAAAACACCTGGCCAAAAAGAAAGGAACCCCAAGGTTCAATGGTAAAATTGAGGTGCAAAACATTATTAACCAAAAAACACATTTGATTCCAAGGTTCACTGTTCACCTTCTTCAGTGAAAAAAGCTTTGTCCCATGCTAAGCTTTTCCGCAGATTGTATTTCTTTCGCTTCATCTGCTGTGGCTCACGATTAAGTTTGGGCACATGTAGTTTGTCCATGATAACATTATCCTCGTCAATCATAATATCTTTACATGATGAGGAGCTTGATTTACATGTATCTTGCTCGGTGCACTTCATACTCTATTTCTTTCTGCATCATAAAAGTCAACAAGCAGAAGCTGGTGAGAACGACACGTGTGACATGAAGGTGAGAAGGTACATGTTCTCTTACAATCCCAACATTAAATTTTAATGTGTATCTAGCAGTAATCAACTATTCCTAAGATCTCTTCAAAAACTCTAGGTTGAAGTGATAATTAGTTTTTTTCATGTAAAGCCTCATGAACATGGTAACAGCAACTTGTCCATAACCCCACTTTGGAAAACAGTTATTTCTTTCCTTATTGGCCACACAAACATCTGAGACTCAACAGGAGAAAACAAATGTAGCTTTTCTATCAACTCCCAATATTATTTCGCAGCATAGAGCATAGTTCCATATTCTTCCTGTGAAAATTATCATGAGAAATTGCCTGCTGCTGCAAATCTATTTCGAGTGAGCCACATTTCCCAGAAATATCACAATTGCTACAGAATAGTAGGTCTACGGCGAGAATCAACTCGTTATGTTCCACGAAATGATGAAGATAACTTCCCATATTTAGAACAACCTAACAAAGTCTCTTCTAAGTGCAAAACCTTTGGCTGCAAATAAGATTCCATGGTGAATTCTATTTTAGTAACAGTGAATAACTAATTAATCGATACAGCTTTCTTCAGAAGTATACCTAAATAATAAAATTAATTTTCATCCAAAATGCCTGTCTTCGTCTCAGCAGTCATTTGCATCGAAATTTAAAAAGAAAATCATATTACAAATCGGAATGAACAAAAAGGAGAAAAATCAACAATTGGATTTGAAGTTGAAAAAACGAGAAAAGGAATGAATCAGAAACCCTAATTTGGAGGAAGATGCAGCAGATACCGAGATTAGATCTGGAGAAATAAAACAGGCAGGGCGTTGAAGAAGCAGCAAAGCGAACGATCTTTTCTCCTCCGCGAATCACATTTCAGTTTTTTCTTCTCTTCAATTGCATTACAAAGAAATGTAACAGCAAAACTGTACTCTTTCCAGTTTATTAAACTACTGTTCTTGTTGGTGGTGCTGTCAGCCGTAGTAGCGGTTAGGGGTTTCAGATTTGGAAATTGGGAAATGGGAAGCGGGAATTGAAAATCAAACTTTTAAATTACAAAACTATCCATTCGTTACGAAAAAAATAGTTAAAAATACCATCAGTTCTATCTATCCGTTGGTTTTGGATAAAGAACGGCCCGGCCTGTCCATGATCCAGGCGCCCAAATTCAAGCCCATCAAAACTATTGGGCTTGGATAAGGGAATGTTAGTAATTATGTCGAGACAATAAAAAAAAAACAGAGATGGATGGAATATATGGGATAAGACAGATAGTTGCGATGAAATTCAAGACGAATAGAAAAGATAAATATTTTTTTATTTTGTTTTTTAATATGAGAAACAAGATAGAACAGAAAATGTTTATTGTGAGATCGGCAATGACAATTATTGTTGAATAAAAATGTGTGTGAAAAAGAGTGGCAAAGAGATTAATTTGATTAGATCACTAATGTCATGGTGTGCACCCATTGAATAGTGAATCTATCTTCTCCACTGAAATGGTGATATTGGAATTAATTATAAGACTATAGTTTTGAATTGGTCTTCATTTAGTATTATAGTCATTAAAAAAATCTTATGATTTGCGAGAATTGGACAAAGAGACTAGTTATGCAAGGATAAAATACATCATCTTTAATACACCATAGTCATGGTTAATTGTATTGTTGGTTGATTTTTTTAGGTCATGTTTCCTTGATTTATCTAAGATTTAAAGCAAATAATTCTCTTAAGAAAATATGTGCTTTATCGGGCTAAATTAATAATGGCATTTATATTTTATAAAATATCAAAACTTGGGATATTATTAACTATAAACTACAAAATAAAAGGTTATATGGTAACCTTCCTTATAAAGTATTATTCATTGGAAGAGTTATTTGTTTTTTTTTCAATCAATATTTTTTTAATCCTATTAACTATAATCTACAAGAGAAGGGTTTTGTGTTGCACCTGACAACACAAAGCATTATTTACTATCATCATGTTTTGCTTCTTGTCTTTCATTCATTATATTTTTTATTTTATTCTTAATATTACATTTTTATTATTGGTTGACTCAAGATTTTTTTCTTAATTTACTTTGCTTTTCAATTTTATCCTTTAATATTGGAATAATGCCTTGTTTTTTTTTAAATTAATGTTTTTTTTATTGACTAAAAATTAAAATATAAGAAGTTTTTATTGTCACCTCTAAGTTGTTTCAATGTTATTTTTAGAGGGTTATCTCAATCTCATGATCCAAGTTTGAAAGGTTCATTTAGGTCAACATTACTTATTTGTTTAGTTCAATTTAGTTTTCAATTTTACTTTTAGCATTTGATTGATTGATAATTGAGTTTAATATTTTTTTTAAAAAATCCTTTTTATAAGGTTATTAAAGTTTCATGACCTAGGTTGTATATATGAAAGGTTAACCCGAGTTAATCTGAGTTGATCAAATATATTGTTATTTCAATACTTAAAAGAAGAAGATGTGTTGATTTTTATAGTTGAACTATATTTCTCTAAGTCATTCAAGTTGTTTTTGGACATGTCAAGTTGATTAGATCATAGTAAGTCAATTATTATATAATTTTGGTTTTTTATATTAAGAAAATATATTAACAACACCTAGATATTTGCTTATATCAAGAAAAAAAAATCAAATTTGACTTGTAATATAGCTTAGACAATTATCTAGTCTTAACTAAAATCCATGTAATGGAATCATAATGCGTCAAGAGAATACCAAAAAGAATAGAGAGGGGTGGGTGCAAAGTTTTAATATAAAGAAACAAATAATGAGGGACAAAGAAAATAATGGACAAACTGTCAATCATTGTTGGTGATTGAATAACACAATAATGAACTACTACACTATATGGTATTAACTAATAAGAGAGATTGCGACTGAGGCTGATCAATCAATAATGTTTTCTTGAAAATATCATATACTTATTGAGTTTCTTAGGACTATATCATAGTAAAAACAAATAACACGGTCCAAACAATACTTAGGCAAATAACATAGTTTAAAGAGTCACATATGACATCTACAAATTACGAGTTACAAGTGTCATTCGCAACTCTCTCAAATTATAAAATTATTCAACATAAAACACAATAAAGATACAAGAGAGAAATCAAAATGGAAAAGAAAAAAAGACTTTATAAGAATAACAAAACTCTAATGACGACATCATTTATAAAACAAATTCAATGACACCGGGAAAAGTCATCAACGATGACTAATGGGCCACATGAGCAATTTAAAGAAGGTAAGTGTTAACACTTTTAGATAAATCATGTGGATCACTTTGTTCATTTTATGCAACTTGTTTTGATGTTATTGATTTTTTCTTGTTGAGATTTTTGTATGGTACTAGTAGTTTTATCATTGGAGCTTAGGTGTCTCTAGTTTTTCACTTTTTCCCCCCTCTCATATCTCTTTATAAACTATTAGGAAGAGAAAAAAAACAGAGAGAAAAGCTAACAAAAAAATGACTTTAAAGGCTCTCCAAAACTCTAATGATGACAACACTAATACTGTAAAAGATACTTTAACAAGATGAATCCATTGACAACAAATAAGGTCACTAACGATGAAAGAAGTAGGTCTTATGAGTCGTCTAGAGGTGTTAGAGCTTACTTGTCTTTGAGCCTCTCATGTGACTTTCTTGGTATTTATTGGATTTATGTCGTCAAAATCTTTTCAATGATATTGATGATGTTGTCATTAAAGTCTCTTCTATATGTTATCTCTTTATTAAAACTCATTTCCAATAAGTCTGTAATTTAAAAGAGTAAAAAATGACACTTATGACTCACAAATCATAAATGTTATATGTGATTCTCTAAGCCATGTTATTTCTCAAAATGTTTTTTGCACTATATTATTTTTTTAGTGTTTTTTACAATGCTAAAAAAAAAAAAACTTTATGATTGGATCAATAAAATATTTGGATGCTACTTTGCCTTCAGGTTACCTAATAAGAGAAAAAGAAAAAAAATTATGATCAAATTCCCCCACACCACCACATCGATGACCATGGCCTACCTTCATTTATTGACACCTCAAGTTCCTCACGTGTATGTGTCTCTATTCATATTTTATTCCATACCCACCACCATTTTAACCTTTTCTAGGGAATTTTTTGACTTAAATCTAGTATGATCGAGTATATCTAAGCTCACATGCCCTGTTATACTTGTCCATTTTTTCAACTAGAGCTAGATAGTTGATATGTTCTTTACAATAGGTTGAATAATTTTTTTAGTAATAAAATAATATAAATCTTATCATATGTTTTTTGTATAGCGTATGCCAAAAACAATTGATGGGTGAAATTGAAAATAAATAAAAAATCAATTTAGAAATGGACAAGAAAAAACCTGAGATAGTTAAGTTAATCTTCCAAACCTGCAAATTGGGTTATGAACCCTGTTGGATTCAATATTTTTATTTTTAAAATTATTTCTCGTTTAATCATACACCAATTAGGTGTGTGAGACTTTTTTTCCTTATCTTAAACACTACATGTTTTTCTTAAGAGGGCATCTAACTTGGGTTTACTCATAAAACTCGTGGCTCAAGTTATGAGATCGAGATAACACCATAAAAATAAATTTAAAAAAACTACAAAGCCAATTTTGTTTTTTTTTTATTTTCAAATAATGAAAACAAAAAATATATTATGCCAAAAAAAAAAGAGATCTTCTACTTGTTAATTTTTCAAACCCATGAGCCAAATGATTAGTTTGGAAACACAATACATTAAGAAAACAAGAAGCCCAATCCCTAGAAAACTAAAAGTTAAGGAATAAAATTAGAAACAAAATACACAAAAGGATCTAGAGATAAAAAAAAAATAATAGAAATTAAAAGAATGAGGATGATATTAGATATAAAAAATATTAGAGGGAAACCCAAATTTTTTTATTGGAGAGTTAAATTGAAAAGAAAAATAAGTTTAACAAAAAGGAAAGAAATAAAAAGAATAAGGACCAATTTGAGAAAAAAAAAAACATTACACCATAAACTTGGATTGAATAATGAAATTGAAAATTAACAAAACTTTTATATAAAAAAAAAAGCCAAGGAAAAAAAATTAAAAATCAAAAGAATAAAAACTAGATTGAAAAACAAAAGATGACATATTGGAAATGAATGATTGAATTGTAAACAAATAATACTTACATTAAAGGTCAAGGAATAAAGTTTGGAAAGCAAAAGAATGAGGAATTAAATCAAAATACCAAAAACAAAAAGGACAAAGTTGTATTTTTTAAGGTGAAGAGTGAAAAGGGAAAAAGGCTCAACGGTGACAAAATAAATACCAAAGCACCACCAACATGCGTTGCCCCAGGAAAAACAAATGTGGCGATACATTCAATGATACAACAAAAGCTCGGGTTTAGCTACTAGGAGGCGCTGCACATTCCACTCAAATTTTATGTGCATCTCTCACGCTAAACAAGTGTACAACCCTTGTCAATAACTTTTTAATTTTTAATATTAATTCATTCATCAAAAATGACCAAATTACCCTGATTGTTCTACAGTTAACAAAAAGACAACGTGAAAAGACCAAAGACCCTTTGAGCGTATGCTTTATTTCTTTATTGCAAGAGCAAAGATGTCTTTTCACTGTGTGTTAGACAAGTAAATTGTCATAAATACCCTTAGATGACAATTTATTTTTTATATATATGGAGGAGGGTGTTAGAGTTATTTTAATATTTGTAAAATCATGAAAAAAAAATCACTTATACCCCTGGTCAATTCATTAATGATCTGTAAATCATGTGAAAAGACCAAAGTAACCCCCACTCATAATCCTTTTTTTTTTTTGGAAGAACACAATAGTTATTCCACTGTAGCTATACATCGTAAATTTAGAGTTTGTGAACTATTATATCAATACATTATAGAGTTTTAGGTCTATGTCCTCTCTTTTTTATACAAGTAGCTATAAAAATGAAAAGAGATGCTCTGTTGGAGATTTAAGTGGATTCCTAATGTGGTAATTTTATTTTATTGTTTATGGTGGTCTTCCTTTGATATGTGTAGTCAAATTTGTAACAATGCCTCTACTAACTCTTTTGTTCTGCCTAGGGACAAAAAAACCTATTCTTTGTTTTATTATTCACTAAGTTTTCCACACCCATAATCTCACTTGGTAATTGACTAAGAAAACATTTTGACTTCTCAAACCCTAAACGCAATGGATAGGCTTGGGGAAAAACACACACTGACATTTTGACAATGACTAGAAAGGGAAGAAAAATTGGGAATTGCCCAAAGCCGCCTCAATCAACCTGATGATGTATGTTAACATGTGGTATGAACGACGACTTGTCGGTGTATGAATCGAACACACTCTTGACAAGAGTTTCTTGCCTTTTGCGTTTCACCACCTTCTCAGTCCTCATACTAGTGGATTTAGCAAAGAACATGACGGGATTTCAAGCTTCAAATTCCAACCCAACGAAATGCATGTTGGATTATAGACAAGAATTTTCTCTCGCTACCACATGCACAAACAATGCCCTATCCCATCAATCTTTGACTGCAGCGTGTAGCTCAATGTGACTTTGCTTACCACCCTCCCACCAGATTGATCCCAATGCATCCCACCCCATGATAAATTTACTGGGATTACTTAAAAACTGTTTTTTTATTTTAAATATTTTTAGATTATTCTGATAGGATGATAATTTTTAAAAAATAAAAATATTATTAAATAAAAAATATCTACAGAACAACACTCCAAGCAAGCTCTCGGATGAGAAGGGGGGTGCATACTGCATACTGAGAGGAGAGTGTGTGTCCAAAGAGGGGAACAGTGGTGTTAGGTAATGAGAACAGTGGAGCGTGAAATCCGGTAAGAGATTGGTGTTGTGGTAGTACTGTAGTAGTCACTAGTCAGAGAAGAGAGGGATGATTAGCTAGCTATATGGTAGTAGCTAGGCAAGGCTGGATAGCGGTACGGAAGAGGAGGGAATCTGATGCGGACGTGACGCGTCCGAAATCAGAGGGAAGACCCAATTATTGTATCCCACGCTGCCCGACAACATGATTCTGTCGGCTCTGCCCCACCACCACCTCCCTTCCTTCTCCTTCTATCTTTTCAAAAGTTCCTCTCACTCCCTCAAAATCCCTGTCCTCTATTCTCACGCTTAGACTTGCCTTCTTTCTTCATTTTTTTATATATAAAAAACATGTATTATTTTAATATATTAAAAAAAAATAATGAGTATTACGACATGAAATTGACTCCCAGTCCATAAGCCACCCCCACATGTACATTTTATTATTGGTTGAAAATTTGATTAAATTTATTCTTAAAAATATTTTTTGTTTAAAATATATTATAATAATATTTTTTTATTCTTTAATATTTATTTTTGATATTATCACATGAAAATAATATTTAAATACCAAAAATTTTAATTTAAAATAATAAAAAAATCTAAATTTTTTCAAAAATATTTCTCAAATACCATGTCAAACAAAATATCGATTACGACTGTGTTTAATAGCATGTGCAGCCTACCACAAAATCTGTGCATTTGGCCGGCAACTAGGGTAGGAAAATAAGTAGCATGAACTTATAGTATTATATTACATAGTTGGATTTGGGAATCTTTGCTTAAAAATTGTGTTGAAACATTCTAGCTATGACAATGGAAGAAAGAAGTCGGCATATATTTTTTCTATTTTTTTCTTAATCAGGAGCTCACTGAGATATTGTTGCTGAAATCTATTTTAAATGATTGCATTTGCTATATAACTTTTATGTAAGCAATGTTGGGATTATTTAAATTTTTAATTCTAAATGATTCTTCAGCATGATATAATATAAGAGTTTTGTTATCCAAATAATCATGATTTCAAATTTTCTATCGTTTTTTCTTCTAATTAAAATTAATTAACATTCAAATTAGTGTGGTTCTATACAAGTCTTATACAGTACTAGTTGCTTGACATTATAGAGTATTCACTAGGATAATTATTTTATGCAATCTTTAGGGAAAAAGAAATCAACATTTACTTGAAATAATTAGTGCCATAGGTTTTTCCTGTATATTACCTAGAATTGCATTAATTAAGGTATAAAAAACAATCTAAGAGAGAAAGAAAAGTTGTGCTCTATTGTATTATTTGAATTTGGAAAGTAGCTAGTTGTTTGAACCTAGCCAATTCTTTTATCAGTACCATCTTCATCAAGATGTAGGCCCAGTTTCTTGCATTTCAAAAAATATTGGTTCTGTTCTGTTCTGTATTTTAAAAATATATTTTTTATTTTTATTTTTTAGTTTAAATTAAATTTTCTGTGATTTTAGATTATTTTTATGTTTTGATATAAAAAAATAAAAATAAAAATAATTTGGTATTTTAATATATTTTTAAATAAAAAAACATTTTAAAAAATAATTTAATCACGCTACATAACAGTGACGTAGTGTTCTATCGGTATGTTGACATGGTGTATTTTCTTTTTGTTTTTTTCTTCTCATTTTCCAATCTCATGTTTATTCTGGTTTCATAGATCAACTAAAAGTTAAAGGGTTGGTCCTGTTGGATTAATAATGCTAAAGTTTCTACCTAACTTATCACATCTCGTCCCCACCACCAAAGAAATTATGTCATTAAGAATTTTTTTTTAAAAAAAAACATGATGATGTTTTACGTCTTTGTATTCTTATTCCTGTGTCTGAAAGATCTTTGTAGTATTTTTTTTATATATCCATATCATCTCTATGCGTTACATGATTATCATCTTTAGATTATTTCATAAGTTATTACAAGTAATATAGTTAAATAATGACACGTTTCAACAGCTCATAATATATAATATTTCATTGATGTATATTTTGATCCTGGGTTTTTTTAAAGTTTTTATCTTGATCCCTGCATTTTGTTTCTTATATAAATAAATCATTATCTAAATTGCATCTATTGCAAAATATGAGGTTAAAAAAATCAATCATGACATATTTGTAAGAAAAACAAAAAATATAGACCAAAATATACATCATTGAAATATTACATGTTATAAGCAACTAACACATATTATTATTTAATAATATCAGCGACGGTTATTAATGAAAATAAATTTCACTTATTGTAGGAAAAATAAAATATATGGACCAAAATATACATCAATGAAATATTACATGTTATGAGCAACTAACACATGTTACTATTTAATAATAATAATAATGATAATAATTAATGAAAGTAACTAATGATGTATATTATATAATACTTGGTTGGTACTATGGGTCATATAATGTTTCAGTAAAATATCTAGACATCACAAGCGTGTGTTTTTTATTAAAAAAAAACAAAAGAAGAAATCCAATAACTTGAGCTATAGTCCCAAACAACTAAAGAAGTTGTCTATATTTGAATCATATGAAAGAAAGAAAAAAATAAGGGTAACAATATCAAACAATACCCATGTATAAAAAATATTTATCAATGAGGACTAAAATAAATAAATAAATAAAAATAAATAAATAAATAAAATATAGTTCTTATGATCTGTTACTTTTTCCTTTTATTTATGTTTATTTATAATTAATTTATTTTTTCTTAATAATTAATTAATGATATTGAGATATTACATAAAATATAGATAGGAAAATTGAAACTAAAATAAAAGTTGCAGGACTCTCGGGACACAAATCAGAATTTACCTCCTTTTTTAATCACGGCCAGGGTGGTAACTTTACACTATAGGCTATGGATACATTAAGATTATTAAAATAAAAATAGAGTTGTGCTGAACCATTATGGTTGTAATATAGAGTTTTTTCCCTTTCTTTGGTTCTTTGAGTTTTTTTTTAATTATTTTGGTCCCTTGACTTTTTTATTTTTTAAATTGTTCCTTTAACATTGTGTTTATTTGGCATTACGCAGTAATTTGTTTTGGTTGCCTAGGTTAGGGGGTCTCACGGTGTTGATAAAAAAACATAACGGCTTGGTTGATGCCTGATTAGAAGAAGAAAAAAAGAGATTTAAGACAATTAAAGCTTTAAGGACTAAATTTAAAGATTAAAGAATGATACAGCCCCACTAGCCAAGGAGTAAAATTTTCTCTTTTGTCTGGCAAGCTCAATCTTTCTTTTCTCCACCGTCAGCCTCAATAGCTTCCGGGCCTGTTTGGTATTGCGGTTGTTGTTGTGGTTGAGGTTGAAAAAAAACAGTTTAAAAAAAAGCGCTTTTTCTGCGGTTCAAAATAAGCAGTGAGTGTTTGGTTAAAAACAGTGGTTGAGTCTGCGGTTGAAAAAAAGCAGTTTTGTGTGTTTGGTTACCAAGTTTTGCATGTAGTTTTTTACATATACACACATATTTTTAGAACTCTCTCTGTATATATATTTTGTATTAATAATCATATTTTTGTAATGGAAGGAATAGATCAAGTCAAATTGACACTTATTTATTATTTGATCATCAAACTATTTGCAATGCTATCACGAACATTATCCATACGTGAAGGCATTTGCAATCCCTGACTATTATCTCGAGCTACAATATCTGGGAAAACATCATCTGGTACATAATTGGGATTACAATCATATTGTTGTCAACATGTGAAATTAATTTAAAGGACACACACACATATATAAATTGTTTTTTTTTAAATTTTATAGATTAATAATCATAACAATAAAATATAAGTAATATTTCATGAAAAAAATAGATAGTTGGTGTTATACTCTCATCAAACTATTTGCAATTTTAACACGAACTAAATCGTTACGTGAATGCCTTTGTGATTCTTTGGTATTTGATCGAGGAACAATATATGGTAACAATATCATTACTAACAACATTTGTGATCCAGTTGTAAGGTTATAATTCCAATGCAAAACCAGTTACACGTTTTTAATTCATAATCAATCGAAAAATAACAGGGTTGTGGAGTGTAACGAAGTCACGCGTGATTATTTGTCATCAGAACAGATCTTTATCTACATATTTTTATTTTTTATTTTTTATTTTTAAATTGTTTTTTTTTAAAAGGAATGGGCTTGTCCCAAATTAAATGGCCCGACCCAACCAAGTTGGGCCAAAAGGGCCCAACTCTGCTGGACCTGGGATGGGCCAAGAGCAGGCCCAGCACAACCCAGCCCAAGAGTGCAAATAAAAACATGCAATGGTAAAACGGTGCGTTGCACCCTTCGTTCTTCTGATGAAATATTTGGCCATGTTACTGTTCACGTGAACAGTAACATGGTTGACTTTGACAAGAGGGTGAACGGCTGATACCGACGAGTAGAGGAGGTCAAGGTGGTTCTTCCTGTGGTGGTGGCGTCGGAAATGGTGTTGTGTGGTGGCCGGTATGAGCTTCGGAAGGTGGCACCTGGTGCTGCTGCCGCTAGTCCTCTCTACATGACGGGGTTTGCTGCAGCTTCTAGAGGTCACGGAGGAGCTTGTGGCATGGAGAAGAAGATAACGGTGATGAGGGGGATGATGGTAGTCCCGAGAGCTGGCTGTGACGGTGGAGAGAGAGGGCAGCGACGGTGCTGTAGAGAGAGAGAGAGAGAGAGATCGTCGACTGTTAAATGCTTGTTAACAGAGAGGGCAGCGACGATGACTGTTACTATATATTAAATGCTTGTTGATCGTCAACTGTATATTACAATCTCTGTTTGTTCCCTTAATTTATGCATGGTTTGTTTAGAAGGAGATAAAAAATAGAGAGACAGTTTGATGGGTTGAAAAAAATTGAAAAAGAGATGGGTTGAAAAAAGTTGAAAAAACCTGCTGCACAAAAACCACGGGTAGAAACGTAAAATTGGTGGGGCCTAGTCACTGTTCATGCGGTTTAAATTCACAATTGTACATTACCAAATACTGAGTGCCAGGCTTTTTTTGAAACGTGGGCTATGCCACACAACCAAACAGGCACTCCATCCAGTAACAGTCAACCCTCGTTTCCCTCAGCAACTTCCGTATCTCTGTCCGCCAAGACTAGTAGTAGCATGTTGGCACCGACGACAACTCCTTTGTATCCTCTAGTAGCAAAGTGTTCCTCCAGTGACACACATCGACAACTTCTTTTTCCCTCTCCATTGCAATAGACTTTTGATGCCTCCTACGACCACCATAGACCACCATTCCCGGCATTGTCACCACCGACATAATTAGTCTGATCTCCTTTACACAGTGACAACAATAGGTAACCTCCTTTTTCTGCTTCGTCCGTTACTGTTCACATGATGAACAGTAGGGAGGGATGAACATTATGTCAAGCCCGACCTGAGAAGGTTGTTGGGCGACCAATTTGTTGGGTCTGGTCCAGTCTGAATATTTTATTTTTAAAGAATAAAATATAAAAAATTGCATTTAAAAAAATAAAATATAGAAGAATGCATTAAAAAAAAACAAAAAAATATTTTGTTTTTGTACATACGGCTGAATTCTAAAAATTTCCTAATCATATTTTTTGTAAATCGAATCTTTTTTCATATTTTGAAAATGAAAATAGGATATTGTAACCAATTTATGATTATCCATTATATTTTAGCCAAAATATAAAAAATCTTTCAACAAATCTTTTTGTTCATTGTTTTTGTTGTAAACTTTACTTATAGGGTTGTAAAATTACATTATAAGAGCAACTTCAATGAGAAAGCTAAAAGAAAAGTCAAAGGGAAAAGACAAAAAAATAGCTTTTATTCTTCATTTTCATAGCTCCAAGGGGAGAGCTATATTGAAGAGCTAAAATAACATTTTTAAGTTAAAGAGTAATTCCTACATGTTTGATAAAAAAAGCCAAAATTGTTTAATATATTTATATGCAAAAAAGTGGTTTTGATTGTACTTGTAATAGTTATTTATTATTAATAAATAGTTATATCAATATTATATATATTAAATGACTTTTTTTTATAAAAAATGTTATATGTACACTCTTTAACAAGCCATATTATTAATTTGGCTTCTCTAAATACTCTTATCACTTGGAGATGCTCTAAAGTACACCATAGATATTAAAAGTACAACAAATACAGTACTAAAATTCAGATTTTAGAACGGGTAGGTTGTCGACCCAATAAGGTAGAGACTCTCTTCCAAAAAGAGATCTATCTCGAACCTTAGAAAAGACCAACGAATAAAAAAATCTAATTTTAAAAAATAATCAGACAACAATGCAACTTATCTTAGGTAGGGTGTACTATGGATGACGTGTCTTCTTCTTGCACAATAAAATCTCTTTACTCGGACTCTCGTAGACCATTAAGTTTCCTAATAATCTTAATACTAGGTGGTAACTCCTAAAAACTATAATCGTAATTTTACAATTATAAGTAACCATCTTTTCCACACGCCGTCTCCCCTCTCCGAGAATAGTAGCAAACAAAGAGTGAAAAATCAGACGTCACGACAATCTTCATGGTGTCTTTTTAATAAATTCTCTTTGCCTTCTTCATGATTAGTTCTCTAATTATATTCACATGTTTTTCATATTTGTATTGAACAAACCACTAATACAAAACCTTTATAGCTTTGAAGATTTTGTTTTTTTTTATGTCTTTTGACATCAACTTTCTCAATATTGCTTGTTAGATACTATGTTGACCTCTTGATCATATTTGATATTCTTGTTTGATTTTGTTGGAAATTAAACTTTTAACAATTGTGGTTACGATTGCTTTTAGATGCAAGTTGATTTTTTGCATGACTTAATATTTATGAAGTATATTAATTAAGTATACAATGAATGCAATTTTAGTTCGTGGATAGATCAATGATTTTTATTTAATAAAACTTGTTTTTGGTTAAATAAATACATAAAAGAATAATAATTCATAATATTCAAACACGATTGGGTAATAAAACAAGTTCAATATTTGGGGAAAAATAAAGAATACCTCTATAAATTATTAATTTATCAATTAAATAGTATCTCAATTAATTAATTAATATTTATGGTGTAGATATTATTAAATTATAAAGATTCAACTCTGGTTACAAAAGCTAACGAGGTAAAACAACATTATTACACAGACTCCAAGTCAAATTCACCTCGTAAACCAAGAAAAGATTAGGCAGACACTAATCTGAATTGTGTATTTCAAGACTATCAAAACAGCAGCAGCCGCATGTCGTTACAAAGCAGGGGAGAATGAGAAAGAAAGCTAAGCTTACAGAACCGTGGAGCTCACTCGTCGACCCCACCCCCTTAATATGTCGTGCCTGCCTGCCTACGCCTGCATAACAGAACACTGTAAAAGCTTCTCTCTCTCTCTCTCTTCCCTGCTCCCTCTTATATCCCTCGGAATTCTCAGATTCTCCGCCCTCAACATCCCGCCCGCCCCCTTTGTCTTCCACATTTCAATACCCCACAAGCTCTGTTTCTATCTTCAAACACAGCAAAACATAACCAAACTTCAAGTGCCCAGCACTTTCCTTGCCCCCAAAAGCCAAAAATGCCAACGGAGTTATCAAGTTGTGAAACAACTAGGAGACCACCGCTATCGGCAGCACCGACATTAACTAAGCCTGAAGGGGCACCACCTCAAGAACAAGAGCACTTGCCCTGTCCACGTTGTGACTCAACAAACACTAAGTTTTGTTACTACAACAACTACAATTTCTCTCAGCCTCGCCACTTCTGTAAGTCTTGCCGCCGTTACTGGACTCACGGTGGCACTCTCCGAGACATCCCTATTGGTGGTGGCACTCGGAGAAATGCTAAAAGGTCACGGACTTCTGCTTCTACAGCTGCCTCCTTTGTCGGTCCTGAAAACAACATCGATGACTTACCGTTGCATTCTACCCCAGTGCTGGTTCCCCTCACAGCCAGTCAGGGTTTTCCGGTACATTTTGGTGGTGGCGGTGACGGGAAGGGAAGCGGTGGTTGTGGCAGTGGTGCTCTGGGTGGGAGTTTTACTTCTTTGTTGAGTGCTCCAGGCCCAGCTGGGATTTTGACTCTTGGAAGATTTGGACATGGACTTGGGCATGGGCTTGAAGATATGGAGTGTGGGCTTGGAAGAGGGCTCTGGTCTTTTCCCGGAATAGGAGACGGTGGTGCTGGTGTCGGTGGTCATGTCGGGGTTTCTGTCACTGCTGGATTGGACAGCACATGGCAGTTTGAGAGTGGCCCGGAAAATTGTTTTGCTGCTGGGGATTGCTTTTCCTGGCCCGAGCTAGCAATTTCAACTCCAGCAAATGGTTTTAAATGATGTAGTATGTTATTTTGGTGTATCCTGTTTATTATGTCTTCTGCATTTTGGCTCCAATTATGGGTTGGAGGGCCAAAATTACTATGTAGTATTTACGTGCTGAGATAGTAAATTACGCTTGATATCACAAACAAAATTACCATCACTTCTTTCCCCCCCCCCCCCCCCCCCCTCTTGGTTTATCTCTACGAGATGTGATTTCAGTAATTTTGATTGTGTTAAACTCTTATAAAAAAATACACATATTAACTTGAATTTGAAACTATTAACTTAGATCTTAAATTATTTATCACCACATCACACCTCTTAACTATAAAATTGATATTTGTTTTCCCGAATTTGCTAGCCTTACGTTGAAATCATATCTATATAGCGATAATGATGGACATGTTCAAGTTGGATTACAATGGAATTGGATGCTTCGAGAAGAAGAAAAAAGAAGCAACACAGAAGAAGTGAGAGGTGAGAGAAGAGAATCGCAACTCATTTCATTGATACTCTTCTCTGCCCTTTTCTGAGTAAGTAACTCCTTCACAATATATCTATCAATTACATAAAGTTTTAAGAGTACCACGGACGGGACGAGAGTTCCTCCAACCATGCCAGTCCGGTGACGTCTACATGTAGGGCCTGCCTTGCAAGTCTCCACTCGAATTCTCTTTTAAATGTCTTGATTGCGAGGGTAACAAGTGTTGTTTGGATCGCCGAACCAAACATCACCTCAGATTGATTTACATTGATATAATATTTTGTCCTTGTATAAGTTGTATTTCTATCTATATAATAATCACCAATGAAAACGTGTCATCGATGAGTCTTGTCGGGGTGGAAGCACTCCTGGAATATTGCATATCACTGACAAAAAATATATCGGTATTTATATTCTGATTTATTCAAAAATAGATTTATTTTTTATTATATCAATAAATTCATCATTAATATAAATTTACCAACAAAAATATCATATCAAACAAAAACAATTTATCAGCATCCATTGCATTAGTTAATCCATTAATGATTATGGCATATTATTGACAGAATTTACCATTGGTAAGTCCATCGGTTGATCATACGTCTATTACTAATGAAATTAAACCATCAAATATTTACATTTAATAGTGACAAGTTCTATATTTTTTTCCAGCTTTCCGAAATTTTTTGAGAGACTTATTTCGTTAATCATTCTGTTTATGAATGAACATCCAATGGTAATGATGTTAATTCCACATCTATCATATTGAATATGTTTTTTTTTTAATTAAAATAAAAAATAAGGAAAAAAAAAGCATAAAACTAAAAAAAACTAATATTTTTTTAAATATTATTGAACACAATTTATCTAGCAGACATCAGCTGAAGGAAAGAGAGAAGGAGAAGGCGGATCTTTGCTGGAATCAAATACAACGAGGTAGACCACATGTTCCAGTAAGAGTTGACAGCAAATGCTCTAGGACATTCACTTTATCCTTTGGGTTGACCATCTTATATCTAAGTTGGGTCGTCTCAATACTAAACTGTGTTGTCTGAGATTTAACTTCTTCCCATGCAATCATTTAGACGGTAAAATATTGTTGGTTAAAAGTAATTGTGAGGAACCAATGGTTGGTACACTATATATAAAACATGTAATTCCATAAAAACAAAAATAAATTATGTTATGAATTACTATTTTTTAAAAGAGAAAGAGTGACCATGAAATCCCTCATTTCCTGTGTGGAGGACATTGCTATAATATTTAGAATAACTTGGGAGTGAAAAAAAACTAATTAACTTGAAAAAACTTTGTAAAAAAAAGGAAGAGGGATTATTATGTGAATTAACTTGAAAAAACTTTATAAAAAAAAGGAAGAGGGATTATTATGTGGTTTGGAGGATGTTTGGGTTGATGATGGAGTGAGGGAAGAAGAGAATGAGAGGAATTTTAAAAAAATAAAGGATGAGTGCATGGGAAAAAAAAATTTATGCAGAGATAAGAAGAGAGTATTTTGCATGTTTGTTAAGAAATTAAGGGTTATCTCTTTTAATTTGGGGCTTATTTTTTTACTAATTTATCAATAAATTAAATATTAATATTTTTAACACAACCACTGATGATTCCTTCTGCAATATTTAAATATTTTTTTTATTTAATAAAGAGTTTTCAAATACCCTCTCAAATATCACCGATGATATTCTGGTTCGTCAGTAATGAAAAAACTAAATAATGTCAAAGGGAAGTAAACAATTCTAGACCTCATAAGAAAATACTGATGGATATTAATAATTGATGATTCCATAGTAATGTACAAAATAAACAATGCCACTATGAAGTGAACAATTCTATACCTCTTGGGAAAATATCAAGAAATATCAACCATTAGTGATTCCATCTAAAATGAACACAATTCACAATTCCAATATAAAGTGAACAGTTTTAAAACTCTTAGAAAATACCAGCAAACATTAACCATTAATGATAATATCTGGAATGAATATAATGAATAGTGTCACTGTGAAATGAATAGTTTCAAGCCTCTCGAGAAAGCAACAACAAACATTAACCATTAATGATTTCATATGAAATGAACACAATGAATAATTCTATTTAGAAGTGAACAACTCCAAACCTCTAGGGAAAACACTGAAAAACATCAATTTATGATGATTCTATATGTAACGAGCACCATAAACAATGTCATTAAGAAGCGAATAATTTTGAAAATCTCTAGAATAAACTTATGAATCAATATATTTGTGTTTCCATACGAAATGAACACAATGAATAATGTCATGGAGAATTGGATACTCTTAGAATCTCTAAAATATATCGACATAATTAATTTATCGATATATAAATTGGTACTTTACATTCCATCGATAATCCTATTAGTATAAAATAGTTTTTGCATCTAGATTATTTTTTATTCCTTATTTATCCATCCTGCAAATATTTAAAATCATAACACAACACATTAACACCACTTTTATATATAATAATAATATCATAAAAAATAAATGGTTTATTATCATGTGATGATAAATTCACATCATTGTTATAAAATTTAATTTAATTTTGTCAAGAAATATTATATTATATTTAATTTCATTACAAATTCAAGTTATGCAAATTAATCAAAATTGTCTTATTTTTCTTCAATTTCATCATCGTCATCACCACAATCTCTTACATTAATTTAATGTTATAATCATCTTCAATGTCTGTATGTCTGCTAGTTCTTAAAATATCATTTAACTCCTCAACATCAACAAAAATATTCTCAGTGACAAAAAAAATAAAAAATTCTTCCAAGTCTATGAATGAAGAAACTTGATATGGATCAATAAACTAATCAAGTTGAAAGACTCCTTGTGTAATAAACTTGCCATGGAGAGTCATGCTAGTAGCAAAAGTGGAGGCACCATTATACTGTTATGGACAGTATGTTGTTGAATGGTACTATAAATTATAAAGTTAGCAGCGAGGCAATAATAAAATCCACTTGAACCTTGATAATGATAAGAAAAATGGTAATCAATATATAAAGAATGTCCTTATGTGCCACGATAAGGTGATATTAATAGTTTGAAATAGCAGGTGATACCATTTTCTTAGCGACTCAAGAGGAAATTTAGGGTAATTATTTTTATATTTAATTAGTTTAGGAGAATATCTTTTTAATGATGTTTTTATCTTTTTATTAGGTTATGATTTTTTTTAATTATTCAGTTTAAGAATCATTAAATTTAAGAATTGTTTTTTCCTTATTTTATTTAGGTTCATGACTAATATAAATAAGGATGTTTAGTTTGTCTTTTAGGACATGTTCAACATAATTATATGTTAGTGTTACTTGTTGGTTTTTTGTATTATTTTTATTTACGTTAGTTGATATCAATGCCTATTGATTTCTTGAGGTTACTTGTATATTGTCAATTAACAATGATAAACGTGTAGAGATAAGTTGAAGGATTACCTCATTGATTGATAGATATGAAAAAGAAAAACACTAAAGAATTGCATGAAGAGACGTCACATATCCATGACCAGTTTTGAGAACCCATTTCAAAGAATGAGTAAAAGCGACTATCTCATGATCATGAAAAATATAATGTTGAAACAAAATATTTACTATTCTAGTTTCTTCTTTATGGATTGGAATGAACCATAACAATTCTATTACAATGAGGAAAATGATGTTGAAAGAGAACATTTTGATATAAAACATGGGTTTGTGATTACCATGATCATGCAAACAATGCTCATGCTATGTTAGTAATCTGAAGGAATTTCCTTGTTTTCTTAAGAGAATAATATGCTGATTTGAATTTTATGAAAAATAAGCTGAAATCAAGGCACACATACAACCTAACACATCATTTTTTTCCCATAACTTAAATGAGACCTTTTTTGAACTTGAATTAAACGAATTAGAAGCTACTTTTTAAGCTTCATATGTGTCATTTATCCCTTTAAGCTCATCTTGCTTCATATACTCTAAACTAACCCGTTTAATGTCTCTTTAAATTTCTTTATCTTAGCTCTTTTAATAGCTCCACTTGACACCACTAATAAATCATTTGCGTGATTATATTTGATGCTGGGCTGACCTCATCATTTATCATATGTAAATTTACTGTCTCCGTCTGTCTGCCTCATTTATTTATGGTCTGCTCTTTCTATTCTGCAAAATCGAACATGAAATTTCCAGTAATATGTTTTCTATTTCTATTTCTGCTCTTTCTATTTCTACCCTTCAGGCATAAGCTACCTACCTCCTCCTCTATGCCATCAGCATGAGCAATAACCTCCACCGTTCCATCATCCACCACCAAGCCATGACTACAAAGCGGTCACCTACACGTCATTACTACAATCATCAAAAGCTTTATTCCTTCAGCCATCATCAACGATTTTGTTAGCTTTGATTGAATGAAAATTCATGGTTTTTGTTATTTGAAAATTTTGAAATTAAAAGAGGATTTGGAACAAAGTGGGTCTAATATTGGTTTAATTACAGTTCTTGTGTTCTTCCTCAATCCCCCAACATCACTGCTGCTGCCTCTGATTTGACTAATAATAACCTCTCAAACTAGGCTAGTGAGAGGCTTGAAAAGCAATCAGTAGAATGGGTTGTAAAACTAGAGCTGCTGAAGGCTAGGATCAATTAAGCCATGTTCAGAGATTTGGCTACTCCAGAGCAACTGCTTACCACGAACGAAGAAAGGTATTCTAAGTGATTAGTCACTAGTCTAGTCTAAACAAACTATCAATTCTGGAAACTTAGAGGATTTTTAAGTTCATCACGTTCCCTTCCAATCTACGCAGTTCAGATCTGGCTTCATCAATCACCGGGTTTGATTGGTCACTGGAACAAAATACATGAATATTATTTTTTCCCTCAATCCAGCTTAGTCCAGGGTCTTTTTCGAGCATCAGTCCTCTCATCTTTCTCCTCATTTCGGCAACACCATCCCATCTCCCTGCAGCGGCATACAGATTTGAAAGCAGAATGTGTGTTGCACTGTCTTCTGGCTCTAATTTTAATATTTCTTCTGCCGCGCGAACTCCTATTTTAAAATTCCTTTTATTGACACAAGAGCTCAGCAAAGTTCGCCATAATTCCAAATAATCTTTGCTGTAAGTTGATTTGATAATCAGTTCTTCTGCCTCGTCCAGCAATCCAGCTCGACTTAATAAACTAACCATGCAAGAGTAATGCTTAGGCCCAGGTATAACACCATTTTTCATTATATGACTCCACAAGAGCTTTCCTTCTTCAACCAAGCCACTATGACTGCAAGCGGACAGAAGGGACAGAAATGTTACTTGATCAGGTTTTTGACCATTGACTAAAATCTTAGCAAAGAGTATCATTGCCTCCTCTGCCATTCCATGTTGACTATAGCCCCCAAGCATTGAATTCCAACACTTCAAATCAGGGTTTGAAACTTGGCAAAATATTGATCGAGCAGCATGAAGATCACCATTTTTTGCATACATATGTACAAGACTTCCACAAACAGATATTTCAGCATCACATCCTCTTTTTACAGCCTGGGCATGAATCATCTCTCCTTGTTTTAAAGTTGCAAGGTCAGCACAGGCACTCAAAGCTCCACTAAGAACAAAACTGTCAGTCTTGTGGCCTTCATGACACATCATGCAGAATAGTTTTATCGCAATTTCCCCACCACCTAATCTAGAATGACCCATAATCATTTCAGTCCAGAGAACAACATCCTTCTCTTCAATCATATTGAAAACCTCTTCAGCGGATTCAGTATCACCATTTTTCAGATACATAGACACTAATGTAGTTCCTATGAAGACACTCCTCTCCGATCCCACTTTCATAACCCGGGCATGAAGAGGTTTCCCATAACAAGTTGCCGTAAATGCACTAGTAGCAGAAATAACAGCAGCAAAAGTATATTCATCCGGTTTAGGGCGAAACACTCCTACCAACTGGAGGAACAGATTCATAGCATCCACTCCCTCTCCATTTTCCGCATACCCAGAAATCATAGAGTTCCAAGAAACTAAATCTGGGTTCTCAATTTTATTAAAGACATTAAATCCAGTTTTGGTGTCACCGCAACTGCAATACATGTCAAGCAACGCATTTTGCAAAGGCAAATCGGCTAGTACATTCAAAACAATAACTTGTGCATGGATAACTTGTCCACACCTAAAATCTCCCAATTTACCACAAACATTCAGTAACATTGAGTGTGTGAACTCAGTTGGAACAACGCCATGCCTCACCATTTTACCAAATATAAAAAACCCTTCCTCTAACCTCTCATTCTTCAAGTTCCCAAATATCATGGAATTCCACAAAACAACATCCTTCTCTACAACACAACCAAAAACTTTGTATGCAGATTCCAGATCCCCGCAATTCGAATACATCCCAAGCAACGATGTCTGAACAAATACATCATTAAAAAACCCATGCTTGACAGCTTGACCGTGGATCAGTGACCCCATAAACCAGTCCTCAAGAAAACAACAAGCTTGAAGTGAACTCGAGAAAGTCGACCCATTAGGCCTCAAATCTTGAGTACCCATCAGCGCAAATAACTTCAAGCTCAAAAATCCATGATTAGAATCTCTAGAAAAAGCTGAAATTAATGCGTTATACGAAATGATATTTCTTTGAGGCATTTTGTCGAACAGTTTCATTGCGTTGAAAAGAGAACCGCAACGGGCGTACATAGAGAGGATGTTGTTGTTCAAATATGGACATTGCGCATAGCTTGTTGAGATCGTGGTTGTGAGGATTAGGGCGTGGAGTTGATAAGCCTTTTTGAGAGAGGTTATGGTGGTGCATTTTTGTATCAGGGCTGTTACAGAAAGAGGGTTCATACAAGAAAGAACAGTTAAAGTGCTACACGCCCACAATTGATCCCTTCCAGATGCTCCTATTTAACCGGTGAGTGTCTTCAAAGAATAAAGGGCTTGAACGGGCTGATGAACTACATGTCGCTTCCTTTTGGGACCACTATCATGCTGGTTGACATTTCATTATCGTCTCAGATTAATAGAGTAAAACAATGTTTATATACACCCATTAGAAAAATAAATTTAAAACTTTGTCAAAAAAATTAAAATAAAAATAAAAAATGTGGTTCAACAACACTTTCAAACCGTGCCTAAAAATCATTTGTATAAAAAATTAGTTTTGTTTGATGCACTAGCTAATTTAAGAGTAATACACTTGGTTCTTTTGCATCCTAAAGTGATGTTTTATCTAAATTATTGTATCAAATTAACTAGATTTAAATATTATTTTCATTTAAAATTGTGAGGATTTAGATTCGTTATATATGTTTTCCAATTTATTTTTCAACTTTCCATCCTAATTTTGCTCTTTATTTCAAAATTAGTAGTTCAATATGAAAATAATAATTTATAAGGTGTTTATTAATTAGTGGTTAGCAATGTTTTTTTATCAGAATAAATACTAGTTTTGTAAAATATATATTAAATAGTGAATGATTTTAAACAAACCTAGATCCTTTTTTCTAAAAATAATTATTTTCAATAAAAAAAGTAATTAATTATCATATATTTTACAATTTTATATTTTAAGTTTTAAGTTTTTTTTCTAGGAAACTATAGAATGTTTTACAAGTATATATTGAAGCCTAAAACATTCTCTATTTAAAAGAATGAATTATTTTCTTTAAAGAATAAAAAAATACCTTTTAAATTCACGATCATTTAGAAATTTATGTATTTTTTAAGATAATAAGACATTCTTTTATTAAAATTATCCTTAATCACTTAAATTTGGTCACAATCCTAATGTAATTAATTGTATTATAAAATGATAATATAAATCCTGATATTTCAATAAGTAAATGTTGTTAATTGTTTTCATTGTCCTCTATTAAATAATATATTTTATTTTTTCTCAAGATAATAAGCTAATATTATAACATGGACACAAGTTTAATGGATAGACTAGATCTTTTTGCCGTATTGGCAAGGGTCAAATAAATTATTTTCAATACATTAAAAAAATATATAAAGATATTGTTGATGTGTTTTCTAGATATAAAAAATTCTAATAAGAGACTCAATACTTTTTGCATATGGGATAATAAGAGCATATTGGATTGATGAGGGCAAAACAAAATGATTGGATAAACTTTTTAGACTCGCAAACTAGATCATTAGAACAAGATAAACCTACATGAAAGAAAATTAAAAGGATTACAAGTACCAAATCCCAAACTAACATAATGTTGAAAGGTGAAATTAAAAAAAATATAACAAAAAAATTTGAGTTAACCTGCAAAACTCATAACTCAATGCATAAGAATAAAATAACCCCATATAAATTAAATAATTTTTTTTTATATGAAACCCAATTACTAACTCACAAAATATTCAAGGATAAAATTGAGAACAAACTTTTTTAAAAGAAGGAAACCAAGTCAACCTTCTAAACTTGCAACCTAGGTCATAAAACTAGGATTACACCATGTAAAACAAATTAAAAAAAACATATAAAGTCAAACCCTAAAGAACAAACCTTTTTAAGAGAAGAAAACTAAGTCAACCTTCCAAACTTGCAACCTATGTCATGAAACTAGAATTACTACATATAAAGCAATTTTTTTTTTAAAAAATATAAAGTCAAACCCTTAGTTAGTATAATGTTGAAGAAAAAATTTAAAAGTAATTCAATCATAAAAAGGATCAAAAGAAAAAAAATAAATAACAAGAACCAAAATTGACATAAAAGAAATTAAACAAAGCAAGACATGAAACCTGAGATGAAGAGAAAGAAAAGAAGATTGACCAACTGACAACACATTATCTCAAGACCCCCACCATGTGCCACCTTACTTAGTACCCCTTTTTGAGATGATTTTTATAGACATGATAGAGCATCAAATTTCAAGATTCGAGGAGGCTACATGTATCTTTAAGCCATAACAACTCTTTTTACACATTTAAGCATGTAAAATATGTGCCATCCATTTCTTTACTATTCATTCAATTTCATCCTTACTTCATTTTTCAACTTCAAATTTGGTTCCTCAAGTCCAAATTGGTTAAGATAAGTAAAATTGATTTTTATTTTGCGAAACCAAGCATGAGCTGCTCACCACCTGAGATCCCAATATCTAGACAACCAAAACAAACCACTAAAGCAAACCTTAAAAGATCAAATAGAAAAAAATCAAGTGATAAGAAAAAGAGGCTAAACATTTGTCTCTGCCTCGTTCACTTTATTCACTAATGCAAGCCAAAAAAGGGGTTAGACCATTTTTTAATCTTTAAATTTTAGCCCCGAAAGCTTTAATTGTCTTAGATCTTATAATTTTTTTTTTCTAATCAGGCATCAACCAAGCCGTGATTTTTTTTATCGACACCGTGAGAACCCTTAACCTAGGCAACCAAAACAAATTATCAAGCGTAATGCCAAATAAACACAATGTCAAAGGAGCAATTTAAAAAACAAAAAAACTTAAGGGACCAAAATAATTAAAAAAAACTCAAGGGACCAAAGAAAGGAAAAAAAAACTCTATTGAATAGCATTACAACCACAATGGTCAGCACAACTCTGTTTTTATTTAAATAATCTTAATGTATCCATAGTCTATAGTGTAAAGTTACCACCCACGCCGTGATTAAAAAAAGGAGGTAAATTCTAATTTGATTATTTTAAACTGGTTTCATAGTGTATATGAATGTCATTTAAAATTATAATTTGTGTGAGTCCCGTAACTTTTTATTTTAGTTTCAATTTTCCTTTCTATATTTTATGTAATATCTCAATATCATTGAATAATTATTAAAAAAGAATAAATTGATTGTAAATAAACATAAATAAAAGGAAAAATTAAATAAAAAGAAAAGGTTTACTTTACATAATTAATAGATTAGTTTCTATAATTGAGTACTTTCCAAATCCCTAGTCCAATATTGTGACTAAAAAATTCAATTTATATAAGTGTAGTCCATTTTAAATCCATCTTTAAAACGCAGCGTTTTCATTCGCCGCGGCCGATCACCCAGTTCGTTAGAGACAGTCACCATCACAGCGCCACAATATCATCAATATTTTGAAGCTGAAAGCCAAAACAAGTAACCCTTAAAAATGTCTCCTGATTCCAAACTCTCTCGGCTCTGCCGTCTGGTCGACAGCCTACCGGGACCGGAAACAACAAAAACGAAGGAGAGGGATCTTCTAATCTCCCTCTCTCAGGTTATCGCCGGTTCACTCATTGAATCCTCTCTCATTCGCTATTTCATTACATTACATTGAATTTTTCTTGTTTCAGATTTTGAAAGAAATTCAGACCTGGATTCGAGAACTTGATAAAGTAAAGTACTCTCTTTTCCTCCCATTAATTTTGATTGATGAACTTCGAAACAAAATTTGCATGATTTTCAAGCTGTAATTTATTTATTCTACAGGAGACTGAAAGTAAGAAGAAATGTTATGGTGAATCGGTGCTGCATCATGAGGAGCACAGCTGTTTGATTAAGATAGTAACTGACTTGGTAATCTCATATCTCATGCCGTGCCTTTTTTTTTTTTTTTTTGAAATTTTTTAGTTCTTGTTTTTGCTAATTGTTCAAAATATTAATGTTATGTAGATAAATCAATGCCGCTTTATTTTCATTTTTCAGTGACAGTGTAAGGGTAAGAGAAGAGAAAACTGACCTAGAAGGGATTAAATTCCTTTCTAACTAAAGGTGGATGAGATTTTGGAGTGGGAGTCCTAATGAGACAATAACATGATTTTGGGGAGTGGTTTACAATAAATCTAAACATGTTTTATGGCATGTGATATTTATTCAAACCTTTGTTTAGCTATACATTTTTTGTTGTTCTGTTCTTACTTCATCTTTTTTTTTTTGTTATTATATCGAGCCTCATACTCTGTTTTTGTGAAATTGACTTTTGTGGGTTGTTTCTTGACAGATGCTTCTTCTTATAGTTGAGAGTCAATATGTACAACATTTGGTGGGCAACGTTCTTGTAGTCTTTTCTGAGTTTGTGGCTTTGTCTGTAAGTTAATCTTATTTGCACGTCATGGTTTATGGTGCACCGGTGTGTTTTATGTGATTTACTGTTGTTAGTTTTATGATTTTTTTGCAGGGGAGTGGGTGGGATTCTCTTATTCATTCATTATGCACTTGTCTTGAATTGGCGATTGCCAATGTGTTATTTTGTTCTTGGGAACCATCAAGAACTGGAGTTGAGGATTCAAATTGTGATTTTTCTAGTTATGTAGTCTTAAAATCTAGTTTGAAAAGTGGTGACTGGTCTACAGCAGCAGGGATGGTTCGAGTTTTGAGAAATATATTGAAACATTTGAAGCAAGAGTGTGATGATCAACTTCTTGAAGTGTATGTGGGTTCTGTCAGTTCCTTTCTTTCAAATGTGCCTTGGGAGTCCATGGATGAGATTCATGTTGATCAGATTTGCTACACTTGGGATGGCGATCCTCAGAATTGCTGTTCTAAGGATGCTTCAGTTTTCAGATGTTTTGGTGCAAAAGAGCCAAAAGTTCTGTTTCTAGGAAATTTTATTCAGCTCCTTTGCTCTTTGGTTGAGCAAAGTGGTGCAGTGGAAACTGAGGTTGGTTCCCAAGTTCAGCATCCTGTTCTCTCCATGGTCATCAGTCTTGTTCCTAAACTTGCACACTGGTGCCTTAGCAAGCAAGGGAAGAGTGTGATGCTGCCAGTCTCTCAATACTTCAGACACAAATTGTTGGTATTGATTTATCTTATTTCTTTCCTTCCGTTCCTTGTTTTTTCTTTTTGAGAAATTATCTCTGTTTTCTTTCAATTGTATAGAGTGGAGGAGGATATTTTTCATATAAATTTCTTAGGAAAATCATATTGAGATGAATTAAAGACTTACTTGTTTTCGCTATCAAAGCAGGAGTCTTTTCCTTTATTCTATATGCTAGATGTTGCCTTTGCATTGCATTTTAATTGTCTTAGAAATGCTTAGTGTGATTTGCTGAAGTGCATGACAATATGCCCCACTGATATGGAATAATTATCACTTGGCTGCATATATCATTTTTGTTGAACTTCATTATCCTTGCAATAACTTAAATGTGTTCTGCAGATGCTAATGCTGAGAATTAGTTACAAAACCTGTCTAGATTGCTCTACTCTTATTTTATGGTTGCAACTTCTTCACGAGCACTTCGAAGAGCTTTTGCAGAAACCCATTAGCAAGCTGGAGGCTGGTCAGGATGAATGTCTAGAAGGTTCTCCTTTCTTGTTAGGTCTTTCTAATGGAGAACTTGATGGCATGCACTCCTTTCATTTGCAGAGGCAGACTCTACTCCTTTTTCTAAGATGTTGCTTCAGTCTGATGAGTCTCACAGGAGAGACAAGCAAGCAATGTGTGACTTCAAAGACAATTCTCAAGTCTTGCTTGACTCTGGGCTCAGTCTCAGATCTTGATTATTGTAGCAGAAATAAAGGTTTGCTGGAGCTTTATAATTGGTTGCAAGGGCATCTTCCAGATGATATATTAGTTGATCATGGAAGGTATCTGGAAAAGTGCATGGGCTTTTCCTTATCTTTCCTCCAGTTATATCTGCATGAGGTTTGTCATTTAACCCATGGAAACTCTTTAAATTTTGGAAGTTTCTCAATTTGCGTGCGTGCCACAATTAGCTTGATCTTAGATTTTTTTCCCTTCCATGGATACTCCACTGTGGCTTCTATTCTCTAATTGCTTTGTCTACCATGAAATGCAGGATGATGTATTATTTAAGATCCTTTTGCAACTGCTGAGTGTGCCATCCTGTTCTGAGCAATGGTGAAAATTGAATATGTCCGTTTCTTTGTTGTCAATATTTAAATAGAATTGATTAGGGCACATAATTGATTATTCTATTATATTTAGGTTAAATGGAGATAAGAAGACATCTCAATATCTGAAAGATGCTACTCATCATGTCTCAAACCTCTTTAATCCTGTATACCTATTCCATCTATTCCTTGCTGAGGCAAGTTTTGACACCCCACCCCACCCCCCCCCCCCCCCCAAAAAAAAAAAGAAGAAAAAAAGAAAAAAGAAAAGCAAAGAAACCAATTATATATTGACACGTATGCTTCTTGTTCCCTTACAGTTGCATTATGACCACCAAGTGCTACTCGATTACCTTATTTCTAAAGATATTGGAATCAGTTGTGCAGAATATCTTTTAAGGTATGTCTTCTAGTCACTTTTGGAACATGCTAATCCTTGCTTCTCTTACTTACAGAATTCAATGCTCAATTCAGTGTGCTTCTTACAGATCATTCTTTGTATTTTTTTTTCATTATAGGTGTTTACGAATGGTACACAATTCATGGAACATATTTGCTGCATTTTCTATGGAATGGAAAGTTTTAAATCAATCATGTTGCAAGAAGAGAAGACTTTTGTTGGATGTCTCTGATTTTCAGGGAGAATTGTCATCATTACCTGTGCAATGCATTTCTCAATCACTTGGGGAAGAAGATGAGAAAGACTTTGAATATGCCAATGAAAACCACCAAAACAAAAGACCGCCATTCATGGAAGCCAAAGATTGTTTGATTTCCTTAAAAGCTTCTGTGGAAAATCTTCATCGAAAGAATTTGTTTCCATATAATCCACAAGTGCTCCTGAAACGGTTTGTTTTCTCCTCATCCATTATTACATCATCTTTATTTTATCACAGCAACATTGACCTTAACGTAGTTTGTTTATTGAATTAAGCCTTTGACATGTCTGTTGTTCTCTTTGCAACGTTCTCCCAATAATCTGGAAAAGTAATTACTTGCTGTTTGTCTTTTCATTTTCTCAAGTCATGCCCTTTTAAGTGATCAACTCTTGATAAAAGCAATGCAGTAAACAACTTTTGAAATAGTATCTTTTATTTGAATTTTATATGCTCTCAAGGGGACCCAAAAACTTGCTGCAAAAACCATTAATGCAAACCTCTTGCTCATGTGATTAAGCAATCCCCAATGAATTTGAAATATAACCTGGAAAACTGAAAATCAGGTTTGATAGATCATGATCCAGAGGGAACCTTGTACTTAATAACCAAAGATATTGGAATAATCTTGAATTCAGGGATAATCCTGTATCCAAGATGCCGAAGTTTTCGGCTGCAAAAACATTATGTAATCTCCTTTAAATAATTCTAATGGGTCCCTTTTGGATTGTAAGCCTATGAGACCATACTTTAAATCAACTAACATAAGTCCAATAATTAAATAAACTCCTAAACAATGTCTAATGGGTAAGAACAAATCCAATTTAAAAATAACTGTTCAACATCAAATAAATAAAATAGGATAATAAAAACAAATATTTCATGCTAGAATTTCTCCTTGTAGCCAAAATTTCCAAGCTCTCGAGTGGTGTTTTGGCCGAAACTTATAGTGTAGAAATTCAACTAGAAAACTTTGTTTTGATTGTTAGAATTTTGTTTCACATATTATCTCCTCTTAATCTTCTTGATGTTCTAGGAATCTCTGCAAAATAAAAAAAATAAATCCAAAAGAAAGATCCCTTTAGATGCCGCCACATCAAGTCCGTGTGGGACCTAGAATCCTTGCAAAGTATAGACTTTAATTTTCCAATGAATCCAAACCATATTAGAAATCCTTGTAGCCCAAGACCACACACAAGTTCAGGGCCTAAATAAACCCCATTTAGTAGTTTTTGACATTTTTGCTAAAAAATGCATCAAAATATTTTTTTTTTTTTTGATATTATCACATTAAAACTATTCAAAACCATAAAAAAATCAAAATAATTTAAATAAAAAAATCAAAATAATTGAAAAGCATGGTTGGGCCGCACAAACGGTGTCTTAATGTCCCTTTGTTGTCTAAAATTAACCCATTATAGGTCTAGATTGATTGGGCTGAAAATAGCCATGAAAGAACATTTTGTCAATGAATATGCTAGAACAGTAACAACTACTTTGATCAATTTAAATAATATGTTCTCGAATTTCAAATGACTTTAAATTTTACCACAATATAGTCCCACGTGTCTAGTATTTACTTGTAAAATTTTACTTTGATCTGATGTTCAGTTCGAGAGATATGCCTGATCTCGCAAAACTGATCTGTAGACATTTTAAGGTAAAACTCAGACTTAACTTGGTTTGTATCAACCACTGTAAAATTTTACTTTGATCTGATGTTCATTTCGAGAGATATGCCTGATCTCGCAAAACTGATCTGTAGACATTTTAAGGTAAAACTCAGACTTAACTTGGTTTGTATCAACCACTGTATTTCCAACTATATATATATATATATATATAGTTGGAAATACAGTGGTTGATACAAACCAAGTTAAGTCTGAGTTTTACCTTAAAATGTCTATATATATATATATATATAGTTGGAAATACAGTGGTTGATACAAACCAAGTTAAGTCTGAGTTTTACCTTAAAATGTCTACAGATCAGTTTTGCGAGATCAGGCATATCTCTCGAAATGAACATCAGATCAAAGTAAAATTTTACAAGTAAATACTAGACACGTGGGACTATATATATATATATATATATATATATATATATATATATATATATATCCTTAATGCCCGACTTCTTGATGAAGACAGAATCATAATATATGCTAGTTATGGAATTTGGTGATTCATGTAGTAATGTAAAAATTTGCAAGAGTCTACATGAGACATCTATACATTTGAGTTTAAGACTCCTTTACATGAGTTAACCCTGAGTGAGTGCTCACATGCTCCACCCTATCTAGTAAAATTCTACATAGATAAATTGACATTATATTGGCTACTCTTTACTTGCAGTTTAACACAATTTCAGGAGCTATGCCATAGTTGAAAGAATTATCGTCTTCTAGAAATGGAAGAGCTATCAGGAACTTTAGTGGCAATGCCACTATCTCCTTATGCAATCATGCAGTTAAGGTAGTTTATAATCCATATCCTATATGTTGTGCTAATTCCAATTTTTGTTCTTGTAGTAGTGTAGGAGGCAAATAATTTGTTTCTCTTTTTTGGTTTGGGAGCACACCTGAAATTGGGTTTGTTCTGCTTCTGCTCCCCGACCATCCTTGTGAAGATTGTTTACACCTGATTCTAACACTTGGAAATACATCATTCATCTTTTTGGCAATGATGCCGGATACATGCATAAAGAAAATTTGATTGCACATACTGATGTTTGGTCTTTGCAGTATAGACCATAGAAATCTCTCTCCCTATCTCTCTCGCTGTGTGGCTGGCTGCTGTTTTATGTGAGGAGGATCACTGCTTGTTATTAAATGGAGATGCTGCTATCAAGGGACTATAAAATGACAATTGGCCGTATCAAGGGACTGAAATGACAATTGTAGGTCCATTTAAAAGGCCATTCTCGAGTTTTTCAAAGGCGACAACAGTTGTGGACCTTTTGTTTTACTAATAAAAGCTCTTCCTAAAAGAAGATAAACTAAGCTCTGTTGGACGACTCCAACAATGTTATAACATAGCCAGCAGGAAAAAATAACCAAACACAAGGGTTAGGAGTAGAATGGCAGGAGATGGAGAGGCAACTTCGCTTAAATCAGCTGGTTACGAAGTTACATTCTGGACATGGCTGCTAGGGGTGGTTCATGACATATGTTGATGGAATTCATGATATCTTTGCCACCAAAAGAAAGGGTGATTCTCACTCGCGCTAAGGGTGGTTCATAATATATGTTGCAATGGAAAGGTTCCCGTAAAAATTCTCTACTGCAGTCTTTGAAGCATCTATCATGCCAGTTTCTGACCTCAGCTACACAGCTGTAAGAGAAGAGGTATTATATGTTCTCTCTCTCTCCCCACAACATGCACCATGGTAATTATTTTTGGTTTGGTTTGATTTGGTTTTTATCTATAAAAACAATCAAATCAAAATTATATATATAAAACATCAAAACTGAACCGAAACCGGTTTAAACCAACCAGTTTTAGTTTGATTTTTTATCTATAAAAATTGAAAAATAATTTCGGTTTTTTTGGGTTTTGTTTTTTACTGTGCCACTTGGGGGTATCTACGACTACGAGGCATGCTTGGCCCTACTAACGAGTTTTGGTGACAGTTGAAGTTCCACAAACCTTTTTCACCTCTCAATGCTTGTAGTAATAGCAGAAGGTCCACGCGGTTAAGCTTCGTCAAACAAGGATATCATCATCATTCAAGGTTTAAATTACAACTGTTGTCTGTGTGTACGGAGAGTTAAAAATTCCAGTTTGGTTCAATTACTTGTAGTAATCTCAGTTCTTTTCTTTGTTTTCAAATTCGTTTGCGGAGTGTTATTTTACTACTTTGCACTGGTTTGGTTCGGTTTACCCTTTTTATTTTTAAAAATATGAAATTAACCGAACTGAAAGTTTTTTAAGAAATTCTTCTCAACCATATCATACACTGACAGAAATAAAGGCTCCCTGAGAATAACAATATTGTAACAAGAGAAGAGAAGGCAAGGAGCATGATATTTATACTCCATGCTTTCTTGATGTCTTATAAAATTACAGGGCTATTATTTCTAGCCCTGGTTTATGTTATTTCAGATCTTTTATGTAGGATACATTAAATCTACATATGATGGTAGTTTTTTCTTTACCAGCCAGCAAATTAGATTTGACTTGTATTTGATTCAAGCTGATGGCTTAAAGTGGCCTGAGTATGCGATTGTGCTGGCACAAATTTCATCCTGTTTGACTATATCTTTTTTCGTTTCGGTAGAGATGGACTGTCTTCTACTTAAAACATAAGCTGTATACGAGCCTGGTTTCAACCTTGTCTACAGCTTATGCACCATTGTTGGCCAAGCATCAATGATGGAATCGTTGGCCAGGCTGCATGGAATCTCCAATCCCTGATCATGCAGGTTAATGTGAAATGTGCTCGATGGGTCAACGATGTAAATTTCTAATGTCTAATGTATCCAACCTTTCATAGCGACTTCCACATCTACCAAACTCATTTTACTTGGGTTGAAGATTTTCATCCTTCAGAATATTCATGTGAGAGATTTGCTGTTTCCTCGAAAACAACCTTCAAGTTATAACCACCTTTATTGAAATCCCATTGCCAAAGGTAAGCCTACTCGCCAAAAGGTCAGCTTAATAGGCCTGTTCTTGGTGTCCCTCCTCCTCAAATATGCATGCATTAAAGCAATGATGTATGGCTGAATATTTTCACTGACTACAGAGTCGGACATTGTAAAAAGCTTCAGAACAAGGACATTTTAAATCTTCCGTGAGATATAAGTGGTGATATTTTCTTTGGAAATATATTCTCAGTGTGCCAGACATGAGACAAGTGGATTCCATGTTTCAAGTATATTTTACCTGAAAATAGGTTTTCCTTGCTACTGCTGATTTGTTAATCTTGACCAGGATCTTACAAAGGATAAATATGGATCTGTCCCACGAGTCAGGTTTGAGAAATAGAGGAGGGAGTGAGGGTCTGTGAGTTGCATGGGTGCGACTCTGATGGTTTGAGGTGGATAGCTGCTACTAGAAGGAGTTATTGTTGGTGGGTGCTGCTGTTGAAGGTTTTTAAGGACTGTTTTAAGGTCGGTTTCATGTTTGATTCGAAGTCTTTGACTGGAAAATAGAGGAACATGTGTCGTCTGGGGCAAATGTTAGAGGAGGAGGAGAACTTATCAAGCTTTAGATGATTCTAAAATATCTTCTAAGAATGAACTTCAATTTACCAATATATAAATAAATTATCATGCAATGTATAAGAGTCAAAATTCAAGAGTAATTAATTTTTTAATTCAATTCAGAACTTATTTATCTTAAATTTTTTATAATTTATTGATCAGCAAACAATTCATAATATAAATTATAAATATAATACTCAAACATGTGTCATAATTTATCTATACTATACCTCACAGCATATAAGCAATAAAATAATAATTTTAGAAAGGTAGAAAGAAAAGAATGCCCGCTTGGTATCTTAAATCATAGACTACAAATTACGGTGAGGAATTCAATTGGCATACACACTGTCCAAGTTAAATGAATCTTGAACAAAAGTCATGAAGAATTGGGTTGTAGTTTGGTATGGCATTCAAACAAAAGTAGCCACATTTATGCCACGTGTTAAACTAATGGCACAGCACGAATGGGAAAGGCATTTCAAAGGTTCGCATAGAAGATTTCAGGTGCTGTTTTAGCTGCAGCTGTTATGCCTACTCCTGACCTAGACTAAGCTTCATATAGAAATAGCAGAGAAGATATTGTCTGCTCTCTCCCCATCTCTCTCCTTCCTCCCCTCATCTTAGACCCTCAGCATGAAAGTGCCGTAGTTTTAATGAAGTAGCAGTTCTATATTATGTTCATAACTGGCATTCCAAACTTTTTATTGCAGTATCCTGAAGATGGATTAAGGGCTTGATTGCCTGAAAACATATTGCTGTTCTGCTAATTGAGCTAGGACTCAATGATATAGATCGAGGATCAACTTAAGCTGATAGTGTGACAGAATATTATTAGGAGTGTGAGAAGAAAAAAACAAAAAAAAAACAAAGTGTATATGCTATGGTCCTGGCTAGAAATCTTAGAGAATAAGATCTATTCAAAAGCTCTTGATCGGTTTGATATGCTGTTTGTTATCAACTTAAGTTGCTAGTGCTTTGAGTGAAACTGGAGTAGGGTTTCTTTCAGAGCAGATGAGCGTAAGCAATTAACGAGTTAATTTTTATTGAAATTTGCTTGATTTGTCTGATGCATTAACTCCAACAATTTTTCTTGGTTTCATCTCTTCCATGTTTTTTATTTATAGTGTAATGGAACTTCTTGTAGTTCATAGCAGTACCAGTGACTGACAGGATCACGGGAGACATGATTTATGGGTTTCGGTGACTTGTTCTGGTGAAATAAACTCCATTTTAGATCTGCAGAACTTCCATGGGAAGAAGTGGGCGTGTGATGCGAGGAAGAAACTCTGTTTTGTAATCTTTAATGACAATAAAGGGAAGCAGCTACAAGCTTTTGAATTTTCTGTGAACAAACATAGAACAAACTAAACCCAATCTCCATCTGTTTCTCCTATTTTCTTTTTCTTTAGTAGCCAAAAATAAAAACAACCATAAATGCAGCCGAGATGGGTTGCACAACTATCACATACATAATCAGCACACCAGCTAAGGATACGACGGCGTATATGCAATCTAAGCATGCTTACGTGCCAGCTCCAGTAAAGAATGGGTGAGTTCTTGAGGGATAGAAAAAACTGGCATATGATCTGCAGGAATCTCCACCACTTCGTTTACCCCATTTTGCTCAATCATCCAGCGCTGAAACGAGGCACACATCATTGCATCCTCAGTACAAACGATATAAACCCGCGGCACTGATCCATATCTCTCATCAGTGAGCTTCTTTGCCTTGGACAGGCTATCCACAAACATCGATCCTGGTCTATTTAAAAGCATCTGCAGAGCTAGATCCTGCAAACAAGAAGAATATCATAACTGTTTCTTACAACGAAAACTAGTCCGAGATTCATAATTTTTAAGAAAGATTCGTGTACCTCAGCGGAGGAAAGATTAAAGGGCTTGCATTTCATAAACTCGCATCCCATGATAAGACATGTATGCGGTTCTTCAGGGGTTCCGTGGGCTAAAAACACGGTGTCTAGCCAGTCTTCTCCCTTGGGACCGATTTCAGCAAACTACAAGGAGGCCAAAATATCATTTTTATGTTAGAAATTGATTGATAATGCCTTTTACATTGCAGGTGTTTGCATAAAAATTCATCCTGGATTGAGCAAAAGACTGAAGCTAATCAAGCATATCGAATACCAATTATCGCTTCTAGCCTTTTGGATCTTTCATTAGATCACATATACAAGAAGCCGATCTCCCTCACACTCTTCAATAACTAATGTGAGTGCTGTGATTCCATCTGATTTGATGCTGTTCGAATTGATATTATAAGTGAACTAAAAATTCTCTTATGAAAAAAAGAGTAAAAAACCTTAAAATTATTCTATTTCCAAAATTAGATTTCGTCAAATCTAGGGTTATTCATAGCATTTACTTGAATACAGTATCCAAACAAAAACCCAGTTTCGTGCATGATCATCTTAATTAGAAAGGGGAAAAGGGTCTTGATAACAACAACAATAATAATAAAACAGAGAAAAACAGAGGTACCTTTTCTAACATATACGATGGCTGGTGCACGGTATCAGGCAAAATTGCAGTAAGAAAAATAGCAAGAGAAATCTTCTCTGGGAATTTCTCCATAGCAAAAGCCAGATTCAAGCCACCTAAGCTGTGCCCCACCAATACAACCTTTTCATTTTCAGGTAATTTGGCCATGAACTCCATCAAGGGCTCATTATACTGATCGAAAGTGCGAACTTCTTGAATTATTTTTGTGTTCACCCCTGATGCAGCCATATCAAGAGCTGTGACACGGTGGCCAGCTTCCTCTAGCCTTGGCTTGATCTTGTACCATATCCAAGCTCCTGCAACTGAACCATGGATCAGAACAAAATGTTTTTGACTGTGGACCTCTCCCATTGTTTTGATGTTTTGGTGTTTTGGTTTGATATTGATACTGATATTGGTATTTCTCGGTGGCATATATAGAGAGAGAATACGATGCCGAAAAGCTGGAAACGTCCAGCCCGAGTGGCCTACTTATCATCATGCACCTCTAGGTCATGATGTATTCGTTGACTAGTCTGGTTTTCTCTGGAGGAATAGCCATCTCCTTGTTTAAGAAAGATAAATTATGGATAGAATCGCTCTATTTTATATAATATATAATTACAAAGCAAATAGGTAAAATATAGTAATATTTATCTAGTTATTATTATTATTTTTATTATATAATATTATTATTATACGATACACTAAAATATAAATTATTCATTAGTAATATTCATCTAGTAATTATTCATATAGTGGTGTAGTAATTGCAAAAGTGATTTTTTATTTTATTATTTTTTATCAATCAATTATATTATTATAAAATACACAGAAATATACTAGGTTTTTATCGTAATAAACCATAATAAAAATCCTAGTTCAACCTTATTTGTACAGATATTATGTTTTTTTCTTTTGATTTTATCTTTTAATATTATATAATACATTAAAATATATAGGGTTTTCAGTATAGCATTTAGCCATAAAACCTCTCTTTGACCTTATTTCCACAATTGTTTTTTTTTTTTTTTTTTTATCATTTGCTATTATATTTATTTTTTATTGGGTTATCATATACTCACAACATGAATATCATATTGAGTGAATTAAACCTGCTGATTTAGGTTTTGTTTTATTTTTCATGTAATTTTTTTCTTTTAAATTTTGTATTTTAATATTGAGTTAAATAATAATTAGATTTTATATATATATTTTTTGTTTTCATTAAGTTATTTTGATTTTATGACCTGTTGGTTTAGGTTAATCTTGTGTATACTGTATTTTTGTCTTGTATCTTGTATTATATTTATATCGTAAAAGCCAAGAATGCCTAAGGCCTAGGAAAACAAACTCTAGCACAATCTCTTAAAATAAATCTTTTTAATAATTCACCGTTTATTAATAATACCTTGAAATGAGAGGATGCCATATAAAAAAATGAAGATGAAAAATATCTTGTTTTTTTTTGGGTTAGAGAAGAACTTCAAATAAAATAGTAAGTTCTTGGGAAGATCTCAAATCCAAAAACAACTCTTCTTTCTGACAAGGACTTGTTGAATTTATCATCCATAATTCACAAACGAACTATTTGTTGTTTGACTTTTGGTTTTTCATTTTCTTAAAGCACACGCACACATGATATTTGATTAAAATAAGAAATAATGTCTCTATCATAGTGTATGCTAATTTTAATATCTTTTTTTTGTTGTTGGAAAATTCCTTTCAGAATGGTCTAAACTTTGAATGCTCTGACGATAATAATGAAAATAGAAATTAAAAAAATACTAAGACAATTATAATTTCGATTGAAAGATAATTAATTAGACGAATGCACGCTGTTACAAACTCGCCATGTTTAGTTCAGGGTTATTAATCTCGCCCCGTTCCGGCCGGAACGGCCCGTCCCAGTCGGAATTCCGGGACAAAACGGCGACGTTTTTGTCCCGGGTAGAATTCCGGACCGATCCGGCCGTTCCGGCCAAATTCCGGCCGGAATGCCCCGGTTTTGTACCGGCGGTCCCGTTCCGGTGTACTTGTACAGAGAAAGAAAAGAAAAGAAAAGGCAAAGGGAAAGTACTTGTTGGAAAGTTCTGGTGTCCCAAGCTCTGATAGTACCATCAGAAGAGCAGGAGTGCAAAACATGAGGAGACGAAGAAGACGATGATACAGAGAATGATATTTGATTGATAGTATCAGAGTGACCTTTACACTCTCCTTGGAACTGACCTGTCGCCGGAGAATAGAGCTTCACTGCTTTCGTCGATAGAGAAACCGCCATTGATGACCAGTCATCCTTTGGGACAATTTGGAAGACGTAGTCGTTGCCGAAATTCGTTTGAATCGAGTTTTTTAGTCCGAACTTCTTTGATTTTGGTTCCTCGACCTCCATCGCTGTCGCTTCTTCCATGTTTCTGTGCAGTGCTTATTTGGGTTGGGAAGCCTAGTCCGAGGATTTGAGGGTTTTAGGGTCTTGATTGTCTGTGGTCAAGGCACACCAAAATACCCGTTTGAAGGACTTCTGTGACATCTGATTTTAGAACATTTTATTTTCATAATATTTTGGAATTTCAAAGATGTTTCTAATTTTGAGATTATGTTTGTATTGTATAATTTAAATTTCATTTATCTTGAATTTAAATTATACTTGTTAAATTAATATTTTATTTTTTTCATATATATAATTAAATAAAAATGAACAGTACAAAACCGGAACGGTACCCGGAACGGTACCGAAACCGGAACGTTCCGTTCCAAACACAAATCCGGAACCGGGACCGGGACGGGATCAATAACCCTGGTTTAGTTTGCTCTCTTTTTGAGTCAAATCTTGAACATGAAGATAAGTTTCATCTGATTACTAATTTGTACTTGTATTGTCAAATCAGGTGACCTTTCAGAGTTTGATTTTTACTTATTATCCCTTGTTTTCCTTTCAAATAATGCCACTATAATTGGGTTATAAAATAAACGAGCGGTTAACCTGCTCGATGTGGCGGGTTTTTTTTATCTATGTAGAAAAGAATGCTGAGCTTCTGTTCAACCTTCGGTGCAAAAAACTGTCCGTTTTTGATTTTGATATCGTCTATATAAAGGGTGATACAAACAATTTAGCTTTGATTGCGGAATTTGTACTAGCTATAAAAAAAAAAAAATGGATGCAGGTTTCTGATGCGTAAGAGCAAGGCAAGACCAACAATTCATAATTTAGCTTTGATTGCGGAATTTGTACTAGCTATAAAAAAAAAAAAAATGGATGCAGGTTTCTGATGCGTAAGAGCAAGGCAAGACCAACAATGTCAGGATCCTTGATCAAACACAGAGCATACTTAAAATATGTAAATGTAAAACAGAAAAATATATGAAGCTTTGAAGAAGAAGATAAAACAGAAAAAATATATGAAGCTTTGAAGAAGAAGAAGATAACTTTGGATTACTGTAAACAGATTGGTTACAGGATACAAAAGACTTTAGGATTTATTTCTCTCTAAATTTTTTTGATTCTTTGGAAATGAAATGTAACTCTGCTTATATAGAGTTCGCAGAGGATCTGTACAAGCTTTGGATTCTAAACAGTAGAGCCGAAAGGTCTTCTGTCTTCATGTGATGATTACTTTGAGTGGCAGGTGACTTTAGTAGTGGTAAGGACCATGCTTTGTCTGAAGGAATCTGCACCGAAAGTAACTTTGTCTGAATGCATGAGTGGGGGACAACTTTTGAGGAAGTGGCGGGGGCCACCTGAATTGTCTTCACTTACTGCGGACAGCTTTGAAAGATTCTTTGAATGGTCAGTCAATGCTTGACTGGGGGCAGGATGCCAAAACAATCATCTTCATTGTCGTTTCCGAGGGAAATGACAGGAGAGGAGGCTGAGCTTGATGAGCTGGCATTAGAGGAGACGGATTCGTCTTCTTTCTTTGGAGCTAGGCTCTGTAAAATCTGAAGATATTCTTCTTGAGATTGGGCAGAGGCAAGGAGAGCAGCAGTCTTGGCTTTTTGTGCCAAAAAATGGGAATGCTGGCTTTGGTGAATGGCAGGAAGAATTTTCATGGATTTGAACCATTCTTCAACTGCTTTCAAAGAACATTGAGGTTTTTTTTCTGAAAGCTTCCCACCATTTTACTTTGTATTTTCGGACCAGGATTGGAGATCCGTCATGGAGGTTGTAGTCATAATACCATGAACATACCTAGGGCAAAAAGAATTTGGCACAGAACAATGTAATTGGTCTGAACCGTCTTTCTGATGGAATGGGCTGGTAAGCTTTTTTGTAAAATTTGTAACCTTCTTCCACAGATGGATGTTCTGGAAGAAGTTCAGGAATACACCCGAAAAAATCCCACCAATGGCTGAACCATATAGGAAGGTTTGTGGTGTCTATGGTTGTGTTGAAGAAAAATAACCATGAATGGCTATTTCCTTGGTTTTGTAAAAGGAAGGTATTGAACCAGGCTTGTTCATAATCCCAATATGTATATGGGGGAAAATGAGGGTTCTATCTTTGTATGTCTGAGGAAAAAGGGATAGGAGTATAGGGAGTTGTACTCCATTTTGAAGGGTGAATGATTCTTTGGATGATACAGGTTGAATATGCAGGATCGGAATGGGAATGGTGTTTCATGAAGTGTTTAAATGTGGCTGATCCTGTAACCTGTAGAATGGTTTCATAAAAGGAACGATCTTTGGAAAAATCCCAAGTTTTAAAATGAAAACCTTTTGGGAAAATCTTTGAAATTGTAAGTTGGACGTTGTGATTTGGAAAACCATCTTCAACTGTCCAAATATTTTGAAATTTTTTTTTTTCAAAATACTTTGATTTTGGCTTTGAATAATTTGTAGAAATTTGAACTTGATTTTGTAAGGCAAGCAGGGGTTTTGGAGTAGAAGGACCTGCTTGTGATTTTATAATGGGTTTAGAAATACTACCTGAGAGTGACTGGGAGTCATCTGAGGCTTCTTTGTAAGCCTTTTGGATAACACCAAGGAGGCCTGGATTCTTTGAAAGTCTGATAAGAACTTCGTTGGAAACGTCTTCAAACTTTGTATCTTTGAGAGACGAATATTCGTCTTCTTCCTGGGTAACTTTATCATACCAGGACTTTGTATTTTTCACATCTTTTATGGCATCTGCCAAAAGCTTTGAAGAGCCGAGAACTGGGTTCTTTGGTGTTTGGGTCTTTGTAGGTTTTGCAGGGGCTTTGCCCTTATCTCTCTGTGGTCTAGGAGGCATTAGAACAAGAGGATTTGTTTTGTAAGAATTCTCGGGTGAGGTAGTCTGGGAGAGAGTTTGTATCACCCTTTATATAGACGATATCAAAATCAAAAGCGGACAGGATTGCTTGCCATCTGGCAAAAATTTGTTTTGATACAAGATTTTGAACATCTTTTTGTAAAACTTCCTTTGCACTCTTGCAATCGACACGCAAAAGGAATCTTTGATTTAGTAAATCACTTTGAAACTTTGTAATGCATAAAACAATTGAAAGAATCTCTTTCTTGACAGTGGAATAATTCTTTTGACAATCATTCCAGTGTGCTGATGTAAATTGTATGATATGCTCTTTGGAATTATGCACTTGTTTGAGAATCCCACCGTACCCTACGTCTGAGGCATCTGTCTCGACAATCTTAGGGGCTAACGGGTTTGCCAGGTGCAGTAAAGGAATGCTTTGGACTTGGGCTTTGATTTGTCTGACTATTTTGGTATGAAGATCAGACCATGGTTCTGGATTCTTTCTTAATCTATCATGCAGAGGCTTTGCAATTCTGATAAGGTTGGGATAAAAGTCTAGAACATAATTGACACTACCTAAAAACCTTTGTAATTGGGTTTTATCAGTAATCTTATCAGGAAACTTTGTTGTAAATTCTAAAGATCTCTCAATCGGAGTGATTGTACCCTGGGATATGTAATGTCCTAGGAAACGAACACGGGTTTGAAATAAAGAAATCTTTGACTTTGAAATTACTAAACCATTTTGTTTAGCAACATGAAAGAATGTATGAAGATGTTTGAAGTGTTGATCAATGGAATGAGAAAATATAAGGACATCATCAATGTAAACAATGCAGAATGTAGAGTATGCATTGAATATGTCATTCATGATTCTTTGAAATTCAGATGGTGCATTTTTCAGGCCAAAAGGCATGACATTCCATTCGTATTGTCCGAAAGGAACAATAAATGCAGTTTTGTATCGGTCCTTTGGGTCAATCTGGATTTGCCAAAAACCGGACTTCATATCAAACTTTGAAAAGATGAATGCAGTATGTAATTTCTGCAGTAAGTCTTTTTTGTTTGGGATTGGGTACCTGATCCACTTAAGAGCAGAATTCAGGGGTTTGTAATTGATCACTAGTCTAGGTGTGCCTCTCTCAATTTCGGAGTTTTTGTTCACATAAAATGCGGCACAGGACCATGGTGACCTGGACTTTGTAATTAGACCTTTAGACTCGAGATCTTGAATCTCTGATCTGCAATGCTGTTCTAATTCAGCATTCATTTGTATTGGTCTAGCCTTTGTAGGTATTTGTTTTTCTGAAAAAGTATCTTCATATGGAAGATCAACAACATGCTGTTTTCTTTTCCAGAAAGCCGTTGGTAAGTCTGAGCAAAGATCTTGCTCAATCTTTTTTTGTAAATCTGCAATCCTTTTCTTCAAAGAAGAATCTTGCAGTTGTTTGTCAATGCGACAGAATGAGACATGGTTTTGTAAATCATGTAGATGATATGTCTTTCCATGTATGAGAGCATTAATATGATATGTATGTATGGAACATGCTTTGATTAAGTTTAAATTCCTAATCTTAGATTGTTCTAAGAATGGAAATTTGAGCTTAATGCTATTAACTCTAGATGTAATGCAATTATGATGTACTTTATATGGAGTAAAAAAATCAATGAATGGAGTACCTAGAATGATGGTGTGATTTATGTCCTTTGTAACAATGAAAAATGATGTAATAGAAATGCCATTGTTCAACACAGAAGCTTGTGTTTTACCTACAATATCTAGCTTGGAGCTATTTGCAGCTGACAATTTCTCATTTGTGCTTTGTAAAAAACGCTTTGGAACTACGCCTTCTTTAATGCAGTTTAAATCTGCACCAGTATCAAACAAGGCAATAGTATCTAATTTGTAATCATCAGAGAAAACTAATGATAGTTTAACTATGTATTTTTTGGAAGAAATCTGGGATAACACACCTAAAAATGCAGTATCAATTTGTTCCAAATTTGTATCATGTAATGCATGTAAATCAGGGTCTGTTGCTTCTTGTTCAGAATCAGAGTCTGACTGGTTTTCGACTTTGGACAAGAGGTTTTGTAGAATGGCAGAGTCTTTTTGTTGGGCTTGTTTGAGGGCTTGTAACTCTGTTTTGAGGGTTTTTATCTCAGAATGTAATTCTGGGATTGTGATGGAGGCTTTGGTTTTCTTTTTACTTAATATCTTTGTGAGATCATAAGTATTGGTACTAGTTGATGGTAACATAGTACGAGCTGGAGGATTAGGGTTTGCTGGAGGCTGTTTGAAATTTTGTAACAGATTATCCAAGTAAACTTTTTGTAATTGAGGATCATCAAGACGTTTGATGGCCTCAAGGATGAACTCCTGGTCCTGTGTGAGGACACTGACTTCTTTTGATTCTGAAGTATCTGAGGTAGCACTGGAATCTGTTAACTCATCTACTTGGAATTCTTCTTCAGAAGTGCCTGAGCAAGAGGGGTCTGTATCTGAGGCTTCAAGATACAGGTTTTGTATCATATTGATGGTATCTTTATCAATATTGAGTTCATGTAGTTTCTTTTGTACTTTGCAAAATGCAGCCGTATGACCTTTTTGGTTGCATTTGTAACATGTAGCATTTTTCCAATCAAAGTTTTTTTTCTTTGTTTGAAGAGGTTTTGTATGTTTGGTGAATTTTTTGTAGGGTTTTTTGTAGTAGCTTTTGTCAGGTTTTTTGGAGGTGTATTTGGAGTTGTAGAGTTTGCGGTATTTGTGGGATGATTTTTTGTAGGGTGGATTGGATTCATGGTGATGTTTGGTCTTTGAACAATTTCCGCTGCAGGATGGTTTGGAGGTGGAAATGTCGAACTGGTGACAAAATGAACCTAACTCTTGTTTGGTTCTCTTCATCTCCCATTTAAAATGCTTTTGTAATTTCAAATCTTGGCAGATTTGAAGACCTTCTTTCTGGGTGAAGCTGACAATTCACCGTAGGTAAGTTGGTCATATGGAATGAGCTTTGTAGAGTAAGTTTCCTTGATTTTGTTTCTGACCTTTTCTCCTAAGAGAATAGGTAGACCTGCAAGGAACTTTTCTTTCCAGAATGGCTGGTTGGAATCTTCCCTTAACATGACTCGGGTCATGAAGGTATTTTTGTACCACTGAAAGTCACTAAGCTTTTTGCACCGAAGGTTGGACAGAAGCTCAACATTCTTGTCTTTCAGGTGGGAAGGATCTCCAATAAAATGTAAGGAGATTGTGAGGATCAGGCATGAGACCGCATCTTGGACTGTATTTCTAGATGAATCTAAGACAGGTGTCTTATCTTCATACTGCTGGATTGCATTAAGGATATGAAGATGATCTGCTTCTATGAGATGATAATCCCACCATCCTTTTAACTGGCCAGAAAAACCAGCAATAAGGAGTTCAACAATTGCTCTATCAGGAGTGCCTGTCTGAGTTTTGTAAGCATTAGCTGCCATAGTCATCTGTTGTAGGGTGTTCAGAATGTTGTATTATGACATTCCATCTATGTTCCATTCATAGAGAGATGACGCATTGTATTTGTGTTGGTTTAGGATATTTGGCTCAGAGGATATGGTAATGTCTGGGGCCAAAGTTGCTTTGGGTGTTGGCCATGTTAATCTGTTGATTTCAGGCTGGGAGCTTTGGAAAGCATTTTCTTCATCAGAAGAAGATTGTTCAGGGTTATTTTGGAGGGTATTCACATTTGTTTCAGATGTGGATACTTGAGGTGTGTCTTGAACGGTGACGGATGGACCGTCAAGGTTTTGTAGTTGTGATTGGATCTGTTTTAGGAAATCTGTTTGATTTTCCTGAATTTGTAAAAGGCTTGTCTTTGTAACTTGGAAGGGTTTAAAGACTGGGTTCTTCAGTTTGGGTTCTACTGAAGGTTTTGTAATGGTTGTGCCAGCTGTACTAGTACTGGCTCGTTGGAGGTGTTTCTCAACACGAGTGAGCTGTTTACTCAAAGTGCCAAGGTTGGTATTGGTGAAGTTGTTTTGTAGGATGATGTTTTTGGTATTTGTAAGTGTATCATCACTGGATAGTTTGTAAGGTGATGCTTCCACTGGTCCGTTTTGGTGTTCTATGTGGAGGTTTCTCAGGGGTGGATGATCAGACTCAATTGTCTGTCCACTGGAGAGGTTCCAAGTAGAAACTTTGGATCTTGTTGTAACTGGACATGCATGCTTTGCAGATGCGAATGGATATGCAATGTTATGAACAGATGCATAATGTAATTCGAACCAATCAAAGAAAAGTATGTTAGATTGATGCAATGTAATGTAATTATAGAATTCAGTTTGTATTTTACTCCTTTCAGAAGTAAAAGCTTTGAAAAACCAATTTCTTTTCTCAGTATTCTGAGTACTAAAGAAATCTGCTTTGAAAAATGATTTGTCAAGAACAAAATTCTCCGAAGTAAGTGTCAACAGCTCATTGTTGGGCATGGCTGAGGAGGTTATACTGGTTGGAGATCCTGGTAAGGATTGTTCTTCATCATTTTGGACATAGACAGGGTTTGGTATATTTATAGAGTAGTCTGCTTGGTGTATGTTTGTAGCAGGCATACTGGATGTAGAGTGTCTGGATGGTATGTAAGGTAGGTTGATAACAGAAGGTATTCTGGACATTCTTCCAAGATCTATGGTACTGGAAGAAGATGACGCTTCTGTGAATCTGGAACTTGTTGAATGACGGTGGAAGGAAAGTTTGACTCTTCCATCGTTGTATTGGGTTATGTCTTTGATTTGGACATTTGGTGGAGGTTGTGTTATGGGTTGTGAAGGTGTTGCTCCTTCAAGGATCCATTCTTCTGGAAGGGTTATTTCTTTCCATCGGATGGCTTTGGGGACAACAATGTTTGCTTTGGAAAGATCTATTTGTAGGAGGAGTGTTGCTCCTTTGTTGGAATGATGTAAGTGTTTTGAGGCAAAGGCTGAAAACATTGCTTTGTAATGGATCTTGAATATGAGGGCTACTGGGACTGAGCCTTCAAGCATGTGGTAGTTGTGGGTTTTGATTTGTAGTTGCATGCTTTGTAAGATGTTTTTGTCTTTGAGGGAAACTGTCAGGTTTGGGTAGCAGTCGAATGATACTGGACCACTGCACAGACTTGACTCAATGGAACTGAGGAGTGAGTCCTGAAAGTTTGTAAATCTTGCGTCTCTGAGAACGGCAAGAATAGAGGTGTTTAGACCTTCCTTTGTAAGTGGTTTGATACCGACTTGGACACAACCGATATGGATGTATTTGTAGTTTCGATCCAGGTGTTTTTGTAAGGATTTGGCGGTAAGGAGTTGTATGGTTTCAAAGGGCTTTGTAAGCTGGATATCTCTTTCCTCGGTTTTTATGGTAAAATCCGTTTTGAAAATATCATACTTTGATTTTTTGTAAATTTGGCTTTGTGAGATACTTGGAATTTTCCAATTATCTAAATGCTTTGTAAAATCTTCAAATGTAATTTCTTCACTTTGTATAATCCTCCTTGAATCTGAGGATTTAGATGTAGAAGATGCAGAAACAGACGTAGATCTAAAAAAATTTGAATCCATAATAATAAAAAAAAAAACACAAACTATTTAGCACAAGCTAAAGCAAGAATAAAAGCTTAAAGAAATTTGAACTCATAGTAAAAAAGAAATAAACACAGACTATTGGGGGCACAACTAGATTTGAAGCAACAGTTAATGGAGAACTTTTCTGCCCTAATCGCCTAACCTCGGCTTAAGCGGGACTTATGACCGCTCCTACGTCGCACAGTCAAGAAATCTAATTCTCAACCCCTCACTGGTCTTCTCTTCTTTCTCTACAAATTCTCCTAACTCTAGGCTCTGATACCATAATTTAGCTTTGATTGCGGAATTTGTACTAGCTATAAAAAAAGAAGCTCTGATACCATAATTTACCATACTCTGGTCTTCTCTTCTTTCTCTACAAATTCTTCACTAGTCTAGGTGTGCCTCTCTCAATTTCGGAGTTTTTGTTCACATAAAATGCGGCACAGGACCATGGTGACCTGGACTTTGTAATTAGACCTTTAGACTCGAGATCTTGAATCTCTGATCTGCAATGCTGTTCTAATTCATCATTCATTTGTATTGGTCTAGCCTTTGTAGGTATTTGTTTTTCTGAAAAAGTATCTTCATATGGAAGATCAACAACATGCTGTTTTCTTTTTCAGAAAGCCGTTGGTAAGTCTAAGCAAAGATCTTGCTCAATCGTTTCGATCCAGGTGTTTTTGTAAGGATTTGGCGGTAAGGAGTTGTATAGTTTCAAAGGGCTTTGTAAGCTGGATATCTCTTTCCTCGGTTTTTATGGTAAAATCCGTTTTGAAAATATCATACTTTGATTTTTTGTAAATTTGGCTTTGTGAGATACTTGGAATTTTCCAATTATCTAAATGCTTTGTAAAATCTTCAAATGTAATTTCTTCACTTTGTATAATCCTCCTTGAATCTGAGGATTTAGATGTAGAAGATGCAGAAACAAACGTAGATCTAAAAAAATTTGAATCCATAATAATAAAAAAAAAAAAACACAAACTATTTAGCACAAGCTAAAGCAAGAATAAAAGCTTAAAGAAATTTGAACTCATAGTAAAAAAGAAATAAACACAGACTGTTGGGGGCACAACTAGATTTCAAGCAGCAGTTAATGGAGAACTTTTCTGCCCTAATCGCCTAACCTCGACTTAAGCGGGACTTATGACCGCTCCTACGTCGCACAGTCAAGAAATCTAATTCTCAACCCCTCACTGGTCTTCTCTTCTTTCTCTACAAATTCTCCTAACTCTAGGCTCTGATACCATAATTTAGCTTTGGTAGTGAGAATTCTACAAATTCTCCTAAAGGGAGAAGCAAATTCCTAGCATTTGGTACCTAGAATTGAGCCTAGGATTTGCCCCATCTATCATCTGGATACCCTGGACAAATCTACCATGAATTTCAGTTCATTCAATCAAACTTTATTATTATTTTTTATTTTACAGATACGTATCCAAGGCATAGAAACACATCTATCAAGCTATCTATCTCAGCCTCTCTTTGTTAAACAGGCGCTTCCAATACAGAGAGCTACTATTACCAATATCATCTTACAAAATATACTAAAATGACCCCACAGTCCATTGGTTGCTGAATAATAATAATAATAATAATAATAATAATAATAATAATAATAATAATAATAATAGGAGGCATCGAGAGCTCACTCCTGACTTGTGGGGATCATCTGGAATCATTAACTCTTAGTTGGGAAAACACTGCAGAAACTGTTGTATCTGAGTAATCGTCAACTGGGAACATATTATAGCTCAGGTTCTGCATAGGTGGGAGTGCCAAATCTGTTGAAGCCGCTGTTGTGGTGCTGTCCTCGTGTGCCTCTCTATGCGCAGGAGTCTGCTGAAGCTGCAGTGCGTATTCTAAATCCCAGCACACATCAAGCATGTTAGGTCTGTCATCTCCTTTTGGCTTCAAACACTTCTCAGTTATTTCACCAAACTTTCTCAGCGAGTTTTGGTTGATGTTACCCACCAGTAGAGGATCAATAATCTTTTCAAGCTGCCCCTCTTTTTGCCAAAACATTCCCCATTCAGCTAAGTTTATTTCCTCCCTCTGCTTTGAGTTTACAATAGGGGGTCGAGCACAAAGCACTTCAAGAAGGACCACACCAAATGAGTACACATCTGACTTATTGGTTAACTGCAGAGTTCTGAAATATTCAGGGTCAAGATAACCAAAACTACCTTTCAAACTCATGCTTATGTGGTCCGGATCAGGCATTCCTGATTGAGAAAGACCGAAATCTGCTACTTTGGCCACATGGTGTTCATCAAGTAAGATGTTTGTGGACTTAACATCACGGTGAAAGATTCCTCCATCTGGACCAGTGTGAAGGTAATGGAGGCCCTTCGCCGAGCCAATGCAAATTTCAAGCCTTTGTTTCCAAGTAAATGCAGTTTCAACGGATGGATTCTTTAAGCACTCCTTCCTATCATACAAGTGGTCTCTCAAACTCCCATTTTCCATGAACTCGTAAACCAATATCATCTCCAATCCTTCATCGCAATAGCCGACCAAGGAAACAAGATGCCGATGTTGGATCCTGGAAAGGACCATGATCTCAGTTTGGAACTCTGGAAGACCCTGACCATGACTTGAATCGCTTCGTTTCACAGCCACCTTCATACCACTCTCAAGAGTTCCTTTATAAACTTTGCCAAACCCTCCCTCACCAATTAACAACTTGGGATTGAAATTTTCAGTCGCAGCCAATATTTCAACTAAAGACATCTTCAGTTTGAGGTTTAAATTGGTAACAATGGAGGCATTTTCACTTCTTTTAGTTGTCGAACTGGGAGACCTCCCTCTTCCGTAAAGAAACTCATTTTTCAGAATTAAAGCTTTTATGGGCTTTAGTCGCCTTAATCTCAAACATACTGAGAGTAATAAAATCAAAATCAAGATTAGAGCCGCACCTCCAGCTAAACCAATCTTGAGAGCTATATGTTTTCTTGTCTCATGTTCAACAGGCACTTCAAATGTCGAGTTCCCCACAAACTCCATGATCTCCAGTCCATTCAGAAAAGCAACTTTAGGAGTAGACATTTCATTTGGGGCTATACTAAAACTCATATATCCGGATTCATCTGAAGAAACCACATAATCATAGAATAATGGAGTTGTCATATCACTAACATTATCGAAATTAGGATCGATCAGTATACTGAAATTGGTAGATATATTGAGATCAAATTGCACAGTACCCGGTGACGGACTAAAGAAGTCAAAAACATGCAGACGAACAAGATGCCTAGCTTCTTTACTCACGTTGAAACGCCAAGTTATATTTGGAATATTAGTATCTATACTCACTTTTTTGCAAGTTCTGTACACATCATCAGGGGCAATGTCTGTGTAATCCGGCCTTTGACGGGACTCTTGAGGTTCACCATCATAAGAAGAAGCTTTAACCGAACTCCCAAAAGTTACAAAATCATCATCCGGTACCCAATTCCTCCAGAGGGTATCGTTAACCTCTGGACCTCCAACATTGATCCTATAAAGTGTCCTAAGAGCTGCATCTATGGTCAGTAAAGGAGGAGTTGCATTGAGATCATAGATGAAGATATCTGGTGGGAGAAGAAAGGCTTCTATGGCATTGACGAAAGCAAAACGTGTTTCGTCAGCTGGTATGAAGTAGATGTCGAAATTTCCTCCAGCAATCGTGAGAAAGAACTCCTTGATCACTGGGAACTCAGTAGAACTGTTCCGGACACTAAAATTTGATAAAAGTGAAAAATTTGAAGCAGACACATTGAACAAAGCATCAGCAAGATGACTCTTTTTGAAGCTAAATGGAAAGAAATGAAGGCGGACAAGGTAGGAACCAGTTTGAGTGATATTAAGCATATAATGGGATATTTTCTTATAGATTCTAGCTGTATGATAAAGGGGTAATATGCCTGGTAAGGGGTTTTTATATTGGACAGAGTTGCTTTTTCCTACAGAGAAGGAAGCGTTAGAATTCTTATCACCAACGAAAATCCGAGGACTCCGAGGACTGACAAGAACGACATTGGAGGCTGATCCACAGTTCATGAAGTACTTAACCTGAGGATCGTAAGATTCTGAGGATGAAAGAAGAGGAAGAAATTGAAGAAGAAAGAGTAGATGAAGAATGGACTCCATAGAAATTGGGTGTGGATATTTGATGCTTGTTCTTTGAATGGAGGAAAGGTTGTCAGGAGCGGAAGATGGGAGCTTTGTAAGGCGGGTAAATTTGGAAAGCGGGTGCTCCAAGAAAGGTTGTCAGGGGGTCTTTGTAAAGCGGTTGCTATGGCTTTTTAAAAAAATAAATTTAAACCTCACAATGGTTTATGTTTAATTATCAAGTCGAACTCATGGGAGAATTGATATTTGTTTACATAATAAAAATCAAACGAAAAAGGGCAGGCAAGTGCAGAGCATCTTGCGGGAGATATCTGTGTTCTTTAGTGGCGCCATTTAGTCATTAGAAGCATCCCAAAAGATGCAATAAGTTAGAAATGTCAGGGGAAGACTTGGTTGACTTGTATCTGTTACTCTCTGTGCAGCTAGCATTGACCGATTCATTCATGTTTTTATTCTACAAATGAATGGAGGAGAAGAGAAGTCACTTTCTTTGATTTTTCCCTAATTTAACTGCATGCAAGGATGGCATTTTCGCTTCCATTCCACTTGCGAGGAACGATCTCCATCGACAAGAAACTGTCACAAACTCTGCAGTGGAAAAATGAAGAGACGTGGATCGCTTAATTTGTCCCTCTCGTTATAGAATCTTATTGTCCCAATACATAATTGGGAAACAATACGCTAATCAACAAATCCAATAAATTCATTATTGATGCAGTGCTCTGGTAATTATAGACTCGAAAGGTCATATATAGACAGAATTGATGTCAAAATTTAAGCGTGCTTTTGTGACAACTCAAGTAAGCACTGGCCGAGTTCTTTAGGCTTAGAAAAAACTGCCATATGATCTGCAGGAATCTCCATCACTTCCTTAACCTCATTTTGTTCAATCATGAAGCGTTGTAACGACGGAGAAAGCAATATATCCTCAGTACAGACAATATAAACTCGGGGAACTGATCCATATCTGTCATCAGTGAACTTGTTTGCTTCGGACAGACTTTCAACAAACATTGATCCCGGTCCGTTTAAAAGCGCTAGAAGAGTGAGATCCTGCAATATTTGAACAAGAAAAGTATCTTACGAACAAGTTAATCTCTACCACATATATGGAATAGCTGAGCAGTTCAAGTTTTAAAATTTGTGTATTGCACCTCAATTGGGGTGAGTTGAAACGGCGTGGAAGAAACCACTGCAGTGTCTTGCTCTTCTTCTGCACCGGAGCTGCTTTTTTCAAGAAACTAACAAATTGGCCAAAAAACCGGTTTCGTAGATGTCAGAGATGAGAGAACAGTCCAGACCTTAGAATTAAATGATTTTTATTGGAATATTAATTAAACACACCGTAGCGAGCAAGTAATTAACTATATATGTACCTTCTCTAACATATACGACGGGTGGTGCTGAGTATCAGGCAGGATTGCAGTGACAAAAATAGCAGGAGAAATCTTCTCTGGGAACTTCTCCATTGCGAAAGCCAGGTTTAAGCCACCCAAACTATGGCCCACCAATATAACCTTTTCATTTTCAGGCAAGTTGGCCAGGAACTCAATCAAGGGCTCGTTATACTGGTCAAAGGTTCGAACCTCTTCGAGTGTTTTTGTGTCCACCCCTGATGCGCACTCATGTCAAGAGCTGTGACGTTGTGGCCAGCAGCATCTAGCATTGGCTTCACCTTGTACCATACCCAAGCTCCTGCGGACGAACCGTGAATTAAAACAAAATGGGTTTCTTGGCTGTTGATTTCTCCCATTTTTTGCCCCGGCTAATTGGTAGGACGTAATGGATTTTTTGTCCGGGCTAGTTACCAACGTACGTAATAATTCGTTAAGATATGTGCTGACTGATAAAATAAAATATTGGAAAGAGTTGATAGTGCCTAGTAATATTAATGCATGGAAGCATATATAGAGAGGACCGCGTGTTGAAAAGTTGACACTTTAGTTGCCTGTTTTGATCAAGAAGCTCTTATCCCTTGTATGGTTTGACTGGTCATTCACTCTTGTTTTCTTAAATGATGTCAAATTGCAATGGCGAAGAAAATACATTAAATCGGGGCGCCATTTCGGTTTGAATAATTGAAAATTACACAAAGACAAATAATTAAGGTAACTCTCTTTTGTTCGATTCTAATTAAAAAAATAAAAAAATAATTCCTATATCTTTTATGGAAAGTGGAATTGTCAAATAAAGGTTACCAGCAAGTAGCCGGAAAGGAAGTTACAACGAGCAAACGAGCCTGGTTGTACAGAACTTTCGCCATACTCGGTTGAATCCAATCTTAACAGGTTCCGAATATTAGAGATTTATTTTAAAATATGATTAATGAATATATATTTGAAATCAAATTAACAATACAGTCCATTCCGATTACAAAACACATGAATTTGACGAGCGTGTTAGGTTTTAGATATAAACATTAAATTCATAGTTTAATTCTCTTTAAAATATTAATGATAAGATCTTCTTTCTTAGGGGATTTAAAAAACCTTAAATAAACTGGAAACCTTACCTCAACTAAAAGATTTATTGAAAGCCCTTAAAATCCTAAGCAAATAATGAATTTTGAATTAAACAAGGAAAAGAACAAAAAATGCCAAATCAGGGTCACCTAGCAAGATTTTTGATATCTCAAAATCTGATGGTTCGCGTGGTGAAATTCTGAGAGAAAACAACCTGTAAAAACTCATGTAAATTTTGAACCTAATTCAACAATAAGACAACATTTGATTTAAAGCCGAAATATTCAGGTTTAGTTATGGTTTTATGAAGGGAAAACAAACTAATAGGGAGTTTGTTTTTTGTAATTACCATAATTAATTATATGCAAGTTTTTGTTCCAAAAATAATCTATAAAAGGAGTTGAAAAGGAGTGTTTTGGGTTTGGTTTTCAAATTTTGTAGATATTTGTATTCTTTTTCACCTAAAATTCGAGTTTAGCTCCATAGATTTTAAGCTATTATTTTCCTCTTTGTATACCTTCTAATCTAGAGCATAAGTTTAGTCCTTATACAAAGATTTATGAGTTTTATTTTCTTTGTTTGTCGAACATGATATAGGTGTACATCTAAATAAGGAGGAGTTGTGGAGTTCATGAAGGCATATTAAAGTTATTCCTTTTGCATAAAATAAGAAATACCAAATTCTCAAGGACAAATAATTAATCCTTAACAAAAAATTCTCAAATTAGCCTGTCACTCGAAAGAGTCCTCCCTTCAAGGAAAACAAAAAATTCTCAAATTAGCCTGTCACTCGAAAGAGTCCATCCCTTCAAGGAATTGACCGTAAAGAGAGGATTGGAGCTTCCCTTTGTGTGAAGCAAAATATGAAAACCACATTTTCCATCACAGGCCGGCTTAGTTGGCTTTCATTATCTCTTCATTCATATTTTGATTGTAACCGTTACTTTCTTATATTTTCAAAATCTTAATTTTCCTTGACTAAATCATAATCCTATACAACATTATCTTTTTTTTTTAATATATATATATATATATATATATATATATGTGTGTGTGTGTGTGTGTGTGTGTGTGTGTGTGTGTGTGACAACTAAATTGGTCCAATTTAAATAGAAAACTCATACATTACTTGAAGCATTTACGGGTTTAGATTATATTGTAAACTACAAGAGAGTGAGAAATTTAGATTTATACTGATAATTACTCCTCTAGTATTAATATTTGAAGTAAGTATTCTTTATTCTCTTGGTTTGTTTATGTTTATTTATCCGTGATAGTGATATTCTGTACTAAGTATTTCAACAAGTATCCTTTATTCGTTTTCTTCAAGTGTATTTTCAACATATAATTAGAATATATGCTACGAGTTAGCTTCATTATCTTATACATAATATATATGTATGATTATTATGCATGCTAAGATTGTATTTCAATCTTTATTGCAAGCTTATATATTCGTTTAGTAAGTGTCGCAATGTTGTTGTTTTTTCTCGCTCTTCACGCCCCGCCATCCCCGGAGGAGAGAGATAATGGCATGCGGTGAAAATGAGTGTGTTTTATAGTAGTAAAAATTACAAATATAGTTATTAGGAGTCGCCACCTAGTATTAAGGTCACTAAGAACCTATTGGTATGCGAGAGTATTAGGTAAGGGAATTTGTTGTGCAAGGGGAAGACACATCCCCCCAGTGCACCCTACCTAAGGTAAGCTGCATTGTTGTTTGATTGTTTTTTCTAAGTCATTTTTTAATTATTGTTTTTTTCTAAATTCAAAGTAGATCTCTCTTCGTGAGAAAGTCTCTACGTCGTTGGAAGTTGAAAACCTAATCATTCTCTACATAAAAAAAACTTCCTCTCTTACTATCCGCATGTATACTTTACAATGTAATTTTACACCCCGATAGCTAAAACAAAATATTATTTATTTATTTTTTGATATTTTGACCAAATTGCAACGGATAATCATAAACTGGTTACGATATCCAATTTTTGTTCAAAATATGAGAAAGATGCAACATATATTGTTTTTACAAAAAAATATGTTTGGAAAACCTTGGAATTCGGTAGTATGCACGAAAACAACAATTTTTTTAAATGTAATTTTTATATTTTTTTAAATAAAAAATAATAATTTCGGGTCTGGCCTGACCCAGTTAAATGGGTTGGCCTAGACAAGTTGGCCCAAAGGCCCAACTCTGTTGGGCTTGGGTTGGACCGGCTGGGCCATGAGCAGTCCAACCCAAGACAAAGCAGGAAAAAAGGGAAAACATGAATTGATACAGTTCACGTGTGAGAAGAAAAAAACAAAAAAAAACAAAGTGTATATGCTATGGTCCTGGCTAGAAATCTTAGAGAATAAGATCTATTCAAAAGCTCTTGATCGGTTTGATATGCTGTTTGTTATCAACTTAAGTTGCTAGTGCTTTGAGTGAAAGTGGAGTAGGGTTTCTTTCAGAGCAGATGAGCGTAAGCAATTAACGAGTTAATTTTTATTGAAATTTGCTTGATTTGTCTGATGCATTAACTCCAACAATTTTTCTTGGTTTCATCTCTTCCATGTTTTTTATTTATAGTGTAATGGAACTTCTTGTAGTTCATAGCAGTACCAGTGACTGACAGGATCACGGGAGACATGATTTATGGGTTTCGGTGACTTGTTCTGGTGAAATAAACTCCATTTTAGATCTGCAGAACTTCCATGGGAAGAAGTGGGCGTGTGATGCGAGGAAGAAACTCTGTTTTGTAATCATTAATGACAATAAAGGGAAGCAGCTACAAGCTTTTGAATTTTCTGTGAACAAACATAGAACAAACTAAACCCAATCTCCATTTGTTTCTCGTATTTTCTTTTTCTTTAGTAGCCAAAAATAAAAACAACCATAAATGCAGCCGAGATGGGTTGCACAACTATCACATACATAATCAGCACACCAGCTAAGGATACGACGGCGTATATGCAATCTAAGCATGCTTACGTGCCAGCTCCAGTAAAGAATGGGTGAGTTCTTGAGGGATAGAAAAAACTGGCATATGATCTGCAGGAATCTCCACCACTTCGTTTACCCCATTTTGCTCAATCATCCAGCGCTGAAACGAGGTACACATCATTGCATCCTCAGTACAAACAATATAAACCCGCGGAACTGATCCATATCTCTCATCACTGAACTTCTTTGCCTTGGACAGGCTATCCACAAACATCGATCCTGGTCTATTTAAAAGCATCTGCAGAGCTAGATCCTGCAAACAAGAAGAATATCATAGCTGTTTCTTACAGCGAAAACTAGTCCAAGATTCATAATTTTTAAGAAAGATTTGTGTACCTCAGCGGAGGAAAGATTAAAGGGCTTGCATTTCATAAACTCGCATCCCATGATAAGACATGTATGCGGTTCTTCAGGGGTTCCGTGGGCTAAAAACACGGTGTCTAGCCAGTCTTCTCCCTTGGGACCGATTTCAGCAAACTACAAGGAGGCCAAAATATCATTTTTATGTTAGAAATGATTGATAATGCCTTTTACATTGCAGGTGTTTGCATAAAAAATCATCCTGGATTGAGCAAACGATTGAAGCTAATCAAGCATATCGAATACCAATTATCGCTTCTAGCCTTTTGGATCTTTCATTAGATCACATATACAAGAAGCCGATCTCCCTCACACTCTTCAATAACTAATGTGAGTGCTGTGATTCCATCTGATTTGATGCTGTTGGAATTGATATGACAAGTGAACTAAAAATTCTCTTAAGAAAAAAAGAGTAAGAAACCTTAAAATTATTCTATTTCCAAAATTAGATTTCGTCAAACTAGGGTTATTCATAGCATTTACTTGAATACAGTATCCAAACAAAAACCCAGTTTCGTGCATGATCATCTTAATTAGAAAGGGGAAAAGGGTCTTGATAACAACAACAATAATAATAAAACAAAGAAAAACAGAGGTACCTTTTCTAACATATACGATGGCTGGTACACGGTATCAGGCAAAATTGCAGTAAGAAAAATAGCAAGAGAAATCTTCTCTGGGAATTTCTCCATAGCAAAAGCCAGATTCAAGCCACCTAAGCTGTGCCCCACCAATACAACCTTTTCATTTTCAGGTAATTTGGCCATGAACTCCATCAAGGGCTCATTATACTGATCAAAAGTGCGAACTTCTTGAATTGTTTTTGTGTTCACCCCTGATGCAGCCATATCAAGAGCTGTGACACGGTGGCCAGCTTCCTCTAGCCTTGGCTTGACCTTGTACCATATCCAAGCTCCGGCAACTGAGCCATGGATCAGAACAAAATGTTTTTGACTCTGGACCTCTCCCATTCTTTTGATGTTTTGGTTTGATTTTGATACTGATATTGGTATTTCTCGGTGGCATATATAGAGAGAGAATACGATGCCGAAAAGCTGGAAACGTCCAGCCCGAGTGGCCTACTTATCATCATGCACCTCTAGGTCATGATGTATTCGTTGACTAGTCTGGTTTTCTCTGGAGGAATAGCCATCTTCTTGGTTAAGAAAGATAAATTATGGATAGAATCGCTCTATTTTATATATCATTACAAAGCAAATACGAAAAATAAAAAAGCCTCAAACTCTAAAAAAAGAGCAAAAAATATAATAAATAATAAAAATAGATTAATATTATTAGTTAAAAAAATAACTTTAGTTTTCATTAAATATTATTGCAACTACTATTGCCATAACAATTAAGATTATAAAATTACTTCAAGAATAAGAAAAACCAAAACTTTAAAAAAAGATGAAGAAAGCAAAAACATCTAAAATTATTACTATTATTGTGTAAATAATGGAAAAAAAAATCATATCAAAGAATAAAAAACCCTCAAACTCTAAAAAATATAATAAATGAGATTTTTTTTTAATATTATTAGATAAAAAAAAATTTAGTTTTTATCAAAAAAGAAATTAAAAAACTAATAGAAAGGACAAAGAAAAAAAACTAAGAAATATTATTTTTTCAATGATAAAAAAAAAAACAATCTAAGTTCAAGAATAAAATTTTCAAAAAAAATATTGCATAAAAAAAGGAGGAAATAATAAAAACTAAAAATAGAGGCATTTGAAGATTTTTTGGAAATAATAAAGGATCTAAATCTAAAATTTAAAGTATAAGGGTTGAAATCAAAACAAAATATATATTCAATTTTAATCAAATGATAAATTTGAACAAATTAACATGTGGACCAAAACTTTTAATAATCTCAAACCAAACCGAAAAATTTAAAGACCAAGGAATGAAATGTAAACCAATCATATAACTAATTTTAATCAAAGGATAAAAGTGAACAAATTAAAACACGTGGACTGAAATTATTAAGAGATTTAAAACCAAACCGAAAAATTAAAAGACCAAGGACTTAAATGCAAACAAAGTATATAATTAATTTGGCTTTAAGGACACAATTTAAACAAATTAAAACTTATATCAAAGCAATAAGGACCAGAACACACAATTTAAAGAGAAGGGACTACTGTGAAATAATCATAAACAAAGAGGATTTATGTGTAATTTACTATGCAGGAGAGAGAAATATACAGAATCTATTTCAACCGGCCACCGCCACCTACCGAGCAACCGTCTGATGACACGTGCAGCACCACTCGACAGAAAACATGGAGGCGCACCCGGAGATAGGCCGGACGAACATTTTTTATGACCGATAACCACCGCACGCTCCATCGAACAGGAGCGTGTGATGAAAAAGCTCTGGCGCGTCAGGGCACGCGCCGTACAGAAATTCGGATAAAATGTTTAAAAACAAAGGCGAATTACGTAAACACCCCTGTCTCTATTTCTTCGATTTTGTCTTTACCGGGGCTATATACGTAGTTACACATTTTCAAAAAATTTGAACACCCGAAAATAGCCCTCTAGGCAAGCCATCTATTTTTGTCTTATTAGGGGTTAAAACTGGTTTTCCACTGTGCATATACATTGGGTAATTACCGAGACACCCCGCCGGTTTTTGTTGTATTTTGTCTTATTCATGGGCATTTCGGTTATTACACTGTGCAAGAAAATTGAAAAATTGAATATAGCCCTAGCTCCAAGGAAGGCGCACTGAGGGGCAAAATAGTCATTTCACTGTTACAATCCACAGTGAATTGTGAGTATGACTACAGTGAAAACGCTACACGGTTTAGCGTTTTTTTTAATATAGTAATATTTATCTAGTTATTATTATTATTTTTATTAGATAATATTATTATTATACGATACACTAAAATATAAATTATTCATTAGTAATTATTCATATAGTGATGTAGTAATTGCAAAAGTGATTTTTTATTTTATTATTTTTTATCAATCAATTATATTATTATAAAATACACATAAATATACAAGGTTTTTATCGTAAAAAACCATAATAAAAATCCTAGTTCAACCGTATTTTTACAAATATTATGTTTTTTCTTTTGATTATATCTTTTAATATTATACAATACATTAAAATATATAGGGTTTTCACTATAGCATTTAGCCATAAAACCTCTCTTTGACCTTATTTCCACAATTGTTTTTATTTATTTTTTATTTTTTATCATTTGCTATTATATTTTTTATTTATTGGATTATCATATTCTAACAACATGAATATCATATTGAGTGAATTAAACCTGCTGATTCAGGTTTTGCTTTATTTTTTATTTAACTTTTTTTCTTTTAAATTTTGTATTTTAATATTGAGTTAAATAATAATAATAATAATTAAAATTTATAATTTATTCTGTTTGGTTTTCATGAAGTTATTTTGGCTTCATGACCTGTGGGCTCGGGTTAATCTTGTGTATACTGTTTTTTTGTCTTGTATTATATTTATATCGTAAAAGCCAAGAATGCTTAAGGCCCAGGAAAACAAACTCTAGCACAATCAGCAAACAGCAGCTGCTTCATCTCATGAGGAGGCTCGTTCCATTCCTGATAAGATAAATCTTTTTAATAATTTACCGTTAATTAATAATAGATATATAAAAAAATGAAGATGAAAAATACCTTGTTCTTTTGGGTTAAGGAAGAGCTACAAATAATAGAACACAGTAGAGCAATAAGTTCTTGGGAAGATCTCAAATCCAAAAACAACTCTTCTTTCTGACAAGGACTTGTTGAATGTATCATCCATAATTCAAAAACGAACTATTTGTTGTTTGACTTTTGATAGTTGATTTTCTTAAAACACACGCACACATGGTATTTGATTAAAATAAGAAATAATGCTCTATCATAGCGTGTGTGTGTGTGTGTGTATACTAATTTTAACATCTTTTTCTTGTCGGAAAACTCCTTTCAGAATGGTCTAAACTTTGAATACTCTGACGGTAATAATAAAAATAGAAATTAAAAAAAAAAATATTAAGACAATTATAAATTCGATTGGGAGATAATTAGACGAATGCACGCTGTTACAAACTCGCCATGTTTGGTTTGCTCTTTTTTTGAGTCAAATCTTGAACATGAAGATAAATTTGATTTGATTACTAATTTGTACTTGTATTGTCCAATCAGGTGACTTTTCATAGTTTGATTTTTACTTATTATCCCTTTTTCCTTTCAAATAATTCCACTATAATTGGGTTATAAAATAAATATATAAAAGAAGCAATAATTTATTTTATAGTTTGATAGGGAAAAAAAGAGATGAAAATAGTAGAAATAGAGAAGACAAAATAAAAAAGAAGATGGAAACATAATTGTGTTTGCGAGTAAAATACAAGATAAATAATTTTTTTTTTGTATTTTGTTTAGTCATCTTGACAAATTAAAATAAAATTAAAAAAAAACTTATTTTACCATTAGAAATAAGATATTTATATATTTTAAAAATAATTATATATATATTTATCTTTAATTTATATTGAGTATAAAAATTAAAAATATGATAATAACCTTAGTTATAAAACCAAGATTGGCTTCACAGACTGACTCGAAGCGTTAATTGGTCCAAATTCAGTAAAAAATAGAGAAACGACTCACTTGACTTGACCTCGTAAAAAACTCAAGTCAACTTACAATAAAACTTGGATTAATAACTCATTGAATTTTTTTACAATTTTTTTGGTTAAAACAAGTTTGTTTTGATTATATTTCCTACCTTGTTAAGAAATGTAACATGTTTGGATAAAATATATATTGAATGTCTTGCCCCCCTCTAAATATGACTACAATGACTAGGTGCATAAAACTTGAAAAATTAACAAAAACTAAATTAGTCTGACTTTTCTTACATAGCAAAATGACTTTGTTACCCTTTAAATTTGGAAAAAAAATATAAATCTATGGGCTTTAAAGTATTTTCAAATTTCAAGCATATTAAAATCTCTTAATTATTCTTAATGACAAAACCTCAAAATTATCTTCCAAGGGTTTTTTTGTCCTTTCATCTTGGTTTTTTTTGGTTAATATCAAGTTGATCGAGGAGAATTTTTCTATTTTGAAAAAATATTAATATTTTTTAAAACTTCTTGGCATGTGTAATGCATGCCCTACCAAGTGGGTGACCTCTATGCTCTTCCGACGAAACGTATTAGGTCATTTGGTGGCTGAACATCACCTTTCATGACAGTGTCTTAATCCTCTTAGTGTTCTATCAGTGATACAACATCGCATGTCATCAACAGACCTTTGGTTGTTTCTCTAGCTTGCCTTTTTTAGTTTAACTCAATCATATTTATAATTCAAAATGTAGTTTCTCTAGGTTCCCTTTTCAGTTTAGCTCAATCATATTTATAATTCCCTCCACACAATAAGCTTAAAAAAATGCCATAAAAATTCAATTCAATTGTAGTTTAGTTTCAAGTCCTCTAATTGTTTAAGCTAAAGATTTGACCAATAAATTTGACCAACTTTTAATGAGACTTGCAATCTTGCCATATTTCATCCCAATTTATTATTTGAATATATTATATCTTGATACCATCATTAATATAACTTTAACAAACACATATTCTATAGATTTTATTGATAATTAACAAGAATTCCTTGTTCTTTCTAATTAAATTTTATTATACCAATCCTGCTACAGGAGGAAGATTGATATGACATGCACACGGTGTACACAAATTTTTTTAAAATGGGAATATCTTTGTATGAAAGGAATGAATGAATTAATGTTTACCTAATGTTTCACGGTCATTTTATACCCATGAAGCACACCCATTTGCACCATGAAAAGGACATTTATAGAAAAAACACTACTTGACCTCTTATGGAGGCAATTATTTGAGTTAATCAACCCTCCTAGTTGATGAACTAGGAGGGTTGATTAACTCAAATAATTGCCTCCATAAGAGGTCAAGTAGTGTTTTTTCTATAAATGTCCTTTTATAGAAAAAAAGGACTTTGTTTACTGAGAAAGTATGGTTTTAAATGAGTCATACTCTGGCAACCAATGCCTTAACATTGTTCTATAAACCTAACTATGGTAAAAAGATCCCATTAGCATTTAGTGCTTGGTACCAACAACATAACAGGTGGGTATACAAAGATGGGTCGGGCAATCCTATTCGGGTGCAAGATTTGTCCATATAAGACACACCTTGAGCTCAATTGGTGTTTGCATGTGAGTTAGGTAGACCACTTTAAAGATTGTGTCAATTGTGTTTGATAGGTCAATTAGAATTGCTAGAGATCTTGCTAGTTGAGTTGACGAGGTTTCACGAAAATTGTGCATCTTTCCTGCTACTTGTTCCTAAAGGGAGAAGCAAATTCCTAGCATTTAGTACCTAGAATTGAGCCTAGGATTTGCCCCATCTATCATCTGGATGCCCTGGACAAATCTACCATGAATTTCAGTACATTCAATCAAACTTTATTATTATTTTTTATTTTACAGCTACGCATCCAAGGCATAGAAACATATCTATCAAGCTATCTATTTCAGTCTCTCTTTGTTAAACAGGCGCTTCCAATCTAGAGAGCCACTATTACCAATACCATTCAACAAAATATACTAGAATGACCTCACAGTCCATTGGCTGCTGAATAACAACAACAACAACAACAACAATAACAACACCGAGAGCTCACTCCTGACCTGTGGGGATCATCTGGAATCATTAACTCTTAGTTGGGAAAACACTGCAAATGCTGTTGAAATCTGAGTAATCATCAACTGGGAACATATTATAGCTCAGGCTTTGCATAGGTGGGAGTGCCAAATCTGTTGAAGCTGCTGTTGTGGTGCTGTCCTCGTGTGCCTCTCTATGCGCAGGAGTCTGCTGAAGCTGCAGTGCGTATTCTAAATCCCAACACACATCAAGCATGTTAGGTCTGTCAGCTCCTTGTGGCTTCAAACACTTCTCAGTTATTTCACCAAACTTTCTCAGCGAGTTTTGGTTGATGTGACCCACCAGTAGAGGATCAATAATCTTTTCAAGCTGCCCCTCTTTTTGCCAAAACATTCCCCATTCAGCTAAGTTTATTTCCTCCCTCTGCTTTGAGTTTACAATAGGGGGTCGAGCACAAAGCACTTCAAGAAGGACCACACCAAATGAGTACACATCTGACTTATTGGTTAACTGCAGAGTTCTGAAATATTCAGGGTCAAGATAACCAAAACTACCTTTCAAACTCATGCTTATGTGGTCCGGATCAGGCATTCCTGATTGAGAAAGACCGAAATCTGCTACTTTGGCCACATGATGTTCATCAAGTAAGATGTTTGTGGACTTAACATCACGGTGAAAGATTCCTCCATCTGGACCAGTGTGAAGGTAATGGAGGCCCTTCGCCGAGCCAATGCAAATTTCAAGCCTTTGTTTCCAAGTAAATGCAGTTTCAGCGGATGGATTCTTTAAGCACTCCTTCCTATCATACAAGTGGTCTCTCAAAGTCCCATTTTCCATGAACTCGTAAACCAATATCATCTCCAATCCTTCATCGCAATAGCCGACCAAGGAAACAAGATGCCGATGTTGGATCTTGGAAAGGACCATGATCTCAGTTTGGAACTCTGGAAGACCCTGACCATGACTTGAATCGCTTCGTTTCACAGCCACCTTTATACCACTCTCAAGAGTTCCTTTATAAACTTTGCCAAACCCTCCCTCACCAATTAACAACTTGGGATTGAAATTTTCAGTCGCAGCCAATATTTCAACTAAAGACATCTTCAGTTTGAGGTTTAAACTGGTAACAATGGAGGCATTTTCAGTTCTTTTAGTTGTCGAACTGGGAGACCTCCCTCTTCCACAAAGAAACTCATTTTTCAGAATTAAAGCTTTTATGGGCTTTAGTCGCCTTAATCTCAAACATATTGAGAGTAATAAAATCAAAACCAAGATTAGAGCCGCACCTCCAGCTAAACCAATCTTGAGAGCTATATGTTTTCTTGTCTCATGTTCAACAGGCACTTCAAATGTCGAGTTCCCCACAAACTCCATGATCTCCAGTCCATTCAGAAAAGCAACTTTCTTAACAGAATTTTCTTTTGGGGCTATACTAAAACTCATATATCCGGAATCATCCGAAGAAACCACATAATCGTAGAATAATGGAGTTCCCGTTTCTCTATACCCATCAGAAGTAGGATCGATCACTTCACTGAAATTGGGAGATATATCGAGATCAAATTTCACAGTATCTAGTGGCTGACTGAAAAAGTCACAAACATGCAGACGAACAAAATGCCTAGCTTCCTTACTCACGTTGAAACGCCAAGTTATATTTGGAATATTCGATGGCCCATTGTTATCTATACTCACTTTTTTGCAAGTTTTGTACACAGCATCAGGGGCAATATCTGTGACAACTAACCTTTGACCGGACTCTTGAGGTTCACCATTACAAGGAGCTTGCTCCGAACTCCCAAAAGTTAGATAATCATCGTCCGGTACCCAATTCCTCCAGAGGGTATCGTTAACTTGTGGACCTCCAACATTGATCCTATAAAGTGTCCTAAGAGCTCCATCTGTGGTCCGTAGAGTAGGAATTGCAGTGTCATTAACGATGAAGAAATTTTGTGGGAGAAGAAAGACTTCTATGGCATTGACGAAAGCAAAATGTGTTTCGTCAGCTGGTATGAAGTAGATGTTGAAATTTCCTTTAGCAATCGTGAGAAAGAACTCCTTGATCACTGGGAACTCAGTAGAACTGCTACGGACACTAAAATTTGATAAAAGTGAAAAATTTGAAGCAGACACATTGAACAAAGCATCATCAAGATGAGTCTTTTTGAAGCTAAATGGAAAGAAATGAAGGCGGATAAAGTAGGAACCAGTTTGAGTGATATTAAGCATATAACGGAATATTTTTGTATAGATCCTAGCTGTGTTATAAAGGGGTGATATGCCTGGTAAGGGGTTTTTATTTCGGACATAGTTGCTTTTTCCTACACAGAAGGATAGGTTAGAATTCTTATCACCAACGAAATTCCGAGGACCGACAAGATCGACATTGGAGTCTGATCCACAGTTGATGAAGTACTTAACCTGAGGATTGTAAGATTCTGAGGATGAAAGAAGAGGAAGAAATTGAAGAAGAAAGAGTAGATGAAGAATGGACTCCATAGAAATTGGGTGTGGATATTTGATGCTTGTTCTTTGAATGGAGGAAAGGTTGTCAGGAGCGGAAGATGGGAGCTTTGTAAGGCGGGTAAATTTGGAAAGCGGGTGCTCCAGGAAAGGCTGTCAGGGGGTCTTTGTAAAGCGGTTGCTATGGATTTAAAAAAAAAATAAATTTAAACCTCACAATGGTTTATGTTTAATTATCAAGTCGAACTCATGGGAGAATTGATATTTGTTTACATAATAAAAATCAAACGAAAAAGGGCAGGCAAGTGCAGAGCATCTTGCGGGAGATATCTGTGTTCTTTAGTGGCGCCATTTAGTCATTAGAAGCATCCCAAAAGATGCAATAAGTTAGAAATGTCAGGGGAAGACTTGGTTGACTTGTATCTGTTACTCTCTGTGCAGCTAGCATTGACCGATTCATTCATGTTTTTATTCTACAAATGAATGGAGGAGAAGAGAAGTCACTTTCTTTGATTTTTCCCTAATTTAACTGCATGCAAGGATGTCATTTTCGCTTCCATTCCACTTGCGAGGAACGATCTCCATCGACAAGAAACTGTCACAAACTCTGCAGTGGAAAAATGAAGAGACGTGGATCGCTTAATTTGTCCCTCTCGTTATAGAATCTTATTGTCCCAATACATAATTGGGAAACAATACGCTAATCAACAAATCCAATAAATTCATTATTGATGCAGTGCTCTGGTAATTATAGACTCGAAAGGTCATATATAGACAGAATTGATGTCAAAATTTAAGCGTGCTTTTGTGACAACTCAAGTAAGCACTGGCCGAGTTCTTTAGGCTTAGAAAAAACTGCCATATGATCTGCAGGAATCTCCATCACTTCCTTAACCTCATTTTGTTCAATCATGAAGCGTTGTAACGACGGAGAAAGCAATATATCCTCAGTACAGACAATATAAACTCGGGGAACTGATCCATATCTGTCATCAGTGAACTTGTTTGCTTCGGACAGACTTTCAACAAACATTGATCCCGGTCTGTTTAAAAGCGCTAGAAGAGTGAGATCCTGCAATATTTGAACAAGAAAAGTATCTTACGAACAAGTTCCATATCGTTAATTTCTACCACATATATGGAATAGCTGAGCAGTTCAAGTTTTAAAATTTGTGTACTGCACCTCAATTGGGGTGAGTTGAAACGGCGTGGAAGAAACCACTGCAGTGTCTTGCTCTTCTTCTGCACCGGAGCTGCTTTTTTCAAGAAACTAACAAATTGGCCAAAAAACCGGTTTCGTAGATGTCAGAGATGAGAGAACAGTCCAGACCTTAGAATTAAATGATTTTTATTGGAATATTAATTAAACACACCGTAGCGAGCAAGTAATTAACTATATATGTACCTTCTCTAACATATACGACGGCTGGTGCTGAGTATCAGGCAGAATTGCAGTGACAAAAATAGCAAGAGAAATCTTCTCTGGGAACTTCTCCATTGCGAAAGCCAGGTTTAAGCCACCCAAACTATGGCCCACCAATATAACCTTTTCATTTTCAGGCAAGTTGGCCAGGAACTCAATCAAGGGCTGTTTATACTGGTCAAAGGTTCGAACCTCTTCGAGTGTTTTTGTGTCCACCCCTGATGCGCACTCATGTCAAGAGCTGTGACGTTGTGGCCAGCAGCATCTAGCATTGGCTTCACCTTGTACCATACCCAAGCTCCTGCGGACGAACCGTGAATTAAAACAAAATGGGTTTCTTGGCTGTTGATTTCTCCCATTTTTTGCCCCGGCTAATTGGTAGGACGTAATGGATTTTTTGTCCGGGCTAGTTACCAACGGACGTAATAATTCGTTAGGATATGTGCTGACTGATAAAATAAAATATTGGAAAGAGTTGATAGTGCCTAGTAATATTAATGCATGGAAGCATATATAGAGAGGACAGCGTGTTGAAAAGTTGACACTTTAGTTGCCTGTTTTGATCAAGAAGCTCTTATCCCTTGTATGGTTTGACTGGTCATTCACTCTTGTTTTCTTAAATGATGTCAAATTGCAATGGCGAAGAAAATACATTAAATCGGGGCGCCATTTCGGTTTGAATAATTGAAAATTACACAAAGACAAATAATTAAGGTAACTCTCTTTTGTTCGATTCTAATTAAAAAAATAAAAAAATAATTCCTATATCTTTTATGGAAAGTGGAATTGTCAAATAAAGGTTACCAGCAAGTAGCCGGAAAGGAAGTTACAACGAGCAAATGAGCCTGGTCGTACAGAACTTTCGCCATACTCGGTTGAATCCAATCTTAACAGGTTCCGAATATTAGAGATTTATTTTAAAATATGATTAATGAATATATATTTGAAATCAAATTAACAATACAGTCCATTCCGATTACAAAACACATGAATTTGACGAGCGTGTTAGGTTTTAGATATAAACATTAAATTGTTAGCATGAGCCATGAGAAGTTGCATGGAAACAGAACACCTCTGTATCCAAATTTCCTATTTACAGTAGAATATATCAACTTCCTAATTTGTAGGATTAAAATAGGAAAAGCTTTGATGTAATAGCAGATTAGTTGAAACACAACTTCTTCCGTGTATATGTATAAATACAGATCACAAATTAATTAATAAAGCAAGGAAGTTTGTTCCTCAAGAATTCTGACATGGTATCAGAGCAAACACATTCAGAGACCTAAAAGAGAGAAAAAAAAAAAAAAAACAAAAAACACAGAGAGAAGAAGAGAGGAGATTAAAACCAAATCTCATGGCTGAGAATCTCACTGACTTGATTCAGTCACAAAACCCCATGACAGACTCCATGTTTGACAACTTCACGGCCAAGATAACAGAAGCCTTGACAAAGGCCCAGACTACTTCACAACCAGCTATCAATGAGTCGTCTGCAACACCAATTGGCATCAAGTTGGATGGTTCCAACTATGCTTTATGGTCCCAGGTGGTAGAGATGAACATCTCAGCCAAAGACAAACTGGGATATATCAATGGAGACCTTCCTCAACCCTCCGAGACAGACCCAACATTCCGCAAGTGGCGCACTGAAAACTCCATGGTAAAAGGGTGGTTGATCAATTCAATGGATCAATCACTTGTTGCAAACTTTATCCGCTTCCCAACAGCAAAACAAGTGTGGGATGCCATTGCAACGACATATTTTGATGGAACTGACACATCACAAGTTTACGAGCTTCGAAGGAGAGTTACTCGGATGCGGCAGAGAGGAGGATCCATAGAAAAATACTACAATGACTTACAAGGGATATGGAGGGAGATAGATTTTCGACGCCCAAATCCCATGAACTGTGCAGCAGATATTCAGAAATATAACTCTTTAATACAAGAAGAAAGAGTTTATATTTTTCTGGACGGATTAGATGATCGACTTGACAACATTCGGAGTGACATTCTCCAACTAAAACCATTCCCAACCATTGAGCAGGCCTATGCTCACGTTAGAAGGGAGGATACACGACAAGCAGTAATGACAGCAGGGGCTGATACCACAACCAGTGGTGCTGTTATGGCCATCAGAGGCTCACGGTTTGGTCAACAACCAACACTGGTACTGGGAAGACCTAACATAACCTCTAAACCGAAGAATCCAAGTGATGGAGGGAAGTGTACACACTGTGGAATCACCAAACACACCCGTGATACATGCTTCAAGTTGCATGGGTATCCTGAATGGTGGCATGAACTACAAGCCAAGAAGAAAAAAGGCAACACATCACATGATGAAGGCACGGGCAGAGCAGCAATAGCCACGGCTGAACCTCAACTCTCACTTATCCCCATGGAAGAATCCACCACTTCTAATGCATCAGGTAACTGTGGACAAGCTTTGAAAAGTTCTAATCATCATGATGAAGATGAATGGATTATTGATTCGGGAGCTACGGATCATATGACCTTTGATCCTGCGGACTTCTCACATACAACTGAACCACAAAGGACACGTATTGCAAATGCAAATGGGGACACTTTTCCAGTCATGGGAGCTGGAACCGTGACATTATCATCCTCCCTCACTCTATCCCACACTCTTCTTGTTCCTTCACTGTCAAACAAATTGATGTCTGTGAGCCAAGTGACTGAAGCACTCAACTGCCTAGTATTAATGTACTCTAATGTTTGTTTTCTTCAGGATGTTCTCAGCAAGGAGATTATTGGGCGTGGTACTAAGAGAGGGGGGTTATACTACTTGGATGATTTCAACTATGGAAGAGCAAATCATGTATTCCAGCAGCACAGTAGCAAGGAACGAGAAATATGGTTATGGCACCGTCGTCTTGGGCACCCATCTTTCGGATACCTAAGACACCTATTTCCAAACTTATTCTCAACATCAAAAGATAGTGTTTTTAGTTGTCAGACTTGTATTTTGGCCAAGAGCCATAGAAACTCTTATCATGCAAGTATGAATAAAAACAGTATTCCATTTTCCCTTATACATTCAGATGTCTGGGGACCTTCCCCACAAACTACTGTAACTGGTCATCGTTGGTTTGTTATATTCATCGATGACTCAACCCGAATGACTTGGCTCTACCTGATGAAAACAAAAGATGAGGTGTTCCCAATTTTCCAGACTTTTCACACCATGATTCAGACTCAATTTTCAACAAAAATTCAGGTGCTTCGATCAGATAATGGAGGAGAGTTTGTCAACCAACAGTTCAAAGCCTTTTCTCAACAACAAGGTTTCCTTCACGAAACCTCATGTGCTCAAACTCCACAACAAAACGGTGTCGCGGAACGGAAAAATCGCCACATCCTGGAGACAGCTCGGGCCCTTCTCCACGACACAAATGTTCCAACTCATCACTGGAATGATGCAGTAAGTGCTGCGGTTTACTTGCTCAACCGAATGCCCTCAAAAGTACTGGACTTCAAAACTCCCCTGCAAGTACTCTCAGCTCATGTTGAGCTACCAAGCGTACTACTGCTGCCACCAAGAGTGTTCGGCTGTGTGGTGTTTGTTCACCTCCATAAGAACCAACGCTCTAAACTCGACCCATGTGCTGTCAAATGTGTGTTTCTGGGTTACGGACCAACTAAGAAGGGCTACAAGTGCTTCGACCCCAAGGGAAAGCGACTCTATACCACCATGGATGCCACCTTTATTGAGTCTGAACTTTTTTACTCCCTTGAGGGCTCCAATTCAGCTCTTCAGGGGGAGAATACAAGAGGGGAAGAACTGAATTGGCACTTAACAGCTCCATCTCCATCTCCATCTCCAGCCGTGGGAGCCACTAATGACAGTGAAGAAATTGAAGTTGAAACTGAGAATGGCGAAGGAATACATGAAAATCAACCTGCGGAGGCTGATGATATTAGCGACGGACATCAAACCCCTCTCTCTACAGTACCGGAATCTCCCACTCCTACTGAGAACAATCCTGAGGTAAGCTTCTCCACTAATCTCCCATGTACTCCTAACTTAAATACCCCTGTGGAGTATGTATTGCCTTTCAGACACAATAGGGGAAAGCCACCGAACAGGTACTCACCGGATGCCGAGGAGAGGAGGAGGTACTCACCGGATGCCGAAGAGAGGAGGTCTAAATTTCCCATCACAAATTATGTAAGCACAAAGCACTTACCTCATCCGATTCAAGACTTCACGAAGGTGCTGTCCTCATACCACACTCCAGAAAAAATAGAGGAGGCCCTAGCAGACCCGAAATGGGCCCAGGCCATACAAGAGGAGATGGAAGCCTTGCAAAAAAACAATACATGGAAGCTTATAGCCCAACCCGAGGGAAAAAAAATTGTGGGATGCAGATGGGTATTCTCAATTAAATACAAGGCAGATGGAACAATTGACCGGTACAAAGCAAGGCTGGTAGCAAAAGGATACACGCAGACATACGGTATAGATTATGTGGAAACTTTCTCACCGGTTGCGAAATTAAATACTGTTAGAGTCTTGTTGTCCCTTGCAGCAAATCTGGATTGGCCGTTGCTACAAATGGATGTAAAAAATGCATTTCTCCATGGTGAGCTTGAAGAAGAAGTGTATATGGATATTCCACCGGGGTTCACATCTTCTTCAGGAACACGAGTTGTATGCAAGCTGGAGCGAGCCCTATATGGATTAAAACAATCACCACGAGCATGGTTTGGGAGATTTAGCGCAGCTATGAGAAAGTATGGCTTTGTCCAAAGCAATGCAGATCACACACTGTTCCTGAAGCATCGGCAGAAAAGGGTGACAGCCCTAATCGTCTATGTAGATGATATGATTATTACCGGGGATGACACGGAAGAAATGTCAAACCTGCAGAAGCAACTATCCACCGAATTCGAGATGAAGGATTTGGGTGGACTCAAATACTTTCTAGGGATAGAGGTGACAAGGTCATCCAAAGGCATATTCTTGTCCCAAAGAAAGTATGTCTTGGATCTACTGTCTGAAGTTGGATTATTGGAATGCAAGCCAGCTGACACCCCCATCGTCCAGAATCACGGACTCACTGAACACACAGACCAAATACCAACAGACAAAGGAAGATATCAAAGGCTGGTGGGAAAACTTATTTACTTATCACACACTCGTCCTGATGTGGCGTACGCGGTAAGTGTGGTAAGCCAATTTATGCATAATCCAAGTGAAGAACATATGAATGCAGTAACTCGAATACTCCACTACCTGAAATCCTCACCAGGAAAAGGTCTAATGTTCTCAAAAAACCATCACTTGGGGGTAGAGGGGTATACCGACGCAGATTGGGCAGGAAGCATTCTCGATAGAAAATCCACGGCGGGATACTTTACATTTGTGGGAGGAAACCTAGTTACATGGAGGAGTAAAAAGCAAAATGTGGTGGCCCGGTCAAGCGCTGAAGCAGAATTTAGGGGAATGGCAAAAGGGCTATGCGAACTGCTATGGCTGAGACGGTTACTAATGGAAATAGGTCACGGCCCCAACATGGAGATGAACTTGTTTTGTGACAATAAAGCTGCGATCGATATCTCACAGAATCCTATCCAGCATGATCGAACAAAACACGTGGAGATAGATAGACATTTCATTAAGCAAAATCTTGATGAAAAGATCATCCGGTTTGTGTTCGTCAAATCAGAAAATCAACTAGCAGATATGCTGACGAAGGCAGTGTCCAGTAAAAACTTTCATGACTCACTTGACAAGTTGGGCATCCAAGATATCTATGCACCAACTTGAGGGGGAGTGTTAGCATGAGCCATGAGAAGTTGCATGGAAACAGAACACCTCTGTATCCAAATTTCCTATTTACAGTAGAATATATCAACTTCCTAATTTGTAGGATTAAAATAGGAAAAGCTTTGATGTAATAGCAGATTAGTTGAAACACAACTTCTTCCGTGTATATGTATAAATACAGATCACAAATTAATTAATAAAGCAAGGAAGTTTGTTCCTCAAGAATTCTGACATAAATTCATAGTTTTATTCTCTTTAAAATATTAATGATAAGATCTTCTTTCTTAGGGGATTTAAAAAACCTTAAATAAACTAGAAACCTTACCTCAACTAAAAGATTTATTGAAAGCCCTTAAAATCCTAAGCAAATAATGAATTTTGAATTAAACAAGGAAAAGAACAAAAATTGCCAAATCAGGGTCACCTAACAAGATTTTTGATATCTCAAGATCTGATGGTTCGCGTGGTGAAATTCTGAGAGAAAACAACCTGTAAAAACTCATGTAAATTTTGAACCTAATTCAACAATAAGACAACATTTGATTTAAAGCCAAAATATTCAGGTTTAGTTATGGTTTTATGAAGGGAAAACAAACTAATAGGGAGTTTGTTTTTTGTAATTACTATAATTAATTATATGCAAGTTTTTGTTCCAAAAATAATCTATAAAAGGAGTTGAAAAGGAGTGTTTTGGGTTTGGTTTTCAAATTTTGTAGATATTTGTATTCTTTTTCACCTAAAATTCGAGTTTAGCTCCTTAGTTTTTAAGCTATTATTTTCCTCTTTGTATACCTTCTAATCTAGAGCATAAGTTTAGTCCTTATACAAAGATTTATGAGTTTTATTTTCTTTGTTTGTCGAACATTATATAGGTGTACATCTAAATAAGGAGGAGTTGTTGGAGTTCATCATGAAGGCATCTTAAAGTTATTCCTTTTGCATAAAATAAGAAATACCAAATTCTCAAGGACAAATAATTAATCCTTAACAAAAAATTCTCAAATTAGCCTGTCACTCGAAAGAGTCCTCCCTTCAAGGAAAACAAAAAATTCTCAAATTAGCCTGTCACTCGAAAGAGTCCATCCCTTCAAGGAAAACAAAAAACTCTCAAATTAGCCTGTCACTCGAAAGAGTCCTCCCTTCAAGGAAAACAAAAAATTCTCAAATTAGCCTGTCACTCGAAAGAGTCCATCCCTTCAAGGAATTGACCGTAAAGAGAGGATTGGAGCTTCCCTTTGTGTGAAGCAAAATATGAAATCCACATTTTCCATCACAGGCCGGCTTAGTTGGCTTTCATTATCTCTTCATTCATATTTTGATTGTAACCGTTACTTTCTTATATTTTCAAAATCTCAATTTTCCTTGACTAAATCATAATCCTATACAACATTATCTCTTTTTTTTTAATATATATATATATATATATATATATATATATATATATATATATGTGACAGCTAAATTGGTCCAATTTAAATAGAAAACTCATACATTACTTGAAGCATTTACGGGTTTAGATTATATTGTAAACTAAAAGAGAGTGAAAAATTTAGATTTATACTGATAATTACTCCTCTAGTATTAATATTTGAAGTAAGTATTCTTTATTCTCTTGGTTTTTTTATGTTTATTTATCCATGATATTCTGTACTAAGTATTTCAACAAGTATCCTTTATTCGTTTTCTTCAAGTGTATTTTCAACATATACTTTAGAATATATGCTACGAGTTAGCTTCATTATCTTATACATAATATATATGTATGATTATTATGCATGCTAAGATTGTATTTCAATCTTTATTGCAAGCTTATATATTCGTTTAGTAAGTGTTGCGATGTCATTTTTTTTTCGTGCTTCACGCCCTGCCATCCCTCAAGGGAGAGACAATGACGCTCGGTGAAAATGAGTGTGTTTTATAGTCGTAAAAATTACAACTATAATTATTAGGAGTCGCCACCTAGTATTAAGGTCACTAGGAACTTATTGGTCTGCGAGAGTATTGGGTAAGGGGAATATTGGGAGATTTGAGCCTAAATCAACTTGAACCTACTGAATTGTTTTGTGACAATATGTCAGCTATTGCTATATCTAAGAATTCAGTGTTTCATGATCGAACCAAGCACATGAAGATTAAGTTCCATGCCATTCGGCAATTTCAGCAAGAAGGTGAACTTGAGATGAAATATTGCACCTCAAAGGAGCAATTGGCAGATTTGTTTACAAAACCTTTAGCCAAAGAAAGGTTTGAAGAATTGAGAGAGATGATTGGTATGAGCAGATTGGAATCAAGGGGGAGTGTTGAAAATTCAGGATCAAAGTCAACAAAAGTCAACTGATCCCAAGTCTGCTGGAAATGAAGAAACTGGAACCGTGAAGATCATCTTGATTTTTTCCTTTATTGTTTTTATCATATTTTAATTTAAGAGTTTGTGTTTTAGTTAAGTAAGATCAAATTATATTTGATCATATCTTGTTGCTTTATTTTCTCAGATTTATTTTCCTGTTTTAAGTAGAAAAAGATTGTAATAGCTTTGAATTTCTATTCTTGTATTTTGATCTTTTTCTATAAATAAAGTTTAAGGGATGGCAGTAACCTTGAGTAATTCTGCCCCTTGTTATACACTTATTATTGCATTGAATTGATTTTGATTCCTTGCATATTTTTCTGGAAATTTTCTGGGCAAAAGTCTCGGTTCTCAGCACTGATTTGAACAGTGCTTGTTTTTGTTCATCAGGTGCAAAATCCTGAGGGTGATTTGAACAGTAACTGTTCTTCACCAAAATTTGAAATTTCCAACACTTTGTAAGGCGGGTAAATTTGGAAAGCGGGTGCTCCAGGAAAGGCTGTCAGGGGGTCTTTGTAAAGCGGTTGCTATGGATTTAAAAAAAAAATAAATTTAAACCTCACAATGGTTTATGTTTAATTATCAAGTCGAACTCATGGGAGAATTGATATTTGTTTACATAATAAAAATCAAACGAAAAAGGGCAGGCAAGTGCAGAGCATCTTGCGGGAGATATCTGTGTTCTTTAGTGGCGCCATTTAGTCATTAGAAGCATCCCAAAAGATGCAATAAGTTAGAAATGTCAGGGGAAGACTTGGTTGACTTGTATCTGTTACTCTCTGTGCAGCTAGCATTGACCGATTCATTCATGTTTTTATTCTACAAATGAATGGAGGAGAAGAGAAGTCACTTTCTTTGATTTTTCCCTAATTTAACTGCATGCAAGGATGTCATTTTCGCTTCCATTCCACTTGCGAGGAACGATCTCCATCGACAAGAAACTGTCACAAACTCTGCAGTGGAAAAATGAAGAGACGTGGATCGCTTAATTTGTCCCTCTCGTTATAGAATCTTATTGTCCCAATACGTAATTGGGAAACAATACGCTAATCAACAAATCCAATAAATTCATTATTGATGCAGTGCTCTGGTAATTATAGACTCGAAAGGTCATATATAGACAGAATTGATGTCAAAATTTAAGCGTGCTTTTGTGACAACTCAAGTAAGCACTGGCCGAGTTCTTTAGGCTTAGAAAAAACTGCCATATGATCTGCAGGAATCTCCATCACTTCCTTAACCTCATTTTGTTCAATCATGAAGCGTTGTAACGACGGAGAAAGCAATATATCCTCAGTACAGACAATATAAACTCGGGGAACTGATCCATATCTGTCATCAGTGAACTTGTTTGCTTCGGACAGACTTTCAACAAACATTGATCCCGGTCCGTTTAAAAGCGCTAGAAGAGTGAGATCCTGCAATATTTGAACAAGAAAAGTATCTTACGAACAAGTTCCATATCGTTAATCTCTACCACATATATGGAATAGCTGAGCAGTTCAAGTTTTAAAATTTGTGTACTGCACCTCAATTGGGGTGAGTTGAAACGGCGTGGAAGAAACCACTGCAGTGTCTTGCTCTTCTTCTGCACCGGAGCTGCTTTTTTCAAGAAACTAACAAATTGGCCAAAAAACCGGTTTCGTAGATGTCAGAGATGAGAGAACAGTCCAGACCTTAGAATTAAATGATTTTTATTGGAATATTAATTAAACACACCGTAGCGAGCAAGTAATTAACTATATATGTACCTTCTCTAACATATACGACGGCTGGTGCTGAGTATCAGGCAGGATTGCAGTGACAAAAATAGCAGGAGAAATCTTCTCTGGGAACTTCTCCATTGCGAAAGCCAGGTTTAAGCCACCCAAACTATGGCCCACCAATATAACCTTTTCATTTTCAGGCAAGTTGGCCAGGAACTCAATCAAGGGCTCGTTATACTGGTCAAAGGTTCGAACCTCTTCGAGTGTTTTTGTGTCCACCCCTGATGCTCACTCATGTCAAGAGCTGTGACGTTGTGGCCAGCAGCATCTAGCATTGGCTTCACCTTGTACCATACCCAAGCTCCTGCGGACGAACCGTGAATTAAAACAAAATGGGTTTCTTGGCTGTTGATTTCTCCCATTTTTTGCCCCGGCTAATTGGTAGGACGTAATGGATTTTTTGTCCGGGCTAGTTACCAACGGACGTAATAATTCGTTAAGATATGTGCTGACTGATAAAATAAAATATTGGAAAGAGTTGATAGTGCCTAGTAATATTAATGCATGGAAGCATATATAGAGAGGACCGCGTGTTGAAAAGTTGACACTTTAGTTGCCTGTTTTGATCAAGAAGCTCTTATCCCTTGTATGGTTTGACTGGTCATTCACTCTTGTTTTCTTAAATGATGTCAAATTGCAATGGCGAAGAAAATACATTAAATCGGGGCGCCATTTCGGTTTGAATAATTGAAAATTACACAAAGACAAATAATTAAGGTAACTCTCTTTTGTTCGATTCTAATTAAAAAAATAAAAAAATAATTCCTATATCTTTTATGGAAAGTGGAATTGTCAAATAAAGGTTACCAGCAAGTAGCCGGAAAGGAAGTTACAACGAGCAAATGAGCCTGGTCGTACAGAACTTTCGCCATACTCGGTTGAATCCAATCTTAACAGGTTCCGAATATTAGAGATTTATTTTAAAATATGATTAATGAATATATATTTGAAATCAAATTAACAATACAGTCCATTCCGATTACAAAACACATGAATTTGACGAGCGTGTTAGGTTTTAGATATAAACATTAAACTCATAGTTTTATTCTCTTTAAAATATTAATGATAAGATCTTCTTTCTCTGGGGATTTAAAAAACCTTAAATAAACTAGAAACCTTACCTCAACTAAAAGATTTATTGAAAGCCCTTAAAATCCTAAGCAAATAATGAATTTTGAATTAAACAAGGAAAAGAACAAAAATTGCCAAATCAGGGTCACCTAACAAGATTTTTGATATCTCAAGATCTGATGGTTCGCATGGTGAAATTCTGAGAGAAAACAACCTGTAAAAACTCATGTAAATTTTGAACCTAATTCAACAATAAGACAACATTTGATTTAAAGCCGAAATATTCAGGTTTAGTTATGGTTTTATGAAGGGAAAACAAACTAATAGGGAGTTTGTTTTTTGTAATTACCATAATTAATTATATGCAAGTTTTTGTTCCAAAAATAATCTATAAAAGGAGTTGAAAAGGAGTGTTTTGGGTTTGGTTTTCAAATTTTGTAGATATTTGTATTCTTTTTCACCTAAAATTCGAGTTTAGCTCCTTAGTTTTTAAGCTATTATTTTCCTCTTTGTATACCTTCTAATCTAGAGCATAAGTTTAGTCCTTATACAAAGATTTATGAGTTTTATTTTCTTTGTTTGTCGAACATTATATAGGTGTACATCTAAATAAGGAGGAGTTGTTGGAGTTCATGAAGGCATATTAAAGTTATTCCTTTTGCATAAAATAAGAAATACCAAATTCTCAAGGACAAATAATTAATCCTTAACAAAAAATTCTCAAATTAGCCTGTCACTCGAAAGAGTCCTCCCTTCAAGGAAAACAAAAAATTCTCAAATTAGCCTGTCACTCGAAAGAGTCCATCCCTTCAAGGAATTGACCGTAAAGAGAGGATTGGAGCTTCCCTTTGTGTGAAGCAAAATATGAAAACCACATTTTCCATCACAGGCCGGCTTAGTTGGCTTTCATTATCTCTTCATTCATATTTTGATTGTAACCGTTACTTTCTTATATTTTCAAAATCTTAATTTTCCTTGACTAAATCATAATCCTATACAACATTATCTTTTTTTTTTAATATATATATATATATATATATATATATATATATATATATATATATATATGTGTGTGTGTGTGTGTGTGTGTGTGTGTGTGTGTGTGTGTGACAACTAAATTGGTCCAATTTAAATAGAAAACTCATACATTACTTGAAGCATTTACGGGTTTAGATTATATTGTAAACTACAAGAGAGTGAGAAATTTAGATTTATACTGATAATTACTCCTCTAGTATTAATATTTGAAGTAAGTATTCTTTATTCTCTTGGTTTGTTTATGTTTATTTATCCGTGATAGTGATATTCTGTACTAAGTATTTCAACAAGTATCCTTTATTCGTTTTCTTCAAGTGTATTTTCAACATATAATTAGAATATATGCTACGAGTTAGCTTCATTATCTTATACATAATATATATGTATGATTATTATGCATGCTAAGATTGTATTTCAATCTTTATTGCAAGCTTATATATTCGTTTAGTAAGTGTCGCAATGTTGTTGTTTTTTCTCGCTCTTCACGCCCCGCCATCCCCGGAGGAGAGAGATAATGGCATGCGGTGAAAATGAGTGTGTTTTATAGTAGTAAAAATTACAAATATAATTATTAGGAGTCGCCACCTAGTATTAAGGTCACTAAGAACCTATTGGTATGCGAGAGTATTAGGTAAGGGAATTTGTTGTGCAAGGGGAAGACACATCCCCCCAGTGCACCCTACCTAAGGTAAGCTGCATTGTTGTTTGATTGTTTTTTTTAAGTCATTTTTTAATTATTGTTTTTTTCTAAATTCAAAGTAGATCTCTCTTCGTGAGAAAGTCTCTACGTCGTTGGAAGTTGAAAACCTAATCATTCTCTACATAAAAAAAACTTCCTCTCTTACTATCCGCATGTATACTTTACAATGTAATTTTACACCCCGATAGCTAAAACAAAATATTATTTATTTATTTTTTGATATTTTGACCAAATTGCAACGGATAATCATAAACTGGTTACGATATCCAATTTTTGTTCAAAATATGAGAAAGATGCAACATATATTGTTTTTACAAAAAAATATGTTTGGAAAACCTTGGAATTCGGTAGTATGCACGAAAACAACAATTTTTTTAAATGTAATTTTTATATTTTTTTTAAATAAAAAATAATAATTTCGGGTCTGGCCTGACCCAGTTAAATGGGTTGGCCTAGACAAGTTGGCCCAAAGGCCCAACTCTGTTGGGCTTGGGTTGGACCGGCTGGGCCATGAGCAGTCCAACCCAAGACAAAGCAGGAAAAAAGGGAAAACATGAATTGATACAGTTCACGTGTGAGAAGAAAAAAACAAAAAAAAACAAAGTGTATATGCTATGGTCCTGGCTAGAAATCTTAGAGAATAAGATCTATTCAAAAGCTCTTGATCGGTTTGATATGCTGTTTGTTATCAACTTAAGTTGCTAGTGCTTTGAGTGAAAGTGGAGTAGGGTTTCTTTCAGAGCAGATGAGCGTAAGCAATTAACGAGTTAATTTTTATTGAAATTTGCTTGATTTGTCTGATGCATTAACTCCAACAATTTTTCTTGGTTTCATCTCTTCCATGTTTTTTATTTATAGTGTAATGGAACTTCTTGTAGTTCATAGCAGTACCAGTGACTGACAGGATCACGGGAGACATGATTTATGGGTTTCGGTGACTTGTTCTGGTGAAATAAACTCCATTTTAGATCTGCAGAACTTCCATGGGAAGAAGTGGGCGTGTGATGCGAGGAAGAAACTCTGTTTTGTAATCATTAATGACAATAAAGGGAAGCAGCTACAAGCTTTTGAATTTTCTGTGAACAAACATAGAACAAACTAAACCCAATCTCCATTTGTTTCTCGTATTTTCTTTTTCTTTAGTAGCCAAAAATAAAAACAACCATAAATGCAGCCGAGATGGGTTGCACAACTATCACATACATAATCAGCACACCAGCTAAGGATACGACGGCGTATATGCAATCTAAGCATGCTTACGTGCCAGCTCCAGTAAAGAATGGGTGAGTTCTTGAGGGATAGAAAAAACTGGCATATGATCTGCAGGAATCTCCACCACTTCGTTTACCCCATTTTGCTCAATCATCCAGCGCTGAAACGAGGTACACATCATTGCATCCTCAGTACAAACAATATAAACCCGCGGAACTGATCCATATCTCTCATCACTGAACTTCTTTGCCTTGGACAGGCTATCCACAAACATCGATCCTGGTCTATTTAAAAGCATCTGCAGAGCTAGATCCTGCAAACAAGAAGAATATCATAGCTGTTTCTTACAGCGAAAACTAGTCCAAGATTCATAATTTTTAAGAAAGATTTGTGTACCTCAGCGGAGGAAAGATTAAAGGGCTTGCATTTCATAAACTCGCATCCCATGATAAGACATGTATGCGGTTCTTCAGGGGTTCCGTGGGCTAAAAACACGGTGTCTAGCCAGTCTTCTCCCTTGGGACCGATTTCAGCAAACTACAAGGAGGCCAAAATATCATTTTTATGTTAGAAATGATTGATAATGCCTTTTACATTGCAGGTGTTTGCATAAAAAATCATCCTGGATTGAGCAAACGATTGAAGCTAATCAAGCATATCGAATACCAATTATCGCTTCTAGCCTTTTGGATCTTTCATTAGATCACATATACAAGAAGCCGATCTCCCTCACACTCTTCAATAACTAATGTGAGTGCTGTGATTCCATCTGATTTGATGCTGTTGGAATTGATATTACAAGTGAACTAAAAATTCTCTTAAGAAAAAAAGAGTAAGAAACCTTAAAATTATTCTATTTCCAAAATTAGATTTCGTCAAACTAGGGTTATTCATAGCATTTACTTGAATACAGTATCCAAACAAAAACCCAGTTTCGTGCATGATCATCTTAATTAGAAAGGGGAAAAGGGTCTTGATAACAACAACAATAATAATAAAACAAAGAAAAACAGAGGTACCTTTTCTAACATATACGATGGCTGGTGCACGGTATCAGGCAAAATTGCAGTAAGAAAAATAGCAAGAGAAATCTTCTCTGGGAATTTCTCCATAGCAAAAGCCAGATTCAAGCCACCTAAGCTGTGCCCCACCAATACAACCTTTTCATTTTCAGGTAATTTGGCCATGAACTCCATCAAGGGCTCATTATACTGATCAAAAGTGCGAACTTCTTGAATTGTTTTTGTGTTCACCCCTGATGCAGCCATATCAAGAGCTGTGACACGGTGGCCAGCTTCCTCTAGCCTTGGCTTGACCTTGTACCATATCCAAGCTCCGGCAACTGAGCCATGGATCAGAACAAAATGTTTTTGACTCTGGACCTCTCCCATTCTTTTGATGTTTTGGTTTGATTTTGATACTGATATTGGTATTTCTCGGTGGCATATATAGAGAGAGAATACGATGCCGAAAAGCTGGAAACGTCCAGCCCGAGTGGCCTACTTATCATCATGCACCTCTAGGTCATGATGTATTCGTTGACTAGTCTGGTTTTCTCTGGAGGAATAGCCATCTTCTTGGTTAAGAAAGATAAATTATGGATAGAATCGCTCTATTTTATATATCATTACAAAGCAAATACGAAAAATAAAAAAGCCTCAAACTCTAAAAAAAGAGCAAAAAATATAATAAATAATAAAAATAGATTAATATTATTAGTTAAAAAAATAACTTTAGTTTTCATTAAATATTATTGCAACTACTATTGCCATAACAATTAAGATTATAAAATTACTTCAAGAATAAGAAAAACCAAAACTTTAAAAAAAGATGAAGAAAGCAAAAACATCTAAAATTATTACTATTATTGTGTAAATAATGGAAAAAAAAATCATATCAAAGAATAAAAAACCCTCAAACTCTAAAAAATATAATAAATGAGATTTTTTTTTAATATTATTAGATAAAAAAAACTTTAGTTTTTATCAAAAAAGAAATTAAAAAACTAATAGAAAGGACAAAGAAAAAAAACTAAGAAATATTATTTTTTCAATGATAAAAAAAAAAAACAATCTAAGTTCAAGAATAAAATTTTCAAAAAAAATATTGCATAAAAAAAGGAGGAAATAATAAAAACTAAAAATAGAGGCATTTGAAGATTTTTTGGAAATAATAAAGGATCTAAATCTAAAATTTAAAGTATAAGGGTTGAAATCAAAACAAAATATATATTCAATTTTAATCAAATGATAAATTTGAACAAATTAACATGTGGACCAAAATTTTTAATAATCTCAAACCAAACCGAAAAATTTAAAGACCAAGGAATGAAATGTAAACCAATCATATAACTAATTTTAATCAAAGGATAAAAGTGAACAAATTAAAACACGTGGACTGAAATTATTAAGAGATTTAAAACCAAACCGAAAAATTAAAAGACCAAGGACTTAAATGCAAACAAAGTATATAATTAATTTGGCTTTAAGGACACAATTTAAACAAATTAAAACTTATATCAAAGCAATAAGGACCAGAACACACAATTTAAAGAGAAGGGACTACTGTGAAATAATCATAAACAAAGAGGATTTATGTGTAATTTACTATGCAGGAGAGAGAAATATACAGAATCTATTTCAACCGGCCACCGCCACCTACCGAGCAACCGTCTGATGACACGTGCAGCACCACTCGACAGAAAACATGGAGGCGCACCCGGAGATAGGCCGGACGAACATTTTTTATGACCGATAACCACCGCACGCTCCATCGAACAGGAGCGTGTGATGAAAAAGCTCTGGCGCGTCAGGGCACGCGCCGTATAGAAATTCGGATAAAATGTTTAAAAACAAAGGCGAATTACGTAAACACCTCTGTCTCTATTTCTTCGATTTTGTCTTTACCGGGGCTATATACGTAGTTACACATTTTCAAAAAATTTGAACACCCGAAAATAGCCCTCTAGGCAAGCCATCTATTTTTGTCTTATTAGGGGTTAAAACTGGTTTTCCACTGTGCATATACATTGGGTAATTACCGAGACACCCCGCCGGTTTTTGTTGTATTTTGTCTTATTCATGGGCATTTCGGTTATTACACTGTGCAAGAAAATTGAAAAATTGAATATAGCCCTAGCTCCAAGGAAGGCGCACTGAGGGGCAAAATAGTCATTTCACTGTTACAATCCACAGTGAATTGTGAGTATGACTACAGTGAAAACGCTACACGGTTTAGCGTTTTTTTTAATATAGTAATATTTATCTAGTTATTATTATTATTTTTATTAGATAATATTATTATTATACGATACACTAAAATATAAATTATTCATTAGTAATTATTCATATAGTGATGTAGTAATTGCAAAAGTGATTTTTTATTTTATTATTTTTTATCAATCAATTATATTATTATAAAATACACATAAATATACAAGGTTTTTATCGTAAAAAACCATAATAAAAATCCTAGTTCAACCGTATTTTTACAAATATTATGTTTTTTCTTTTGATTATATCTTTTAATATTATACAATACATTAAAATATATAGGGTTTTCACTATAGCATTTAGCCATAAAACCTCTCTTTGACCTTATTTCCACAATTGTTTTTATTTATTTTTTATTTTTTATCATTTGCTATTATATTTTTTATTTATTGGATTATCATATTCTAACAACATGAATATCATATTGAGTGAATTAAACCTGCTGATTCAGGTTTTGCTTTATTTTTTATTTAACTTTTTTTCTTTTAAATTTTGTATTTTAATATTGAGTTAAATAATAATAATAATAATTAAAATTTATAATTTATTCTGTTTGGTTTTCATGAAGTTATTTTGGCTTCATGACCTGTGGGCTCGGGTTAATCTTGTGTATACTGTTTTTTTGTCTTGTATTATATTTATATCGTAAAAGCCAAGAATGCTTAAGGCCCAGGAAAACAAACTCTAGCACAATCAGCAAACAGCAGCTGCTTCATCTCATGAGGAGGCTCGTTCCATTCCTGATAAGATAAATCTTTTTAATAATTTACCGTTAATTAATAATAGATATATAAAAAAATGAAGATGAAAAATACCTTGTTCTTTTGGGTTAAGGAAGAGCTACAAATAATAGAACACAGTAGAGCAATAAGTTCTTGGGAAGATCTCAAATCCAAAAACAACTCTTCTTTCTGACAAGGACTTGTTGAATGTATCATCCATAATTCAAAAACGAACTATTTGTTGTTTGACTTTTGATAGTTGATTTTCTTAAAACACACGCACACATGGTATTTGATTAAAATAAGAAATAATGCTCTATCATAGCGTGTGTGTGTGTGTGTGTATACTAATTTTAACATCTTTTTCTTGTCGGAAAACTCCTTTCAGAATGGTCTAAACTTTGAATACTCTGACGGTAATAATAAAAATAGAAATTAAAAAAAAAAATATTAAGACAATTATAAATTCGATTGGGAGATAATTAGACGAATGCACGCTGTTACAAACTCGCCATGTTTGGTTTGCTCTTTTTTTGAGTCAAATCTTGAACATGAAGATAAATTTGATTTGATTACTAATTTGTACTTGTATTGTCCAATCAGGTGACTTTTCATAGTTTGATTTTTACTTATTATCCCTTTTTCCTTTCAAATAATTCCACTATAATTGGGTTATAAAATAAATATATAAAAGAAGCAATAATTTATTTTATAGTTTGATAGGGAAAAAAAGAGATGAAAATAGTAGAAATAGAGAAGACAAAATAAAAAAGAAGATGGAAACATAATTGTGTTTGCGAGTAAAATACAAGATAAATAATTTTTTTTTTGTATTTTGTTTAGTCATCTTGACAAATTAAAATAAAATTAAAAAAAAACTTATTTTACCATTAGAAATAAGATATTTATATATTTTAAAAATAATTATATATATATTTATCTTTAATTTATATTGAGTATAAAAATTAAAAATATGATAATAACCTTAGTTATAAAACCAAGATTGGCTTCACAGACTGACTCGAAGCGTTAATTGGTCCAAATTCAGTAAAAAATAGAGAAACGACTCACTTGACTTGACCTCGTAAAAAACTCAAGTCAACTTACAATAAAACTTGGATTAATAACTCATTGAATTTTTTTACAATTTTTTTGGTTAAAACAAGTTTGTTTTGATTATATTTCCTACCTTGTTAAGAAATGTAACATGTTTGGATAAAATATATATTGAATGTCTTGCCCCCCTCTAAATATGACTACAATGACTAGGTGCATAAAACTTGAAAAATTAACAAAAACTAAATTAGTCTGACTTTTCTTACATAGCAAAATGACTTTGTTACCCTTTAAATTTGGAAAAAAAATATAAATCTATGGGCTTTAAAGTATTTTCAAATTTCAAGCATATTAAAATCTCTTAATTATTCTTAATGACAAAACCTCAAAATTATCTTCCAAGGGTTTTTTTGTCCTTTCATCTTGGTTTTTTTGGTTAATATCAAGTTGATCGAGGAGAATTTTTCTATTTTGAAAAAATATTAATATTTTTAAAAACTTCTTGGCATGTGTAATACATGCCCTACCAAGTGGGTGACCTCTATGCTCTTCCGACGAAACGTATTAGGTCGTTTGGTGGCTGAACATCACCTTTCATGACAGTGTCTTAATCCTCTTGGTGTTCTATCAGTGATACAACATCGCATGTCATCAACAGACCTTTGGTTGTTTCTCTAGCTTGCATTTTTTAGTTTAACTCAATCATATTTATAATTCAAAATGTAGTTTCTCTAGGTTCCCTTTTCAGTTTAGCTCAATCATATTTATAATTCCCTCCACACAATAACCTTAAAAAAATGCCATAAAAATTCAATTCAATTGTAGTTTAGTTTCAAGTCCTCTAATTGTTTAAGCTAAAAATTTGACCAATAAATTTGACCAACTTTTAATGAGACTTGCAATCTTGCCATATTTCATCCCAATTTATTATTTGAATATATTATATCTTGATACCATCATTAATATAACTTTAACAAACACATATTCTATAGATTTTATTGATAATTAACAAGATTTCCTTGTTCTTTCTAATTATATTTTATTATACCAATCCTGCTACAGGAGGAAGATTGATATGACATGCACACGGTGTACACAATTTTTTTTTAAAATGGGAATATCTTTGTATGAAAGGAATGAATGAATTAATGTTTACCTAATGTTTCACGGTCATTTTATACCCATGAAGCACACCCATTTGCACTATGAAAAGGACATTTATAGAAAAACACTGCTTGACCTGTAATGGAGGCAATTATTTGAGTTAATCAACCCTCCTAGTTGATGGTTACTTTGTTTACTGAGAAAGTATGGTTTTGAATGAGTCATACTCTGGCAACCAATACCTTAACGTTGTTCTATAAACATAACTATAGTAAAAAAGGTCCCATTAGCATTTAGTGCTTGGTACCAACAACATAACAGGTGGGTATACAAAGATGGGTCGGGCAACCCTATTCGGGTGCAAGATTTGTCCATATAAGACACACCTTGAGCTCAATTGGTGTTTGCATGTGAGTTAGGTAGACCATTTTAAAGATTGTGTCAATTGTGTTCGATAGGTCAATTAGAATTGCTAGAGATCTTGCTAGTTGAGTTGACGAGGTTTCATGAAAATTGTGCATCTTTCCTGCTACTTGTTCCTAAAGGGAGAAGCAAATTCCTAGCATTTAGTACCTAGAATTGAGCCTAGGATTTGCCCCATCTATCATCTGGATGCCCTGGACAAATCTACCATGAATTTCAGTACATTCAATCAAACTTTATTATTATTTTTTATTTTACAGGTACGCATCCAAGGCATAGAAACATATCTATCAAGCTATCTATTTCAGTCTCTCTTTGTTAAACAGGCGCTTCCAATCTAGAGAGCCACTATTACCAATACCATTCAACAAAATATACTAAAATGACCTCACAGTCCATTGGTTGCTGAATAATAATAATAATAATAACAACAAAACAACACCAACACCGAAAGCTCACTCCTGACCTGTGGGGATCATCTGGAATCATTAACTCTTAGTTGGGAAAACACTGCAAATGCTGTTGAAATCTGAGTAATCATCAACTGAGAACATATTATAGCTCAGGTTCTGCATAGGTGGGAGTGCCAAATCTGTTGAAGCTGCTATTGTGGTGCTGTCCTCGTGTGCCTCTCTATGCGCAGGAGTCTGCTGAAGCTGCAATGCGTATTCTAAATCCCAGCACACATCAAGCATGTTAGGTCTGTCAGCTCCTTGTGGCTTCAAACACTTCTCAGTTATTTCACCAAACTTTCTCAGCGAGTTTTGGTTGATGTGACCCACCAGTAGAGGATCAATAATCTTTTCAAGCTGCCCCTTTTTATGCCAAAACATTCCCCATTCAGCTAAGTTTATTTCCTCCCTCTGCTTTGAGTTTACAATAGGGGGTCGAGCACAAAGCACTTCAAGAAGGATCACACCAAATGAGTACACATCTGACTTATTGGTTAACTGCAGAGTTCTGAAATATTCAGGGTCAATATAACCAAAACTACCTTTCAAACTCATGCTTATGTGGTCCGGATCAGGCATTCCTGATTGAGAAAGACCGAAATCTGCTACTTTGGCCACATAATGTTCATCAAGTAAGATGTTTGTGGACTTAACATCACGGTGAAAGATTCCTCCATCTGGACCAGTGTGAAGGTAATGGAGGCCCTTCGCCGAGTCAATGCAAATTTCAAGCCTTTGTTTCCAAGTAAATGCAGTTTCAACGGATGGATTCTTTAAGCACTCCTTCCTATCATACAAGTGGTCTCTCAAACTCCCATTTTCCATGAACTCGTAAACCAATACCATCTCCAATCCTTCATCGCAATAGCCGACCAAGGAAACAAGATGCCGATGTTGGATCTTAGAAAGGACCATGATCTCAGTTTGGAACTCTGGAAGACCCTGACCATGACTTGAATCGCTTCGTTTCACAGCCACCTTCTTACCACTCTCAAGAGTTCCTTTATAAACTTTGCCAAACCCTCCCTCACCAATTAACAACTTGGGATTGAAATTTTCAGTCGCAGCCAATATTTCAACTAAAGACATCTTCAGTTTGAGGTTTAAATTAGTAACAATGGAGGCATTTTCAGTTCTTTTAGTTGTCGAACTGGGAGACCTCCCTCTTCCACAAAGAAACTCATTTTTCAGAATTAAAGCTTTTATGGGCTTTAGTCGCCTTAATCTCAAACATACTGAGAGTAATAAAATCAAAACCAAGATTAGAGCCGCACCTCCAGCTAAACCAATCTTGAGAGCTATATGTTTTCTTGTCTCATGTTCAACAGGCACTTCAAATGTCGAGTTCCCCACAAACTCCATGATCTCCAGTCCATTCAGAAAAGCAACTTTCTTAGTAGAATTTTGTTTTGGGGCTATACTAAAACTCATATATCCGGAATCATCCGAAGAAACCACATAATCGTAGAATAATGGAGTTCCCGTTTCTCTATACCCATCAGAAGTAGGATCGATCACTTCACTGAAATTGGGAGATATATCGAGATCAAATTTCACAGTATCTAGTGGCTGACTGAAAAAGTCACAAACATGCAGACGAACAAAATGCCTAGCTTCCTTACTCACGTTGAAACGCCAAGTTATAATCGTAGAATAATGGAGCACTCATATCACTAAACCCATCGGAATTAGGATCGATCACTGTACTGAAATTGGTAGATATATTGAGATCAAATTTCACAGTACCCGGTGACGGACTAGAGAAGTCACAAACATGCAGACGAACAAGATGCCTAGCTTCTTTACTCACGTTGAAACGCCAAGTTATATTTGGAATATTGGATGACCTGTTAGTATCTATACTCACTTTTTTGCAAGTTCTGTACACATCATCAGGGGCAATTTCTTTGAAAACCGACCTTTGACGGGACTCTTTAGGTTCACCATTACAAGAAGCTTGCTCCGAACTCCCAAAAGTTAGATAATCATTATCCGGTACCCAATTCCTCCAGAGGGAATCGTTAATTTCTGGACCTCCAACATTGATCCTATAAAGTGTCTTAAGAGCTGCATCTATGGTCCGTAAAGGAGGAATTGCAGTGAGATTATCGATGAAGAACTTTTGTGGGAGAAGAAAGGCTTCTATGGCATTGACGAAAGCAAAACGTGTTTCGTCAGCTGGTATGAAGTAGATGTCGAAATTTCCTTCAGCAATCTTGAGAAAGAACTCCTTGATCACTGGGAACTCAGTAGAACTGTTCCGGACACTAAAATTTGATAAAAGTGAAAAATTTGAAGCAGACACATTGAACAAAGCATCAGCAAGATGACTCTTTTTGAAGCTAAATGGAAAGAAATGAAGGCGGACAAGGTAGGAACCACTTTGAGTGATATTAAGCATATAATGGGATATTTTCGTATAGATTCTAGCTGTATGATAAAGGGGTAATATACCTGGTAAGGGGTTTTCATTTTGGACAGAGTTGCTTTTTCCTACAGAGAAGGAAGAGTTAGAATTCTTATCACCAACGAAAATCCGAGGATCGACAAGATCGACTTTGGAGGCTGATCCACAGTTCATGAAGTACCTAACCTGAGGATTGTAAGATTCTGAGGATGAAAGAAGAGGAAGAAATTGAAGAAGAAAGAGTAGATGAAGAATGGACTCCATAGAAATTGGGTGTGGATATTTGATGCTTGTTCTTTGAATGGAGTAAAGGTTGTCAGGAGCGGAAGATGGGAGCTTTGTAAAGCGGGTAAATTTGGAAAGCGGGTGCTCCAGGAAAGGTTGTAAAGCGGTTGCTATGGCTTTTTTAAAAAATAAATTTAAACCTCACAATGGTTTATGTTTAATTATCAAGTCGAACTCATGGGAGAATTGATATTTGTTTACATAATAAAAATCAAACGCAAAAGGGCAGGCAAGCGCAGAGCATCTTGCGGGAGATATCTGTGTTCTTTAGTGGCATCCCAAGAGACGCAATAAGTTAGAAATGTCAGGGGAAGACTTGGTTGACTTGTATCTGTTACTCTCTGTGCAGCTAGCATTGACCGATTCATTCATGTTTTTATTCTACAAATGAATGGAGGAGAAGAGAAGTCACTTTCTTTGATTTTTCCCTAATTTAACTGCATGCAAGGATGGCATTTTCGCTTCCATTCCACTTGCGAGGACCGATCTCCATCGACAAGAAACTGTCACAAACTCTGCAGTGGAAAAATGAAGAGATGTGGATCGCTTAATTTGTCCCTCTCGTTATAGAATCTTACTAGTTTGACGAAGTGCGGGCAGAGCAAATAGTTTTTATAAATATTCAGATTAAAATATAATATTTTTACATGTAATGTTTAATATAATAAAACAGATCAAAATACCATGTCATAACAACAGTAACATCGAAGTGCTAACTTCTACAATTATCATAACTATTACTGTCAAAACAATAATAATTATTAAACTACCTCGAGAAAAAAAAAGCAAGTATGAACAAAAACTAAAATTATTATTATTATTCTTAATATTAATATTATTATTGCATTAATAAAAAAAAATTAAATCAAAGACTAAAAGAAGTCTAAAAACATTAACAAAAGAGCAAATAAAAAAAATAAATAAATGATAAAACAAAAATAAAAATCATTACCTGAAAAAAATCATTTCACTTGAAAATAATAAGAATTATCAAATTATAACAAGAAAAAAAGATTATTATTATTATTATTATTATTATTATTATGAAAGAATAAATAAATAAATGAAAGACTAAAAAAATAATAAAAACTTCAACAATAGGTCAAAAAAAATAATAAAAAATTATTATTGTTATTACCGTCAAAACAATAAAAATTATCAAATTATCATGGAAAAAAACTTTAAAAACATCAACAAAGGAGTAAGCTAGAAAAAAAATTAAATTATTATTATTATTTTTTTGTGTTAATAATGAAAGGAAAAAAAATATCATTGTTATAACTGTTAAAAGAAAAAAAAATATCAAATTATCCCGAGAGGAAAAAAACCTAAAAAACATTAACAAAAGAGTAAGTAAGAAAAAAATATTAAATTATTATTATTATTATTATTATTATTATTATTATTATTATTATTATTATTATGTTAATAATGAAAAAAATAAAATAAATAAAAGACTAAAAAAACCATAAATTTTTTAACAAAAGATCAAACAAGTAAAATAAAAATTATCAGGTAAAAAAAGTCATATGACGTAAAAATAAAAATCAAAAAACGAATAAAAAGCTAAAAGAAAGAACAAATGGAGAGAAAAAAAACACAAATATCAATTTCCAAATGATCATAGATATAAAATAAAATTTAAGAACTATTTTTTTTTGGAAAACATACCACCCCAACAAATAAGAAAACAACAAAAATTAAAAATCAAAGCCGAGCAAACTTATATATACATGGAAAAAAGTAGGGATTATTCTAGAAATAAAAAGAAATATAGGGATTAAAATAAAAAAATTAAAAGTATAAGGGCTGAAATGAATATTAAATATAAAGGGATAACAATCTAAAATTAAAAGTATAAGGGCCGAAATGAAAATAAAATATATTATCAATTTTAATCAAAGGACAAAATTGAAGAAATTGAAACTACTGTACCGAATAAATTCATCTTTTTCAATCCAATCCGGAAATTAAAAGAAGGAGGATCGAATTGAAAAATGGACACTCAATTAAATCCAATCGGAGGACCCAATCGAACTAAATCAAAACCTATATACCAGAAATGAGAACTAGAAACGAAATTGAAAGTGACGGGACTGAAGTGAAAAATGTGAAAATAAAGGGGACTCTCCTGCACTTTTACGTGCAGGAGAGAGAGAAACGTGGCCAGCGTCTTGAACCGGTCTCCTCCGCTTTCACGAACATTTTTAGGAGCAATGCGCCGCCGCGGGAGGAAAAACGCGCGGAGGCACATCGAGGTAACTCTCTCATGTTCGATTCTCGTTAAAAAAACAAAAAAACTAATTCCTATATCTTTTATGGAAAGCGGAATTGTTACATAAAGGTGACCAGCAAGCAGCCGGAAAGGAAGTTACAATGAGGAAATGAGCCAGTCGTAGAGAACTATCTCCGTACTCGGTTGAATCGAATCTTAAAAGGTTCCGAATATTAGAGATTTATTTTAAAATATGATTAATGAATATATATTTGAAATCAAATTAACAATACAGTCCATTCCGATTACAAAACACATGAATTTGACGAGCGTATTAGGTTTTAGATATAAACATTAAATTCATAGTTTTATTCTCTTTAAAATATTAATGATAAGATCTTCTTTCTTAGGGGATTTAAAAAACATTAAATAAACTAGAAACCTTATCTCAACTAAAAGATTTATTAAAAGCCCTTAAAATCCTAAGCAAATAATGAATTTTGAATTAAACAAGGAAAAGAACAAAAATTGCCAAATCAGGGTCACCTAGCAAGAATTTTGATATCTCAAGATCTGATGGTTCGCGTGGTGAAATTCTGAGAGAAAACAACCTGTAAAAACTCATGTAAATTTTGAAAAGATATGGTATTTTTAAGCTTTTATTTTGGTCTAGAGTGACCATTCCTCTTCTTGGGCCTAGACCTGTCATTTTGATCTACAAATGCATTTGCTAGACCATTCATGTAATTTATCTAAGGCAATTCATCACCTGGTTACAATAAATCCACTTCTAACTATTCAAAATCACTTATTATCTCAAGCCCGCCTATATAACACTTACCTTTAAGTTTAAACTTTGTTAAAATTTAATATCAATTATAAGCACTTTAACATGAAAAATACCATGATTTAAGCAAATTATAAGTAAATAAGATATTGATCTCAAATAACTCTTAGTTGCCAAGTTTTAGAGAAACCCAAAACCCTATAAAAACTTATATCCCACATAGTAAAGAAACAAATCTTTCTCATTATTTATATAATGAGAATGTGAAAAATCAAAATTAGACACAAATAACACTCAAAATTTTGAAAAGGAAAGGTAATAAGTCGTCTACTCAAGTCGAGCTTGAGCCTGAGTTTGGGTTTACTATAAAACAATTATTTGATCTACAAAAGATTATTTCTTTGTCGATTTAAATTTGGATTTGGGTTTGGTTTTTGGAGAATTATTCTTATAACCTATACTGTAATAATTTGGTCATTTTTTTTCCATAATAGTTTATTCAAAACCTGAATAGCTTTTTAAACTAAAAAAACATTTGATTTAAAGCCGAAATATTCAAGTTTAGTTATGGTTTTATGAAGGGAAAACAAACTAATAGGGAGTTTGTTTTTTGTAATTACCATAATTAATTATATGCAAGTTTTTGTTCCAAAAATAATCTATAAAAGGAGTTGAAAAGGAGTGTTTTGGGTTTGGTTTTCAAATTTTGTAGATATTTGTATTCTTTTTCACCTAAAATTCGAGTTTAGCTCCTTAGTTTTTAAGCTATTATTTTCCTCTTTGTATACCTTCTAATCTAGAGCATAAGTTTAGTCCTTATACAAAGATTTATGAGTTTTATTTTCTTTGTTTGTCGAACATGATATAGGTGTACATCTAAATAAGGAGGAGTTGTTGGAGTTCATGAAGGCATATTAAAGTTATTCCTTTTGCATAAAATAAGAAATACCAAATTCTCAAGGACAAATAATTAATCCTTAACAAAAAATTCTCAAATTAGCCTGTCACTCGAAAGAGTCCATCCCTTCAAGGAAAACAAAAAATTCTCAAATTAGCCTGTCACTCGAAAGAGTCCATCCCTTCAAGGAATTGACCGTAAAGAGAGGATTGGAGCTTCCCTTTGTGTGAAGCAAAATATGAAAACCACATTTTCCATCACAGGTCGGCGGCTTAGTTGGCTTTCATTATCTCTTCATTCATATTTTGATTGTAACCGTTACTTTCTTGTATTTTCAAAATCTTAATTTTCCTTGACTAAATCATAATCCTATACAACATTATCTCTTTTTTTTTTAATATATATATATATATATATATATATATATATATATGTGACAACTAAATTGGTCCAATTTAAATAGAAAACTCATACATTACTTGAAGCATTTACGGGTTTAGATTATATTGTAAACTAAAAGAGAGTGAAAAATTTACGTAGAAAGTCTCTACGTCGTTGGAAGTTGAAAACCTAACCATTCTCTACATAAAAAAACTTCCTTTCTTACTATCCGCAGGTATACTTTACAATGTAATTTTACACCCCTATAGCTAAAACAGAATATTATTTATTTATTTTTTGATATTTTGGCCAAATTGCAAGGGATAATCATAAACTGGTTACGATATCCAATTTTTGTTCAAAATATGAGAAAGATGCAACATATATTTTTTTTACAAAAAATATGCTTGGAAAACCTTGGAATTCTGTCGTATGCACGAAAACAACAATTTTTTTTAAAAGTAATTTTATATTTTTTTTAAATAAAAAATAATAATTTCAGGTCTGGCCTGGCCCAGTTAAATGGGTCGGCCTAAACAAGTTGGGCCAAAGGCCCAACTCTGTTGGGCTTGGGTTGGACCCGGATGGGCCATGAGCAGTCCAACCCAAGACAAAGTAGGAAAAAAGGGAAAACATGAATTGATACTATTCATGTAAAATGGTGGTCAGCCGACCACGATGAGAGGCTTACCTGTTACTACCGCCAGGTAGAGGAGGGCGAGGTGGTTGTCCCTATGGTTGTGGCATCGAAAACGGAGACCTGTGGTGGCCGGTGGAGGCGACAGAAGCTGGCTGCTTCACGCTGCTGCAACTCTTGCTACTGCTGCTGCCTTGCCGGAGGCCATAACTGGGTCGTTTATGTGAGGGAGGAGTTGACGGTGGTGATGTTAGGTGTGTGGTTGGCTTCAGTTGGAGGAGGAAAGGGGTTGTTTGTTGGTTTTTAGAGAGAGAGAACCACCGTTGGGGAGAGAGAGAAGGAGCTAACTACCGCGAGGAGCGAGAGAGATGATCGAGTTGGTGATGGCCTGGAGCTGGTACTGGAGGAGAGAGAGAACTGTGGTGGCTGGGTGCCGGAGATGGAGAAGAAAATGAGGGAGACGAAGGGGTGGCTGTCAGTGCAAGTTTGACTCTGTAATTTTCACAATTTGTTTGTCGTCCCCGTCGTGGCAACCTTTGTGTGTGTGTTTAACGATGATGTCCTTTGTTTGTGTATTCTCTCATCATTTTTCAGTATTCTTTCCCCCTTTGTGCGTCCTTTGTCCCCCCCCCCCCCCCCCCCAAAGTTTCCCCCTTGTCTTCCTCTGTCCCCCGTCTGTGTTCTCCCCGAGGTATTTATAGGCGGAGGAGGTAGTCCTTTCACGCCATGCTAAAGCTGTGCAATGACTAGTTACCTCCTACAGTGACATGTTACAATTGAAGGTGATGAGTTGCATTCTATAGCGACGTGATACAGTGGCTTCAATTGCCTCCTCAGCAGCGTGCTTGCAGCAACATAATTGCTGCAGGTTTTGGGACCTAGTGCAATTGCATTTTGGTTCCTCAATTTATAATTATTCTAATTGAACTCCTAATTGATTTTAAACTTTTAAATTTATGCAATTGTATCCTCGCCAAAATTCAAAAGCAGCCTTAACCTTGCACGCCCTTTTTATTTTGGTCTTTGGTTTTGAATTTAAGCAATTTGACCCTCGATTGACCATTAAACTCTTATTTTTCTTCAATTTTTCCTCTGACTTCACACGATTGGCTTGGAAAAATTCAATTTGATTTCTGAAAACTCCAATCTTCTCAATTGAACCCGAATTAAGCTCAAGTACTTGATTTTTTTTATCGATTAAGCCCTTGATAAAATTAATTTGATGAATTTAAAATATAATTAAATCCTTGCACTTAATTAAATCCTTCAATTAGACCCTAAATTAATTCTCAAACATAATTATACTTTAAATTGGCCCATTATTAAATCAAATTATAATAAATTGTTTTAGCCTTGAATTTGTATTCCTTTATTTTGGGTAGAAAAGAGGTATGATCAGGCTCTCGAAAATGTCTAAATTTTCCACATTGATTTTATACCGATGCAAGCCATTTTTATTTTATTTTTTTTTATTTTTGATTTATTTTGGGTAGATTTTAAGGAATAACTCAGAATTGGGTTATGATAGTAAGCATGCTAGTCTTTTGTTATGGTTGAAAGTTTACCATTAAAAAACAATTTAATTTGAACCCAATAAATACCGAACAGACCTGATATAAATGAGTATATAGTTTTTAGACTCGATGAATAATAAGTAGCATATGAATATTGTCAAACCTAATCCGAAATATATATTTATATTACATAAATATATTTATAGCATATATGATTTTTTTTCTCATACAATATAATATATACATATATTAATATTTATATAAAACACACACACACACACACACACACACACACACACACACACACACACATATATATATATATATATATATATATATATATATATATATATATCAATAATACTTATCATTTTATCATTTAATAACATATACATACTTCAAATAAATGATAACTAATTTATTTTTTATTGATTAATTAATAAATATAGATAATAGAATACCTATCGAATACCCGAAATTCAATGGATATTTTATGAATATCAAGAAATCCAACCCATATGTAACTATTCCCATCCCTATTTATCATGTTCTTATTATTTTGCTTGATTATAAACTAGATTAGCTAGTAGTATATCTGGGACAACACCGAATTCTACTAACTCATTCGTTGTGTGAATAAAATACCTGTACACAAAACCGACCAAGATACCAAAGTTTTCTGTGCTTTCCTCCCTTCAAAAAGAGCTGTCATTGTTGGAATATCACTTCCATTGTTGGATGAGCAATCCGATTGCATCTCGACTAGTTCGGCACCAAGAAGAGTAGTATTGTTGAAAAACTGACACTTGGAAATGTCAAGTGGAATTTTTTGATTATCTAGCTCTTGCCTAATTGTTTTACTGTTACTTCAACAGTAAAACTAAGTTATTTTTATTCAAAAGTTGTTATTTCTTAATAAACAATGTGGTTTTGTCCCTGAGTTTTTCAAAACTCTCATTTTTGCTCTTTATAATTTTACATGTTTTGGTGTCATTTTTTTTAGTTTTCATTTTTGATCCCCATAAATTTAAATGTTTATGTTTCGGTCCTAAATTTGATTTCCCTTACACTCTCACAAATGATATTTATCTCATAAAAGATATTCACTCCTTACACCAAGTAAGATTTTATTACGCATATAATCTTATAATTAAAATAAATGCTTGTAAAATCGAGCATCAACCTAAAAAAAACATGTATTTGAGATCGTGATAACCCTGTAATAGACAAAAATAAACCATGAGTTTTATTTCTCACCCAATCAGATATAAATCATATAGATAAAAAATTAAAGGACCAAAAACTAAAATACAAGCATATAGATAAACCTGTCAAACTAGTGAATCAGGTAACACATGTTAGTCCGTCAAACCTTCAAATTAGATAATAGACTCTATTGGGATATCATAAATTGTGTTTTTTACTAAGTGTATTTAATGTGTATGTCAAGGTACATATCATTATTGTAGAAACTTTTTTACAGTAAATTGAAGTAATGAACTCCTTAGATTCCAACTTGAATTAAAAATTCTCAAGCTCAAAAAAACACAAAGTTATTAAACTCATTAAAGTTCATAATTCAGGTCGCAAGATAACTAATGTCAATCAATATAATATCATCTCAATTTTTTTTTAAAAATATCATTTAATTTTTTTAAAAAATCTATGTCATGCTTTTCCTAGTTATAAAAGTTGTCTTTAAATCTATTAAATTGATTGATTTACTTTATATTAACTCTTATATGGTTTAATTGAAAACTCTAGATAGTTATTAAGTCAAGTTAGCAGATCTCAATATCAAAATATCGAATTGGATTTAATGATACAACAAAAAAATCTGTATACTTGTAATATATTTAAATTAATCTGACTGCAGTGAAGTGTAAAATAAACACCAAATCTGATTGGGTTTCAAATATTTAAAACCGGGAGGGTTTCGTGTGGATGTAGCTTCATCCATCAATGTGCCAGTACAAGGCTGACAGAACTCAATTGATCGACATGGCATATAGAATGGAAAAAAAAACAAGTTATTTGGGCTCAGGGTATTAATCATGCTTAAACTGAAAATCTTCCAATGGCTTTGTGAAATGCCAGATTTCAGCTTATAATTCTCTGCGAAAATTTGCATGAAAGCATGATCTGCAAGTTCAAAAGATATCATAAACCCTAAGCAAGAACATCAACATCACAAGTAAATCATTAATTGATTATCAATCAAATTCCTTATTGTCACCAAAGAAGAGTGGATTGTCTAAATCAAAGTGAGGTAACCTCAAAATCCATTAACCGTTACAAATACCCATTTGTAAATCATATCGATAGAGCAGAATAATAAAGTGATGTTACATTTGGAGAATAATACAAATAATTATTAATTATTCCCCATATGTAACACCACTTTATACAATGTTTTTAAGAGGTGTGATTTGAAGATAGAGAGCTTACGATTTGCACAAGTCTCGAGTTTGAACCGGGGTGTGCATTCTTTGTAAAAATTGAAACAACCAGGATTTTACTCGTTTATATGTATCCATAAAATATACTTTCTAGGGTTATAGTTTGCCCGTATAAAAATATAATTCATATAATCAAACAACCACTCCAATGTTAACACCAATCCCACATTGGTTGCATAATCTTCATACAATACGACAGCGTAATAGTTCATTAAAAGGATTGATGTTTGGTCAAATTTGTTAACTGGTGTTTGTAGATAAGCTACTTACAGAATCTAGATGATGATGAAGTTCAACTAGTCTACGTGGACTACAAGTAATACTGAAGAAGGAAGCAGCAGTAGAAGACTTATGCCAACTGTCATTGTAACAGAATCAGTTGTAATACATCACATGTGTAATTGACCTTTGTAGATAGTTACAAAGTAGTTACAAGTAGTTATCATCACATGTATTGCATGCTCTGCTCATAGTATATAAATGAGCATTCTGTCAAACAATTTACATACAATAAATGAACATACGAAGTTAGTGAAAATTGGACTTATCTCTTTTCTCTCCAGAACTGTTCTTCCTCTTCTCCTCATCTCCCACAAATTACCCAATCAAACATAACCTGCAACAAATCAATTGAAACATAATCAATTGAAATCTCAGATTCAAACAACTGGATGGGTCCCGATTCAGATTCTCAATTTGATTTAGCTGACAACTATGACATGAATTTCTTGGATGTACAAACATATCACGGTCCTAACGAGGTATTTGCGTTTTAATTTTTTAATTTTCTAAGCCAGAAAAAAAGTAATTTCTAACTTGTTCTGTACCAACTGATCTCAATTAGCCCTGATTCGACACAATATGCTCAAGTCGAAGTGAAACTGAAGTGGATATTATGGTTCAAAGTGTTGGGAAAAGAACTCAATAATAGGGCACCAATTTAGCGGATTATCAATCAAGTCCCAAACTTTTTTTCCTCTTTGTGCAATCAAATTATGGGATCAAACAATCAACAATATAATACAAATAATCAAACACATCAATACCAAGATTTTTATGTGGAAAACCTAATGCGGAAAAAACCCACAGGACCGTAGTCCACTTAAAACTTCCACTATCACAAATAATGGGTTCACAATATTCTTCCTCAGATTCAACTAAGGGCTACAACATATATCATCAAGAACAGCCTATTCTTGGAATACAACAAGATTAAAGAGAACAAAGTTTGAGAAAAGGCTCACAATACTGACAACCCCGTTTTCTATCGAAATGATCATTTTCCACAACTCCAATCTTCAATCCAACCGTTCAGAATGAAGATTAATGTGTCTAAAAGTTGTTGTCCAAATCTCAGCTCGATCCAACGGTGAACGAGCTGGAAATCAAAGAACGAAGATGGATTGTTCAGCAGCCACCACTTTTTCTTTCTCCTTCAGTTTTCTGTTTTTGTCTCTTGTTAAGTATAAAACCGTAATACCACTTTGTTTTTTTAAGTGATGTGGCAGCCCCCCTTTTAATTTAAATAGTGTGGGACCACACAACAAATATCCCCCTCACACACCATGTGAGGAATTCGCCATAGTGGCGATCGACTTGTAAAGTTCAATTTAGGAGGCTTTACCAATCCTACTTCCTTTCTGCAAAACTCAAACTTCTCTCTCGCTAAAGGCTTGGTCATCATATTTGATGCATTGTTATCAGTATGGATCTTCTCAACAACAAATGACTTCATCTCCATAGCATCTCGAATCCATTGATATCTAACTTCAATGTGCTTTGATCGAGAGTGAAATGTAGGATGCTTACTGACATGGATTGCACTTTGACTATCACAGTGCAACACAAAATTCTCTTGAACTAGACCAAGTTCATGCAAGAACTTCTTCATCCATAACAACTCTTTGCCCCTTCAGAAAGAGCAATATATTCAGCCTCTGTAGTGGATAATGCAACACATTTTTGCAACCTTGATTGCCATGAGACTGCTCCCCCTGCAAACTTCATCAAGTATCCTAATGTGGACTTTCTAGAATCAACATCACCAGCCATATCTGCATCTGTGTATCCTTCCAACACAGGTTTGCTATTGCCAAAACACAAGCTGAAGCTAGAAGTGCCTTTGAGATACCTGAGTATCCATTTCACTGCTAACCAGTGTTCTTTACCAGGATTGGAGAGAAACCGACTAACCACACCAACTGCATGAGCTATATCCATACATCAAGCTACCAACTGCGGATGTATAAGGAGCCTTTTTCATCTCATCATTTTCTTCATCACTTGAAGGACACTGATTATAACTTAGTTTAAAGTGGATTGCAAGTGGAGAACAAACCGGTTTAGAGTTGCTCATGTTGATTCTCTCAAGTACCTTTTGAACATATCTCTCTTGAGATAGCCAAAGTTTCTCCTTCTTCCTGTCACGTGTGATCTTCATGCCAAAAATCTGTTTTGCCGGTCCAAAGTCTTTCATTGCAAAAGACTTACTTAACTCTTCCTTCAAAATCTGAATCTTCTTAGCATCATGGCCAACAATCAGCATATCATTCACATACAACAACAGAATAATAAAGTTTCTGTATTGACCTAATGAAATTTATTGATAATTAAGTGAATTTTCGAGGAATCCACAACCTCCAACTAACAAAACACTCAAGAATTTTCTTAATAATCAGCTATCCCTAATCAACGATTAAATACTAAAGAATTGCAACTAAATTACCGGTTTATAAGGCCACCCGTAATTACAATTCTTATCACTTATCTAATAGAACTTCAATTCAAACTCTAATTCCTGACTAATGTTTCTGGGCTTTTTAATGGGCCAACTAATTAATAAATAACTGGACTGGACTTCCGATCCCTGGGCTGGTTCTCGGTCCTGGGCTCAACTGTAGCCCATGACTTCCCTGGTTCCCTGGTAACCATTCATCCGATCCATCCCGTTGGATTCCAACGCCTGGTTCCTTGTTCACGTGTCCGATGAGATGTTTGAGGTTGACTGATAAGACCCTGCTGAGCTGCCATCCCGCTCGATGATCGCCACGCTGAGCTGCCACTCTTCCCGATGATCGACACGTGACAATCCTCCCTCTTCAGAAGACCTTGTCCACAAGGTCTGGGAATTCATTTGCTAATTCCCCATATTCTTTCCACGACGCGTCTTCTTCCTCCAGACCTTTCCATTTGACTAAAAGTTCAGTCACCGCGCGTCCCTTCTTCTTCGTCAGCCTTCTGTCAAGAATCCCTTCGGGTTCTGGTTTAATTATGCCTTCCCTGTCCGTAGGAGGTAGAGACACCACCAGTCGGTGTCTGTGCCCTAGTTTTTCCTTCAAACACGATACATGGAAAACTGGGTGAATCCTTGATTCTGGAGGTAGATCTAACCTGTAAGCCACCTCTCCCACCTTCTCGAGCACTTGGAATGGCCCATAGAACCGTGGCGACAGTTTCCAGCTTTTTCGTCGAGCCACCGATTGCTGTCGATAGGGTTGCACACGCAGGTAAACCCAGTCCCCTTCCTTAAACCTTCTCTCTGTCCTTTTTCGATCAGCAAATACCTTCATCCTTTCTTGTGCTCCTTGCAGGTTCGTTTGGAGCATGCTCAGGATGTCATCTCTGGATTTCAAGGTATTTTCAATTTCTTGCACTTTTGTTGTTCCTGGTGTGAACTGCAGTAATTTAGGGGGGGGTAGCCATATACTACTTCAAACGGGGTGAACTTGGTAGATGCATGAACTGTCGTGTTGTACCACCACTCCGCTAGTGGTAGGTGTTTCGACCACCCTTTCGGTCGATCGCCTGAAAAACACCTTAGGTATTGTTCAACTAATTTGTTGACAATTTCGGTCTGACCGTCAGTTTGGGGATGATAGGCAGATGAGAAATTCAATTTCGTCCCCTGTAACTAGAAGAATTCCTTCCAGAATGAACTGGTAAAGGTTGGGTCACGGTCAGTGACAATGGACTTAGGCATGCCATGTAGCTTGAATATATTGTGTATGAATATCTGTGCTACCTTTGCTGTTGTGTATGGATGTGCAATAGGAATGAAGTGTGCATATTTAGATAGTCTGTCAACTACTACCATTATCACGCTGTATCCTTCTGATTTAGGTAGTCCTTCAATGAAATCTAGAGATATCTCAGTCCACACCTTAGTTGGTATAGGTAGAGGTTGTAGCAGCCCTGGCATGTGGATGTTTTCGGCCTTGTTTCTCTGACAAGTGTCACATTCTTTGATGAATCTCCTGATATCTGTCTTCATTCCCCTCCAATAAAACTCTGCTCTAGCTCGATGCAGTGTTTTATGGAATCCTGAGTGTCCCCCTTGTGGGCTGCTGTGTAATAGCCGTAGCACCTGTGTTCTCAGCTCATCTGCAGCTGGTATCACCAACCTTCCCTTGTAGAAAAGTAGCTCATCCTTTTCCTGGTAGTGTTTAGGAATCACACTTCCCTCCTTTAGTTCTTCTAGGATTGTTTTAGTTTGGGGATCTATCAAGTATCCTGGTTTGAGCTGATCAAGCCAACAATTGGTTGGGGTTGTGATGGCTGATAGTTGACCCTGCTCTGCTGTCTCCATCTTCCTCGATAGTGCATCAGCTACCTTGTTGTCTTTGCCTTGCCTGTATTCCACTTGGAATTCATACCCCAGAAGTTTGGTGACCCATTTTTGCTGAAGTGGGGTCCCAATCTTTTGCTCCAGTAGATACTTTAGGCTGTGGTGGTCAGTCTGAATAGTAAAGTGGTGGCCCAGCAGATATGGCCTCCATTTCTTCACTGCTAAACCCAGTGCCATTAGCTCTTTTTCATAGGTAGACAGTTGCAACGCCTTTCCCTGTATAGCTTGGCTCATGTAAGCCAAAGGTCTGCCCTGTTGCATCAAAACAGCTCCCACACCCACACCCGATGCATCACATTGAATAATAAAAGGAATTGAAAAATCTGGTAAGGCTAAGACGGGGGGATTAGTAACAGCTTGTTTTAGGTTTTGAAAGGCCTCTCTTGCTAATTCAGTCCATTGGAAAGAGTTTTTCTTAAGTAGGGCTGTGAGGGGGGCCGCAATAGTTCCATAACCCTTAATGAACTTTCTATAGTATCCCGTTAACCCTAGGAACCCTCTTAATGATTTAAGGTTATTTGGAAATGGCCAATTCAGCATAGCTTCAATTTTGCTAGGGTTAGCCTTAACCCCTTCCTTAGATATCAAGTGTCCTAGATACTCAATCTCTTCACACCCAAAACAGCACTTAGATCTTTTAGCAAAAAGCTGATGCTGTTCTAATATCTCCAAAACACTCCGCAGATGCTCAATATGTTCATCAAAGCTTTTGCTGTATATTAAAATATCATCAAAAAATACTAGTATGAACTTCCTCAAATAGGGCTTAAAGATGTCATTCATTAGGCTTTGAAATGTGGCTGGGGCATTAGTTAGGCCAAAAGGCATTACCAAGAATTCGTAATGGCCTTCATGTGTTCGAAAGGCTGTTTTTGAAATATCTTCAGGACATACCCTTATTTGGTGATATCCAGACCTTAAATCCAGCTTACTAAAAATGATTGCCCCATGTAATTCGTCTAGAAGCTCATCTACTATAGGGATAGGAAATTTTACCTTAACAGTCTCCTTGTTTAAGGCCCTATAGTCTACACATAGTCTCCAGCTACCATCCTGTTTTCTGACCAACAACACCGGTGATGAAAATGGGTTGTGGCTTGGTCTAACTATCCCAGCTTGTAGCATTTCTTGTATTATTTTCTCAATCTCAGTTTTCTGGAAATATGGATATCTGTAGGGTCCAACACACACAGGCTTAGAATCGGGTTGGAGGACTATATGATGGTCATGGGACCTGGTAGGGGGTAATTCTTTTGGTTCTGAAAAAACCTTTGAATATTGTAAGAGTAAGGGCTCTATTTGACTTTCACAGGGAGTATCAATGGTCCACAAGTTAGGATTTTCAAAATCTATTAACTGGATTACTAACCCCTTTTTATTTTGTCTAGTAGCCCTACCAAATTTCTCACCCTTTATTATAGTAGTACCAGTAGAGACCATACCTTGCAATTTCCTGGGGCTGTCCTGGATTTGAAATGCCATGTGTAGCTTAGCAAAGTCCCATAGGATGGGTCCTAAGGTACGCAGCCAATGAACTCCCAGGACCACGTCACAGCCTCCAAGTGTCAAAATAAAAAAGTCAATGGTGTATACATGTCCCTGCATGTGTAACGGGGCTTCATTTGTTTTTCCTTCGCAGCATACTGTCTGCCCATTTGCGACTTTCACCTGCATTTTTCTTTCTGCATCATAGGGTATCTGAATCATGTGCACAATAGATGGGTCAATGAAGTTATGCGTACTTCCTGTGTCAATTAATATAACCACTGTTTTCTTGCCAATTTGCCCCACGATCCTCATGGTCTTAGGGTTGGGTGACCCACAAAGAGCATGAATCGAAATTTCAGGCTCCACTTCTTCCGTGCCAAGTCCTTCATGTAGGCTGTTGCCCCATTCATCAAAATTAATTGTCTCATCCCCATCTTCACCTTCCATGATAAATAACCGGGCTGATTTACATTTGTGGCCCGGGCCCCATTTATCATCACAGTTGTAGCATAGGCCCTTCTCCCTGCGTTCTCTCATCTGCATTGGGCTTAGCCTTTGGATGGGCACCATGGCCCTCTTCTCATTTGGGCCCAGCGGCCCTTTATCATTTGGGCCCAGTAGCCCTTGACTGATTCGGGGCCCCAATGTTACTGCTCCAGCTCTAGCTGTCCTCCTGAGGGCAGCTACATTCTCTTCCTGCATTTTGGCCAACCCGAAGGCCATATGTAAATTGGGAGGATTGAGCATCCTTACCATGAAGCGAATGTCTTCCCTGAGTCCACTAAGGAAGCAGCTGAGTTTGTAAGACTCAGCCAACCCTCTGAGTTGGTTGGACAAGAACTCAAACTGACTTTTATATTCCTCCACCGTAGTAGTCTGTTTCAGCCGAATGAGAGCCTCCATGGGGTCATCATATGGTGACGCCCCAAACCTTGTGAGGAGAGCTCTAACGAAGCCATCCCAGCTATTGAGGCCTCCTGCTGCCTCAATGTCTTGAAACCATACCAAGGCCTTCCCTTCCATGTGGAAGGAAGCCATTAGAATCCTGTGGTGAGGGTTCGTCTGATGGTAATTGAAAAACTAGTTGGCACGGTAGATCCACCCACTGGGGTTATCCCTATTAAATTTCGGAAAATCCAACCTTACAGCCTTCGTTTGGATTCCCATCTGTTCCTCGTATAGAGGATTCGTTATCTGCTGCCCAGACCCTCCTGGGTCTCCAGCGTTCTGGGCTGCCTTGCTTTGGACTAATGCCTCCACATGTGAGGCTACCAAGTCCAACTTTTGGGCTAACCCTTGCACTAGCTGTTGCAATGCTTGATGATTCTGTTGACTTTGTTCTTGATTTTGTTTTACAGATGCCACGGATTCGGCGAGCTGCGAAATTCTGGTCCCATCAGCCATGGAAGCCGGCTCTGATACCAATGTAATGACCCAATGAAATTTATTGATAATTAAGTGAATTTTCGAGGAATCCACAACCTCCAACTAACAAAACACTCAAGAATTTTCTTAATAATCAGCTATCCCTAATCAACGATTAAATACTAAAGAATTGCAACTAAATTACCGGTTTATAAGGCCACCCGTAATTACAATTCTTATCACTTATCTAATAGAACTTCAATTCAAACTCTAATTCCTGACTAATGTTTCTGGGCTTTTTAATGGGCCAACTAATTAATAAATAACTGGACTGGACTTCCGATCCCTGGGCTGGTTCTCGGTCCTGGGCTCAACTGTAGCCCATGACTTCCCTGGTTCCCTGGTAACCATTCATCCGATCCATCCCGTTGGATTCCAACGCCTGGTTCCTTGTTCACGTGTCCGATGAGATGTTTGAGGTTGACTGATAAGACCCTGCTGAGCTGCCATCCCGCTCGATGATCGCCACGCTGAGCTGCCACTCTTCCCGATGATCGACACGTGACAGTTTCCATCTGGAAACCTCTTCATAAATACACAATGATCAGAAGCGGTCCTATCAAAACCATGATCCACCATGAAAGAATCAAACTTCTTGTACCACTGTCTTGTAGCTTGCTTTAACCCATATAGACTTCTTTTCAATTTGCAAACTAATTGCTCTTTACCTTTTGCTTCAAACCCTTCAGGCTGCTCCATGTAGATCTCTTCATCTAAATCACCATGCAGAAAGGCAGTTTTTACATCGAGTTGTTCAACTTCAAGATTCAAACTAGCAGCTATGCCAAGCACAACTCGGATTGAAGACATCTTGACCACTGGTGAAAAAATTTCTTAAAGATCAATACTTTTCTTCTGACCGAAACCTTTCATAACCAATCTTGCCTTATACCTTGGTTGTGAGTAATGCTCATCAGTTTTCAACCTGAACACCCATTTGTTCTTGAGTGCTCTCTTACCATTAGGAAGCTTCACTAACTCAAAGGTATGGTTTTCATGCAAGGATTTCATCTCTTCTTGCATTGCTTTCAACCACTCACTTTTCTTCTCATATGACATAGCTTCATCAAAGTATTCTGGTTCTCCCCCATCGATAACCAGCACATACTCATGAGGAGAATATTTGGTGGAAGGTTGGCGAGGTCTAGTTGACCTTCTCAACTGTGGCTCATCTGGAGCTTCTTGCATATCCTGTTCAGGAATAACATCAATATCATCATTAGTTGATTCAGAATCACCAACTAATGGCTCAATAAGAAAACCACCATTATCATCATTTTGCAAATCTCCCCCATGATTAGCAAGCATCAAAGGTAATTGTTGAGTAGGTCTTGGATTTGAATTAGATGGAATAAAAGTAGTAGACTCTGTTTTCTCTTTCTGTTCAAAGTCTTCAATGGTTTGATCTTCAAAGAAGATAACATCTTTGCTTCTCACATTTTTCTTCTCCTTTGGATCCTACAACCTATAGCCAAACTCATCTTCTTCAGAGCCCAAGAAAATACATTGTTTTGTCTTGCTGTCGAGATTAGACCTTTCATCTCGAGGAACATGTACAAATGCTCTGCATCCAAACACTCTCAAGTGTGCATAAGAAACATCCTTTCCTTTCCAAACTATATTTGGAACATCAAATTCAAGGGGAACTGATGGAGAAAGGTTGATCATGGCAACTGCAGTCTTCATTGCCTCACCCCAAAAAGACTTAGACAGCTTTGCATGAGAGAGCATACATCTAATTCTTTCAACAATGGTTCTATTCATTCTCTCAGCCGCTCCATTCTACTGTGGAGTCTTAGGAACTGTCTTCTCTAACTTGATACCATGTTCCTTACAGTACTTCTCAAAAGGACCTCTGTATTCACCACCATTATCAGCTCGAACACATTTAAGCTTTCTACCAGTTTCTCTTTCAACTCTGACATGGAAATCCTTAAAGACATCAAGCACCTGATCTTTGGATTTCAAACAAGTGGCCCAAATTTTCCTGGAGTGATCATCAATAAAACTAACAAAGTACAATGCACCTCCAAGAGTCTTATCAATCATAGAACAAACATCAGTATGAACTAAATTAAGAATATGTGATCTTCTATGTGAAGGTGATATTTGATATGCAACTCTAAGCTGTTTACCAACTAAACAATGAGTACATGTGTTCAAGTTCATACCTTTTAAAGGAAGTTAGTTCTTCTTAGCAAGGATGCCAAGACCTTTCTCACTTAAATGTCCAAGCCGCTTATGCCATAAATCAGTAAAGCAATCTTGAATTGCATTCACCTCCCCTTTGATCACCTTGGCTTGTGACATGTAAAGACCCATCTTCTTCCCTTTAGCAACAATTAAAGAATTTTTGGAGAGCTTCCATTTACCATCTCCAAAGTAACTGTGATAGCCTTGTTCATCAAGAGTACCTGTAGAGATCAAATGTAGGTGCATATCGGGTACATGTCTAACATCTTTGATTATCAACTTGCATCCAGTATTGGTTTCCAACAAAATATCTCCAATGCCCACAACACTAGCCATCCCTTGATTTCCCATCCTAACTTGACCAAAGTCACCAGCCGTGTAGGATGTGTAAAAATCACGTCGGGGTGTAACATGGTAAGAAGAAGCTGAATCTGCAACCCATGTGGTATCCTGATATGCAAGGTTAACACAACCATCATCACAAATAATGGCAACATCACCATCAAATACAACTGTAGTTTTACCATTCTCTTCATTCCTGTCTTCATCTTTTTCCTTCTGATCTCTTTTATACTTTCTACAGTTTTTTTGAATATGCCCAGGCTTGTCATAATAATAACACTTAAATCCCTTCCTTGACTGAGATCTTCCTCTTGGCTTCCATTTGCCTTTTCTATTGCTAGATTCTCTATCTTGTTTGCCGTGAGAGAACCTACTTTGACTTCTCCCTCGACTTTCTATAATAAGTGCATGAGACTCGGAAGTGCTTGTCCCTTTCCTCCTCTTTTCTTCATTGAGGATACAATCCTTCACTGTTTTCAAAGTGATCTCTCCATTCGGAGTAGAATTGCTAAGTGACACCACCAAAGTCTCCCAACTATCCGGCAATGAACTCAATAGGATTAGTGCTTGCATCTCATCAGCTAGCTCAAGATCCATCAATGACAGTTGATTTAAAAAACCTTGGAATTCATTTATATGCACTGAAGCATTTTCACCATCTCTATACTTCAAATTCACAAAGTCTCTAATTACAAAAACCTTGTTTTGTGCACTCTCTTTGGCAAATGTTTCTTCCAACATCTTCCAAACTTTATAGCAGTCATGTTCTTGAGAAATATGATTAATGGACTTAGAGGATACCCATTTTCTAACATTAGCGGTAGCCTTTTTATTAAGCCCCTTCCATTTTGCATCATCCATTTCATCAGGCTTTACTCCTTTACATGCAATCGGCAAAGCCAAATCATTGCAATATAAGTGATCCTCCATCATTGTTTTCCATAGAAAATAATTTGAGGAAGTGAGCTTTATCATGCCTGAATCTTCCTTTTCCATTTTAACTGCACAAGAATTTCAATCTACACAACTAGTGCTCTGATACCACTTGTTGGGAAAAGAACTCAATAATAGGGCACCAATTTAGCGGATTACCAATCAAGTCCCAAACTTTTTTCCCTCTTTGTGCAATCAAATTATGGGATCAAACAATCAACAATATAATACAAATAATCAAACACATCAACACCAAGATTTTTACGTGGAAAACCCAATGCGGGAAAAAACCACGGGACTGTAGTCCACTTAAAACTTCCACTATCACAGATAATGGGTTCACAATATTCTTCCTCAGATTCAACTAAGGGCTACAACATATATCATCAAGAACAACCTATTCTTGGAATACAACAAGATTAAAGAGAACAAAGTTTGAGAAAAGGCTCACAATACTGACAGCCCCGTTTTCTGTATAACTCATCAACTTTCACAACTCCAATATTCAATCCAACCGTTCAGAATGAAGATTAATGTGTTTAGAAGCTGTTGTCTAAATCTCAGCTCGATCCAACGGTGAAAAAGCTGGAAATCAAAGAATGAAGATAGATTGTTCAGCAGCCACCACTTTTTCTTTCTCCTTCACTTTTCTCTTTTTGTCTCTTGTTAAGTATAAAACCCTAATACCACTTTATTTTTTTAAGTGATGTGACAGGCCCCCCTTTTAATTTAAATGGTGCAAGACCACACAACACAAAGGACGTTCGTTTTGATGGGAAAATTGGTTAATGTATACATAATGCCAAAATAATATATGTAATTGTACGTACAATTGATGATACAACCCTTAATATGATAGGGAGTTTTTTTTTTTGAATTTTTATTGGAAAAATTTAATTTTAAAATATTGGTATGATGGTTAAGAAAATTAGTTTTTTATTCTTAGATTCAAATCACAAAAAAGAATGTAAGAGGATTTATTAAATTCTTATGATGCATTAGATAGATACAAAGTTATGCTTTTAAAATTAATAGTAAATATTCTTATGCTGTATTGTTTAACTAGTGGAAATTAACTCATTGAGATTTGACATTATATAATTAGCTAGCAAGGTCGATGATGAACCTATACTCAATATCTTCTACCTTCAAAATTTGACGATTTTCTTTCTGACAAAAAAGAAACAACCTGTTCTTGTTTATTAGGTTTTCAAGGAGGTCCCCATTTGGTTGGGCTGGTAACAGATAATTAGTTCTTAGCTATCGTTGCATGATGTCTCAAATTGGTCGTGTGTGAGTACACAAGATAAGATCATGGGCTGCCCAAATAATTGTTGCGTTCTTGGTGAAAGCTTAAAAACTGAATTCACCTGGAAAATGAGATACGATCTTATGAAATAGTTATTACACACACATAGATTTGTACTGATTACTTTATTAATTTGATGAAGCAAAGTCTAGTCTGGGTAGCTTCGACTCTGTTCTAACCGACCTTAATTTTAGCATGGGAAGATTCTTCACATGTATGTCAGCATGAAATTCCCTGAGCCGAGAAGTCATCTTCACGATCTAAGCTTGTGTACGAAGTTCCATATTCTGTAATAAGAGACAACCCACATGCCAACGAGACATGATCGATCTCTTCTGCATGGAGGATCCGAGACATGTTAGCTTTTGTCAGGATCAACCCTACATTGGGATTACCGTTTTGATGACCAAATAATATTCATCTAGATTTGAATAGTTTCCCTCACACTGCTCCCTGGAGGAATCATATTTACATTAATCCAATGAATTGTAAAACCCCATCATACATATATATCTCTACTTTCCGAAGCAACGAAAGCTTGTAAAACTTCAAAAACACCAATGGGTTTGAAAACAAGATAGGGTGAATCCTAGAGAATCTATACACAAACATCCGAAAAACTAAAGCAAGTCCCTTGTTGGAAATCTGAATGAAGAAAGGGACATATATGCTTGCTGTGTTTTTGAATGATTGATTCGGACAATCATGGAGTACAGCATGGAGAGGGACTAGCACTCAGGTTATAGATAGTGCTTTTGTGACACTGGTTTGGGTCCACATTTGATCATAACTAAGCCATGCTAGCTAGATGTTATGGCTGTGTCAATTAGTTTTTCAAATATCTAAAATGTAACATCAAACAATCTATGCAAGTTCATTTGAATACCATTGACCTCTATTGTGTCAGCACATCTATTGATTAGCAGGGTTGCTACAATATCGATGTAAGAGCGAATGTAAATACAAACGATAAAAGCATGTAAAAAAATTATAATCATGATAATTTTATTCATAATCTATTTTATATTATTAATAGAATAATCTCATCAGAGATTCATGTATTGCAAGTCGTAAGCCCACTTATTTTTTTATTATATTTACTCTTTAGAATTTTTTTCAAAGACTTAGTCCACCGATAGTTTCATATGTAATTATTATTGACGAAGTCTTGTAATTTTTTCCCAACTTTCTAAAACATTTCGAATGATATGTTTCATCAGTCACTCCGCCTGCAATTCAGATTTTATTGGTGATTCCATTCACTTTTGTATTTAATTGTTTTTTTGAAAAATCAATAAATACAATATTGATGGATTGGCCAATGATATTTGAAAGTCTGAGTATTTTTTTTCCAAATCTTTTGAACTTTCCAAGGGACTTATTCCCTTGATCATCTCGTTTGTAATTCAAATTTCATTAGTGATTTTGTTAGTGTTGTATTTAATATTTATTTAAAAAATAAACAAAATATAAAAAAACATAATATTTATAATTAATTTGAAAAATATTGCTGACTAAAATTTATCTAGTGGAAAAATTATGGAAGAGGAGGAGGAGGCGAAGACAAATTTTTGCTTGGATCAGGTGGACAATGAGGTAAACCAAATGTACTAGTGAGGTTTGACAATAACTCCTCGTACAATTGCCTAAGTTTACCCATCTTGGACCTAAGTTAGGCCCAATCAAGATTGAGTTGAGTTGTCTCAACACTTAGCTAGGATGTTTGAGTTTCAACTTGTTCTCATAAAATCACCTAAATGGATGAAGATGAGGAAATCGAACCTGAATGCAAGGAACCAACACTATATACTTTATGACTTGTCTATTTATCCTTGGTTGTAATGTTTGGGGTATTATAAATTTGATTTATATCAGGTTCACCAGACAATCCAACCTGCAACCATAAACTCAGATCAAGTTCCAAATAAGTCGAAGGATCATTCTCGTATCTCTCTTGGTATTATGTGTTTCCTAAAAAAAACTAGTCAACAAATTTTAAGAAATAATAAACTAAAAAATATATTGAAATCCAAATACTATGAACTTTTGAGCTCAGTTATCCATAAATTGTTGAATCCCTTTAAGACATGCAAATGTTTGTTATTCTCGACCACATCTTCCCAAACTAGAAGACCTCTTTCTTATGGATATTTTTATTTTATTTTTTTTGCATCTCATTATAGAATTCACACATCCTATATGGTTTATTAAGATAATGAAAAATAAGATTCAACATTTAAAATGTATAATAATTAGAATTTAATTTTACCTAATGACACTGTGATTCTCCCATAATCTCCTTGCAACAACATTGTTATCCGTTTTCTATTTCTTTTCTTGCATGTTAATTTTATGAAATGATTAATTCATTAAAATTTTAAAAACTAACTAAATTAAAGTAATAATAAACAAAATAATTAATATATATACTAAACATGAACTTTTCAAACCAAACATAAATGATAAGCTTCTTTTTAGAATTTTAAAAACTTGACTCCACTGAAATAAAGGAAATTTCATCAATGATTTCATTGTTGATGTTATCATGTGAGCAGTGTCCATATTTTTAAACCTGAAATTTCATTCATTCATTGAAATTAATTATTCAAAAGTTGTCCATTGCTATTTATTTTTTAATTGTACAAGAAAGGAACACCAAATATTATATATCTTGCTCATTACTTACAACTTACAGGTCAAGCTTCCACTAGACCAAGTGTATATACCATGCTTATACGGGACACCTTCTATATGATGCGACATCGTACTCGATGAGCTTAGATTTAAAGAGGGTGCAAGTGTCTAAGATGCTTGGTCATATATCTATTTTTAATTGGTTAGGAAGAACGTTCAATGACAACAAAAAAACATATATTACCACTATTTTCTAAAATGAGTGGTTTTTTATTTTCTATATGCGAATTTTACTTGCATCCTCCAACAAGTAACCATCCCATATAGAGGAAAATCAATGATAGTAAACATCAAAGTTTCATTCATTTAAAAATTCAATTTTCTCGAGACATCTATCATAACCTGGTTTTTTACTCTCTATTTTCAATATTTTTACATCATTTTTTGTATTTTCTACATCATCTCAAAAGGTTTTAGTGTGGTCAACTTTAAACATGCTTACTTTTAAATTATTGATCAATTTGATTTTTTTTTTAAAAATGCTCCATCGAGAAATTGCCTTACCCTGTAACACGCCATTTCTATACCCTTTAATTGCACCATTACCTTACATGTAACACACTATTACCTTACTTGTAATACATCATTTCTTGCAGTGCAACTCCCTATTTGTTGCAACATGTAATTTTATTTTTCCAGACTCTATATATTGTGAAAAGAGCAAAACAAGAGGGGGGCAAAACAAGAGGGGGGGGGGGGGGGGGGGGGCATAGAACGAAGAAAGAAAAAAGGAATGGGAAAATTAACGAAGAAGAGATAACACAATTTGACCATAGACCATTTATTATTCCCTTCAACCATTAACAAGCTACATTGCCCTCCTTCTTTTCCTTGCGCTCTCCAATGATAACAACAATTGTTGTACTTCTCGTTCGGTGAAAGCAACAGTAGCAACAACTACAACACTTCTTTTTTTATCTGGTGGTATAACAACAACAACTGCTGCACTTCTTTTTCTTCTCCAACGACAGCAGTAGTTGTTGCACTCTTTCTTTTTCAACGGTGACAATAACATCAACAACATTTTTTTTCTCCAGCGACAGCAGCAATAGGTAACATTGCCCTCTCCCTGTTGCAGCTACTGTTCACTACAAGTGAACAATAGGAAGTGAATTAATTCACTACCAATTATTCACTTACATGTAAACAGGAGGCATGTGACTGGGTTGTATGTAGTGTCTAGCCCAGTCCAAAAAACTAATGTTTGTTTCAACCCATTTAATCGAGTCAGCCTAACTTAGAAAATATTTTAATATGAAGAATATAAATCTACATTTAAAAAATACAAAAAAAAACATTTTATTTTTGTGCGTACGACCGAATCCTAAAAAACTTTTTAAGAATATTTTCACAAGACAAAAAATAACTGCATCTTTCCTTATATTTTAGAATGCAAAATGAGATATCATAACCAGTTTATGAGTATCCGTTAGAGTTCGACTAAAATATAAAAAATATTTCAACAACTATTTAGTTCATTTTATTTAGGTGTAGACTTTGATATTTAGAGTGTAAAACTACATTGTAAAATACAACCTTAGATATTAAAAAGACAATAAATGCAATGCTAATATTTGGATTTTAGGACAATTATGGTTTTTCGACTCAATGAGGTAGAGACTCACTTACGATGAGAGATATACTTTGAACCTTAAAAAGACCAATAAATAGAAATCTAACCTAGATAAACAATCAAACAACGATGCAACTTTTTTTAGGCAGGGTGCACTGGGGATGATGTATTTTTTCCTTGCACAACAAGCCCCTTACCCGGACTCTCCTAGATCATTAGATTTTTTAGTGATCTCAATACTAGATGACAACTCTTTAAAAATTATAATTATAATTTTATGATTATAAAAAACTCTTTTCCACGCCCCCTGTCTTCAGGGATGACCGTAAGTGAAAAACAACTGTCACGACAACATCAAACATCGAAGTCCTAAATAACCATAATTGTGTTACCTCATCAATCAATAGTTGAAGAAAAACATTTATATTCCTACTTATACTCTTAGGAACATATATGACCATAGACAAGAACATGAATATGGTGTAAGAAATGATCTGAATGGATTTAATCCCTTTATACATAACTTAAAATATATGGTTTATGGTTCCATTAAGAGTAAATGATGTACCTTATTAAGTTGCTTATAGACTTCACCATCGAAAATGTGCATTATGATTTCATCCACCACTTTATATGAACCATACATGCCATATTTTCAATAGTCTTTAGAGACAAATAAATTTTATATGTGATCTATAGAGTATCAATAGTCTTTTCCTTGCTAGTTTTATATTTATACCAAGCATTCCTACAAATTCTGCACTCTAGCAAGCTTGATTTTCTTGATAGTACAAAATCTAAAAGTCTAGAAACATAGTTTTTTATTATCTTAGGCCCATGGTTTTATAATGGATTTAGTAGCATAAAAATTCTCTTTTAGCCTATTCTTATAAGGTAAAATGTTTTTCTTTAATTCAATAAGTTTGTCATAATCAACCTTATTCAATCTATGATTGAACTTGATGGTGAACATTTATGTAATGACTGATAATTTATTGTATTTTAAATTACACCTATTCCATAATAGTTCATTAGAATCTTTCAAAAGATTAAACAATTTGGACGAGTCTGTATTAGGTTCTTTATTCATGATTAAATATTCACATACATCACCATCATTCATTCTTATTGCATCTTTAATCATACTCCTATAACATCATTTACAATTTTATAGACATTGTTAGAACTAAAACTTGACCCAAACATCCTTTCCACCATGGTCTCGTATCTTTATGTGAAAAATAACAACACAAATATTGTTTTCAAGAACCCTTTTTATAGAATATTGGATTGATCTAGTGAACCCAGTTTAACCTTTTAAATTTATTATCCAGATCATAAGACCGAGATAATCTCGTGATAAACAAGTTAAAACAAATTTTGAAACCTGAATTTCAATTATAGTCAACCCTTGTTAACTTATCAAACTCATAAACATGATTGAGATAGCTATATAAAAAATAAATCAAAACACATTATGAAACTCAATTTTCAAAAAAAATCTAATGCTGAAGGATAAAATTGAAAAAATAAATCAATTCAATAAAGGAAACAATAAAATACCTGAATCAACTTGATTTGATCCGCCAAGCTCGTAACCTAGATAATAAGACCAATATCATATCATAGAAATCAAACTAAAAGAAATTATAATGTCTAATTTCCAACAAACCAAATATGACCAAATTCCAAATTAACCAAATGTGAAAGGATGCAAATTGTTGGAAAAAAACAACTAAAAAGATTAAAAAAAAAAACTTGAGCCAACTGTTAAACTTGCGATCCAGTTCATGCGACTAGGATAAGTAAACTCATTGAATAATAAATTTAAAAACCAAAAAACATGAAATTCAAGAAGAAGAAAAGGCACTATTCAAGTGAACAATGAATTGTGTTGAGGGAACAATAAATTTCACTCAAATTAGTATATGTTAATATTCATCCTAGTTGTTAAAAACTAGTCAAAAGTACTATAAAACAAAAGGACAAAGCCATTGCCCATGTTTTACAAGTATTTTTGCCTAGAAAACATTTAGGAAAATCATATAGTTTAAAGATTTGTTAATGACATTTACTACTCATAAGTCACTTGTGAAATAACCTCACACAATTTATAATAAAAGGCAAAGAGAGAAAAAGAAGGAAAGGAAGAGATACTAGAGGTGCACTCTAAATTTGATGATGACATTACTCATATTGTTGAAAAGATCCTGATAAGATAAATATTACAACACCAAAAAATATCATCAATGATGAATGAAGTGGGTCACATGATTTGCCTAAAGGTTGTAGGGTTAATATGCCTTTGAGTGGTTTGTGTGTCTCATCGTTAAGAACCTTCATTGATGTTGTTGAATTTGTCTTGTTGAGATCTTTATAATGAAACTACTAGTTTCATCATCAACGTTTGGTGTGTCTTTGAGATTTATTTTTCTCTGTGTAATTTATGAAAAAGAGAGGAAAATGAAAAAATGTGAAAAAAACTTAAAAACACACTAAGCTGAGATGATGACACCATCATTAGCATAAAAAAATCTTGGCTAGACAAATCTAGCAACACTAACACGGGTCACAAATGGTGATCAGAGTGAGCCATATGTGCCATCTAAAAACAAGTGAGCCCCATCACCTTTAGGTGGCTCGTGTGAGCCATCTCGTTCACCAATTGATGATCTTTTTTAGTGTAGTTGAATTTGTTCATTAATATATTTTTTACTATACCAAAAATATCATAATAAAATTTAGATATATTTTTAGTTTTTTTCTCCCTCTTATCTTTTTATAATAAATGCTAAACTATTTTTAATAATTTTAAAAAATTGCTAATAACAGATAATGTAACTTGAGAGTGATAAATAAATATCATTTGTACTCTCTAAGCTCTAATATTTTAGATTATGATATTTTTTTTCAAAAAAATATTCATATTAAAAAAATGCAAGATCTATAATTAATATTGTATTAATTCTCTCGTTTTATGTTTGTAATCATTGCAAATATCAGGGAATGATTATAATAACCGATAAAATATCAACAAAATTAGGCGGGATATGTCATTTGTCCCATGAAAAAAGAAAAGAGAAGTTGACAGTGACAGACCAGAGAGAACATAAAAGACAGAGCCCGTGGATCGAGAGAGGGAACGGGTAGCCCGAGAATCTGCCCGATATGAAAATCATAAGCTTCTGTCGTTTTCTGCTGCGCGGTATGAATCAGAAAAGGTTCGGGCAGATCATATTTCGGAATTTGGACAAATCTCGCTGCTTCGACGACACGCTCGGTCAGGCACGCAATTTGTGTACTTTAACAGTTACAGGTAGGAATTGCAATTTCATTACAGAATGAATAAATGTTTACATAAATAGTAAATAATATATAAATATTGTTAAATATCATCCAAACCTAATCCTAATCCAATATGTATAGGTAACACAATTTGTTTTTTTTAATATATGCAATACTTATTTTTATTTTATATAAATAGTACTTTAATAATTTCTATAAAAAAGCCAATGGATATGTATAAATATTTAAATGTTTAAGGGGTTGATTAATGGATATAATTAAATCTTTATCCAATAATACCCATCTCCATCCCTACATATATACAAAATGAATGTTTTGACAACTTAAATTTCATCATTTATTTAAATATTATCTAATAACAAGTCCCAGACTGTCAAAATCATGATTTTGACACGACACGAAATTGATTTTTGATCTCGGATCATAAAATCAGATCGTAAAATTGTACGTAAAATATTTCCATACAAAAATCATAAAATCACAACTAAAATTGTGTAGGTAGAAAAATCATAAAATCTCAAGTAAAATATTTCTGAATACAATAAATATAATTATGGTCATAAAACTTCATTAGTTAAGGTTAATACATTACAAAATAATTATGTTAATAGAATTTTATTAGGTAAAAACTAACAAATTTAAAACAAATATTCTGCTGACATGCTATGTAAACTAAAATTAACCTTAATACCGTCATCTTCCTCACTATTTCTAATACATTAATCAAATTATTACTATTGAAAGGATTATTAGTATTACTACTAGTACCAATATCGATATTATTAGTACTAGCTTCAACTCCAATAAATTATTTCAATATCAGCACATGAAAATGATCTAAAAACACCAAAAATTTAATTTAAAGTAAAACATAAAAATAAATAATTTATTTTTTTCAAAAATTTTAAAGTTAATATTTAAATCAATACATGAAAATCAAGAATTTTTTTATTGTCTAAGTGAATTTAAACCATAACAAGAGCGCGCGGGGGGGGGGGGGGGGGGGGGGGGGGGGGGGGGATAGGTTAAAGATTTGCATGAATTAGTCTGATATCGATTTTACGATGTGGTCTGATTTTATGATTCTGACCAATTTAAATGATTTTACTCCGATTTTAATGAGGTGTGATTTTTTTACCCGATTTTACCAGGTTGTTGTTTTTTAATAGTAAAATTGTATCACTATTTTGACAACAATGATAAATCCCTCAATTATTTTATTTAAGGAGTACTTGCTTGTTAAGCCAAATTTCACATGCATGCATGTGATTTCATTTTAAGCACGAAAATAAAGTTTTTCATTATAAAATATAATATCCTAATGTTCTTTTTCATTAATATCTCTTAAAAATTTGCTAACGGCAATGCAAATGGAGTGATGTAGTAAAACATAATTAAAAAATCTGCATGGTCAAAGATATGCAAAATAGTATAGAAAATAATATACATGAGTAATTAATTTGGTTTCATCAAGTTGAAATAAAAAAAATAAATTGAGTACATAATGGTGGGAGGGTTTCGAAAAACAGGATTTGAAATTTGAATAATTTATTAGAAAAGAAAACTAGATATGAGAAAAAATAAACATTATTGTGGGCATGATAAGTAAGAGAACGACCTTATATAGTTACGGTTTATAAGTGTAATTGAGATTATTTTTATAAATATTTTTTGTTCAGAAATGTATTAAAATAACGTGTTTTTATTTTTTTTTAATATTTTTGATAATAACACATGAAAATGATCTAAGAATATCAAAAATATTTAATTTAAAATAATTTTTAAAAAAAAAAAACACTTTTGAAACACATTGCTAAACAGGAAAATAGTTTCAAACCAATGGCATTATGCAATTGAGAGATTTGATTGTCAAGTTATTGATAACTGAATTATGAAATTGCAAGAAATTGTCTTCTAGATAGTGGTTTGAAATGTCTATCATACTGTATTATGAAATTGCAAGAAATTATTTTTACTTTATATGGTGTTTTGTTTTAATTGGTTATATGAAATAAATATTGGTTACGAATTTTAGATGATTTTTTAAGAGATTCCACAATCTATTCCATTAGAAAATATTAATAAATCATGAGTAATTAAAAACGAGATTAGCCACACAATTACAATAAAATAGTATAATTTCTAACCTTTTGCTATTTCACCAAAATTAGCTAACTTCATTGATTGAGCCAATGAGAATAAGACTTGATTTTTTTTTTTTTGATATGAGAAAAAAACTATTTTCCAGAAAATATACTTTGTGGGGTTAGGTGAGCGAGTAAAATCTCAGCTGTTTTAGACTCTTACAAGAAATGTATGTCCTAACTTGAATTCGAAATTTGTTGTACAGATTTTAAACCTCTTATCATCCCGCTACATCCTATTATTATAGATTTGACAATCATAACATCAGGATGTATAATTATGAAGATATTTGTTATGAAATATTGATCTCTGTATTATCTTGAAATGCAAGTGGTAGGTGAACTCTGCATGATCATCACAATCTCCATATGCAGATAGTGGATTGACGAATGGTTCCTCAAAAAACAGACAAGAAAACATGTAGACCCCATCTTCTCTTATCCATCAACCCCATGTTTCGTACCCGCATCTTCTTCTTTGTTATTTGTCTTTTATTTTCCATTTACACGGTTGAAATCTTATTCTTACCACCTTCGAAATCAAGCAAGCTAATTTCTGATTCACATTGTCATCATATGATCTACTATTGCTGGCCTAGCATTAAGACATTGCTTGTCAATTCATATAAACTTTTTATTAGTAGTTAACATCAACCGATTTGCAATTTGTCTTGTGTGCTTGTTATTAGGTGAAACTGTGTTAGATGCAAACCAAATATATATTACAAGCACAACTTTTACTACTATAAAGTCCATATAGGTGAGGTCCCCTCGCAAACTTCATCATGAAATTCGTCTTAAATGTGAGCCAATTGAAGTGAGCAAGCAATCAAATCTAGTACAAATCTGAGGTATCCACAATACCACAACTTCTTGTCCCTCCCTCCTTATCCACGACCACTTCTGCTGTTAATTTGTTGAAGACAATATTAGATTAAGGAAGCGTTTACTGTTTTTGAGTCGTTGAACAAGATTTCATTAACTAGGTACAATAGGGAAGCAGATATATGAATCGGATAATTTTAAGCGTCACAAGGAGTTTGCGCAAAAAATATATTTTTGCTAATTAACATATTTTCACGTTGTTTTATTAGGGCATTTTCGTGCAATAAAGCGCTTAAAGATGCAAATGCTGCATGCATGTGAATAATTATACACTTGTGAATCATTGGATCTGGATTAAACGACTCAACGTGTAGCACACGATGGCTATCATATCTTGATTTTTGGTAGTGTCCGTGGGGAAGACTGAATTCTAGCCGTAAGTCTCGGCAGTGGCTTTATACAGTATACTTGGGGGTGGAGCCATCAGCTTTACACCTCTTTTAATGATGGTTTTTGAACAGCATCTTCAAGAAAAGAGCAACAAGTTCCCGAAAAAAAGATTATTCATTTAGAAAACTTGATTACTATAATCATTATGAACGCTCTCCTGTTGCTAACTCACACTCTTCTTTTGCTAATGATTTTATGTAAAGAGTGCTACATGGCAAATAATTGTGCTGAAACATAACGCTGTTGAGGTCATGGGACTGGTACTAGAGCCTATTTATTATATTAAAAAAGGAGCCAATCTCCATTATTGAGATAACAGGAGCCAATCTAATTACAAAAACGCACTCTTTATCTTTCCATATACAGATTAATTAATCGATCCAAAGCTGACTTGATTCTTAAAATATCCAAGCTCCCATTTCAAGAAAATTTAATAATAGTAATGATGCACAAGACATGTGCACAGCATTCGGAAGTTTGAGAAATCCAATAAGTTTAAGAAACACTTGGATTGAAAGACATGAAATCCACTCTCGTCATTCAATGGTGTATTTTGCTTAATGAACAAGATTTACCTTTATAAAGAAAATGAATGCGTTGTAATTTGATCTGTAGGACCATCTTGCGTCAGAAAACTTAATAATCTTGTCATTGCTGGGCAATCTCTAAAGTCTGATGATATTATCATTTACATTCTTGCTAGTTTAAGATTTGATTATGTATCTCTTGTAACCAACCACAATCTATTCTCGTGATGACTCACTCATATTTATAAAGGTTTACTCTATGTTACTTAATTGTGAGGCACGTATTCAGCACCACTCACAACTTGTTCCTATCTCTCAGGCTTCAGTTCATGTTGCTTCATGATTACAACCTATCTATGAAAATCATGGCCGTGAAAACTTCTCTTAAATAAATGGCATGGGGTGTAATTTTGTCAGTCATCTAACAGACATATTCATTATTCACAATCTTAATATATGTGGAGAAGACTATATTGGCAGTGATCAAATTGATGATGATTCAGGTTTGTATATCACTCGTACTAGTAATATTCTATCCACATCTTCAAAATCCTTTGTCCTTGACAACATTTTTGTAATTCCCCAAATAATTTTTTTTATCCTAGTTCAAATATTTACTCATGATAATAATGTTTATTTATATTTCAAGAAACTTTCTTTTTCATTAAGGATTACTCAAGGAATGTCATGTACAAAAGTTATACCAAAGATGAGTTATATTACTTTTCACACTATCCCCAACAAATTAAGCATTCAACATTTCAAAGTATCTATTTTATACAAAGGAAAATATTTCTCATTCATAACTTGTTGTCAAAAAGGATCAAGAATTGTCTCTTTATATGAAGAAGGCTAAAAAGGCAATGAATAAAAGCTAAAAAGAAGTAAATGATAAAGAATAGCAAGAATAAACAAAGTTTGGTAATTGTGTGGACTTACAAATATGTATGGATTGGTTGAACACGAGGGACTGTAGAGGAACATGGTGTTTCAGGTGAGTTAGAGAGTAAAATGCCATTACCTGCAAAATAATTAGTACAAATTAGTCGAACACAAGGAAAGGTATTTGAGATACTAGGAACTTGGGATGATAAACTATCAGAATCCACATGATTTATACTAATAAGATTAAATCTAGTTAAGTTCTAAGGAGTGGATGGAATAGAAACGAAAAGTATATGCTCGAGAAAGACAAGATGACGAGAAGCACAAAGTTTTTAAGTTATGGGATCAAAATAATGATACTCCTTTTTACCTTCACCATAACTAAGAGATACAAAAATAACATATTGAAATAATTACTTTTTGTGTTCTACATGGAGAAGAAGAACAAAACAAGTACAACAAAATCTCTATTGAAAGAATAATCAGGGGTATACCCATACAACTTTTCAAAACGAGATAAACCTGAAATATTAAAAGACAAAATTATATTAGTCAAACTTATAGCAGTAAGAACAACTTCACCTCAAAACTCACTATGAATTGAAACAGTCAACAAGAAAAAATGAGCAATTTCAACAATGCCATTTTCTCCAGAGTATGTATACACAAAATTCTCTAAAAAATCCATCTAAAGTGAACAACTCACATAATTTATTAAAGGTGTATTCCCCACCGAGATCATACTTAAAACATTTGATAACAATAGAATGTTATGTTTTAACAAGATCTTAAAAAGTTGTATATATCTCAAAGAATTTAGAATGATATTTCATTAAATAATCCTATCAAGGTCCCCATATATTAGAATAAATCAAAGTAGATGGATATTGAAGAAATACACAATATATTGAACAATGTTTTATTATTGTGCTCTGCTTTGAAACAATGACAGAGATGAGCTTAAATAGGCTACAAAGGTGTATGTACATGGAAAGGAAAAATACAATGCTGAATTAGAGAGATCTACAGATTTGATATAATCCTTGCACTGATTTGGAAGATTAGTGGGATGCTAAATAAGGAATGCAGGTAACGGCTTGATTTTCCACACTCCCCCTCAAGCCGTATTATAGATATTGATCATTCCAAGTTTCTTTATCAGGTCTTCATATTTACTTCGGGCAAGAGCTTTCGTGAGAATATCGGCAGTTTGGCAATGTGTAGGAGTGTAGCTGACTTCAAAGACTCCTTGTTCAATCTTTTCTTTGATTAAGTGACGATCTATCTCCACATGCTTGGTTCGATCATGATGGACTGGGTTTTTAGCAATACTGATGGCAGCTTGATTGTCGCAGTGAAGTGTAATAGGATATTTAACTGGAACCCGTAATTCTTCTAACAGTCTTTTCAGCCAAATTCCCTCGCAAATGCCTTGTGCCATAGCCCGAAATTCTGCCTCTGCGCTGCTACGGGCTACAACTGGTTGTTTTTTGCTTCGCTATGTAACCAAGTTTCCCCAAACAAAAGAGCAGTAACCAGAAGTTAATCTCCGATCAGTTACTGAGCCTGCCCAGTCTGCGTCTGAATATATGTCAATTTCTCTGTTCGTAGTTCTTTGGAAGAAGAGTCCTTTTCCTGGTGTCATCTTGAGATATCTCAATATTCTGGTGACAGCGGTCATGTGTTGCTCTGTAGGATCATTCATGAATTGACTTACCATGCTTACAGGAAAGCTGATGTCTGGTCTTGTGTGGGAAAGATAGATGAGTTTTCCAACAAGACGTTGATATCTTCCTTTATCAACTGGAGCACTTCCATCTTTTTCCCCTAATTTGACGGTTGTATCCATAGGAGTTTCCGCAGGTCGACATCCTAGCATTCCTGTTTCATTGAGTAAGTCTAGAATATATTTGCGTTGAGAAACTACTATACCTTTCTTTGACCTGGCGATTTCCATCCCGAGAAAGTACTTGAGGTTTCCCAGATCCTTGATCTCAAACTCCTTCGTCAATGAAGTTTTCAGTGAGTCAATTTCTTCTTCATGATTCCCTGTTAAAATTATATCATCAACATATACAATGATAATAGCCAACTTACCTTCTGAAGAGTGTTTCACAAACAATGTGTGATCGGATTGACATTGGCTGAATCCATACCCTTTGACTGCTTTAGTAAATCGATCAAACCAGGCCCTCGGTGATTGCTTAAGACCATACAAAGATTTTTGAAGTCTGCATACCTGGTTGGAATTCCATGTCATCTTCAGTCCAGTGGGTATGTCCATGTAAACTTCTTCCTCTAAGTTACCATTGAGGAAGGCATTTTTTACGTCGAGTTGGTGAAGTGGCCAGTCAAGGTTAGCTGCCAACGATAGCAATACACGGACAGTGTTGAGTTTGGCAACTGGAGCGAACGTTTCTTGGTAATCAATACCATATGTTGAGTGAATCCTTTGGCAACTAATCTCGCCTTATACCTGTCCACATTTCCATCTGCCTTGTATTTAACTGTAAAAATCCACTTACACCCAACCGGTTTCTTACCTCTTGGAAGGTCAATAATTTCCCACGTGTGGTTCTTTTCCAGTGCTTGAATTTCCTCATCGACTGCAGCCTTCCATTTGGGAATTTTTAAGGCTTCCTGAATATTTTGAGGAACTTGTATATCTGTGATGCTGGAAGTAAAAGCACGGAAAGTGGGTGATAACTTTTCATAAGAAATAAAATTTCCAATAGGATGTTGAGTACATGTTCTTACTCCTTTCCTCCAAGCTATGGGCATATTAAGAATTTCTCTTTCAAACTCAGAATCAGCAGTGGAAATAATATTATCTGAAATAGAAGTGTTGTTACCTGGGCTTGAATCAGCATTCGGTTCAGTCTCATGGGTCTGTTGAGCGAATGTTCCTTCTGGATCCTCTCGGCAGTGCGCCGTTTCCCTTGAGTCAACCATTGATTCGTGCTGATCACTTAATTCTGGTGGTATGGCTTCAGGTGTTATGGGCTCAGGTGTGATTGGTTGATCGGCTGTGATGGGTGAAATGGAAGTGGATTCTTCGGGATTCCAAAATTGATATTCCTCAACTGGAGTCTCCCCCTGAATATCGGTTTTGGGATAGTAGGGTTGTCTTTCAAAGAATGTGACATTCATTGAATTGTAGACTTTCCTTGTGACTGGAGAGTAACACTTGTATCCCTTTTGATTTGAAGAATAGCCAAGAAGAATGCACTTAATTGATCGGGGATCAAGTTTGCTTCTATGTTGTTGACTGATATGAACAAATACTGTGCACCCAAAAATTTTGGGAGGGATAGTGGAGATGAGACGAGTGGATGGAAATGATTTTAGGAGTAATTGGCAAGGTGTTTGGAATTTTAGCACTCTAGATGGTATCCTATTGATGAGGTAGGTTGCCGTAAGAACAGCTTCTCCCCAGAAAAATTTAGGAACATTTGTGGAGAATATTAGAGATCTTACCACCTCTAACAAATGTCTATTTTTCCTTTTAGCGATGCCGTTTTGTTGAGGGGTATCTACACATGAACTTACATGAACTATCCCCTCTTTTGCTAGAAATTCCCCTAAAATGAGGTTGAAGTAATCCTTAGCATTATCCGACTTTAGAATCTGTATTTTTGACTGAAATTGGGTCTGAATCATTTTTGAATTTTTTTTGAAAATTTGACCCGTTTCAGATTTATCTTTCATGAGAAATACCCAGGTTAATCTAGTATGGTCCTCTATGAATGAGATAAACCATCTAGTTCTAGTCACATTTTTTATTTTTGATGGCCCCCAGATATCACTATGAATCATTGAGAATGGACTGGATGCTTTATAGGGTTGAATTGGAAAATTGGATCAAACTTGTTTTGAAAGTTGACAGATTTCACACTCAAAAGTTTTTGGATTTTTATTAAATAAAGAAGGAAATAAATGTTGAAGATAGGTGGCACTGGGATGCCCTAACCGATAGTGCGACAATAGGATTGCACTATCTTTATTTTGGTATGGAGCTGAAAAACAATTACCACCGAATTTAGGTAGCTTTTTGGGATCGTGATTCTTGCTTAGAAGATAGAGTCCAGAACATTCCTCAGCATTGCCAATCATCTTCCCCGAATCCAGATCCTGAAACATACAACGAGTGGAGGAAAATTTAGAAATACACCTATTATCTTTAGTAAGTTTACTAATTGACAATAGGTTACAATCCAGTTTAGGTACAAGAAGAACAGAGTGAAGAACAAGATCTTTAGATAACACAACTGAACCTATACCAGTAACTTTAGTTAAAGACCCATCTGCTATTCGAACTGATAAGTTATCTGGGCAGGGTATTAAAGTATCAAATATTGTTCTATCTCCAGTCATATGGTCAGATGCTCCCGAGTCCACAATCCATGTGTATTTGTGGTCTTTCCTGACAATAAATGCACATAAAAATTTACCTTTGTGAGTTAAAAAACCGGAACCAATAACCTGCTTGGATGAAGAGTCATTCTGTGATTGTGCCGATAGAAGAGGAGATAGCAATTTTTGGAGCATCTCCATCTGCTCCTTGTTGAACGGAGTGTCAATTTGATTCGCCATTTGAGTTTGGGTTTGGGGTGGTTGCCCACTACCAATTACATGGTTACCTCGTCCTTCATATGGTTGGCGCGACTTCCAGTCAGCGGGTTTTCCATGGATCTTCCAGCATGTCTCCTTCAAGTGTCCTGACTTTCTGCAGTGATCACACCAAGGTCTTCCTCCTTTTGATCTTTGGCGATTTTCAATTGAATTGAATTGGGTCTTAAGGGCTGAGCTTTCTGTCATGTTTGATTGTTGGTGAGTTCCCATCATGAGATTTTTCCGGCTTTCTTCACGACGGACCTCAGAGAAGGCTTCTCTGAGACTGGGTATGGGTTTTGCTCCCATGATTCTCCCTCTGATTTCATCAAGATTTCTGTTTAACCCTAGCAAAAACTTAAACACACGTTTTCCTTCCACAATCTTTTTATACAACACACCATCAGTACCACAACTCCAGTTATGAATTTCAAAAGTATCAAGTTGATGCCATAGACGAGTGAGGGTATTGAAGTATTCAATTACCGTAAGATTGTCTTGGCGCAGATCATGGAGTGTGCTTTCAATTTGGATGATTTCTGATGTGTTTTCTTTGTCTGAGAATGTTTCCTTTGCCATGTCCCAGATTTCTTTGGCGGTGTCGAATGACAGAAAATTTTCCCCAATGTCTGTGGTCATGGAATTGACTAACCAAGACATGACCATGTTGTTTTCTGCTATCCACCTTTTGTAGGTTGATGCTGTTGATTCTGGTGCCGTCGAGGCTCCAGTTAGATATTCATCTTTTTCCTTTCCCCGTATGAACATCAATATGGACTGAGACCATTGCAGGTAATTTTGTCCATTCAGTTTGTGTGCTGTGATTGGAAGATGAGAAGAGGTTTCCATTTGGTGGGAGGATAAGGATGTTGATGATGGAATGGTGATATTTGAAGAAGTGGATGAGTTGGTAGCCATTCTAATGGCTAGTCCGTATTTAGGCATATACGGGATTTGAAGAAGATGAAGAGATGCAGTGTTAAACCTGCTCTGATACCATGAAGAAATACACAATATATTGAACAATGTTTTATTATTGTGCTCTGCTTTGAAACAATGACAGAGATGAGCTTAAATAGGCTACAAAGGTGTATGTACATGGAAAGGAAAAATACAATGCTGAATTAGAGAGATCTGCAGATTTGATATAATCCTTGCACTGATTTGGAAGATTAGTGGGATGCTAAATAAGGAATGCAGGTAACGGCTTGATTTTCCACAGATATGTAAATTCCCTAAGGCTTAGATGGATGCCAAAATCCCAAACTAGAAGACAAAACATGTCATACACACGGATGTCATAAATAACAACTAGAAGAGTAAGGACTCAATCTAAAAGAAGACAAATTAACACTAGCAGTTGCAATAATAATAGAAGGTAACACTTTGAACTCATTCAAAATATACAGTCCTTTATCTTTGTTGCATATCCTAATCAGCTTCTAAGACTGTATCCTTACACACAATAAGAAAAGGAGGAGAATATGACTAAATAATCACCAGAATCATATATTTTACCAACAGATATAAGATTTAATGTGAGGTTCAAAATGAGATAGACATCAAGGAGACACATATAAGATGTGATAATAGAACTAATACATGTTAAGGGTATATGAGTGCCATCAATAGTCATTAAATGAATAAAGGAGACATGGACATAAAAGATGAGAAAATTGTAAACATAAAGATGAGAAAATTGTAAACATGGGATATAAAGCGCTAGAATCCAAGATTTATGCAGAATGTGACATGTCTGAAGAACTATGAGGCAACTGACCTACAGAAAAAGAAACTTGTGATTGAGAGAAAAGAAACTTTTGAAATTACTCAACTAGAATACTAGGATCGATTAATAAACCAAATGAGATTCATGTTGCATTATTATGGTGTGGTGGTTTGTAACCCTCAAGTGATCTATGAGCATTAGATTATAATTGACTTTCAAGTTTCCAGACTTGATTTTTTTTGTCTTAGCTTAAGACAATAAGTCTTCCAATGACCCTTTCTGTTTATAAAAACTATATTTATCAAAAGGGTACCCTTATGTAAACCTTATTTTGACTACTAGAAACTGGTTTAGAAGGAGTTTTTAGCATTGAAGGATTAAAAAGAATTTCTTTTTTAGAAAAAAAATGAAGATATATTTCTTCAGCTAATAACTCGCTAACAACTAAATCAACATAGGAAAGTGGAGAACGATGCAAAATAAAACCTCTAAGTCCTTCAAAATCACTATGAAGTGCCATTAAAAAATGCATCAATTGTTATTGCTCTATACGATTAATATAGGCACCACATTCCCTTAATTCTAATGATTTAGTAAAGGCCAATTGATCCTAAAAATATTTCATGATAGAATAAAACTCATGAATACTCATATTCTTTTGGTGAAGAGCTCGTATGTCATTCTCCAAATGATACTGTTTTGTAAAATTTAATTAAGTGAATAACCTTTGTCAATGATCTCAAACTTCCTTGGTTGTCTCATACTTTGCAAATAGAATTCTCAACAGAATTATTAATCCAAATAATAATTTTTGCATTGTTTGCTTCTCACACATATATCAAAGTAGCATAACCCTCATTAATATTCTTAGGTTTTACAATAGTTTCACTAATATATCCCCATATCTTTCTACCCGTAAGAAAAGTTTTCATCACATAACTCTAGTATGAATATTATTTTTTTTATCTATCCTCATAAACTGAAGTAAATCATTTTTTTCAACAGTAAAAATGAATGAATTAAAGGGGGGGAAGTGCACACAATGAAAAAAAAATTGCAGAAACTGAGAGGAAGACAAAATACCATATTGCAGAAACTAAACATACTATACGGTCACTCCAAAAAAAGACTATGAAGGAAAATCAAAACTAAGAAAAGAGATTTACCTTAATGCTTAATTAATTACTAAAACTAAATACAATGAGATTATATATTGGCTAAAGTAAGCATACTATTCTACCCTTAATAAATAATAACAATATCACGTATCTCCTTCCTCAAGTACTTAGTACTGAAAAAACCTCCATTCCACATGAGCCTATATGTTATACAGAAGCTTCAAAATACCTTTATTAACGTGAAATAATAACTAAATAATTCAATGCTCTAATTTAAAACTACACTTAGGACTTAGTTCTATCACAATAAGATTATTATCTTATTGAATAAGTAGATGTTTATGTAAAAGGTGAGTTGATGAGAGCATCAAGCATTTCAAAGCACGTTTTATAAAAGGCTTCCATTAATAAAAGGTGTTAATTATACATATATATTCAATCTAATGGTTACACAAAGCATGATTTACTTGGTTATCTCTTTTACAATCTTTATGGTCTGTTTCAAGAAGATATCTATATGCAATAACCATAAAGTTTCTTTCATTCTGATTATCCATATCATGTGTATACATTAAGTAGAAATTTTTATGGTATTTGTCAAGACTAAAAGTCTTGGTTTTCAAGACTTATAGATTAGCTCACTCAAATAGGTTTTGCAATCTCTAAAGAAAATGCCACTCTTTACACTCTATATTAAGTTAAAGTTCATATCATCATTCTTTTTTATGTTGATGATATCATTTTTACTAGCTCTGGCATAAAAGCCATTGATCAGATTATCTACCAACTATTTATGGTTTTTTCATGGTGGATTTAAGGCTTGTATCCTTCTTTCTTAGTGTTAAAACTTTACTTAAGTTCATGACACATTCCTCGCCCAACAAAAGTATATTGCAAACCTCTTAAAAAAAGGTAAGCATGGAAAAAATAAAATATTACACAACACTTATTCCTATTACCAGTTACCTTTTAAGATTTAAATGATCTGACTTTATTGATCCTCAACTATAAAAAAAAAAAAAAAAAGCATCGTTAGAGCTCTATAACTTAGATTTACACATCCAAATATTGCATAAAATGTTACTTGAGTGAGCAAGTTCATGCACCAACCAAAGGATACTTATTGGTAGGCAGTAAAAAGAGTTCTCCAATATTTCAAGCACACAATTTCATTTAGTCTATGATTTACTCCATAAATTGATAAATCTTTTTATGGATTTAGTTGTACATTGGGAAAATGATTGTGACAAAGAAAAGAAGTGTTGGTGTGTTATATTTTTCTTGGATATAATCTCATTTCATTGTGCTGTAAACAACAACGAATCGTTGCATGTAGTTTCACTGAATTAGAACGTAAATATAAAGCTCTTTCGAACACAAAAACTGAGATTTCATAGATTCAGTCCATATTTTATGATCCACAAATTACATTATGTAGTTATCCAAAGTTATGGTGTGATAATATTGAAGTCATATATCTCTTTCAATCCAGTATTTCAAACTAGAACTAAACACATTGAGATTGATTTATTATTTACCATGTACTTTCAATGAAAATTCAGGTTTCTCTCTTACCCTCGAAAGAACATCTTGCTGAGTGCTTACTAAAACATACATGCTTCCAGGTTTACTTCTTTCCATGATATTCTCGAAATACAGGAACTGCCCTTTCGATTGCGAGGGATAGTGAATCATCTGCTTCTATAACTGCATATTCTTCCACAGCTTGAATTGTAATTGAAAATACCATTGTAACGGAAGATTTTAGTGTGAACCTTGCTAGCTGCCGTCACTGATCATGCATGAAATCTTGGGATTCAATCTTTATAGTATATGTGAAATCTGCTGCAAATAATGACAACAAATATGGACGTCCAGCACTCCCTCTCTCTCTCTCTCTCTCTCTGTTTGAACTTGTTACATTTCTTTTGACTGTCATTAGATTAATGATGGTAATTGATAATGTGGCCTTATTAAATTAGGTTTATCAAATGATGAAAAAAGCAAGATGAGCAGAAGGGTAGAGTGGGGAATGAAGAAAAGACATTCCACTTCCTTCCAAAGACAACCGACAGCAAAATCCCAAATCCAGGGCCACTATTCTTTTTGCGATGTGAATTAAAGTGGGTGCTTTCACATAGTACGCTTATGTTAAATCCCCTCGAATATCCTGCCTGTTCTGTATCATCTGTTCCTATACGTACAGCAAAAATAAAAAATAAAAAACTAGCCAACAAAGCGAATAACAATAATCATCTGAAATTATAAAGGCAAGTCATGTTGTCTAAATTACATTCTCATGTTTCTCACATTGGTCAACATACACATATACTCTACCAGACAATAAAAACCTAACTTTCTTTCTTTAGCTTTTCTACTAACTCAAAAAGAATTCTCACCATCTTTGCTTTTCTTGTTTTGGATTGTTATAGATCTAAGAAGAGGAAAATATGATTCAAGAACTCTTTGGAGGTGCTGGCTTAATTGGCGGAGAGAGGAAAATTCCCATCAATGCGACCATTTTAGAAGGCGCTCCTTCACCATCTCTTTCTTCAAAAACGACGACTACTCCAGCTCCTAATTCAACACCTTCTTCAGCACAAGAAAACCTGAGATGCCCACGATGCGATTCTTCAAACACCAAGTTCTGTTACTACAACAACTATAACCTCACCCAGCCTCGCCACTTCTGCAAGACTTGTCGCCGGTATTGGACTAAAGGTGGTGCGCTTAGAAATGTTCCGATTGGAGGAGGATGTAGAAAAACCAAGAGCACAAGTGTTTCAGCCTCTGCTGGAAAATCTTGCACAAATAAGATTAAAACTATGGCATCTGAGTTTGGAAGATCAGGTTTTGGAAATGGGTTTGACCATGAGCTTTCTTCAAGCTCCATCATGCAGGCTTCACCACAGAATTCTCATATCTTTGCTTTACTCAGAGCTACCCTAAACCCTAACCCTAGTACACTACGTAATTCTATTTCCGTGATTGGAAACCATATGATAAGTGAGCCAGCAGCTGAAACAGCTCCATGGAATGCTAGAACCCTAGGCTTGGACCCTATTAGCCAAGTTTCTTCCAGCCCTTCTTGGAAAAGCAATCAGCACCAACAAAATGGCTTCACTGTCGGGGAAGCTCAAAACACGGGGATACAAGAGCTGTATCAAAGGCTTAGATCATCAACAAATTACTATACTGATAACCCATCTGCAATAGTTCGAAGCAATGTGACCATTCCATCATCAACTTCGTCAACCATTCTGGGGTCTGCTCCAGTTGCTGGAGGTGAATTGGGTTACTGGAATCCAGCTTTTTCATGGTCTGATCTTCCAACAACTAATGGTGCATATCCTTAAGAACACCCTTTTCCTTTTTGAAGTTTTCTTTTCTTTTTCTCCTTTTGATCTCCTTTCTTGTTTGGGGTGTGGTATAAGAATATGGTCGTAAAATCAGTATTTCTTTTCCCTTGTTTTATTGTTCCGTATCGTCTATGTTTTGAAGTTTGTTGCAAATTGTGAGGATGTACCAAGGACCAACAAGTAGTGAAAATATAAATATCAATAATTGGCTTTGAATCCATTTTCATATAAATCATCTTTCCTTACTTTAAATGCAGGATGCAACAGTGCACTCACTGCCTAGGGTGTTGAAAGGTTCGAAACAGTTATTAATCTTGTAAAGATGATGCAAAGATTTTTTAGGGAATTTATAGTCCATTTGTTTCTGCACTCTGAGAATAATAAAATCTGATAAATATTAACACGTCATCACATGATTGATTTAGTTTATCATCTTGGTTAACTAAAAAACTTTACTTTCATACATATTAAGAGGTGGAGGTCAGGTGCAAGGTGGTGGTCAGGTAGTCTGTTGGGTGGCATCTGCAGATTCGTTTAATTGTTACGAGAAAGTGATGAGAAATTTAAATATTAAACTCCGCATTTGGAAATTAGAGTTTCCTCAGAAAGCAGTTTCATTCTCACAGTTGGGAACAAGGATTCCTCTTGCAGCCTTATGTCAAAGGCTTCTGTCTGCCTGCGCTGTACTGCTTCTCAGTAATTTGCCTAGATTTATTCCCTTCATCTTTGGAAATACTCACTGGTCACACCACCACCACCGCCCCCCCCCCCCCCCCCCCCCCAATCCCCCACGCTCCGGCCACCTCCCACGCCCGGCTAGCTCCCCGCCTCTCTCATACTCAAACACGCGTACGTGCAGCCATATATACATTAGCTAACATGCACATACGATACAACTAACTATCTTTGATACTTTGTTTACTTTTGAAGTGATAGAGTATGCCATGCATGATCTATGTTCTTTATCGTATCTATTATCAACCCATCATAACAAAATTATATTTTAGTTATATTTTCTTAAAAATCTCACTAAAAATGCTGCTGTATATATATATATATATATTATACTATGAGATTTCATAATTGCTATCATTGTATAATTAATTCACTACAAGAAAAAGAGGTCGTTTGCAATGGATTTTTGCAACGGAAAAAAATCTGTTGCAAAAATGAGAGCAAATTACCGACGGAATATGCTTAGCAACGGATTTTTGCAACCGAAAAAAATCCGTTGCAAAAATGAGAGCAGATTACCGACGGAATATGCTTAGCAACAGATTTTCTGTTGCAAAACATATTTTGAAAAAAAAAAAGTGGATTGCAACGAATTTGTCGTTGCAACTATAACTTGCAACGGAAAGTCCGTTGCAATATAATGTTCATTTGCAACGAACATTCCGTTGCAATCCACTTTTTTAAAATTTGTCGTTTTAACTTCCTCGATCGCAATGCAGGTTTAATTTGCAAGTTAAATTTACGTTCCTTTCTTCTCAATCTCTCTCCCGTTCGTTAATTTCAGCTTGCACAAAAATTGAAACACATTAAACTCTCCCCTTAAACAATGTTGTGAATAGTAAATCCATCTGTACTTTGCAATCTTCTCCTTATCGGTACCCACAAGACCCACCACAACCACAACGAAGATCGGCTTCCTCTGGTGCACGGTACGGTCAGTTTCTACACCCCCCAGTTAAAATCCAAGATTTATCAAGTGGTCGGGTAAAGAGAGAAACTTTGGCTTCTCTCCTCCTCCCACCAGTCAGTTATTACCCTTCCTCCAGAGATGTCTCCTCCCTCTAGATGGTTGTTGCCTTCCTCTTTGCTTCTATGGCTACTGGTTCCCTCCTCCCCGAAGCAGGTTTTATGCAGCTAGTTCGAGGAAGCTTTGTTGGTTGCTTCCTCTTTTTGTATGGGTCCATGTGGGTTGCATTTTTGTCTCGATTTACTAGTGGATTTGCTTCAGTTCTCTCTAGCATAGGCGTCTTGCTATTTCGGTTGTGAAAATCAAGATTTGCTTTTGTTGGTGTGTGCGTGCGTGTGTATTCAGCCTCAAAATGTTCTACTTTACACTGATTACCAACAATTCTTAAGATCTAGTTATTCAATGTGTCTGCTCAAGGATTTAATTCTTAAATGAACAAGTTTGATTACTTTACCTCTAACATGATACACAGCTGATGATGAACAAGTTTCATTACTTCATAATTAATTAAATAATAAATAAATTTAAAATTGATTTAAAAAATGCAAATTCTAACTTTGCAAATTTGCAACGGAAATTCCGTTGCAAAGTTTGAATTTGCAACGGATGTTTGCAACAGAAATTTTGTTGCAAAGTCTGAATTTGCAACAAAAGTTTGCAACGGCAATTCTGTTGCAAAGTTTGAATTTGCAACGGAGCATCCGTTGCAATTTGCAATGGAATTTCCGTTGCAAATTCATGTATGCAAATGAATTTGCTATCGCAAGATTGCAACGGAATACTTCCGTTGCAAAATCCGTTGCTAATTAATATTAGCAACGGATTCCTTTGTTGTTTGGAACGGATCAGTCTGTTGCAAACAACCCTTTTTTTTGTAGTGATCATCGGTATTTAACATAACTTTAGTTGAAATTATGATTATCTTTACAGATATTAAATCTACGACTTTTATACCCAGTGTTGCTTATTTTAGTAGCATTTAGCGTAAAAGTGTATAGATCAAAATGTAGTAAACTCTATCATGAGTGCTGCTGCTGCTTAAAGTTGATATAGTTAAGAAAAATCATAAAGAACTCAGATTTTCAATGTTCATTGTAAGTCTCTTTTTTTCTCGCTTCAGTCAATGAATTTCTTACATTTCCCTTACGTTAATGTTTTGTTTATTGAGATGTAGGTTTTGTAATTTATTTTAATTTATTTTTTATGTGATTATCATGGTGTATATAAAATATTTAGGCATTAAATTGGTGCTTGATTTTATATAAAATAATATTATTTTGTTGTTTGTGGTAAATTAAATATAAGAGAACAAAATTTAAAACACAAAAAAGATTGGATACCAATTAAAAAAAACAAACGTCGTTTTTATTATAATTCAATTGTTATGTTGATTGGGATTTGAGATTGATAATCTATTTCAATATATTTTTTATAAGATTATCATGATTATCATATTAATAAAAAATGTCATTTGATTAATGATTGATTTCACAAAACAAAAATCAATTTTATTATTGGAGGAAAACTAAAACTAAGGAACCACAATTGAATAAAAGAAAAAAAATGGGAGGCTTTTTTCTTAGAGAGAGGAAATAGTGTAAGCGCCTCTATGCCTTGGGATTGTATCAAAATTGAAAATCAAATAAACTGTTTGAAAACTTACTTTTTTTTCTTTTATTTTAGTCTAGCAGTTGAGGGAGAAGAGAGAGAATATCTAGATTATGATGGAAATCTCTCCTTTTTAATTGATTTTGTGTTTTTTAAAGGTTTTTTAAAAGCGTTTGTTGGTTTATTGATATTATAGAGATGTTTATTTGGTGTTTTTATATAAGAAATGTATTTATAAATAATAAAAAAAATCAGTTTACTTTTCAACCACCTATTTAGTGATTAAAAAATAATTAAGTCATCTGTCTTTATATATATATATATATAAAAAAAAACAAGAAGAAGCCCCAGTTGTAAAAGGAAAATAAGTTAAAGACTAGGAGTGGCCTTTTATTTAATAGGCCCATTGCTTCGGCCCATCCAAGCCTAGGTGATAGCCTTTCTTTTTTAGCTTTAATTCATTTTCTAAAAATATAAATGATTTAAAATATATTAATTAAATGTATTTGTGGGATGCCCGGCCGGCCCAATGGGTTTTTTATTTTAATTGAGATTGATTAAAAAGAGTTAATTAAACAAAATTTGGAGATGTTTTATAATAAAGTATCATTTAATTTTTACTTGGTTTGGGAACAAGATTTCTGTTTTGTTTTCTAATATTAGTAGCCATTCTTTTTGTGCAACCCTACAACTTATCCTTTGGGAATCATTAACTTATTTATTTATTTTTGGCTTAAATGATACGTAATTTATTTGATTTACAATTTATTTTTTTAATGTAGAAAAACAAGTTGCAAATACATGCAAATTATTTTTTATACGTTAAAAAAAAATGGATCCATCATGCACAGAGATTAGGCCACTATCTAGTTAATTCTATGAAAAAATAAAATTATATGTATACATTTGTTTAATTTGCTAATTTATACAATATATATTTATAATGATATTTTTCTTAAAATTGCCATTATATATATATATATATATATATATATATATATATATATATATATATATATATATATATATATATATATAGCTCTTAAACTGGTGCCGCTAAAATGAATTGCTCATACACACCATAAGAACAATAAAATACTAGAAATAATTATCGCTGCATAATCGATTTTGTTTTAATTATTTCTTATAAACCTTTCGATGAGAATTTCAAAAGAAATATATTTTTATTTATTTCGTATCATAAACAATTACAAGGAATAAAATTATTTTTAAATTTTTAAAACAGTAAAAATTAAAAAAAAAAACAACTTCCATTTATATTTGTAGTTCTACGAGAGATTATATTAAAAAACAAATTTGTCCATAATTACATACACGAAGATTTCATTATGGGAATGCATTACATATTAGAAGAAGATTTTTGAGTAATATTAAGCTTGAAATTGTGGTAAAAAGAATTATAGGAGTAAAATAGTGTAACTTGATATTGTCAAAAAATCTTAAGTTGAATAAAATCTTAAGAATAACTTCCCTAACACAATGAAACTTGTATAAATCTACTATTATTTTATATTAAATCACTAACACAAATCCAAAACAATAATGATTGTGCAAGTGGAAAGTTGTCAAAATATAAAAATTGCAATCCTTTGATTATGTACTTTCACTTTAGTCAAAGTGTTAATTTCATTTTATCCTCTTAGATTTTATAAGAAAATTATTCTTCATTAGTTATTTTTATTTTATTCCTTAACGGAAAATATTTATTGATAAATAGATAAATTATTAGGATTGTAATTGATAAAGAAAAAGCTTGTAGATAGAAGTTGATATCATGTAGATAAAAAAGAAATTATATTTGAAAATACTAAATTATGGATTTAGAGATTATGTCTAATTATTTTTCACCAATTAAAAATGTAAAATGATATGATGAAGAAAAATGAAATGAATATCTAATTATTATTTCAATAAAGTCTCTTGAAAACATATAGTGTTTTATTATTTTAATCCATTAGAAGCGAAGGATGAGTAAACATCTTGTCTAATGATAAATAGACTTGGTGCATGGATTTTATATATTTTATCTCCTGTTTTGTTTTATATTTGTTTTGCCTTTCCCTCTTTGTAATTTTCTTTTATTCCGGAACTTGTAAGTTTTTCAACTTAAACCAAATCGTTTAACTTTACTTCCCTTTCCAAATCTATGGACAACTCACTGTGGCAATCACTATTCTAAACTTAAAGTTTAGAATACCCTAAACCTCTTATTTTATAAATAATAAAAAATACCACTTAAATCGTTTAACTTTACTTCCCTTTCCAATTATTGTCAACAAAATAGAAAAAAATTCAATTTAAAAATTTTCATTCTCTAATTTCCACTAAGATTAATATCCTTCCTGCATGTATATCTAGTCAAAAAGAAAACATTTGAAAATATTTTAAACGTGATGATGAACATGAAAGAAAATAACATGAAGGCTATAATAGATATATCTTTGTTTTGTCACCCTATAAATATAAAGTTAATTTTTGATGGGTCATTTTGCAAAGTCAAAAGATAGTTTTGCATAAGAAAAAAATATATAATTACTTGTTTATCAATGGCTTAAGAGTTTATATTTTCGTGATGAATATACTTTGAACATATCTAACTTGATGAATTTTAAAAATGACAAATTGTATGAAATAAAGAATCGTGATTGTTACGTGGTTATACAAACACTCATTCCACCTGCTTACCATGATTTATTGCTAAAACATATATAAGATGCACTCTAAAATATCAGTCACTTTATTAGAGATATATGATGTAACAAGTTGCATGTCTGACACATGGAGAAGCTTGAAATGAGTATCATCTAGAAAATCCACAAACTTGAGATGATATCCACTCCATCTTTTTCTAATTAAATAGAGCTTCTACCCATACATCTATCATTTGAGGAAAAATTGAAGGCCTTGTCCGATATAAATTGATGTATCCATTCAAGAAGCTAAGAATTACATATTCATCAAAATTAAATTTTTATTTTTATTTTTTTAATAAAAATTAAGACATTAATTTAATTACATTCAAATACTTGTTCAACCTAACTAAAAAAAGTTTAAAACAAGGTGCATGTTGAGGCATTGATATGCAAAACATATTTTGTGGATCTCAATATTTATTTTGTATTAGTTTGAGTCTCACTTAAGAGCAAGAATAAATAGAATTTCAAGACACGATCACGGTGGGGAACTACCTTCAAATGGAAATTATCAATATTTTTCTCATCATGAATGACTTGTACCAAAAAATATAGCGAGGACAAAATATTTGACAAAAATCATATTCAGACACACACACACACACACACACACACACACACACACACACACAAACATATATATATATATATATATGCTATTTAATTGTGATGAATTCAGATCTTTTATTTAGTAAGTGTAATATTAATATGATGTTATTTTAAATATTTTTTTCTCCTATACTCTTATAAACTGATAAATTGAAAAAGTCATCATAAGCATCATTAATAATTTTACTATCTTAAAATTCACATCTTATTGAATCTCAAATTGTGGTTAAAACTAACGGAACATTTATTGTTGTGAATTTATTATAATGAATAGAAATGATGTTATTATGTTGTGATTTTACTATATTTGTAGGTTGGATACATAGGAAAAACAAGAATACTTGTAATTAAAAATTATTTTATATCAATAGGATTATAGATGGAATGTTAATACCAACTAAATTATTGATTGACTAAGTCAATTGGTGAGTTCTAGAGTTGTAAGAAAATAAATGAAATCTCACTAACCATTACAAACAAAATTATTCATGGACTAAGTCTCTTGGAAAGTTCTATAGAGTTGGAGAAAATTACATAACTTTACCATTAATCAAACAGATGGAATTACTGATGGACTAAAAATTCAATTGAGAACTTTAGGGGGTCTTTGAAACATTTCAAGTATAATTGAAAATTTTAAGTTTTCATTATCGACAAAATTACTGAAGGATGTTAAAATAAAATATAATTATTTAATTATTTGTAGATAAAAAGTTTGAATTAAACTACTACAATCCCTAATATGTCTACTTATTTTCTCTTCCTATATCCTCTTTATGTAAAAATCTTTTTTGATTCTTTGTCAGTCTATTCTGTTTCGCTTTGTCTTCCCCTTAACTTCTTCATCTTTTATCCATCACATATCCACAACTTTTCTAGGTAAATATCTTGTCACTTTTAGGTTTTTAAAGCTTAATTTTTTTCTTTACAATGCTCCTAACTTGTGCTTAATTCACTAACTGAATAAACAGTTTTACCACTGGAAATATACGTCGATAATTTCATGTAATTTGTCATCGGTAATTTTTTTGCTGACGACTAAACAAATGAAAGCTTGTTGTCGATAATTACCATTTCCTAGGAATTATATACATCGATAGAATCACCAATAGAATATTTTGTCAACATTTCTCGTTGGTGATTCAGTCAGTATATTCCATCAGGGATTTCATCGGTATATTCCATCGATGATCTTACTGGTGATTTTATTGGTATATACCGTTGGTATAGTCTATCGATGATAGTGATAATTTGAGTAATTACTATCAAACTCTCTGGAAATTAACTACAAATATTTCCATCTGTAATTATGTTAGTAATATTTTAATCGTTTTATAAACAATTAATAAAAATATTTTGATAAAAATTAATAATATGAAAAATAAATTTAAAATCAAAATATAATTCAAATTAAATTATAATGAAATTAAAATATTTGTTACAAATTATTAAATTTTGAACTATCAAAATTCAAATACAATAAATCTAAAACAAAGGTAGCGTTGAAGGAGGAGGTTGGTTGGGACTGTGGGATGTAGAAAGAGAAGCACACGGATCACCTTAATATGGTTGCATTTGCATAACCACTTTGCACAATTTCGCCATCTCAGCACAAAGTTCAGTTATCTCCTCACACAATTTCTCAGTTAAAACCACTTGAAACTCCAAGGTTTGCGTGAAAGAAATTGATTTGAAGGATGTCCCAACTGTTGAAATACTAAGGGTTGTTCGCAAATTATCAGTTGTGGTGTTAGAGAGTCTGTATACTTGATTTTGATCGGATCCACCGAATTATCTTGCCTTTAACTATGCATCCATATCGAAATCTAGATGGCTCGAAGGATCATCCCTGTATTTCCTCTTCAACCAACTATTATATATTTTCTATTATGAAAAAAATAAGAAGAAAAATCCAATGAAACAATAACTTGAGAAAAAAAATGAAAACGACCAATATACCATGAATTGATATAGTGTCAACTACTAAAGTGCACACGAGTTTAAAGAAAGCAGTATGTGGATTTACTGGCCAATTTTTCTATTTGGAAGTCTTTGAAGAACACAAACATGTTGTATAGAATTCAGAAGTGAAGACCTTGCTATAAAAATATCAAGAAGTTTTTGTAGAGCCAAAACACCTTCCACTTGCGAGACAAATGAATCACATAATTCCATGCATTCTAGAGATCAAGTTGGTCAATATGATACACTATAAGAGTTCGTTTATGCACAAGAAAGAAATTATAAAATGGCATCTATCAACAAAGTTTCTATTTGGAAGTCTTTGAAGAACACAAACATGTTGTATAGAATTCAGAAGTGAAGACCTTGCTATAAAAATATCAAGAAGTTTTTGTAGAGCCAAAACACCTTCCACTTGCGAGACAAATGAATCACATAATTCCATGCATTCTTGAGATCAAGTTGGTCAATATTATACACTATAAGAGTTCGTTTATGCACAAGAAAGAAATTATAAAATGGCATCTATCAACAAAGTTTCTATTTGGAAGTCTTTGAAGAACACAAACATGTTGTATAGAATTCAGAAGTGAAGACCTTGCTATAAAAATATCAAGAAGTTTTTGTAGAGCCAAAACACCTTCCACTTGCGAGACAAATGAATCACATAATTCCATGCATTCTAGAGATCAAGTTGGTCAATATTATACACTATAAGAGTTCGTTTATGCACAAGAAAGAAATTATAAAATGGCATCTATCAACAAAGTTTCAGTCTATTTGTTTCTCATGTACTATCAACCAAGAACAGTTTTCTGTAATCCTTTCTTCTGTCTCTTTCTTCTTCTATCCTTCGTCTTTTTTCTTTGAATTCCACAACTCTTGGTTAAGGGAAGCCTTAACAGAAACCTGTTTATGGCTGCTACAATCAGCACTTCGACAAGCAACATGACCTTCTCAGAGAGCTAGCTATCAGCTCAGAACTCATTCAGGAGATCGTCTGTGATGAAGAAACTGCCTGTTTGTGGAAACCAATTATGCTTGTCCGCGAGAATTTGAGGGTTGCGGTGCAGAAAGAAGATATCAACTTAAACCGGCTTTACAACCATCGAACTTTCCTTCTAAAAAAACGAGGTGGTTCTGCCTTTGATTTTAATTGTAATACCCATCATTAATTTATTTGGTTTTGTATATGGTGACAATATCATTCATTCTGAGTAAAACTGTTTATAGATAATATCAAAGGTCAGAAAACTTCCTATGGATTGAGAAAGCATCAATCCATGGATGAGAGGATTAATTTTTTAAGAGGTAGGAACATGGTAAGGAAAAGAAAAGAAAAGATTTCGAGCACACAATGGGTCCGTATATCGTCAGGATTGTGCCACGTATGAAATTTGTAATCATTCATGAGATTTGACTTTCGAGGAGCAATCAGTGAGGGCAAAGACCAAGGGATTCCACGACGTCTGCCGGAGGTCAAATTACTCTGTCCACTCCCATGCACAGGCAGGGACGAGTTTATATCAAGACAGGAAATTGATGCCCAAAAATACATGACTTCCAGGCACCTTCATATAGAGTAGTAGAGTATGCAGACAGATAACATGCCAGAATTTCCAAACAGATTCACATGGGGTCACGCAAAACTGGAAGAAAAGAAAAGGTGATGAACAGACTAGTTCGATAGGATGGCAGAGGGTGGAGAATACCCTGACATCCAGAATTTTTATCAGATTCCCACCCTTCATGAATAAGATCAAATCCCTCCACACGAAGGTATGAAAGCTTACAATGTTAACTTGAAATGCAAAAAAGCATACCTTCCCATGCTGTTTGCCTATTCTACACCTAACAGTATTCTACAGCACATTTCTTTCGCTTCTGAACTTCACACATCCATTTGCTCCATGGACATCATCTTGCCATGCATGTTGAAAGTACAGCTGCATCAGTTTACAATGCATAAACTATCTCCCCACTGCTGTCAATATCAATCTCGGATTCAGAATCTAGATCATCCATGTCATCATCCATGTCCAGATTGTCCATCATGCACCGATGACCAGGAGCTGGTACTGTGGCCTCAGAAACTATCTGCATGATCGCGTCAATGCTCTGCATGGGCTGATCAGGCTCTTCAAACTGGCTACCCATAGTTTTTTCATCCATTAGGTCAGCGGGAAGATCCTTCAGAAACCACTCATGATTCCTGATTTCAGGAATGGTAATCCTCTGTTGCATGTACACAGAAAAGGCATGAGGATCACCAGAAGATCATACAAACTCAAGAACTACAAGTTGAATGAATCATCTATCATGCTTTGCGTGATTTTAAACCAATTTGAAGCATCCAACACAAAAGGAAAGGAAGAGAAAGTACTCACAGTAGCAGGATCGGCATCGAAAATCCTTGAAATCAGGTGGCGACACTCTGGGGTTATCAGAATGGTGTCTGGAATAGAATATTGGACATTAACAACTCTCTGCACAGAACCAGCAAAAATCTTTTCATAAAAATAAATTGTATAAGAATTAAGAGTTTAGTGTGAGTGATAGCAGGATCCATTAGTGTACCTGTATTGTCTTCCGGAAGTCTTTAGGCTCATCAGGGTCCTCAAAGGGATATGATCCAACCAGCATCACATATAAGGTTACACCACATGACCACACATCTGCAACCTGGCATTGCAGAGCAACAAAATATCGACCTGTTTACCATAAATGCAGCTGGAACACATGTATGTGCACATGTGAAGCATATATCAACTAGGACTTCTAATGGCCACATAGGATATATGATTAGAAAAGAAGAGAGAGGGGAGTTGAGAGGTAGAGAGAGAGAATCTACAAGAATGCATACACAGGTTTAAAGCTAAAAGCATAGAGCACCATGGGAAAATTGTGTTTCCCCTCAAATCAACACATGTTCACCGAAAGCAAAATTAAGATGCCGAAAGCACAACTCAAGTTAAAAAGCACAAGGCATTGATATCAGCTTTGTCATATTTAATTATAATACATATAAATTTATGGTTTTCAACTTTTGATCAACCTTTATTTCGAGGCGCTTCCACTAGCTAATGGACTGGTTGCACCTTCTTTTGCTTTTCTTTATTGTTTTATTTATATTTCTATTCTTTGGTTAAACATTATTCTTAGAAATAAGCTGCACCCTGAAAATGTGTTTTACTATATCTTACTGAACTTGCACGGAGCGCTTTGCACCAAGGCTAAACCTACAAGTTATGTAAGGGCTTAAATACTCGTTGCAGTTTTGATGTCAGAACAGAAACACACACACACACACACATGTATGGTGATGAAAACTTCCAACTAGCAACCGCTAGTTGTTAGTAGCTAAATACAACAACCTGCGGGAAACTAATGAATTCCAGCAAGTGTCATCGAAGCAGAACAGAATCAAATCCATGAAACTGGAATAACTTATTTTATAACCAACCACCAGATGAAAAACTAAAAACGAGCAAACTAATAGAAGTAGCGCATACCAAAGTCCTTCATGAACTGCAGGCATTGCCAGCAAAAGGGGAAGCAAAACAAAACTTCCACCATGAACCAGAAATAGAGATATTGACATTATTTATCAGCCTTGAAAGTGAAAAATTTGATGCCAAAAAATTGAAGGTCAGGATTGCTTCTAGATTCCATTCCAGGTACCTTTCTATACTGACACGAACAGCAGGGCCTATTTTATCACAGCCATGGGTTAACCCTTAAAAAAAAAACTCATTTTCGCACCCAGTGCAGTGAAGCACCAGAAGCTGTTAAGGAAACAAGGGCTACTTGACCCTCAACACTATGGACCAAAACAACTTCAGCAAGCCTATAGCATGATCACTAGTCCAAGACTTATTATATTTTGATAATAAAAGTGAGGAGGATAAGCGTGACAAAACTTCAATCTGCTCCATGTAAGTCCAAGCACATCAGGGTTAATAACCAAAGAATTGCTCAACATTGGCTCAGAGATGCCTGCTATCACTGCTGCAAATATACATACAAAGTCATAGATAACCCTTTTCCAAACAAATGATCATACATGCATACAGAATAGACTATCAATCAGACGAAGTCTGATATGATAGCCTGATTCATCTGTCAGAACTTTCAAGCCATAACAGACAGTAAAGAAAGATAGCCCCACCAAATGCACCTAACAATCATATATTTGAAGGCTCCATAGCAGTCTCATTGGAAAAACACTTATGCACACCTAATTCTCAGTTAATAATTATCTCATCCACAATGCTCAAATGCTCGCCACCAGAGGCAAAGAAAACAATAACAAGGAAAGTATAGCGAGGCCTATATCTCTTAATTTACAAATTTCATTTTTTTCACCAAACACATCTAAGTGTGTGTTTGGCAATGCAGTTGTACGAGATTTTTTCATTGAAACAATTGAAAAGCACATAAAAAAATTAATTTGGTGCTTTTTTAGATTAAATAATAATAATAAATAAAAAGCACTCAAACCACAATACCAAAAGGTAACTAATTGCCAATCACTTGAAACAAAAGAGTAAAAATAGCAATTGGTACGGTAAAAACCTCTAATCTAGGTTCAGCCAAATAATCCTAGAATATTTTGTACGCTAGGACTTGGAAAAAAAACAAAGTCCAAGTGCATAACATGATGTTGATAGGATGCTATAATATTCTTATTGACAACACAATAAGAGAAATAGTATTACCTTTCCATCATATTGTTGCGTCATCAAAACTTCTGGAGCAATGTATGCAGGAGTTCCCACAGTTGATTTCGGTTGAGAGTGAAGCACTGAAGACTAAGAGAGCACCCATACAAATATGTAAAAGGTAGAAAGAATAATTAGTAATGCTAAAGCCTTTAGATAGAGAATGACAATCATGAAGTGCTACAACATAGCAAACAATTATGATTCACAAACAAGAAATAATTTGAAAACAATAACTAACACAAGGAAAGCTGAAGGGTTTTCCACAAAACATGTTCGAAAAGTTAAAGATTATTCAATTCCAGTTAAACACAATGAAAGCAACTTCCAGGCAAAAAGATATCTTAACATGAGATATAAGTAAGTATTGAACTGGTTGCAATCCATATTGTACAGATCCCTCTAGAGGGCAAACTTTCAAAAGAATAGTGTGCTCAAAATGGAAGAACCACTTAAGTAGGATAATCCTAAGTCTTGATCTTATGCACTAGAACATTCTTAATTAAAATATATCAAGGTCTGAGATTTTGGTAAATATACAAGAACAGTCCAGACGCTCTGCCCATCTGAAAAGAGAATAGGCAAGTGAAAGATAACAATTACCTTGGAGTACCCAAAATCACAAATCTTCAAACGGGGAGCAGGACTATCATCCAACAATGTGTTCTCCAACTTCAAGTCACGGTGACATACTTGCTTCATCAAGAAGCACGATATTAAATACAGTCAAACAAATAACCTAAAATTTCAGTTTTTATCAGCTCGAAAATATATAGAAAGAATAAAAGAAAAGGGAACAAGTACCATGGCATGACAATAGCAGACGCCAGATATAAGTTGTTGAAAGAAGAACCGAGCCTGAAGCAGAAACCAGAATCAAGAAACCATACAAAAAGTGCAACCATTACACTACAAAAAAAGGGGTGGGGAAAGGAACAAAGATAATTGCATAATCACCTCATTCTCGTTGAATCGCCCATTCTTGCAAATTCGCTCAAAAAGCTCTCCTCCAGCTGCATATTCCATTACAATTGCCAAATGGGTCGGTGTTAAAATCACCTGGAGTTAGATTTATATCAATGCATACATATAGCTTAAACCAGCATCCCTTTAAAACTCCAAAAATCTCATACTAATAAAGAGACAAGTATACTAACCTCTTTAAACCTCACAATATTGGGGTGCCTCAATGACCTATGATTTATTATTTCTCTCTGAACATTTCCATCAATCTATAACAGAGTAATATTCCCATCAGAAAAACTTCAGGAATTCGAAAATCTAACCATTCTCCCCTCAATTTTCAATTTTATTATTAAAAAATTGTGAGAAACAATACCCCAAAAAAGCTAAAATAGTCCATTTATATCCTTTTTCTCCTCTTTTTCTTTTATTAATAATAACAGATAGATAGAAAATAGATGTAATCAAGAATAAATCCATAAATGAACCAACAACATTAAATTCAGAAACTATCTAAATTTAGCAACCTCCATTAATAAACGTGACCAATCAATCAAACCAATCATCAGTTCACAATAGAAAATAAATAAAAATGATAAAAACCATTTTTTCTTTTATAAAAAAAAAAAAAAAAAAAAGCAAAAACAGACCTTATCGCCTCTTTCTATGTATTTAACAGCAACAAGTTCTTTAGTAACTTTATCTCTCATCAATCTTGCTACACCGAAATTACCCGACCCGATATCTCTCATTAAATCGTACCGGTCACTGTCATGCATGATCGGCATGTCCATTCCCGGTCCTACTGTCATCGCCGATCTATCCATTTGTCTTCCCCGTTTTATCCTTCGCTACTCCTGCTTATCACGCATTTACACCAAGGTTACCCTAAAACGATGCCGTTTCTAAGCCGGACTACTGAAAGTTTTTTTGTGATGATCGGAGCGGAGGTTAATAGATTAGACAGAAAGAAGACTTTCTCTTAAAAAATAGAAATGATGATATTTTTTAATTTATATAACGAAGAGGAGAAGGAAGAGGATGAGACAAAAGAAGAGAGGTGGTAAAGCGACGCAGTTTTTGTGGTTTTGGTTTTCTTTAATAATTTTATTTATTTTAATAGTATTTGCATAGTTGGCAGAGATGGTTTTCCACTCTCCGGTTGCCGGTTTTGTAGTGTCTCGCTGTCTTAATTGGTTTGTCTATTGCTTGGCCACTCCTTTTGTTGTCTTCTTGTGTTTTTAATGACTTGCTTGTCCTTGTTTTTGGATTTACACCCTCCTTCACGTGAATTGCATGTGATCACTTGATTGATGGATGAGTTTAAGGCGCATGGCCACGTCACGCGACCCTCTATACTGCGGGTTAATGTTTTTCCAATAAAAAAAATATGTTTAGGCTGTGCAAATAATCTATATTTTTTTCATATAAAGTATTTTAAAAAATAAAATAAAATATCAGTTCGAGTTATAACACCAGCTAGAATTAATAGGTTGATCTTATCGTAATTAGAAAATAAAAAAGGCACTAATATTAATAAGAAATATTTTAATTAAAAATGACTATACCTTTTAAAAAATAAAAAGAGCACAAAATTGAATAAGAGATATAAAACAATTTATCAAGTTAAACTAACACGGAAGATCGTATCAAGAAAAAAAAATAAAAACTATAAAGTACAAAAACAACATAAGTAAAAATGATAAAACCTCTCATTGGGAGGGTTAAATTGAAGAGAGAAATAACTCCAAATAGAAAACAGAAAAAATAGAAATCATGGACCAAATTGGAAATAATAACAAAAATAAATAAAATTGTGTTAAAGAGTGAAATTAAAAAAAAAAAAAACTTATATAAAAGGATCAGGTAAAAAATTCAAGAAAAGAAGGACTAAGTTAAAAAAATGTAATATATCACAAAATAAAATTGAAAGTCTAAATTAAAATGAAATAAGAATTATCAAAGAGTCGAGAAAAAAAAAAAAGAACCAAAGCACAAAGAAAACCGATTTGATTTTTTATGAGAGGAGAGAGAGAGAGAGAGGGGAAAAGGGGGTCAACTGGCGACAAATCACCCAATTGTTGGTGACACGCGTTGACATAACGGGACATTTAACAGCACGATGGATGGGTAGTTTTAATTACTGGAAAATGCCACCTAAATTACATGGACATCTCAGATGTATCCACCAGTAGCTTTTTTAAAAATAATTATCATTTTATTATGGTTAAATATAACAGAAAAAAAGTTGGAAATACATTAATAATTCTTGACCAAAAGATTTGGTATTGTTGACTTAAAAGGTATTTTAGCAATCCACTTTTACTCTAAAACCTTAAAACTGATTTGTTTTGTACCATATCAGTTTTGTATTTTTATTGTTTATTAAAAAAACTGAGAATTTATTATTGAAATTCATACCGATGTGTTTTAAAATATTTTTAGTTTAGAAATGTATTAAATTAATATTTTTTATTTTTTAAAAATATTTTTAACATTATAATATAAAAAACAGATTATTTTTTATGAATTTTTAATGGCTACTTTTATGATTTTGGACAGGCGGGGATAGTCCGTTCATGAATGAAGGCTTTGGAATAAAGGATTTATTAATTTGGTCGAATAAATTAAAGAAATGGGCATGTGATGTGTGGTGTAGTATGCTGCCCTGAATGTTGTTTATAGTTTATCTGGTAGTGGTATGATTAAAGTGATACGATGCTTATGATATTTTGATTTCTTAAATTTCCCATTTCCTCACTGCCTTATTCCTTTTGTGATACTGTTTTTTTATTCCAAAAGATGTTGTTTTTGCTATTTAATTAGTATTTTCTATATAATTTTAATTGTTTTTCCTACTTATCTTTAGATTCTTTTGGTTAGGTTGTTTTAACCCCTGTATAAACAGTTGGTATGCTATCGTTTTATCAAATTATTGAATGTATACTTTAAGAAAAAATATTGCTGTTTTCTTCACCTATTACTTTAAGTTTATGGCTCCAATTAAAAGATATATCATTTGGGGAAACACAGTAATAGCAGTGTTAAATAGCTTAGAATGTCTAGTTCAACTAATAGGAAGTGCAAGCAAGGATCGCCTAGAGGATACACAAAGTAAGAATAACTTTATGTTATAAAATATTTTTTCCATTTGGGAGTATATATGGACTCAAATAGTCTGAAATATAGATTTATTTATTTTTGGATTCGAGAAAATCCTACCTCTTGAAAAGCGCATTTTATGGACTCAGATAAACGAGTAAAATCCCGACTATCTCAAGCTCTTACAAGAAATACACGCCCTAACTTAAACTTGAGTCCTTCTATGTAGATTTCAAATCATTTTATCATCACGTCACACATTTAGAGACAATATGATATAGATGCTAGACATTTTGTGAATTATACCATTTTTCATTGGAAAGTAAAACCCAAAATCAAAGCTTATAAAATAAAAGGACAAGTTTTTTTATTATAACTAGTTTCAAACACGAGGCTAAACCTTTGCTAGTTGATTTTGAAGAGATTCTATTTAATGAGTTGTTGAATGGATTATTATTAACAAGAGACACTCAACTTCAAATTAGTTTAGTGTCAAGATTAGCCTCTAAAATCTGCCATTTATCAAATGAATTCTAAAAAAGATGAGATTTGAAGGATAATGTAAAGGATAAGTTACTGATGAGAATTTGGAAGGTAAGAATTCTAAAACAATTTCAAGAAGATATATATATTTTGTAATATTGATAAGATAACATATTGAATCAACCTAGATTTTTGTGGGTTAACTCGTCGAAATTATAACCTGAGTTTTGGACTCTACTAGGTTTAATAACTGTAGTTAACCCGCCAAACTTACACCCGATTCATGGACTTCATTAGGCTTACTAATGTTTTTTTAACTATTTTTTATATAATTACTCTATAGAAAAAAAAAAAACATACAAAATCAAGCACCAATCTAATACTAAAATGTTTGTCTAAGACTATAATAACCCCTATAAAAATAAAATCATGAATCTTAACTTCTAATAAGTCTATGTTAACCAGCAAAATCCACAAACACTGGTCATGCACTTTACCAGATTTAATAATTTTGATCAACTTGTCAAATTCATGACATTAATCATGAACCCTACTAAGTTTAATAACTTTGATTTTTAAAATTATTTTTGATTTAATTATATTATAAAAAGGACACTTACAAAACAAAACACCAACATAAAAAAATATAATATTTGTTTTCAGACTGTGATGACCCTTATAAGAAAATATTCTTAAAAATAACAGTTCAATTTCTAACAAAATTGAAGTTAAATGATGAAATTGAAAGGAAAAAATAAAGTATTATTTCAATGAATAATGACTTATGAGGAGGTGAACAATGAATTCACTAATTATTTTTAATTATTGTTAAAACTTCAGATGTCTCAGACTCTTACAAGAGATACACGTTATGACTCGAACTCGAGACCTGCTATGCAGTTTTGTACATTCACTTGTTATTCTTTAATAAGTATGCTTGGCTATCAATTTGGGCCTAAAAAGTTGTGATGGCAAATTTTAATATTGTGAAGAAATTACTTGGAAAAAAGTATATTAATATGGCAAATATGCTGCTTGTAAAATTCCGGAATAATCCGATGGAAGATACCTTGCTTCTTCTATTCTCTAGATTCAGCTGCCGATCTTTCCTTTTTCAGAATCCTTTTGCTTTATTCCAACCTTTATCTCCTCTCTTTCAGAGACCCAAAATGCCATGAAGAGAGGTGGGACTCCACGACTAGTTATGAATAAAAAAATTATATAAAATTGGGTTTCGTGGTGACCAAGTTTATCCTTCCATGCTGTCATCTCATTTCCTGAAATAAAATAAAAATATATCATTCATATTGTATTCCGTAATATTTTTTTAATGTGTATGCATAGACAGATTTTATATATCTCGATTAATTTTACAGATTTTAAAATAATTGACTACTTACTGGTTTTTAGTGGTTTTGAAAACTATTGGTTTAAAAAAATATGAGCTATGTATTCCTATGATAAGTGAATGTACAAAACTTGTTTTTTTTGGCATCATATTATACATGGAGAGTTACATCGCTCTGCCAAGGATGCATCGTCCACTCTTTTTTGTTTTCAGCAAAACATGCTGAGAATGTAGAAGGAACACAAAGACAGGATTCATGTAGTCCAAGCCTAGATAGATAATGGGCGAAAACAACGAGCCTGGAGTCTACAAAGCCCTAAAGGTTAAACGGCAGCCCTCTCTCCTCCCTTTTTTCCAAGCAATAGTTTGGTGTATTATATATTTTTCCATTTATGATGAAAATTTATTGTTTCAAACTTTGTAGCTCAATATTACTGAGTTGTCAAGTTAATGGAAGCACATAATAGAAAAGTAACTTTACATTAAATTGCTTAATTTAATATGAAGTTGAAACTGGAGAATCCTTCGATATATACATGAATTCTTCGATATATACATGCATCTGGAGCGATATTATATAGTTTTTTATTATAATATAGTTCTTGACAACATGAGTCCACCATGGATCCAGATCATAATGGCAACAAAAATAAGTAGAAATAGTCTAAATCCAATGCAAAACTTGATTGTCGTCTTGTCTTAGTTGTACTCTAACAACTTCCCTCATTTTGGCGCCATCTTTTTTCAAGCACGTGAACGCAACACTAATAGCAACAACAATGAGCTTTATTAAGTTCAAAACATGCACAGACTCATCACTAACTTGTGTTTAAACTTATTAATTTAATTAGAGAGAATAAGAATAGTGAGAACTAATTATTTAGTCACTAAAACTCCAATATTAAGTTAAGGAAACATTAGAATCTAATACTCAACTGTAAAATACAATATGACCAATGACCTAATGAAGATTCTGAAGTATAATACACATATAAACCTTAAAACATAGATTACATGTAAAGGGAGAGTTAGAACCACCATTTCTATTGAAACAAATAATCAATATAAGAGATATATATATCCTCTTGGAGATGAAACTCAAATCAAATATTAAATTCAATATAAATAGACTTCTCTTTGTCAACCATAAAAATCAATCAATTCTTTATATGGAATTGAAGACCAACATTTAATAAGTATGTTTAAAAGTATGGTTTTCTTGTTTTTTTTATGATAAAAGATATTATGCTCAAACCTTGACTTATCAAATTAAATTAAGTTTCCTAATTGATATAATGGTAGGTTATCCACATTAGAATTAGGGAGTTTATGAAAGTTATTTCATATTTTGGCATGATGTTTGAACTTTAATTACCAAGATTGGATCAAAATTTTAAAATATTACTTCTTTTTATTTTCAACTTAGCATATAAATCTTAAGATTAAAGATATAAAAAAAATAAGTACAAGCAATATCTAAAAGACTTATTCAAATAAATACTATGATAGATGAACATTGTCATTACAATATCTTTTTAGTGGCATTTGTCCTAATTTCAATGGTAATTATGATATATTCTTACTTACATTGTATATAAAGGTTGTTGTTTCATGTGTCATTAAGTTTTTCAAATTTCTTTAAATAGAATATTAGTGAAGTTTATATATATATATATATATATTTTAATATTTTTTTAAATTAACTGGAAATAACGATATATAATATTGAAATGTCATTATAATTCCTTGTAATGAAATTTTACTCAGAAGGTTGGTATAACTATAAAACAATTACCATTAGAATCCCATTTTATAATATGACACCACCCACCCATCATATTTATTATCCTAGTAATTGTTAATTTATATCTACCATTACCACGTTAATATCACCACTACCATGTTGTCATCACTATAATCCCATCACTTTATCATTACAACCATCACCTTAATCATTGTTTTTTTTTTTGTATTATCATTATCATTACCATCAATATCTCTACTCCCATCCTATCATTATTAGATCATCACTATAATGCATTATATTATTATTATTATTATTATATATCTTTAAAAAAAATTATATGTAAAAGATCTTATAAAATAACATTTTACAAGTAAAATACTTGTTGTAAGTTTTGGATTCTTTTGAGCAAGTAGAAAAAATAAAAACATGAGTTGATATATATATATATATATTACAAAAAAAATTGTTAAATAAATAACAAGATATTGAAAAGTGGGACTCTTCTTGTTAATAATCTCATGTGAATCATCTTGATTATTCTTTCTATTTAAATGCTTGTACTCATTTATATTCTTTATCACATGAAAATTCTCTTTGATAATTTTTTTAAATATATTAGTTTTTGTTTTTTAAAAAAAATCTTTGTTTCAAGAGTTTTAAATAACCTTTTTTTATATCATCCAAAGACCAATCTTCTTCTACTTTACCCTCTTTCAATAAAAGTAGTAGAAGAAGAAACCGCATTCCTCTCTCACATCACTCATAAACCCTAGTTTATTTTAAAATTATCTTCAAACATTGTCAAACACTCAAATAGAAAATACTTGACCATTATAAACTCTAATCTTATAAGTGAAAATTGCCATAACTCTCTATTAGTATGTCACTTTTCACTTTGTCTTTATGATTTAATAAGTAATAGTCTATATCATTGGTTAACACAATTTTTTAATTGAGCAAAAAGATAAATCTACCCTTGTATATAATATCAACTAAGAATCCATATGACAAGTCAATCCATAATGTTTCACACATTATTTTCCTCTTTTAATCTCTTAATCAATTCATTTTTTGTTATTTGCACATACCAAATTTGTTGTTACGAATTTAAATCTAGCAACAAATTAAAAATTCACTAATGGCTTGCATATGAAATGGAGAAAAAAGGAAGGGTGTTCTTGGTGGTATATAAGATTCCTTTCTAAAGCATGGAAATATATATTATTTGTAATTTTCCATAAAGAATTGAAAAACCTATTTCACAAATTGAAGACTAATATCCAAATGAAAAATAAAAGGGAGAGTTTGACTTAAGACTTGTTTGAGAGTGTGGTTGAGGTTGCTTTTCAAAGTATTTTTCATTGAAAATGCATTAAAATGATATTTTTTTAAAAAAAATATTCTTTATTTAGTACATCAAAATGATTTGAAAATACTAAAAAAATAATTTAAAGTAAAAAATAAAAATAAAAGTTTTAATTTTTTTTTCAAAAATATTTTTGAAATACAGTACCAAATAGACACTTAATGAAAAAGGAAAAAATGGAGCTGTCATCTTCCAAGATGAGAAACTTTGTGCATGGAGGTGGCATCACAAAGAACTGAAAAAACTTTTTTTTTTAATTTTGTTTTTTATGACATACAAAGAGCCATCCATTGATTTTTGTATATAGTTTCTTGTAATAACAAGACTTCATTTCTTTGGTCAATTTGAAACATAAAATCTCAATGAAAGGGAAGATCATTAACAATCTTATATGAAACAAATCACCATTTGTCTTCATGCCACCCCTAGTCAATTTGATTCATCAAAGTATGCCACATTTTAACAACTTTATCACACTTTGGGGTCGCCATATATGTTAACTCTTCTCACTACCAATCTCTGTCTACAAGAAATAATATTTTTGGATCTTTAGTGTTTTGATCTTTGCTTGCAAAATCTAAAATGTTAAGAGGGATACTTAAATGAAAACCCCCATTAGTTGTTTTGGTTTGTTGGGTTTAGCTAGATGGATTCCAACGAGGAGAGAAGGGTAGGGTGGTGGCTAATTTTTTGTTTTGTTTTAAGAGAAACTTTGTGAATTTTGTAATTTTAATATTACATGGTTTTTATTTTATTGATTTAGTTTGCATGTGTTAGCAAGGATGGATAGTGTTAGAGCTCTAAGCGCGGGGACGTGCCAACGGAAACACATTGCCTAGATTCGACAATAATGGACAGCGACAACTTGATATAGTTCATGCAAGTCATGGGGGGTCATGACTTAACATGGACATGGGACTTAGATCATGGACTTTCTAAGCCAACAGTTGACTGGGTCGGGTCCAACCCAATTCCAGCAAAGGTGGGTCAACCCATTTAGTTGGGCCAACCCCAACCAAAAAATTGTAATTTAAAAAAAATGCATTTAAATAATAAAAAATATATTGTTTTCATGCATACAGCTGAATTCCAAGATTTTTCAAGCATATTTTTCGTAAAAATATATGTTGCATGATGCGACCATATTATTTGATAGTTTCATCCATATTTACCTAGTGTTTTGCATATGTTTTGTGTATAAAATGCCTTGATATTCTTTTTTTTTTATGTTTTGAAGGTATTTTTGGATGAAAGATGCAAAAAGGAGGTAATTGGAGCTGATTGACAGATTTGACCTTCGGTCAGTGTTTTGTGCAGAGTGGAAGCTCTAGAGATCGAAATGAAGTGATTCCAGTGACATTCAAAAGCTAACATCCATTAATTTATGGAAAGTTAAGGAAAAAGAAATAAAATAAGGAAGATCATGTAAATCGCAGCCTTCAAAGTCAAATCTTGCAATCTGCCGATATCAACCTTTATCCATTCCAACTTCAATATCTCGAGCTACAAAAGTCCAATTGATGCAAACTCAATTGTAGTATATTCAGGACTCAAATACCTATAAATGCTCCAAATTTAGCTCAAAACAATGTGATATGAAGGAGATATGAATTTTACAAGGGAAAATTAAATTCTGTCAACTTAAGGAAGGGCTATTTTGTAAAATAGACACTAGGGTATCTAAGCATATATAAAAGAGGAGAGGAGCAAGGAAGTGACGGCCAACACAAAAAAAAACACAAATCTTCCTCCTCCAAACCCTGAATCATGTTTTCTTCCATCTTTTTATTTAGCTGTTCAATAAACATGCAAGGCTAGACTCTTTTGCTTGGTTGCAAGGACATGAAAACCTTTAGATTTCAAGAACTGTGAGATCTATTTTTACCTTAATTTTTCAGTTTATATGATGAATATGTTTGTTCTCCTATGCTCATTTTCCTATGATTTTTTATTTAATTGCTAAGAGCAGAATCAAAGTTATTATTGTAGACAATCGATTGCTAAGTTTGATATCAAAACCAGAGTTGTGGTATATAAACTTATGAAGCAACTAAGTTAATAATTGTAGCGGATCTATGTTATTAATCTTAGGGAGAACATTCAATCGAACTAAACATATATTACGGACAATTATGTTTCTTAATTGATCAATTTATCTAGATTTTAATGCTGTCATTGAATCAAATTACTAGTGCGGACACTGTGGTTGTTTGATGGTTTAAGAAGAGATAAATATTCAGAATATAAATTGATGTGTCGTTTTCATGATCAGTTCTGATTTTTGTAGGTGAATGTTGATTTGCAACCAAGGTTTGCTTTATTGATAAATTTTAGTTTTATATAATTTTTGCTTAGTTTTATATAAGTTTCGCTTAGTTTGCTTTAACCTAGCCTAGACAACTTCCAACCTCCCCAATTGCATAACATATAGCACGAAAATCTGAACTAAATCGTCCTCATGGGATCGACCCCTTGCTTGCTCTATACTATCTTGTTTGATTTGTTTTAAGCTAGGGTAATTAATTTGTGCGACCACGACATCGCAACATTGCATCTTTCTCATATTTTGAACGAAAATTGAATATCGTAAACAGTTTATGATTATCCGTTGGAATTTGACCAAAATATAAAAAAATTTCAAATGTGTAAAATTACATTGTAAAGTACACTCACAAATAGTTAAAAATGGGGTTTTCGAAATGCGGTGTAAAATTCTTTTTGGCTAGTCTTTCAACTCGGAGTGAGGTAGAGATTCTCTCACGAAGAGAGATCTACATCGAACTTTTGAAAAGACCAACAAAAAAATCAAACTTAGAAAAACAATCAAACAACAATGTAACTTGCCTTAAGTAGGGTGCACTAGAGAGTAATGCGTCTTCCCCTTGCACAACAAGTCCCCTTACCTAGACTCTCGCAGACCAATAGGTTTCCTAGTGACCATAATACTAGGTGGCGACTCCTGATAATTATAGTTGTAATTTTTATGATTATAAAATAAATCTCCTTTTCAACACGCATCGTTGTGTACCCCTCAGAGGATGGCGAGGCGCGAAACATGAAAAAACACCGTCGTGACATGAAACATGCAATTTATGTGCATAGCATATATTTTTATTGTGTAATCCTTTGTTGACAAGATACATAAAAGCTGATAGTTATTCTTTTATTCTCAATGAACATTGCATTGCTTGTGTTTGATTATTTGTCTACGAAGAGAAAAGTGTGGAACCTCTTTGGGTGAGCGAAACACATAGTCGTAGGGAAACACGAGCGGAAAGGGTGAGGCAAAGCTTAGTTAGTAGTGCTAGACTAGCCTATCGCATTGGGTTAGATTTCAGTGTGAAAATTTTAACCTCGTGACATAAAGCATTATATAACTTATAATTATGACTTCATCATTTCTAAGAAAATAATTAAATTATAGATGAGTTGGGATGATTTTTCTATTTTATAATTAACTCTCCGGAGATGGAAGAGAAGATTGATATGCAAACATTGACATGGATTGTAATGAAAAGTAAATAAATACAACACAAAACCCTTCACAAAATAATATAGGCTTTATATATTGGTAATTAAATTAAAGCTAAATACGTTACGTAAGAACAGTGGCCAATCTCGAAATTTCAAATCATACACTAGGGGCAAATCAGTCACACAGAAAAACAACCTTCCTTAAAAATCCAAACGAGGTTGTGGGGTCCTGCACTTTCAGACTTTCAGTTCCTGATGATCAACGAGAAAAACCTGCAAAAAAAACTCATCTCTCTCGTTTTCTCTCTCTCTCTCGAAAGAAAGAAAAATGGTATCAGACTCCGAGCTTATAGAGAGAATGAAAGAATTTCTACGAAATGCGGACTTGGACAAGACAACAACCGGTACTGTCAGAAGAATGCTAGAGGAAGATTTCGCTATTGATTTGTCGGATAAGAAAGCATTTATAAGAGAGCAAGTGGATTTGTTCCTTCAAAACGAGTTCGATAATGACCAGAAGAACGGCGACAATGATTATACTCCTGAAGATCAGACAGTGAATGGTGAAACTGATGGCTGTGATTTGCAGGCGGAGCAAGATGATGAAGATGAAGATGAAGATGAAGAGAAAAGTGACGTAAAAGGAGGGTTAGTTATTTATGACGTGTTATTTATTTATTTATATTACATCCGGCAACTTTTTATTCATTTTTTCAGATTTTTGGCGCGTATTTTGGGGCCTGGTTTTGAATTAAAATTTGAAATTCATGGCTGATTTTTTCTTTTTTTTAGTTTATTGGATTTTAAATATAACTTGTGCTAGCCCCTAGATTTTTTGTATGATTATTTTTTCGTTAAAGAAATTCTTTATATTTGGTATAAAAATGGTTTGGTAGTTTTAATTATTAAATTTGGTGTGGTAACGTGCAATTGGAGTTGGGTAGCATATAGATAGATGTTCATGTTATCCTTTGCTTTATCTGGAAGTAAAGTGTAGTTGGGAGTTGAGACTTTAACTATTTTTAGTAACACAAGCACCTCATCACTTTGTCCAAATTTATGTAATTGAAAAACGGGGATGGGAGTTTAATTTTTATTACAAAGCATCAATGGAGAAACTGTTTGGTTAGAACAGGTCCTATGCTAAGTCACTGTGTCCATGCCATGAATGCTTCACTGGTTCTTATAGTTACATGGTCCTGATCTGCTATTATCACTATTCTTACAATTGCATTTTTAATTCCATCCAATTCAGATACAACGAGAGTGAAAATGGAGGCAGGAAAAGAGGAGGTGGTCTTAGCAAATTATGCTGCCTTTCTCCTCAGCTTCAGGAATTCATTGGGGTGCCTCAGTTGACAAGGACAGAGGTATAACCTGAGATTTCCGAGAAAGTTATTTTTATTTGCCATTATCCAATCGGGTATTATAAGGGGATTATCAGCAGTGTGAGCTATCGATTTTTTCCCCAGGTTGTCAAGCAACTTTGGAGCTACATAAGAGAGAAGAACCTGCAAGATCCAAGTGATAGGCGGCATATAAATTGCGACGAGCCATTGCAGGCTCTTTTCGGTGTTGCCTCCATCAACATGTTTCAAATGAATAAAGCACTCTCGAGGCATATTTGGCCCTTGGACTCGGAAAATGGTAATATAATCATTTTCACATTTCTGTTGCTTTAGATGCAGGGTGTGAGACATTAACATAATGAATGGTTTGGTATATAATTACCTTGTTGTTTAGCTCACCATAGCTATTTTATCGATCATGTTACAGTTGTTTCAATCAATTCAAAACAGCATGGAAAGCAACATAAGCGAGAGTGGGAAGAAGGTAACGAATCAAATTATGATGCTATTTTGCCGAGAATGCTTTATTTAAATGTAAAATATGGGAGTTTTATTGACTGGATAGCACAGCAAGCGGAAATCAAGTTCAACAACTTTGTGTCCTCTATTTGGATCTATTCAGAATTTGTCTCCTTCATCAGGATTCCTGAACGGGGGACTTTCTATACATTTACTTGACTGAATATCCTGGGACGTTAGACCTATCACTGGATACTTGACTCGATTCCTCCTATTTAATTACACAACCTGGTCTTTCACTGCCATTTCAATTACACAACCTGGTCTTTCACTGCCATTTCAATTACACAACCACTTATTTATGCTGATTAATCTCAGAGGAAGACGAGTCAAACAAAAAAGAGAAGAAGCAGAAGCGAGGCAACTCAGGTTTTCTCGCCCCCCTTCAACTCTCAGATGCTTTGATAAAGTTCCTTGGCACTGGAGAAAGTACACTATCCCGATCTGATGTTGTTAAGAGAATGTGGGAATACATAAAGCAAAACAATCTCCAGGTATGTAATTTTATGTCGTAATTAACCTGATAACTGTCGGTGACGTGTGCCAAACAAGTGGAGAAGAGGTTTGTGTTTTCGAGCACCTACTGTTTCACTAGCATGATTTATCTATCCATCGAAAAGTGTTCCAGCTGACACGACCGATGTTAATCACACCATATATGCTCATTTTAATCTTTCTCTGGGAAAGCAGACAAGATTACTAGGTTTCAGAAAAAAATAAAAAACGAAATTGGGAGATCAATGTGCAAGATGGAATGGTTGTTACTGGAGATACGAAAAGGTTTTCCTTTGAAAAATTATTAGACTGATAAAGAACTACAAATCCTTGTCTACAAAGTGGGTAGCCAGATGGTTTATACTTGAAGATCAGACCGTTGACTTATCTGCAGAGAAAATAGGAACACGTTGAAAAGATAAGGTTGTGGGAGTGAATTAGGTTGTCAGCCAGTGCCATTGTTACTGTTTTGGCTATCTTTAATTTAGTAGGGGCCGCTGTGCCTATCACGGACTTCCTGATGCTGACAATGGTGTGATGTCATGCCTAGTTTTCTAGTTTCTAATTATTACTACGGAGAACTCTGAAGTCTGAATTATCAATCAGGGCTCAGCTGTTCAAATTTCACACCTAGCTACTGCAAGTTTACCTCCAGCTGTTTCGAGAATGATTTTGAGCTGTGCCTGAACTGTTCCTCAAACCGTTTTCTGCTTGTTTGAAGGATCCATCCGACAAGAGGAGGGTACTATGTGACGTCAAGCTGAAAGAACTCTTGGACATTGACTCCTTCACAGGCTTCACTGTTCCAAAACTCTTATCTGCTCATTTTTTGAAGGCCTGACAGTGAATTGCTCGTGGTTAAAAGCCAGTGACAGAAGTTGGGTTTTTTCCTGCAGATTTCCAGCTCCAGTGATACAAAAGTATTTGCAATTAGAGACCTCAAATGTATCTGCTTGTGTATATATAGGCGCGATGACAATGACATTTTCATTTCTTCTGCACTTTGTAATTGTGGGTTTCTTCTTGTTTTTTCTTTTTCCTGCCACTATTTATGACAATAGACTTCTCAGATCGGGGAAAAGGTTTCCCTGTCCCGGATTTCTAGTTACTTGGGTTCTCCTGGAAGAATTCACAGGCAGGCATCCTTGCCGCTGGGCGACGACGGAATCACTGTGAATTTTCGAGTAGAATATCATTTGAAAGAACATGAAACGGAACCGTTTTGTATACATGATATTGTAGCAGGACCACTTCAATTTCAACGATACGAGGGATGGCAATTTTAATTTTTCAAGATTTCATACTTGTGTTCACGCAAGCTTTCACATAAAAAAAAACAAGTCAAGTCATTAATTTTTACACAATAGAGATAATCCTAAGAAAATACAACCTAAGAAAAATCAAATCTTATAATATTTACCGAGATATACAATTATTAATAGTCCTATAACAAAAGCTGAAAAGGATTTATACTCTATAATTAAGATATATCATTGTTATTAAAATAAAAATATTCTTTCATGATATAGTATCATCGTACTTGCACAATAAAAGCCATAGATGATGCCAAAAGGGAACACAGCCGGTGGTTGCAAATGGTTGTCGTCTTGCATGGAAAGGCATCTCCTCCAAGGTCCTTAGAAAAAAAAAAAAACAAAACAAGAACCATCGAAATCTCCATTAGAGAATCTTATCACCGATGAAGTCGATAAAAGAGTAGCTACTAATAGCAAATCCTATTTCGCGTGTCGAAAACTGGATGCTCTTAGGACACGTGTCGGTGGCAGCAGCAAGAGAATCCAATAACAGAGGAATCAGAAATCAACGCCTCGCTATTAATGCTTCCTGCGTTCACTCATGGAAGAAGCTATTCTCTCCTCGGGCAAATGGTGACAGACACAAGTGTCACCGAACATCAAAAGTCACAGCAACGTGTCAATGTCTGGTTGGCGATTCATGTTTTGGAGATTGCACAGAAACAAATCACGGCCATGCTAATAAACAACGAGCACAATCAAATGAAGATAAAAGATGCTTTGCCGAAAGAATCTTTCGCATGACTGACAGATAACTTATCTGCTGTGATTTTCTCCCTCTTTTTAAACTCTACGGGGCGGGGCGGCGCGTTACTGATCCTGTTAATCAGGATGAGATCAGCGATCTTGACAAGATGGCTTCCATGGGCCACTACTAATTCCACAGCTTAGGATGTGGATTCATCGTCAATTTTGATAAGGTGGTGGTGGGTCTCCATGGGGACTGGTTTTACTAAGCTAGGATGTGGATTCTGTGTGCTTTTTGGATGAGGGGATGATATCAACGAAAATTTGGCAGGGTGGCTTAATTAGGAGGTAGATTCTTTGTGTTTTTGGGCAATTGTGGCTCTAATATTTAGAATGAGATGATCCTTTACGAGGTTACTTTAGTTTTTTTTTTTTTTTATGTTTTTATTGAGGCTATGAATGGCCGGTTGGTGAGGTAAATTCAGCCTTTTATGTTTTATATATATAAAGAAGCTTTTGTGGAAATACTTAGTACTTGCTCGGGAGAGCTGTTGCGGTAGCTTTTTAAAATGTTTTTCATGCCAAAATACATCAAAATGATGTTTTTTTATTTTTTAAAAATTATTTTTGACATCAGCACATCAAAATGATCTAAAAACATCAAAACATATTTATTTAAAATTAAAAAAATACCAAAAGCTGCGGCAATGCGGGTGAAACGCCGTGACAAACAGCTTCTTAATGGAGATTCTTGTTCCAGGTTTTTATATGATTTTAAAAGTCGTTGATTGGTTTTAGAAAAAATAAAAAAGATTGTCGAGTTTCTTTTCTTAAAACAAAAAATCCATATACAGAAAAAGAATTTCGTATTTATGTTCAGAGTTTTTTTAAGTATAAAAAAACAAATGAAATTATACCAAACCGCACGCCAAAGATTAGCATTTCATAAGAAAATGAAAAGAATAGTCATGTAGCGAAAATATTAATTCAGTCCCTCATATAGTATGAGAGAGTTCAGATAAGCATGGTGAATACATGCTGACTCACATTTATTAGGTTTGACTAACTTCTCAACGTTGTATATTTTGCATATCATATAATGGTTAAGAGTACTAAACATATCATATTTTGAAACCGATTTTTGTTTGGAAATAGAGTTGAGGTTGTTTTTAAAGTGATTTTCGTTCAGAAATACATTAAAATAATGTTTTTTAATTTTTTTTAAAAATATTTTTGAAACACAGTGTTAAACACTTATTGAACCTAAAAGCGATACATACATGTAAAAAATGTTTTTATATATATGTATATTATTTTCATGGGAAGCTCAATGTGAGACAGAAATAAAGATATTTTTGTTAAATTCGTAGACAGTACTCAGTTTTATATAATTCTTGACATCCATTTTTCTTACAAAAAAAAATAACAAAATCTGATAGGATCGATCTAGTGGATTTAAGAATAAGATTTTTTTCTAAAAAGTGATGGAGGAAGAATTTCAGGAAAATCTCTAGTTGTTAAAAAGAAAATCTATAAGAAAAGAGTAAAAAATCACATTTTCATCACATATAAAAAAAATAATAAACTACAAGAAATTTTTTTTTTATTATTTTTATTTTTAATAGATGAAGACTTTTGGAAACAAATAATATAATAAGTTTCTCACCACAAGCAACCTTTATTCCCTTGTTTACCCAAATACCCCGAACCTTACCTAACAACAATTTAAAATCTTCTAGAACACACATCTTACCTTGCCAAAATAATTAATTCCTTTTTATATGCCAATAAATTTCTCTTACCATATATAAATTACTAATTTATTAGAGATCCCAATTCGCCGCGTTTAAAGAATTTCAATTCCGTAAATCACCCAACTCGCACCAGGTCATCATCTCTCCTAGTTTTTATTTTGAACTTCATTTCTGTGTCCCTGCATGTGGAATTGCTCAACGTCCCACTTGTATTCTTATTATATAGTTTATAATGTTTCAACACTACCCTTTTAATTTCCAAAAAAGTTCGCTAATAATTAAATTGGCTTTGAAAATCTCCTTGGAAAGAGAGATATCCATGCCTTGACCTCACTGAATAATATGTTTTTTTATACTATATTTAACTAACAATCTTTTATGGAGCATTTCAAGAAGCATAAACCTTTTGCAAATATTTTAAGAGGAAAAGTGTTATGAAAAGCATAAACCTTGTGCAACCTTGTCAAGCTTCCTATCTCCTCTCCTAAAAATTAAAACCCGAAAAGATTGACTTCACCAACTTGATCGAAGATGAATTAATATGAACAAGATAAGTACACCTGTCGATGCTATCTCCTCCAATGCGTGGTGGGTGATTCCAAATGGCAAATCCATCGTGAAAACATGCTCGAGAGTACTTCATAATGGGAATTGGGGAGTTAATTTAGGTCCAAAATCATTTAACTTGTAGATAATCTTATTTTTTTATGGCATTATTGATAAGTTATATACCACTTCTTTATTTGTATAGAATTTCGAAAGACCATGTGCGCCACAAATAAAATAAGACATCCTTGGAACCACTCGCTATTGGCATTCGTATTGTTGAGTAAGCTAGAGGATAAGATGAACTCGTGACACAAGAGAGCTATTATTAGTTTAATATATCATGTATTCAATATTATTATACGTGTATATTTATTATTAATAAGAGTTTAGTTTATCTTGAACATTCATATGATATTAAATTAATTAATTTAATATTTGATTTATGAATCTAGAGGAAAGATAAAGCTCATAAAAAAAAAAAAAAACTTTGCAAAATAAATTATAAAATTGATATAATTATAGAATTTCTAGTGTATCAAATATTTGTTCCTAAAATATTCATCGTCAATGTTGTCTTAAATACTGGAAATTGATTAAAATTGTAGAGATTAATATATATTATTTTTTTTTATGAAAGGAAACAACCATTCTCAAAAGTTAAGGTATAAGAAATACTTAAATCTAATATGTAGGTGATTGTCATAAGATATGTACATTGAGTTGATCCGCATGAAAAAATCTATATTGAGAGATCACCTAGGTCTATGATAATATTTATATGGATGAACCTAAAAGCTTTGTAGAACATGATTAAGACAGCAAACTGTGTGAGCTTATTAAGTTTCTATATGGTTTATAGCAAGCTATTAAATTATTATGGCATGAAAATTTTCATTTTTCAATGATTGATAATGACCATAAGATTAATAAATGTGACAAGTATTGTATTAGATATAGAACATATTTTTGCCTTTTTAATTTGTTCCTTGGTCTTTTTTCCCCACAATTTCATCCTAATTGAGGACCAAATGATTTTTATTTTTAAGAAATGGTTAGATTGAAAGAATAGGGACATTAGTGAAAAAAACACTAAATATTGGTGGTGTGCCATGAGTTTAGAACTAAATATAGTTTAGTCCTCTAACTTAAAAATCCTGCACATTATATGATTTTGGCACCTCAATATTTTTCAAGTTCACTTTTGGTACATAAGTTTATTTATTTTTATTTTTAGCCTTGGTTGAAAGAAGAGAAAGAAATGTCGTCAGAATCCAACGATGAAGAGAGAAATATATGATTGATACCAATTTAGATCACCAAAATAAATAAAATTTGTATCAAATTGTTCTATAAAAAAGTTAGAAGTGATAAAGGTCATGAGCATGACTTTCTTGAATTGAACTTATGTGTTCAAAAAATAAGAATAATTCATAAAATTGCTCCGCATGCTCTCTTCCCTCCAATGAAATGGCAAACCGAAAAAATAAAACTCTGATTAAGTTGAAAAATAAAATGTTGATAGAGTCTAAGTGCTCTCAAATGTATAAGGTAAAAAAATCTTGACTACTTGTCATGTTTTAAATTGAATGTTGTTTAAATAAAATAAAATCACACCATATTTGAATTGTGAGAAATTAATTAACTAAATTTTTGGATATTTGAATTGAAGATTTTGGGAATATTTAGCCTATATGAGGTTAATATATTCTAAAATATTTAAACTAGATATTAGAGTTGCCAAAAATACACATGTTGTTTGTCTTTATAATTATATTAGTAAATTTTAAGTTTTTTTTACTCCAATGTGTTTGTGATAAAAGAGCCAAAATATTTTTTGGAAGTAAAAAATTATCATGTTAAAATATGTATCGCGGGAATTTAAGTGATAAAAAAATATCAAGGGACCATCTTACCTAAAAAATTTAACTGTTAGATGAGGTCTTAAAATATGATTTATATTATTCTCTAATAAACTTCCTCAAATGAAAACTCTTTGGACTTGAAATTTGAACACAACCCACACTACCTTGTGGTTATTTTTTTTTATCAAATACAATGAGGGTGGTGAGATTTGAACTCATGACTGTTGGGTCAACAAGGTTCTGATACTATATCAAAGGATCATCTCGTCTAAAAACTTAAACTATTAGGTGATGTCACAAAATATAATCTATATTATTATTTAACAAAAAGATAGGAAATAATGTTAAATAAAATCAAAATATAAAAGATTGTGATTTTATTTTAGTTATTTAGCGGTGAAATGAAAAAAAGGAAACTATATAGAAATTATAAGAAATATCGAAAAATTCTAGATCGTGAGGGTGTAATTGAAACATCAACCAATCTCAAGGATTGTTCGCCTAGTTTTTACTGTACAATGACACCAAGTAAACCGATTTGACTCAAATTTATGCGACTACCCGTAGGAAAGTAACCGAATCTTTGCGTCTTTGAATCTGAATATTTGCCCTTTGTCTATATAAAGACACGGACGGATCGTCTCTCATTTTTGTTATTCACTTTCTTGGTCGTGTTAGAGACTTCAAATAGAGAGAATCTGAGAGAGACACAGCTAAAAATATGGAGCTTAGTTTGGATTTGAGTTTGGTTTATGTACCGAAAGCGATAGGTGAATGTCTTAAGGAGGTTTCAATGGTTAAAGATGGTAGCCAAAAGTTACCAAATCTTGATGATTATGTCAAGAGATTAGAAGATGAGAGGAGAAAGATCGATGCTTTTAAACGTGAACTCCCTCTTTGCATGCTTCTCTTGAATGAAGGTATGTTTTTCTGTATTTTTTTTTTATTTTTTTGTATATCTTCGATTTTGGGTTTTTAAAGATGGGATTTTGATTTCTTGTTTTTTTTTTGTGGGGCTTGTAGCTATTATCAGATTAAAGGAGGAGGCAATGCAGTGCAAAGAATTGAATGCTTTGGTACCATTGAAGGGGGGTTCTAATGAAGATGGGAGTGATAAAAAGAATTGGATGAGCTCTGTTCAGCTTTGGAACACTAACAAAAACATCAACTTGGATTGCAAAAATCAAGACACAAGATCAGAACCAAAACAGGTAACTCAATTAAGTTTTATTGATTTAGAGGAATAAAGATGGAAAATTTATTAATTTTATGTTTTCATTTTTTCCTTTTTGTTTTGAACTACGTTTAGAGAAGTGAAGAAGATGATGATAGGTCTACTTGTGAGAACCCAATTCAGTTAGGTAATCATGGAAACAAGGAAGGGGCTAGTCTGCCTTTCAAGACACTTTCTGGTTTTGTAAGGAGTAAAAAGAAAGAAGAGAAGGAGGTTGTTTCACAAGTTACAGGACTTTCTCTTATGACTCCAGTGCCTGAATCCTGCAATTTTATGTCTAAGAGCAACAATTGCGGTAATCAAATGAAGATACAGAGTAAATCACAACAGCAGCAGCAGCATGCTTACAGGAAGCAGCGACGGTGCTGGTCACCGGAGCTTCACCGGTTCTTTGTTGATGCCCTTCAACATCTTGGGGGATGTCAAGGTTAATGCTTGAGAAATTTTTGTCTCTTCTTAACACTTGTAATTAAGGGAAAAGACTTCTAATTGCTTCTCAGGAAAGGGATTTTTGGTAGGAACTCAGTCCTGTTAAACTGATGTCTGATGTTTAGCTGGTCCTTGGGGAGTCTGTGAAATATGGGAAAAAACAAAAGATCTATTTACTTGAAAAATTCAATTTCAAGTGAATTCTAACTTGTAAGATTCGCTAATAGGAGAAGTTGAATAGCGTTCCCTAGGATTGCTTGTCCTTGCCTCTAAATACTGGATTCTGTTCCTTAGCGAGTTCTTTTCCTATCATGCTATGACTATCGTTCTATGAAACTAACTGGTTATCATGTGATACAGTTGCTACTCCTAAACAAATCAGAGAGTTTATGCAAGTAGATGGCCTCACCAATGATGAAGTTAAAAGCCACTTGCAAGTAAATTTCTGATTGGATACATATTTTATAAGCTATTTTCTTTTATGTAGGACTAACTAACAAGAAGTGTTTTTCGTGAGCAGAAATACAGGCTTCATCTCCGGAAAGTGCCGGGATCTTCAGCTACCCCAGCGAATGGCTTATGGAAATCTCAAGATCAATGCGAGGACCCTGCAATGCATAACAATCCAGAGTCTAATTCTCAGAAAGCACCCCTTCAAGGGAGTAGCTCTGGCAAAGCTACCACTAATACTGGAGGAGATAGCATGGAAGCAGAAGACGATGACAAATCAGAGAGTCACAGTTGGAATGGTGTGCTTTACCATCCAGGAGAAGTTCATGTATAGTGGACAAACTGATTTTGATCCCCATGAATTTTGCAGATACAAATATACACAAGGAATCGGATTGTGGAGGTAAGAAGAAATAATGAAGCCTACAGAGATAGGATTCCAAATTGGACTGTTTTTATTTTGAGGCTGTAAAATTAGAGACACTGAGATTTTGCGGATACTATGGTATGTAAACCTTCCTGTGTGAGTTGTTCATGACTTTCTGTAACTCGTAGTTATGGATTCTAAGCAATATTATATTTTTTATATATAACATATAGCTTTAATTTACAAATCCCTTGTAATTTCCCCTTTGAAATTGCTGTCCAGTACATGACTGAAATCTCATTTGCCTAGTGATTGATTGTTTGTTGAGTTTCATCTACAAAATGACATTGGCTGGCTTATTAGCTGATGAGAGGAAACAAGATCACCATGCGCAGGCTATTGACCTCATAAAAATAATATAAATTATATTCTGAAATTTTATTTAAATTTTTAACAGTTTAAATTTTTAGATGAGATGATTTCTTAACAATAACAAAACCTCAAAAATCCAGCCCGTGGCGAGAGAACAGCAATCATTTGACAGGAAAACAGTAAACATGACAGCCTGATCTGGCCGTCTCTACGTTAGACAAATGAAGGGCAGTCATCTGATCTATTTTCTTGTAGTTTCAGAAACCACCGTTGGCTACTTCAACCTTGCGGTTTGGTTTTGGGTTTGAAGTGCGGTTTGGATTTGGGTTTAAAGTGTTGTCGGAATGTATTTTTCTTTTTAAAAATAAATTTATATGTTTTAATTTTTTTAATATATTGTTATTATAATTAAAAAATAACTATTTTTAATATAACTCTATAAAAAATTATATTTTAAAAAAGCAACTTAATAAAAGTCTCCCCTCCCAAAGAGAAAAAAAGAAACCGACCACGTGCACGCATACACTCAAACGAAAGGTGCTTAGAATCTAGTCAAGTAACCCATTCATCTTTACCAAAAAAAAAAAAGTAACCCATTCATCAGAAAGCCCTACACCACTCATCTTTAAGAGAAATATGTGCGTGTATATGAAATAGCCACGTGGCTGGAGTTATTTTTTTTCAATATAAAAAAATAAAACTTTTAATAATAGGAAAAAAAATCTAAAATATCCTTAATTAGCCCCCCCTTTTTTTTTATCGATTTCCAAGAGTAAAATAATAATTTTATTATTGAAATCTAGAATAATAAAAAATAGTAAAATATGAAGGGCGTTTTATATATATCTATAACATACAAACAGACACACATAAGAATGGATAATTATCCAAGGTTCCATTGTTTATATATATAATAATTGAAAAGAAAGCATAATAAAAGGGAAGTACTTGATATTCTTATATATGTATTCGTTGACGAATTGAAACTCGCCTGGTCAAATTCTATTCGCTCTCCAACCAACGAGTTTGCTTAAATTACATAAATATCACCTTCTTGTCGATTTTGATGCAAAGACAATTAGGAATCAACATCAAAGTTGTCATTTTCAAAATAATATTTGAATGTCATTGAGAGGATATGGTGAGCCCACCCCAAGATTTTGCCCATAAAATTGAGTGACTCAAAATGATAGTTGCCCGTTCGTCGGAATCTATCTATCTATCTTCAAGCATGCATGCATGCATGTAGCCATGTACTGTGTTGATAAATAAAAAATCTGGTTAGCAATTTCAACTGTTAATGTTAAAGCATTAATTAGGAGTTAGACATACCCTCCATGCTCTCGTTGCTGTTTGGAATATGAAACATGGATGCCTCTTATCTTTTGTTGGGGGCACTATCCATGGCAGTGATGCAGATGAGTTGTCGCCGTAAAACATCATTTAAAACTATTATTATAAATAAATAATATTCTAATTATTGTTGATCTTATCATCGTTGTCACCAATTATTTTTATTTTCATCATTATCATTACCACAATAACAATTACCGTTTAACGTTACAATTATTATCACCACATCTATAACTAATACCACTATTATTTTTATTTTTATATCACCACCATCATTCAGAGAAGTTATTTAATCATTTTTATTAGCAGTAATATAACCGTCACCACCACTATTGTCATCACGGTTATAACCACTATTATGTTTTTGCTAATATTGATATTCTTAATATTATTTCACGAGTTATTGTCATTATTATCATCACAATCATAATTATTAATATCATAAGCGCCACAACCATCATAATAAATTATTGTTATTACCATTATCATCAGTAACCTCACTATTATTATCATGATTATAATAGCTAACATCATTATTACTATTGCTACTCCAACAATAGAAATTATTAAATTATCCCAAAGAATAATATAAAAAACTCAAAATCTTTAACAAAACAACAACCAAGAAAATAATTAAAATCACTAAAATCATCATTATTATTATTGCGTAAAAAATGAAAATCATAAAATTATTCTGAAGACTACAAAAACCCAAAATATTTAACAAAAGAGCAAATATTTTTTTTTAACAAAACCAAAATAAATATGCTTTGAAGCACAAATAAAAAAAAAACTGAAAAAAGAAGAAATAACAATTTTAAAATGACCATCAGAACAAATTAAATTTGAAGGACTAAATTGAATAAAAATAAAACTTCAACAAAAAAGAAAATGATAAAACTTAAAAACCAAAACTAAGAGTGTAGATAATATGAGCAAAAAATAGGGATTATTTCAGAAGAACCAAAAAAAATTAAAGAATTAAAACAAAACCAAAAAATAAAAAAATAAGGGCCAAAATAAAAAATAAAAAATATGGTCATTTTTTATTGAGGGATAAAATTGAAACAAATAAAACTTCTATAGAAGAAATCAGGACGAAAAAAATCAAAAGACCAAGAACTGAAATGTATAAATCATAAACAAAGAGGACTTATATGCATTTTCGGTTCCATGAGAGAAAAGGAAAACCAAAGCAATAGATCATCGACAAGTCTCCAACTACCAGGAGCTAACATGCTTACCACCATGTTGAAGAGGCCATGATGGTGCATCCAATGACGCTTTACGCATCGCTTGTATGGTGAGGACAGAAGCAAATAGTTGACGTGTCAGGCAAATGTGCTGCAACTTTTTTTTAAAAAAAAGTATAAAAAAAAATATGAAATCACCAAAATCGTCCTCATAACAAAAGAAAAACATATGCAAATACCAAAATACCCCCATAGGCCAACTCTTTGTTTCTGCTTTTTTTCTAGGAAAATTTAGTGCTTTCACCACTCATAAAAAGGGAAAAACCAACAATATCCTTGCCAGCAACCCTTATTTTTTTCCTCGATCGAGAGCTAAAGAGTTATTTTATTCTTCATTGAAAAAAAAAGTTTATAACACCCTATTTAATTAATAGTTTTTGATTGAATCGAGAGGAAAAATCATAGTTTTACTGTTCAAAATGAAATGAAAAAACACAAATACCCTTAAACCCAGTAATTAAATTTTATGAACCAAGTGACATAATAGTAATTATACTGTTTCAATCCATGGTGCTGTCTATAGCTATATAGTGAAACAATCGACAAAATTTACCTTTTTTCTTCTACTTAATTTCTTCAGTATAATAGAATTGGCAATGAAATGTATGTTTTCTCAAAAAAATTTACAAATGGAAAAATAAAAAATTTCCCCTTAAATAATATCACATATATTATTTAATATTAATTTTAAAAATTTATTCAATCAAATCCTTATTTGATTCCTAGCCTTTATACTGCTCAATCACACTATATCTCTTACAATTCTCCTTTCTAGAAATAGAATGTGATGAGCCTAAAGTAGCAACGACCTATTGTCTTCCCCAACTCCAACGACAACAATACCAAGCACCAAGGGCGTCCCACTGTAGACAACAACAACTATCTCTCTCTTATTTTTTTCAGCAGCACCTGCAACAGCCAAGTAATTCCTCTCTGACGCAGCAGTAACAGCACCAGCAACGACAACTCGAAACTAGTCCCCTTTCAGCAGCTTTCCCGGCCACCATTTTCGACATCACCTCCATAGGAAAAACCCGACAGTAAGTACGCCATTCATCACCCTCCAAAACCCACCACTTTATTATTCATCTTCTTTGTGCACGGTGGAGTGAATTAATTCACTCCTCAGCCTAGTGTTTATTGCATGTGAACAATGGGTGGTCAGGTCAGATTTTGTGTCGGACCACACCACCTGAGTGGGGTGGGCTGCCAACCACCTAGGCTGGAAACCTAGCCCAAAGTTAGATGGGCTACCAACCCATCTAAAGATGGGCTTTGTGCCCACATGTTGGCGGCCCAACCCTAAATGATGGGCCTCTCGACCCATCAAAGCTAGGCAGCCAACCCATAAAAAAAATATAAAATATAAAATTTGCATAAGAAAATAATTTTTTTTTAAATTAAAACAAAAAATATTTTGTTTTTGTGCATACGGCTGAATTCAATGTCTTAAAATGAAAAAAAAAATTTCCAAGCATATTTTTTATAAAAAATATATGTTACATTTTTCCCATGTTTTAAAATAAAAATTGGATATCGTAACCAGTTTACGATTATCCGTTGGAATTTGAATAAAATATTAAAATAATTTAACAATGATTTTATTTTAGCTATTAGAGTGTAAAATTATATTGTAAAGTACACTCGCGGATAGTTAAAAAGGGGTTTCAAAATAAAGTGTAAAAATCATTTTGGTTAGTTTTTGACTCTTATTGAGTTAGAGACTCTCTTACAAAGGGATATCTACCTAGAGCCTTAGAAAAGACCAATGAATAAAAATTTACTTAGAAAAACAATCAAACAACAATGCAGTTTGCTTTAGGTAAGGTGCACTAGGGGTGATGCATCTTCCCCTTACACAACAAGTCCCTTTACTTAGACTCTCGCAGACCAATAGGTTTCTAGTGACCTTAATACTAGGTGGCGAACCGTAAGATTTATAGTCATGATTTTGCGATTATAAATCACACCCTTTTCACTGCGCAGTGTATCCTCAATCGAGGGATGGTGGGGCGCGAAGCGCGAAAAAAAAATTCGTCGCGACAAATAATATAATTGTTAGTGTAATGTTTTCATAATTCATTCCACTTGTAATAACTCTTGTCTTTAGTTCAATCAGTAATATGGATCGTATGGTTTCTAAAGAGTTTGATTTTCCAAATAAACATAATTATTGGGCTATATAATTGGCAAATGGTTACCTATATACTTGTGTGGAAATTACATATGTAGGGACACTATGCTCGACTTAGTTATGGTTGCTATAGTACATGACACATTGCCATGCAATACCTTGAATGAGGTATCATGATTCGAAACATCTCCTCTAGAATGATTATGACTATACAATTTACTAGGACTCGTTCTCTATTTGTATGAGCTTGTGAAGTGCTAAATCTATTTTTTCATAGCTCATTCTAAATTTGATTCAAATAATTAGATATGGCTTTCATAGTTTTATTTACCACCTCAATATTATTGTGATAGATCATGTTCACTATGCTCTTTATCTTTTTTCTAGATGACCCTCGACATTAGAGATTTAATGGCTAATAAGAAAAATTCCATTTCAAAAGTATTCATGGTTTTTTTTTCTCATTTGCATGATCTTTTTTTTTTATAATAATCTTACCCTTCATCTTTGTCTCCTATTTTCTTACTTGCTCATCATTTCACACCCTAATATTTTTATTTTTATTTTCTTTTTAGTTTTTGCATTTTGCATTGTCTTTTATCATAAAAGCTTATATGAAATAAAACAATTGTTCTAACAATCATGAAATAATTGTAAATTGACTAAACCTCCTCAAAAAGATATTTTCATGAGTTTTTATATTTTAAAAATACATTAAAAATAGGGATAAAAAAGAGTTATGACATATATCAAGTAAATTTCCTTCATATTTGAATGTAAATATTTTTTTTCCAATTAATGTGAATGTTTGTTTAAGAGTTTTCAAGTTTCAAGTTATGTTACTCACTATCATTTTGAATGGATATAAGATAGATCAATGTGATCTTATAGAGGTCTATGATGTTTGAGTGGTGGCCTTTGAGGTATTAAATGTTAATTTGAAAGTGTTGTTGAGGTTGTTTTTAAAAATAATTTTTGTTTAGAAATGAATCAAATATATGTTTTTTTATCTTTTAAAAATCATATTCGACATCATTACTTGAAATTGAACTAAAAACATTAAAAAATTTAAATTAAAGTAGAAAATAAAAATAAAAAATATTCATTTTTTTAATAATGCTTTTAAAATTAAGTGTCAAACATCCCTAAGTCATTCAAGCCTTTTAATCTATTTTAGACATGATTAAACAGATTGGGTTTAGCACTTAGCTTCTAATTAACCATTACCATTGTTTTAGCTCCAATGACCATATTCCAAATGTAAGATTCAGGCACTATTGTTTGGCTCAAGTTCCCAGTTTTAAATCACTATCTTAGATCATGATAGTGTTTTTAATATTAATAATAAATATATATAAACTAGTTTAGACAAATTCTTAATATATAACCATAATAGATACATTTTATTATTAAAAACAAAATAATTTATTTTATAATACAAAACTAACATACTCACGAAGATCGATTCGAGTATGAAAAGGTAAGTAAACTTGAGACAACCATTCTAACACAAACTTTTCCAACCATACTCGAGTGGTATATAATAATAATAATAATAATAATAATAATCCACATTTAAAAAAAAAAAAACACTTTATATAAAATTTACTTTTCAGCAAAAAAAAATTAAAAAAAAAAAATCAACGCACAAGAATATAAGCATGTCGTTTCCCGATGCTTCAGAATTTAGACTGATGGGTTACTTTTCAATAAAAGATTACTTGTTGGGAAACTCACCCAATGACTCAATGGGGGGAACTTTGAGAGCATTTGTAGCAGTTTTGCGTCTTCCATACCATGATTAAGTTTTATATTTAAATAACATGGTCAAAGAGCACTTAAATAAATAATAATCTTATAACCATTTCTCAATGCAAATCGTGTATTAATTTATAAGGAATGCACATGGCCATCAATTTAGTCATACTTCTAAACTATTAGCTCATACAATTTTTTTAGATGCAGGCAAACTTTATTTTCCGAAAATTATATTTTATGAGTCTAGATAAACTAGTAAAAACCTAGCTGTTCTAGATTTTTATAAAGAATACACACTCTGATCCAAACTTAAAATCAGTTATATCATGTCACGTATTTTAGGGACTATTTTTATTTTTATTAATTTAGTCATGCATATAATATTATTCACGCATCTTGGGGACTATTATTCATTGCAAATTCAATCTATATATATTTTTATTTTATCCTTTAATATTTAGTTTATTGAAGATTGAATTTCATATTTATTTTGTAGTTATTTTAGTCTTATAATTCATGTCATGGGTTTGATAAATTAATCTAGTCAACCTGTTTTATTTTTAATCTTTATCTTTTAGTATTGAATAAATTAGGAATTGGAAAATCACAACATTAATAAAGCCTAAATATATCTCTTTTACTTATGGAAAAAAAATGATTATCCAGTGTGGCCAACGATCTAGTGAGAATCTAACGTAGATTAAGAAAACAGAGATTACAAAAATAAAAATCACAAGTATCGGTATAAACAAAAGCTTTAAGGAAGACTTATCATGCTTTGATTTACATTAAATAAATAAAGGGTGATCCCTTGCAAACCCAAATGAACGATAAGAGAAAAGCTGTACTCGAAAATCAAGGCCCTATCCTTCCTTCCAAGATGCATCTCTCCATGAAAGTCGTCGTCTTCTTCCCTAAGGGACAAATCAAATAAATAAAGACGAAGAAGAAACTGCCTTTAGATTTTCCTCCCTCCCTCTCTATATTTCTTTTTATCCACTTGCGTCCGGTATTTATGAGCAGCTGCATGCACAGGAGATAAATAAAGGGAAGGAAAGCAAATGATCATAAGCACATAGAAGCAAGTAGTCTCTGAATTTGCAAAAGAGCACAATACAATTTGTCAGCCTGATTCAAAAATAGGGAAAAAACTACGAGACAAACTCCCATAAAATCTTTCGAGCTACCTCCTTTTCGTCTCTTACTAAAAGACGACATGCATGATTACTGCAAAAAACCCTTTAATAATGCAATCCGAAAGAAAATGACAAGCTTAAACATGCCTTGGCTTCATTGATCAGAACAAGTTAACACGATGCTGCTGACCTGGATCTGAGCCATTTTCAATTAGTGCATACATTTATTTTATTTTATTTTATTCTAATAAAAGAGAAACAACGAGATTAAAAATGAAAGTAAATTACTATACGCTCGTAATTCGGGGTGGAGCTATCTATATTTGATGAAGGCAATGCATCCCTTGCTGTGAAAAAACAATTCTTTTAGCTAACCTTCTGCTCAAGAGTAATTTTGGACTGCCATCAAACTGCGTTACCCTATTTCCGAAAGAGTACCACCCCAGATTACTAAAGAGCCCATCCGTAGATGCAAGAAAGAGTATTTTTCAGACAAAAGCGCAGACTAAGAACTCGGTGCCTGAATATAAGAAGTGAAGAAACCATACCTAGATTGAAAAATTACCTTAAGAAACTATCCAGAAAGGTGCAAAGTTTTGCAAGAACTTCAACAAGATGGACCAACACTTCTACCCTCCTCGGTTTCAGATTTTGGATGCTGAAAGATTTGTTGCGGTTGCTGTGATTGTGGCTGAAGCAAAAGCTCTTCCTGAAGCTGATTGGGTTGGGGCTCTTCTTGTGGTTGAATCTGAAACGTGTTGTCAAAAGTGCCTAGAGCCAAAGATGGCGACATAGCAGCAGCAGGATTCATATGATTAAAACCAGCAGCAGAAACTGAGTTAGCAGGCTCAAATCCACCATGGAACCTCACAATCTCTTGCTGGGCCTGTGTATGCTGCTGTTGCTCGTAAGCCCTTAACATCTCTTGCTGATCTCTCGCAGCCACCACTGCAGCCAGTTGTTGAGCCTCGAATATTTGCTGAGGATTCACCTGGTGGTGCTGATGAGTATCCGCGCGCATCCCCATTTGTCCAGCAGTAGGAATACCCATCATTGGCATCCCATTTGAAAAAGAAGAATTGCCCAAATGTTGTGGCTGCATCAGCATAGGCAGCATTGCTTGACCCTCGATATAATTAACCAGTTCTTTCTTAGCACTATAAAGATCATTCTGGAGTTGCTTTAGTCTTTGTTGAAGAATAGAAATTAGCCCCACGCAGCCATAAACCGGATCACGGAGCCGTTCCTCAGCTTCATAGGCAAGTGAATTCACAGCATCTTCGCGTTGCGCAGCGCTGAGCTCGTTGAGAAGTTTAGCAACATTACTGGCACCGAACACCTTGTGTACACTTGCAAATTTTTGAGGCTGATCTGGTGGAAAATAAGGAGCAAACACACACTCTTGTGTGCATTTTCGCCTCAAGAACTTGCATGCTGCACATGGAGAGTTTGAAGACGACATCTTTTACCTTTCTTTAACAACTACAACCAAAACCCATTAAATAAAGCAAGTTGGAATCACTAGGTAACAAGGGAAAAAGGTTTTATTGAAGCATGGAAATCTGACATTCACGAATATAAAGGTTAAGTGATTCTGAGAAGCTTCGTTTACCAACATAAGGAAAATAAACAATAAATATTTTTCATTTATTTAGGTAAATGATGAATCAAAAACGATATAGATAATGAAACACAGTACCTTATAATGAAAGAAAGATAGACTCCAACAAGAAAAGGAAAATGAATCATCTCTTAACTATAGTGAGAGGAAGAGAGTGAAACAGAAAACAGTGATCTATTTACTACGGGGTGTAATTAATTTACCAAATGAAAAAAGAAAAAAAGAAAAAGCATAGCTGATGAGTAGGGTACAAGATCTCGCTCTCCATCTCTTTGAAAATGATTTCTTTCATTAAGTTTTGAAGGTGGGTGTCTTTCATACTTCATTGGCACCTTGAAATGCAAGAAACCATAAGTTGTAAGGATCCTTCGAGATCTCCTTTTTTCTTCTCCCTCAAAAAAGATGAACAAAAAAAAAAACCTTTTCTTGTTCTTGTTTTCTCTCAAGATCAAAGAAATCTTTTAATCTCCATATCCAAAGAGATAATAGGATTCTATAATGTCAAATAAACAAAAAGTAATAAAACACTAAAAATCAAGAAAAACATCAACCTTTGAAAAAGTGCAAACAACCACCTAAGTTTACCTTTGATATTGCTAAGAAAGATGTGTTTTCAGAAATCAGTCACTCTCCTTGTGTGTCTTCAAAAGGTCCATGTTAAACCTGCAATGAAAACACGCTGACTTTTTTAAGGACATTAAAAATGACAGACTCTTTCCTAAACAACACTGGATTAAGAATGGTGGGGAGAGAAAGAGAGAGAGAGAGGCAGACCATTTAGAGACAGAGAGAGAGAGAGAGAGAGAGAGAGACAGAGAGCTGGGATGAAAGATATCAGGTGTAGGACGTCACCCGAAAAGAGATAACTATCGATCCGATCTTTGAGTTTCGAATCCCAACAGACAAGAAAGAGAAGAAGAATGTAGGAAAAATACTGCAAACTTTTCTTTTATCAAAAGAGAGAGATATTATGAAATTAAAAAACAAAACAAAAAACAGAGGTGATAAAGGGTGAGATGATCAGGGGTTATGTTATAACATGGAAAGAGTCACTTCCACATCAAGTGAAATGTCCGTCATTTTCAAGTTTTAGGGAAGTTGAAGAGATCAAAGCTATCTGATCAAAGTTTGGACTGTGTGTGTCCCTGCGTGAGGGGCAGACGTGCTCGAGCAAAAAAGAAATTATTCAGTCCTACCTCCTTGCCCCGTTTTTATTTGCCTACACTCCTAAAATTTTTTTTCTTTCTTCTCTTTTCTTTGATTTAATGCCTTTGGTGTCAAGATTTGAGACTTTGAAAGCTTACCCAATTAACCATCAATTCATGTGTATATTTTCTTCTTTTTGGTAATATTGGGCAGCTAAAACACACAAGACTTTATCCATTTAAATCTCTCTCTCTCTCTCTCTCTCTCTCTCTATATATATATATATATATATATATGACAAGCATTTACAGAAGCATTTTTGAAAGTATTGAATGAGGCACACTACTAAAAAAAGGGTGTTTTGCAACGGAAGCATCCGTTGCAAATAAGTAAGGGTGCCGTTGCAAATTTGCATTTGCAACGGATTTTGCAACGGATACATTCGGATGCAAAACGTTGACTGCAAATTGATTTGCAAGGGTTAATCCATTGCAAATTTGCAACGGCTAAGCCGTTGCAAAGTTGCAACGGATTAGCCGTTGCACCGTTGCAACGGATTAGCCGTTGCAAATCTGCAACGGCTAATCCGTTGCAAAGTGACAATTTTTTTTTTTACAATTAATTTTTATATTAAATTGTTTATTTAATTTATGGAACATTTACACACTTTGATTAATATTATTATTTTTTAGAACCAAATAAATACATTTCAAATAACATAAAGGAAATATTATACACATTCATAAAAGATTCAGTTACATTTACTTGTTTAAGTATATACATATTTGTACATCAACATAAATCAAAGAAATAAATAGTTCTATCACTAGCAACATGAAAAAAAAAATACATAGTTATGGTGGAAATGATTTACGATGTTGATGAGATGCTGATGGACCAGTATTTGGGGGATGTGGTCGAGGTCTATTCATTGTGCAAGATGTGGGACCCATATGTGCCATCGTATGTGATGACATCGTGGCAACAGGTGTTGACATATCTTGACTCATAAAGTCAGGCCTCTCATTACTTCCATGCTGGTTCGCAAGATAAGTTGTAATGGAGTCAATCTGACGTTGCATATTCTTAATAACACAATCTTTTACTAGCAATTCGTCCTTCAACTCCTGTATTACAGTGCTCGGATATGTCGAATTCATAGAGTACGAATGTTGAGATGAACTCGTACTAACCTTCAATGCTGGCATACGTGGTGCACCGTAAACTCGACCCTTGCTGACCCCCCCTGAAGCTTGACACCAAGCTTCTCCATCAAAAGAAGGATGGACATCTCGGTTTGGTCCATACTTTTCAATCATCTCATTTCTATATTTTTCCTGCAAACAGACAAGTACATGTACAAAAAAATTTGTAAAAAAAATAAGAAATTATATACTAGTAATTAATTAATAAAAATTAATAGTACTTACCACCACTGTTTTGGACCTATTATCCACGAATGTGCCGGTTTGATTTACATTCTGATGCAACATTGAAAATACATCATCCCATGGAAGTTCTTTTCCACCGGCTTGTTGTTGCTATGAACATTTCAAAAATAATTAGCAGCATAAATATTAACCCAATACAACAACAAGTGTTTAATTACAATATAATGCTTACCATACTGGCTCGATATGATGCAAATGACACTGAGCCACCACAATGAGAACTTATTTTACCATCTGTTTGTTTCAACCGATTGCGTTTTGAAGCGTCAGATCGTCTATGGAATTCTTCGGTTGACCAAACTTCAAGTATCATTTTATTCCAATCTTCCTTTTGTATCCAAATTGGTCCATTGTCAATGCAGTCAGTTATATTTCTGGTTGCCAGAGCTTTAGAGCGTGCTCGGGCCAATAGTTGATTCAAAGAGATTCGAGCTTTAACTTCCCAGATTTTCCAAACAATCTCTTCATCTTCCACGGGGAAGTCATATTTTTTCTATTAAATACATATGAAAAGTATAATCAGTAAAAATACACGATCAAAATTATGAAAATAGTTGCGTGAATTCAAATTAAACAAGGCAATAAAGTCAACAATATTTTATTTGTCATACCTTGAACTCTTTGAACAATTCATCCTTATACATCAAATCTACTTTGTCCCAACTGTGCCATGGCCCCTTGAAATTACATCGCAATATGTTTCCGATTTCACGCCCACATGATGCGTTATTAAACCTGATATATTATAATAACAATTTTTTTCAGGAAACAAATACAGACATAAATATTGAATGTTTTAAAAAACTATAAAACTTACTCTGTTCGTCCATACAAACTCAGTTGTCGTTTTTTTGTTACTGGATTGATTTCGGTGTCAAAACCCATCCGTTTAATGCAAACATTGTTCCCTTTTGAGTTTTGACCACTGCCTGATTGGTGACAATCTTCATTTTGATCGTTATTATCCTCTTCGTTTATTGTTTCGTCAATTTCGGTCTCCTCATCATCCACATGATCACCATCCACTCCCGGATAATTATCACTCCCCTGCAAATGCTGATACCTGAACATGTAATTATCTTCTATATTTGGAAATGAGCTTGGGACTTGAGACATGTTATTATCATCTACGTCTGTACGGTCAATTGGACGAGAAGTTGTTGCAGGCCTACTCTTCCTGTATGAATTTTTCTTTGATCTGGATGAAAACTTACCAGTCTTCGAATCTACTATAGATCCACGCCGCAACATGATTTCAAAAACTAAAGTGTTGTTATCAATAACTGTTTGCAATAAATAATAATCATGACAATTAAGCAATTTAAGCATAACACTAATCATAATAACAAAAAAACGTCAATATTAAAATAAAATGAACAAATCGTAATAAATTAATTTAAGTACCAAGCTCATGATCAAACATCATAATACTAATCATCATTATCATCAACATCAATATTTCAATCAAAATAACAAATCATAGCGTAACGACAATCATCATTACCATCAACATGAATATTTCAATCGAAGTAACATATCCAAGCATAATACTCATCATCATTACCATCAACGTCTAATATTTCAATCAAAATAACTAATGCAAGCATAACGGCAATCATCATTTCCATCAACATCAATATTTCAATCGAAGTAACATATCCAAGCATAATACTCATCATCATTACCATCAACATCACATATTTCATTCAAAATAACAAATCCAAGCATAATACTATTCATCATTACCATCAACATTACACATATTAGGAATCCAAATTAACAATACAAGCATAACGCTAATAATCATTAACATCAACATCAATACTTTAGTAGGGAATAATAAAAATACATGCGTAATGTTACTCATCATTATCATCACTCCTAATTACATCATCATCAACATCTACACCATCACCAATGACATCATTGTCAGACACAATTTCTTCATCCAAAGCCATTTCATGCTCTTCTCCCGAAATTCCCTCAACCCGAGGCAACTCATGGTGATTGATTTCTTCATAATAAGATGAGTCAGCAAGTACATTTACATCATCAAGTGACGGATCAGGCAACACAGAAAATGGATGAGTAATTTCATCTAATTGATCAACATCAAATGATTTAACATTGTCGGTGTTTTCAGTAAATTCCCCCATATGTACGTTATAACGACTTCTAGCTGATGTCTTTATAACTGCCCACCTTTCTGATGATTTATTATTGGGTGGACATGAATAGTACACTTGCTGACATTGTTGCGCCAAAACAAAATCTTCATTCCCATGTAGCCTAGAAGTATTTTTGATTTCAACCAAACCATTTGAACAATGCTTTTTAAGTCCACGTTTTGTATCATACCAATGACACTTAAACATAAATACCTTGCATTTATTTCCTAAATATTTTAGCCTAATCACTTCTTGAAGCATTCCATAATAATCAATCTCATTCTCATTGTAGGTACTTCCTTTAACACAAACCCCGCTATTCATAGTTTTTTTATATCTTCCATAACTTTGAGTATGAAATTTAAACCCATTTACATAATACCCATTATAACATTTCACTGAATTTGACAGCCCCATTGATAGTGCAAAGATTTGATTCTCAATTCCAGTTGATTTGTATTGAACCTAGCATAAGAATAATAATAACCATGGATGAATTTATTAAATTTCATATAAAATATTTAATATAACAAGATTCTTATTGAAAATACTTACATGATTTTTCAACCAAATTGGAAATATCTGCTCACATAGTTTTTCAATTTCGACTTCGGTAAATTGTGGTTGTTCTGTCTTCAGCTCTTGACGACATTGCCTAAAATTGTAATTGTTAGGTGATATTAAATTATAATAAATGACGATCAAAATGAATATATTTGACACTTACTCCATATAGGGTTTCAATTCTTGACAATTGAAAATGACATAGCTGTGTGCTATTTTCATTTCTTCGTGCGATAACTGCCTTCTATAAAATTTCTTGGACAACTTTCTCCCAGGATAGGAAAAAACTGAAAGTTGTCCACCTTCACATTTAGATCCACCATCATCATTTCTTGGAACTCTATTCCATATTGTTTCAACATCATCACCAAAATAATACGACGCAAAATTTGTAATTTCGTCAATTAGGTAAGCCTCACAAATAGAAGCCTCAACGTGCGCTTTATTGGATACTTTCTTCTTCAGATAAAACATATACCTACATTATTTTTGATAATTAATTTGCATTGAAATAAATTATAAATTGAAATTTTAAAATAAATTACATTGTATGAGATCATACCGTTCAAATGGATACATCCATCGATATTGAACGGGTCCTCCAGCTTGTGCTTCATAAGGAAGATGTATCGTTAAATGTTCCATGGAGTCAAAGAAAGATGGAGGGAATATCTTTTCAAGTTTACAAAGTATTTCAATTATATTTCGCTGCATCAGCTCCACGTGGTTGACATTTAAATTTGTAGCACAGATGTCCCGAAAAAAAACTGACAATTCAGCTAATGCCTCCTATAGTGGTCTAGGCAAGTAAGGTCGGAATGCGACAGGAATAAGTCTTTGAATAAATACATGACAATCATGACTTTTCATACCCGAAACCTTACATTGACCTTCTTTCACACACCGTGATATATTTGAAGCATAGCCATCAGGAAAGGACAACTCTTTCATCCATGACAACACTTCTTGTTGTTGTTTCTTTAATAGATAATAACTACCTTTCGGTTTGTAAACTCGACCATTGTCATGTTGTTGCAAATGTAAGTTTGGCCTCCTACAATACAACTGAATATCTAACCTAGCCTTCACATTATCCTTGCTTCTATCAGGACAATCCATGACTGTATAGAATATATTGTCAAAACAATTTTTCTCTATGTGCATGACATCTAGGTTGTGACGGAGTACATTAGTATGCCAATATGGAAGCTCCCAAAATATACTTTTCTTCACCCAATTATGATACACACCGAAACCGGGAATTTTATCACAAGAGCTATGAACATGTCCATCAGTCTAACATCTGTAAACCAGTTCGACGTGGGAAAGGAGGGAGCTCTTCAACTACTCCATTCATAAACTTATCTGCCTGGTATCTATAGGGGTGGTTCATGGGTAGGAATCGTCGATGACTGTCAAAAAATGTTGTTTTCCCACCATGTTTTAACCTAAAAGCCTTGCTATGCTCCATGTAGTAAGGGCAACATAATTTCCCATGAGTACTCCAGCCTGATAACATACCATATGCAGGAAAATCACTAATGGTCCACATCAAAGCTGCTTTCTATTGAAAATTTTGTTTACTATATACATCATAAGTTTCAACACCAACAGACCACAACTTATTCAATTCATCAACCAAGGGTCTTAGAAAAACATCAAGCTTCTTTCCAGGATTCTTTGGGCCGGGAATGATCATTGATAAAAACATAAATGGTTTTTTCATGCACTTCCAAGGAGGCAAGTTATACACTGTCACAATTACCGGCCAACAAGAATATGCATTTGACATCATATTAAATGGACAAAATCCATCCGTGCATAACCCTAATCTCACATTTCTAGGATCTGCCGTGAAGTTAGGATGCATACGATTAAACTCTTTCCATGCATATCCATCTGATGGATGCACCATTACTCCATCATCTGACATATGAAAGTGATGCCATGTCATATCTTTAGCATGATGTGGAGACATAAATAGCCTCTGAAGTCTTGGTGTCAATGGAAAGTATCGGAGTTGCTTCTCCGCCTTTCTTTTTGTGCCTTTAATAGTTGGGTTTGTAGGTTTATATCGTGAACTTCCACAGAAGTCACAACTGATTTTCATTGCATCCACCCCGTAATACAACATACAGTAATTCGGACACACGTCATATTTATCATAGCCAAGTCCAAGTGGCCGCATAAATTTTTTAGCTTCATAAAAATTTGAAACCAAATTTGCATCATCAGGCATACAACTCTTAGCAAATTCTGTAAATTTGTTGAAGGCATTTTGAGTTAAATTTAAATTTGACTTCATATTAAGCAATTGTACAGAAGCCGATAATTTGGATTGCTTGGTACACCCTTCCCACAAAGGTTCCTCGGCAGCTTTCAACAACTTAAAAAATTTAGATGCCTCTACATTCGGAGGTTCCTCAATGACATCAGGACTGCAAACCCTATCATTATAGCATACATCATCATTCCCCATTGCATCTAGAACCATATTTTTATATGGATTTGGATCACCCATGTCATTCACAACACGACTAGGCCCTCCTGATGAAGGTCCGCCCAATATATCCGTGACAAAAGGTTCCCCATGTACAGTCCAATTTTCATAATAAGGTAAAAACCCTCTTGTCAATAAATGCTTACAAATATCATCTGCTTCTTGGAACTTTTTATTTTTGCATCTCACACAAGGACATCTAATTTTTCCCTCATAGATATTTTTATCAATAGAAAATGCGAGATTGATAAATCTTCTAACACCCTCAATAAATTCAGGACTAAGGCGACCACTTTGCATACGACGATACATCCACTGGCGGTCGTCCATATTCATCTAGTAAACATTATGACATACAAACATTTTAGAATGTTGTTTCATTTTGTATGGCGCAAGAGACAAATTAAAAATAAATTGCTTTGAATAACTGAAACATAAATTAAGTTTCTTATATTTCACCACTATAGATTAATGCCTAAGATCATTTTCATATAACAATTATTTAGAATTTGCAAGTTCAAATGGATTTACCGTAAGACCCCTTTGTTTTTGTATTTTTTTATTAATTATGAATATGAATTTCATACTACATTCATTAGGGTGCGAAGGGGACAACTCTGTCTCCCATAAGTGTTGTTTTTGAACTAGTTTACATTACATATTAGTTATTTAATTTTATATATTTTTCCTATATCTTGTTCGAAGTTTATTTGCTATAGGTCCACATTATTAACAATGTTAATGGACATTAAGTTAAACGTCATGTTATGAAATTTATTCAGAATTTTGTTATAACAAAATCTTTATTGCTTTGTGTCATTGTTTCTACTTCATAACATAAAGGCTATACCATGTAATCAATAGTTTCTTAGTTATAACTAGGTAACTATGTTCATGTAGCAAACTAATTCTTTAATGCAAACCAAATTTTTGTCCCTCATAAGAAAAACATAAATTTTCAACGGTAAGCAAGAGCATTTTTGGATGAGTCCAAGCAAGAAATAGCAAAATAAGTAAGTTAAGAGAATATATGTTATTGCATTGATGGTACAATTTACATGTTAAAGTAAATATGTTTACATCATGCTAAATAAAAAATAAAGAGAATATATCCATACCTCTATCACAGGCGCAAAGGCTAAGCAATAAGAGAAACCCTATAGGAGAAGCACCAAATAAGCTGCACCATCGAAGATCCATTGTTTAAATATAAACGCAATCAAATGATGGTTAAGCTATTGTACAAGAACAACCATTATCCAAGTACAGACAAAAGACAACATGAGTTTAATATGGAACTAGTGGGATGAAATGTAGGAGTAAATTGAAGGGCCATTTAGGAATAAAGGCACAACACACATTCAAAACATAATCTCACAACAGCACATTATCATCCACACGAAAGATAAAGGAAATGAAATATGAACGTAGTCTTCTATTTTGATAACTAATTCCTAATAAAACTCCTTCCCCTGCTCCTTTTCAACTTCTTTTCAAGCTTCGTCTCTGTCATCATCTAAAACTGATTGTAAAAAACTTGACCTCATCATTGATAATCTAAAGAGTTCGGCTGAAAAATTGAAGTTGCTTTTTCTCGGCAAAATCATATGGGTGACCAAAATAATGCTAAACTTATGCTAATAAATACATACATGGCGTCAAATTAAGCTGAATTAATAGTGGAAATGGCGTCTAGAAGAAAAAACCGAAATCAAAAATATTCGGATAAAAACTAAGGAAATAAAAATTTGAAATGCTTACCGTATGAAAGAAGATCGGCGTTGTTGTGGTGATGGGTCGTCTGTTTAACTCAATGTCGACGCTGAGAAGGTCGAACGGGAACAAGAGATGGAATTTGATTTTTGTTACCACTGTACAGTGAACATGTTCACTGTACAGAACATAAGGGAGATCGAGGGAGGAAGAGAGATGTGTTATGAGGAAGATGATGAGTGATTTGTTCTGAGGAACAAGAACAGCGACTGTCCAGAAAAGAGGAGGAAGAGAAATCAAGCGCGGGAGGGAGAGAGATCGAGCGAGGGAGGGAGAGAGAGAGTTCGAGGGAGGGATTTCAGAGTGATCGAGGGACTCTTCGTCCGGACGAAGAGTTTTTATCCGCAAGGCATAAAACGCACCGTTTTGGTCAAAACGGTGCGTCCAGGTAATTTATTTGCAATGAATAATCCGTTGCAAATAATTAATTTTGCAACAGATTAGCCGTTGCAAAGTGGGAATTAGCCGCAAAGAATAAAACACACCGTTTTGGTCCAAACACTGCGTACATGTAATTTATTTGCAACGGATAATCCGTTGCAAATAATTAATTATTTGCAACGGATTAGCCGTTGCAAAATAGGAATTAGCCGCAAAGAATAAAACGCACCGTTTTGTCATGACAGTGCTTACATGTAATTTCTTTGCAACGGATAATCCGTTGCAAATAATTAAGTTTGCAACGGATTAGCCGTTGCAAAGTGAGAATTATCAGCAAAGCATAAAACGCACCGTTTTGTCATGATAGTGCTTACATGTGATTTATTTGCAACGGATTATCCGTTGCAAACAATTAATTTTGCAACAGATTAGCCGTTGCAAAGTGGGAATTAGCCGCAAAGAATAAAACACACCGTTTTGGTCCAAACACTGCGTATATGTAATTTATTTGCAACGGATAATCCGTTGCAAATAATTAATTTTGCAACGGATTAGCCGTTGCAAAGTGGCAATTATACGCAACGCATAAAACGCACCGTTTTGGTCCAAACACTGCGTACATGTAATTTATTTGCAACGGCTAATCCGTTGCAAATAATTAATTTTGCAATGGATTAGCCGTTGGAAAGTGGCAATTATAATTTTTTTATAATTATTTTTTATATTAATTTGTTTATTTAATTTATGGAATAATTACATTTACACACTTTGATTAATATTATTATTTTTTATAAGCAAATAAATACATTTCAAATAACATAAAGGAAATATTATACAAATTCAAAAAAGATTCATTTACATTTACTTGTTTAAATATATACATATTTGTACATCCACATAAAACAAAGAAATAAATAGTTCTATTCGTTGCAAAATGAATTATTTACAACGGACAATCAGTTGCAAATTATAATTGCAGCGGGTATTCCGTTGCAACATAATTATACACAAATATATAATTTGTCATAAATACACAAATATATATATTAAAAAGTAAAAACACAGAAAAAAATTACTTTGCAACGGAATATTCGTTGCAAAATAATTTTAATTTGCAGCGGAATATCCCTTGCAAAGTAATTTTCAATTGCAACGGGAATTCCGTTGCAAATTAAAATTAGTTTGCAAAGGATATTTTAAACCATTTGCAATAGATTTTCCGTTGCAAATTTAATTTGCAATGGAAAATCCGTTGCAAAGTAAATTTAATTTGCAACGGATATTCCGTTGCAAATTAATTTAATTTGCAACGGAAAATCCGTTGCAAACCATGTTTTTTTTTTTTTTCGGGAATGTGTTTAGCAACGGAAAATCCGTTGCTAAACAAAATTCCGTTGCAAGCAGCCCCCTTTTTTAGTAGTGGCAGGCTTCATACATATTAACTAAGTTTTTATTCCGTATTTCGCTAATCCATCCTCTCATGTTGATCTCCTCGTAGTTTATTGTGGATTCGCATATTGACTTTTTAATATCCTACAATTGCACATATATTTTTTTTTCAATTTAATTAGTTAATATTTTGTGTAAAATGCTTTAAAGTTCAAACAAAAGAGTTTTATCCAATTGAGATCTACTGTTGTGTTTGTTAGCATCTTGTATTTAGCCTTAACAATATTTCTAGCAACTATATGCACTTGACTTCCATCCAAGGTGTATCGAGAGGTTGATGCAAAAAAAAGAAAAATCTACGAAGGCTAAATGAAGTCATGTGAATGATAATGCTTTGATAAATTCTTTATTTAGGCTTATGAAAATGATTATTTGATATAGTGATCGTGGAAAGAATTTTTATGGGAGTAGGTTCATTTTTTTGTGATGTATAAGTAGAGGTAAGAACATTGATGAATGGTTGGGTAGATATGTACCTATTAAAATAGAAAAGAATGGTGTATATGTGATTCTTATAGGAATTAGGTTAAAGGAAAACTCTTTAAAACTTAATGATATGTGAGAATTAATTTATAGGTGAAGCAAGCCCGATTTGGAAGGGTGATGAACAGGGCTTAAAAGATTATTGTTGGGAGTGTAGGTAAAAATATTTTCATAAAAAGTAACATGTTTAAGAACATAAACCTTACTAGTAAAGAGATCAAGACACTTTTACTTTTGATGACAAAGACTAAAGCAATGAAAATACAAGTTTTGGAGAGAAAATTAAGTTTATTTTGATTATAAGGTCTCAAATTAGACCAATATGCACCCCTAAAACTAGACAAAAATGAATAATCTTGTTCCATATCAAATTTTAGTTTGAAAACAAATAACTAAATAAACTTGTAATAATCATCTAGAATACTCATATAATATTTAGCATAGTAGTTGAAGCAACAAAAATAGATCCCCACACATCAGGAAAAAATAAATCTAAAGGTTTTGAAGAACAAAAAAAAAAAAAAACTTAAAAAGGCAAACCATGGCTTTTAGCCATTTTTATTTAACAATCGTTGCTTATAATGTGAAATTGATATTTCTCTATTAGAAAGAAAAAAAATGGAGAACATAGTGGACTATAGGATTAGAAGCATGACTAATACTACAATACCAATTAAGTGAAAAAGGTCATCTCACAATGAGTATTTGCAAACAATATCCTCCATGTATAATATTTACAAGTAAAAAATCAAGGTCATAAGGGCAACTCCAACGGCAAAGCCATTTGAGGAGCCAAAAATAAAAAAAAAAACAATATTTTGGCATGTTTATTTAATTTTTTACACTCCACCGAGAAAGCATTTGATAGCCAAAACGGCTTTCCCGTGAATGAGCTGCTATTTGTAGCCAAAATTTTAGGGCTTCTTTCTTCTTCCTGCGTGTGTGTACATACATACATACATATAAGAAAATAATGTAACTATATCAAAAATATTTGTTTTTGTTTTTATTTAAAAATATCTCAACAAGAGAGTAAAAAATTATATACAAAATTAATAATTATATTGTTGGAGTGTTTACCATTAGAGCACACATCAATAAAAAAAACATATATATACTATTCAAAGAATCATTTTAAAGATTTGACTCTCTAAAATAGCTATTGCCATTGGAGTTGCTCGAACAAGTTATGGCCACAAACATTTCTAGCAACATTGTTCTCCCTTAAATTCCACTTATGTCTCTAAGGACTTCATCAATATGTAAATGAATTTGGATAACTATGACAACCTAATTGATATGTGGGACCATGTCTAACACATCATAAGTTGGGTGTTTTGGAATTGTTGGGTGATTTAAAAAAGTTTTCATGGTGTTTGATGTATGTTGTTTTTATGAAAATAGATAGAATAATGAAGTTTTGAGCAAAATCTTTTTACTCTAGATTTTTATACCATGACAATGGTTGTCAGAGTAATCTACTTAATAGTAAGAAATGGTTCGGAAGATGTGTAATATGTCAATTTTTATTTAGTTTTTGAATACAAGTATAAAAGTTATTTTTATTATTATATCTGTATAAGCTCTATTAAGTTTATAATCCTTGTCGCGGGTTAAACAAATTAACTTGGGTTAACTTAAATAAATTGAAAATGTTATCATGTAGATATTTTTTTTTTAAAAGAAACTTACTTCAATATACTTTAAGGGCATGTTTGATATTGCGGTTGCTATTGTGGTTGAGGATAAAAACAAACAGTTTCATAAGAAAATACTTTTAGTTGAGATTCATGATTAGAATTGAAGTGTTTGGTTAAAACTGTGGTTGAGTTTGATATTTAATGAAAATCAATTTTATGTGTTTGGTTACGACGCTATTCATATTGTGTCAACAAACTAAATTTCTTTAAGGGACACACACACACACAAATACATATATATATATATATATATATATATATATATATATATATATATATATATATATATATATTGTTTTTTAAATATTGTAGATTTAATAATCATAATAACATAATGTAATTACTAGTTTACGTAAATTAGACACTTGTTTTTATTCTCTCATCAAACTACTTGCAATTTCATCACAAACTAAATATATACGTGAAGGCCTCTGTGATTTTTGGTTTTTTGATCGAGAAACAACATTTGATAAAATATCATTAGGAAAAAAATTAGGATTGAGATCGTATTCGATAAAAGTCATATCATCTTGTGATCTCTTTTTAATATAGTTATGTAGTTCGTTGATGCAACTACAATCTTCAATATGACTAGTACTCGATCAATTTCACGAATCAAAATATAGTGAGGTGTTACAATATCCAATTTCCAGTGGAATAAAAGCATAACATATATATATATATATATATATATATATATATATCAAAGCTCACCAAAAAAAAGTCTAATAAATAACACTCATTCCCTCTCCTTTAAAAACAAACATCAAAGACCCATGTCTCGCCATAGACACCAAGCATCTCAAGTCATACCGCCAAAGATACTCACCGGTAATGAGCCCTTCCTACACTTAGGATAAGCAACGGCGGTTGGTCATAACAATACAACTGGAACTACAGTTGCAGCTCTCATCGATGAAACATCAAAAAATAATCCTCCCACTACTCAACATCATCAAGATCAAGCCTTTGCCACCTCTCATTTTCCACCCAATGCAAAAAAGCCTCTGTCCACTGGGAAACTTGCTTGAATCTTCAGAACACTTCTAATGAATTTTAGGACTTGAATTTTTTTCACTTCTTGTATTATCTCTAGTACTTCTAGAGTGTTGTTTCATTTTGTATGTTTTTCTTCCTATATTCTTGGTGTTTCTTGTTTCGAACAAAGCTTGCCTTGCATGCTACTTGGAGCTAAGGGTGGTTGATGATCGGTGGGTTGATCTGTGTCTGTGCCGGGAGGATTTGCTAGTTTGTTGAGGTGTGTGTGGTCTTTGTTTTGGGCGAAGCATATGAAATATGCTTTTCATAAATTGAGGTTTAACCTCAATTTTAGGTGCGTCCCATTGTTATAAAAATTGTGGTCGACCTTTAACCAAACACCTTGGCTCTACGGTTAGCCTCAACCATAGAAGCTACCATAGAGCCAAACATTATCTTCACCCAAAACACACCACACACACACCTCAACCAACTAGCAAACCCTCTTGACACAGACACATATCAACCCACCGATCATGAACCCACCCTCAGCTACAAGTAACAAGCAAGACAAGCTTTATTTGAAAACAAGAAACACCAAGAATATGGGAAGGAAAACATACAAAATGAAACAACACTATAAAAGTACTAGAGATAATACAAGAAGTGAAAAAAATCAACTCAAATTTATTGGAAGTGCTTGCAGTTTCAAGCAAGTTTCCAAGTGGACAGAGGCTTCTCTGCATTGGGTGGAAAATGAGAGGCAGCAGAGGCTTGATCTTGATGATGTTGAGTAGTGGGAGGATTATTTTTTGATGTTTCATCGATGAGAGCTAAAGTTGTGGTTCTAGTTGTATTGCTATGACCACTTGCAGAGTTGCTTGTCCTAAGTCTAGTAAGGGCTCATTGCTGGTGAGTATCTCTGGTAGTACGACTTGCGAGGCTTGGCATCTATGGCGAGACATGGGTCTTCATTGCTCTTCGATGTTTGTATGTTACCGATAGGGAGGGAGTGTTATTTATTAGATGTTTTTTTTATCTTTTTTGTGGTGAGCCTTGATTTATATATATATTTTTTCTTCTTTTTCTGTTGGTGTTATACTTTGATTCCACTGGAAATTGGATATTATAACACCTCACTGCATTTTGATTCGTGAAATTGACTGAGTACTAGTCAAATTGAAGATCGTAGTTGTATCAAAAACACTACATAACTATATTAGAAGAAGATCACAAGATGATATGATTTTTACCGAATATGATCGCAATCCTAATTTTTTTCCTAATGATATTTTACTAGATGTTGTTCCTCGATAAAAAAAAAAAACCTAGGATTGCAGAGGCATTCACGTATGTATTTAGCTCATGATGGAATTGCAAGTACTTTGATGGGAGAATAAAAAGTAGTGTCTAATTTACTTGAGTTATTAATTACATTATGTTATTATGATTATTAAATCTATAATATTTGAAAAACAATATATATATATATATATATATATATATATATATATATATATATATATATATATATATATATTTGTGTGTGTGTGTGCGTGTCCTTTTAAGGGAATTTAACATGTTAATAACAATATAAAAAGGCATGGTAATCAAACACATGAAACTATTTTTCATTAAATTTCAAACTCAACCACAGTTTTAACTAAACACTTCAATTCCAGTCATGAACCTCAACTAAAAATATTTTTTATAAGATTTTTTTTTAAATTTCAACCACAACAGCAACCGCAACATCAAACATGCTCGAAGTCTGTACGTGTTGTATGTGTTTTGGTTGAAATTCGTAAAGTGAGGTTTAAGCTTAGTTTTTGGTGGGTCTCACAGTTAAAAAAACTATGGTTAGACCTTAACCAAACCAAGATTATCAATTTCGTTTCGGTTGGTGTTTCATTTTTTCAATAGAAACGGAATGTTTCGATTTCAATACGTTTGGGCGCACCGTTTCGAGACTGTACTATATATATATTCAAAAAAATAGTTCAAATCCAAAACTAGAATTATTTAGAATTGTACAATTTAATCTAAAAAAAAAGATAATAAAATGATTTTTCTAAACAAAATTATTAACATGTATAATATTATGAGAATGTCATCATCAATTTTGCAAGGTCATTACATTCTCTGATTGCTATGAAATTCTAACATAATATATATAAATATGTCAAGAGACTTCTCATAAAATTTCATCTCAATCTAACAGTTAGAGATACAATTGATATTGTAAAATTATTCATTATTTTTAAAAAATACTATTTGGCCAAAACAGAACGAGCAGAATGAAACCGAAATGTTTTGGCCAGTATTGTGCCAAAAAATCCAGAATGGGATAAAATTTAAACAAAGATAAAAATTATGTCGTTTTGTCTTATTTTTTAAATTGGTATGAAATGTTTCGGCCATATCGGCCGAAACAAAATGAAAATGACAACCTTGAATCAAACATCTTGGCTCTGTGATTAGCCTCAACCAAAAAAATTACCGCAAAGCCAAACTACATCTAAGATGTTAGACACTGAGTTTCAAAAGTAGTTTTGAAAAAAAATAAAAATGTTTTATTTTTATTTTGTATTTTAAATTATTTTGATTTGATGTCAAAAACAATTTTTATATAATAAAAAATATATTTTGATATATTTATAAACAAAAAAAAACATTTTCAACCACATCAACAAACAATCAGAACTTGAATTTATAATAAAAAATTTACTTGTAAATAAAAAATGGATTAAAAATACTGGCATATTTTTTATTTATGTTTCTTTGTCCGACCCCGCTCGAAGAATGAACCAATTGCCAAATAGAACACTGTTGAGTTTTTGTTTAGCTAATAATTCATGTCGGTAAAGGTACTTTTTCAAGGAGGACGTCCTACGAGTACTGCTTGCAGACGCTGTGCCACCGCACCATGATGTACCTGTCTTTATTATTAAAAAATGATAGCTGTCTTTATTATACTGCAAAATATAATAATTTTAGCGAAGGGGTAACATGCCATTTAATTGTAGCGATTTATTAAAATATATTTCACATCGTTTCTCGATTTGATCATTAGTGCTCCATATGCTTAATCTTTTTTTTTTTATATATATATATAAAAATTTACATTTTACGGTGAAGTCTATCACTTTTAGATTTTTTTTTTTAAATCATCAACATTTTCCTCCAAATCAAAAAGATAGAATTTCTATAGTATTTAGAAATATATTAAAATAATAATTTTATTTTTTTTAAATTATTTTTGATATTAATATATAAAAACAATATATAAATATCAATTTTTTATTTAAAACAAAAATTAAAAATAAAATATATTATTTTTAAAAAAACTATTTTTGAAACAAAATTATAAACACATCTATGACTCATGATCCCTCGCTACTTGGTTACTTAAAGTAAATTAAATATGACTAACCAATCCCTAAATTAGCGTTTTGACTTTGGTTTACTATTTCAAAACAAAAGAGATATGGGATGGTGGGTATATGTTTTTTATTTACATGTAATTTAAAAGCAAAGAAATTCACTTCAAAATAATTCTAAAGATGTATTTATTTATTTATTTATTTATCAATTAAACACATTTATATTTTTTGACTTTTTGTTCTTGAGATATTAACCAAACACAATCTAAAATCATCATATCTTAAAAACAAGGAAGAGAAATTCATTATTATTCCCATGCCTCGTTAACAGCAACACAATCTATTTTCGAAAAACATTCGAATTACGCGGATACATCAACAACAACAGTCGCTATTAATTCATTCTTGGGTCTTCTCTACTGTTTTTTTTTTTATCACGTCATCCAATTCATCCACCACTAAGAAATTGTATTGATATTGAAGGTACCTCTAATAATGTGAACCACGGATCATGTGGTCACGCAACCTACAATTAAGAATAAGATTTGATTTCATAAAGTTGAAATAGGTCTGATAGGAGTGTGACACAATGGAAACCTGCTCCAGGGCACTTGGGTGAAACCTTCAAAACCACGAATCAAGCCCCTACACATGTAATAGATCTTTACTGATATTTTTGAGTCGGTTCGCATCATCTAAGAAATATACGTACTGATAAAAATGTTTTTTTTCTTGGGATTTCATTTTCAAAGGTGCACGATAGACACAACAGCATATAGCTCATGAAGTGGGACAAGATAGATACTTAGATTCATACAACGTGAGATTTTGAGGATTAGTTTGGATGGTAAGAATGTTTTTATCTATATTGTATTATTTAAAGATTTATTTTAGAGAAATTTGTTACAATTTATTTTAAAAATACCGTTCTGAGTGTTGTCCGATGTTTAATGTGGAACTTAACAAAACATGAGTTTAATTAATTCTTATTCGTAAGAAATGTTCCTAGAATATCATTAATATAAAATAACACAATAATACAAATATCACACAATAACTTAGATGTTATTATATCATTAACTTACGCTATACTTCTTTATATATATATATATATATATATATATATATATATATATATATATATATATATATATAAAACCATTATTAACATGTTTTCTTGTAAAAAAAATAAGTATTTTATTTGTTTTAATTAAGTAATTAATTAAACATTGAAGTATTTATTAATGAAACCATAGTCTCCTCTCTTATTTTTTATTTTTTTATTTAGCATGGTATCATAACATAATTTAATCTCAAGCACAACTTTCATGGATCCGACAATTTTGATTTTCTCTTAGGGTTATCATATAATTTATTCATTTTTTGCAATTTGATATTTCATCTTCCCTTTAGTTTTTTCAATGTGGTATTTTATTTTATTTTTATGCATTTTTTTTTCATTTGTTCATCATAATTGTTGAAAGAGATGATTCACTTCAGTTTCTAAGTATGAAGTTGGATGAAAAGGAATATTTATATTGGAGCTATTGTTAGAGTTTGATATAGTCTTTAGGGTTTTAGCTAATTTCTAGCTTAAATAACTCCTATTGTTTGGGAATTCTGTTATTCTGTTTTGATTTGATTTCGTTCTCATCTCCTATAAAAGGCTATATATATATATAGTCTTCAAATATGTCAATAAAGGGTAGAACTTGTCTGTCAATCTCTCACATTATATCTAAGAAAAACTCAAAACAATTCCAACATTTTTGGTATCGGAGCTTGCTAGGTTATAACGTCAGATATGTCAACAGAAGGAGGTTTTGTGAAGCCTTCAATTCCATGATTGGATAGAAACTATGATTATTCGTGTATACTCATGGAGAATCTACTCCATTCAAAGGTATACTGAAGTCTAATTAAGGATGAGATTCCAATAGTGATTAAAGGAGTTCAACCCACTACAGTCCAAATGAAGGCAATTGAAGATGCAAAATTGAAGGATCTCAAGGCAAAGAATTACCTCTTCCAAAGTATTGATCGCTCAATTTTAGAGACAATATTGAACAAGGATTGTACCAAGAATATTTTGGATTTCATGAAAACAAAGTTTAGAGGACCATCACGAATAAAACGTGCACAACAACAAGCCCTTCAAAAGAAGTTTGAAATGTAATATATGAGGCAAGTGAGTTAGTAACTACTTATTTTGCTCGTACTATAGCTGCTGTGAACAAAATGAGAGAGAATGGTGAGAAGAATTTGACTGATTTAACAATATTGAAAAAATCTTGTGATCCGTGACCTCCAAATTTGATTACGTAGTCTATTCTATTAAGGAATCAAAAGATCTTGATATTATTTCTCTAGATGAATTGCAAGGTAGTCTAGTACTTCATGAACATTGTATGAATGCTCATACCATAGAGGAGCATGCTTTGAAGGTAACAATAGGAGAGTCATAAGGCTGGCAAGGTAGTGGCCAGGGTTTTTGAGGATCAAGTAAAGGGAGAGGCAGAGGTAAAGGAGGTGGAAGACGTTATCTTGACAAAACCGTTAGTGAATGTTATCACTGCCACAGATTAGGACATTTTGCATATGAATGTCCTAAAAATGAGGATAAAGGGGCAACAAACTATTTTGAAGGAGGAGGAGAAATGCTATTGATAGCATATGTAAATGAGAAGATAGCAAACATGGAGTTATGGTTTCTTGACCAAGGTTGCAACAACCACATGTGTGGTAAGAAGGAGTCATTTATTGATTTTGATGACACTTTTAGAGAGACAGTAAAGTTGAGAGATAATTCAAAAATGATTGTTGTTGGAAAAGGAAATATCAGAATGTTTGTGAATGGTTTGTCCAAATCATTACAAATGTTTTCTATGTTCCAGGTTTGAAAAACAGTTTATTAAGCATAGGACAACTAGTTGATAAAGGTGTTGACATTCTCATTTAATAGGAAACATGCAAGATATACCATTTTAAAAGAGTTTTGATTATGGAGATTACATGTCTTCAAATAGAATGTTCAAATTATTTGCTCATGTGCAGTCGGTGTGATTTAATTCTAAGGAATCCATTGAGCCAAAGCAGTCCAACCAACAAGTGTGCTTTAAAACCTCATTAGAAGAGACTGATATGCTTTGGCATAACAAATATGGGCATCTTAACTTCACTGGATTGAATCTTTTTCAACAAAAAAAGATGGTGATAGGACTGCCTCAACTAAGTGCATCAATAAAGGTGTGTAGAGATTGTTTGACTGGAAAACAATAGAGAAATTCTTTTCCTAAAGAATCTATATAGAGAGCTACCTAGGTTCTTCAACTTATACATGCTAACATTTGTGGTCCCATTGCACCTATCTCAAATAACATCAAGAAATATATAATCATATTTATTGATGATTATAGTTGTAAGGTCTGGGCTTATTTTCTTGTTTCTAAGTCTAAAGCCTTTACTGCTTTCAATTTTTTTAAGAATCATGTTGAAAAGGAGAGTGGTTCATGTATTCACAACTTCTTTAACTTATACATGCTAACATTTGTGGTCCCATTGCACCTATCTCAAACAGCAACAAGAAATAAATAATCATATTTATTGATGATTATAATTGTAAAGTCTAGGCTTATTTTCTTGTTTCTAAGTCTAAAGCCTTTACTGCTTTTAAGCTTTTTAAGAATCATGTTGAAAAGGAGAGTGGTTCATGTATTCACAACCTTCGCACTGATCTTGAAGGTGAATTCATTTCACAAGAATTTGAAGAATTTTGTAACGAGCATGGTATACATCATCAACTTAGAGTTGCCTACTCTTCTCAGCAAAATCTCAGAGAGGAAGAATCAAATCATCATGAACATGGTTCAAAACAATCTACAGCAAAGAACATAGAAGTCCAACATCTGTAGTTCAAAACAAGATTCCAGAAAAAGCTTGGAGTGGCATAAAACCAACAATTCATGATTTTAGAGTCTTTAGTTGCATTGCACATGCTCATGTTCCTGATTGTAAAAGAAGCAAGCTTGATGCTAAAAGTGTGAAGTGTTCCCTACTTGGCATCAGTAGAGAATCAAATATATGATCCCATTTCACAGAAAATTATAGTAAGCAGAGATATGGTAATTGATGAAAACAGTAGTTGGGGAGATAAAGATGAAGAACATTTTGATTACAAGGTAGATAGTGAAAGCAATGATCAACATGGTGATCAATATGTTGATCAAGAAGTTAGCATTACAAATGTTGTATTTTCAAGCAGTAGTGAAAACATAAGTAGCAGACTTGAAAGAGATCATAAAAGACCTTTGTGTATGAGGGATTATGTCAATGGTGAAGATTGTTATAAGGAGTCCTATATGGTCATGTTTATCGCTACCACTAATCCTGTGTTCTTTGAAGGAGCTGTGAAAGATGCAAAATGAAGAACTTCTATGAATGTAGAAATAGATGCAATCGAACGAAATGACACTTAGGAGTTACCTTATCTGCCCACTCATGCCAAGAAGGCTGGGGTAAAATGGGTGTACAAGACAATATTCAATGAAAATTATGAGATCGATAAATACAAAGCTCAGTTAGTCATAAAAGGATACACCCAAGAGCATGGGATCGATTACACTAAGGTGTTCACACCAGTAGCACGCATGGATACAACTTGTTTAGTCATCTCACTAACAGCTAAAAAACAGTGGATAATTTTTCAACTTGATGTTAAGACATCCTTTTTGCATGGAAATCTTTCTGAAGATATCTTTGTTTAGCAACCTCTAGGCTATATGAAGAAAGGTGATGAGCACAAAGTATACAAAATAAAAAAGGCATTTATGGTTTGAAACAGGCTTCTCAAGCATGGTACAGTCGCGTCGAATCATATTTTTCAAGAAGGATTTTGAAAAGTGTCCATACGAGCATAGCCTATTCATCAAAACAAATGAAGGAGGGTAAAATTTTAGTTGTTTGCCTCTTTATAGATGATTTAATCATTACTGACAATGATGAACACATGAATAATGATTTTAAGACATCCATGATGCATGAATTTGATATGACTGACCTAGGAGAATGAGGTATTTTCTGGGCATAGAAGTTTTGCAAAAACAAGAGGGTATTTTCATTCAAAGAAAATATGCACATGAAGTATTACAGAGGTTTGGTATGGATAAGTGCAATCTTGTGTTTAATCCAATTGTACATGGATTCAAACTTATGCAATATACAATTGAAAAAAAAAAAGATAACAATGACTACAAGCAAATTGTGGATAGTTTAATATATTTAACTACGACTCGACTTGACATTATGCTTGTAGTAAGTCTATTGTCTAGATACATGGATCACCCTACATAAATTCATTTTGAGGGTGTTGAGATATGTGAAGGGAACTTGTGATTTTGGAATACTTTATAGCAAGAAAAGAGAAGACAAATTAATTGCTTACACCGACAATGATTATGCTAGGGATTTTAATGATAGAAAAAGCACCTCAAACTATGTTTTTATGCTTAGTTCAGGGCAGTATCAACCAATAGTTACATTGTCCACCATAAAAGCTGAATTTATGGCTACTGTTTCATGTGCTTGTCAAGTATTGTGGGTGAGAAGAACTATGGCAAGTTTCAATATACTTGAAAATGATAGCACAATTGTATTCTGTGACAATAGTTCAACTATTGAGCTGTTAAAGAATTTGTTTTACATGGTAGAAGCATACATATAAACATCAGGTTCTATTTTGTCCGTGAGCTCATTAAAGATGATATTGTCAAGATGATTCATTGTAATACACAAGAGCAAATCGCAGATATAATGATCAAGCTTTTGAAACTAGATATTTTCATTAAGTTCAGAAATATGATGGGGGTTTGCATATTTCCAGGGATAAACTAAGGTGTAAACTGAGTGTTTTTGTTAGCACTTAATTTAAGAGAGGATGTTAGAGTTTGATCTGGTCTTTAGGGTTTACCTGATTTCTAGCTTAAATAACTCTTATTGTTTAGGAATTCAGTTATTCTATTCTATTTTGATTTGATTTCGTTCTCATCTTTTGTAAAAGGCTATATAAATAGTCTTCAAATATGTCAATAAAGAGTAGAACTTTTCTGTCATTCTCTTACATTATCTCTTAGCAAAACACAAAAATAGTTCCAACAGCTATGTGATGAGAAATATATTTAAGGATAAAAATTATTTATAAAAAATCAGATTATAAAACTGAGATACTCTCGTAGAAAAAAAATTAAAATAAATCATGAAACTCAATAACTAATCAATTAAATGTTAAAAAATAAAATTAAAAATCTAAAAAAACCTGTGCTAACTCATATTTAAAAACTTTATATATATATATATATATATATATATATATATATATATAGAGAGAGAGAGAGAGAGAGAGAGGTCGCACGGCATTATCAAATCGCCAACGTAATTAGCCATGCGTATGAAATGAAACAATTTCTCTAGCTTTTCAGCATATAGCTATTCTTGATGAAGTTTCTATTTAACCGTTTACTAATTCTTCAATCTTATATGTTGTCCTATATTTTTATTTTTACTTTTCGGGTATAAATTGTCCTTTAAATTAAAACTTTCAAGCTCTAGCTAAAATCAAAATTTAATAAAAGATAAAAGCAAGCTACTAAAGCTTTAATAAATTGCCTTTTATATATAACTAGCAAATTGCCCGCGCGTTGCCGCGGATATTTTTTTTGTATATAATTTACAATTTTGAGTTGAGTTTGTCACGTAAGCATAGATTACATCTTTTATAATATAGGTATTGCGTCATAAACGATCACAAAAGAGCATACACTAACATTAGAAAAAAGAGCAAAATGTTTGAATAAGAAAAAAAAACTTACTTAAATCATTATTGTGCAGATAATAAAAGTATAAAAATCAATTAATAGAAAAGGCCAAAAAAAAAAGGAAAAAGAAGCAATATTAATTTAAAATATTATAACAATAGGAATATAGGAGTCTTAACATTTAAAATTATTATTGCCACTAGAATAAAAACAACAAAAATTATTAAATGATACCGAGGGAAAAAAATAAAAAGCATGAACAAAATAGCAAGTAAGAAAAACCAATTAAAAAATTATTATTATTATTATTATTATTATTATTATTATTATTATTATTATTATTATTATTATTATGATGATGAAAGAATAAAGAATCACTATTATTATAATAATAGAATACACAATAACTATTATTATAATATTAATAATAATCACTATTATTATAATTATTATTATTATGTTAATAATGAAAGAAACAAAAATAAATGAAAGACTAAAAACATCCTATAAACTTTAACAAAAGATTTAAAAAAAAATTATTGCTATTACTGTAAAAAAAAATGAAATTATCCGGAGGGAAAAAGAACATTAAAGAAAGGGCAAGCACGCAAAATAATTTAATAATAATAATAATAATAATAATAATAATAATTATTATTATTATTATTATTATTATTATTATTATTATTATTATTATGTTAATAATGAAAGGAAAAAAACAATGAAAGACTAAAAACATGCAAGAAATTTTAACAAAAGAGAAAAAAAACAAAAATTATTATTATTGCTATAACCGGCAAAAAAAAATTATTATCAAATTATCGGGAGAAAGGAAAAAAACAAAGAAGCGTAAGAACTAAAAATAATTAAGTCATTATTATTATTATTATTATTATTATTATTACTACTACTACTACTACTATTATTATTACTACTATTACTATTACTATTATTATGATTATTATTATTATTATTATTATTATTATTATTATTATTATTATTATTATTATTATTATTACTATTATTCTTATTATTATCATTATTATTATTATTGTGTTAAATACACTTTTATATATACATGGACAAAAGTAGGGATTATTTTAGAAATATAAAAAAATAAAAGTATAAGGACTTAAATGAAAATCAAATATAAAGGGCTGAAATTAAAAAATTAAAAGTCAAAGGGCTGAAATGCAAATTACATTTATTCTAAATTGAAATCAGAGGACAAAAATGCAAAAATCGGAACTTTTGTACCGAATTGATTGAGTTATATACAGCCAATCCGGAAATTGAAAGTAGAAGGACCAAAGTGAAACTTTAACATTCAATCAATTGAAATCGGAGGACCCAATCGAACGAAATTAAAACTTATATAACAGAAATTAGGACCAAAAACGAAATTAAAAGTAGAGGGAACGAAGTGCAAAGTCAAAATAAATGGGGGACTCTCCTGCACATTGACGTGCAGGAGAGAGAGAAAACATGGCCAGCGACTTCAACTGGCCTCCGCCGCATCCACGTACATCTGGTGGTTACACGCACCACCGCGGGAGGAAGACCACGTGGCGGCGAATCGTTCTGTCATCCGGTATACCATTTCCGTCCACCGGAGATGGCCGCACGCGCCGCCTAAACATGGCGTGAGGCGGGAAATTGGCTGGCGCGTGCGGCTCACGCCCTGACAGACGCCGATTATAAAATTCAAAAAATAGGGTCAATTACCGTTCCACCCCTGCACCCAATTAAGTGTTTTTGTCTTATTAGGGGCTAAAACCGTATTTAGCCATTTCAGAAAATAATAAAAAATCCAAAAGTTGCGGCGGACCGGACCGGGCCGGTCCGGCCGCGCGCAATTACGCTGGTGCCCCTCAGCCGTAAGCCTGATTTTGTCTTATTATCGGGGACGAAATCGTCAGTACACTGTTCATAACTGATTATTTTAAAAAAAAATAGAAAATTAAAAGGAAAAACCAAAATTAGCCCCGGTCAAACCCCTCCTCTTGCCGCGCGGATGAAGGCCAGTTTCGGGCGTGCACTGTAGCAATGAATAGTTTTTACTGAGAGGCGCTACAGTGCAAAACCCCACGCCTTTTATTGTGTTTTTAATATTGTTAACCACTAAACCCAGTCCTAATTTATTATTCCCCATAAACTTCCTCACAATTTTATTGTTGTTCATGGAAGATGCAAGCATTCATTAGATTAGATTAAGCTTTGTCCCATTTACACTGAAAGTGGTTTCTTGCCTTTTCAGTGACCGATCCTCCTCATCAAAGCAAAATTGTGTAAAGATTAACCATACAGTAAGTAAGTGACTCATTAATATAAATTTAGAATTAAAGGGTTTTTTTTTTTGTATTGTTTCAAATTCGAGTTATATGATTGCTAATATAATAGTCACTAGAAATTTATATGATCATTAACTTTAGAAGTTGTGAGATTAGTCGAAATATATATAAATTTGTCTGAATATCTATATTAATAAATAAATAAAATTGTAAAGATTAATTGTTTTGTGAACTTATCGGAAACTTATGCGTCTTCTAAAGTTTAATAAAAAAACACAATGCAACGGGAGACTTCCAAAAGAAAATGTGTAGAGATTGTTATTAGGAGAGGCTTGCAAGTAACAAAGTTGTAAAGGACAGTGGTGCAGTAGGAATTGCTTATCTTTAACTGGAAGCGAGGTAGGATGGCCAGAGTACCGGTGCCAAATGAGTATGCATAGAGATTGGTAAGTTGTGGATTAATTATTTTTTAATGTAAAACAAAATATTTAAGTATTGTTACTGTATTTTATAGTAAAAAATAATTATAAATACAATATATATATATATATATGACATATTGAATGATATTTGTTTTTAAATATTGAAATGATAACATATTAAATTGACTCAAATTAACCTATTAAATCTTTGATTTTAGTTATAAAATTGTAATAAATCTATAGAAAGCAAATTAAACTATATTATGAAGGTCAAATTATAACCAACCTAACATTGAAAGATGAAATTAAAAAAAAAAAAAACTATGGTTAACCCGTGTTATTTATCAAACTAGTAACCCAACTTATGAGATCAAGATAACCCTTTAAAAAATAAATAAATAAAATATGAATCTTAATTTTTTGTCAATTCAACATTGAAAGATAAAATAAATAAAAATTAGAAGATGACAAAAAAAACTTAAGTCAACTCGATCTAAAAAGTTAAACTTGCAACAAGAATCATGAGATTAGAAAAACATCATAAGAAACAAAAAAAAAATCACAAAACTTCTTTTCTAAAGAATCTAATGTTGAAGTTTGCAATCGAGAAAAACAAAATCCATGAGACTGTAATAATTCCATATAAAATAAATCAAGAAAAAATTATAAAGTTTAATTCTTAAATAACCTAATATTGATGGACAAACTGAAAAAAAAGTATCAACTAAAAAAACCTAAAAACATAAATCAAGTGAACTAATGTTAACGTGCCATACTTACAATTGAGTTATGAGATTAGAATAGCCTTATAGAAAAAGAAGAAGAATAAGATATGAGGCCAATTAAAAACAAAAATACAATGAAAAAGGACCTAAAATTAGTTAGCATTGTCAACTAGGGCCAATTTTCCAAACTTGTGACTTGGGTAATGAGATTTAAATAACCCCATAAGAAATTGTAAATTGACTCAAGTTAACCTATTAAATCTTTGATTTTAGTTATAATTGTAATAACTCTATAGAAAGCAAATTAAACTATATTATAACAGTCAATTTATAATCAATCTAATGTTGAAGGATGAAATTGAAAAAAAAAAAAAACTATCAGCATTAACTCGCGTTAAGTTATCAAACCAATAATCCAACTTATGAGATCAAAATAACCCAATCTTTAGAAATCAAATAAAAAAAATATGAAACTCAATTTTTAGTCAACTCAACATTGAAAGATAAAAAAAAAAAAAAAAATAGAAGATGACAGAAAAAACTTAAGTCAACCCGGACCAACAAATTAAACTTGCAACAAGAATCTTGATATTAGAAAAACTTCATAAGAACAAAAAAAAACACAAAACTTCGTTTCTAACGAATCTAATGTTGAATTTTGAAATCAAGAAAAACAAAATCCATGAGACTAGAATAATTCCACAAAAAATAAATCAAGAAAAAATTGCAAAGTTCAATTCTCGAACAACCTAATATTAAAGGATGAAACTGGAAAAAAATATCAATTAAAAAAACCTAAAAACATAAATCAAGTGAACTCAACCTGACAAACTTACAATTGAGTTATGAGATTATAATAACCTTATAGAAAAAAAAAACAAGATATGAAGCCCAATTAAGAAAAAAAATCCAATGAAAAAAAACCTAATAATAGTTAACATTGTCAACTAGATCAATTTTCCAAACCTGTCACTCGGAACCCAAAAAAAATAAAAAATAGAATAGAATATATAATTTCTAATTACTTCAATAATAAAGAAAAAAAATGACTAGAAAATATAACTTAAAAAAATTAACAAAGTCAACTTAAGTTAATCTATTAAACTTTGTGATATGCTTTATAAAATGAGGATAAATTTATAGAAAATAATAAGAAATAAATCCTTATCCTCAATTAATTTAATGTTGAATGTTAAAATAGAAAAAATAATTCATGATTACAGGTATAACCTAGTAAAAAAAATAAATTATAAATCACAATTTCTAAACCAAAAATTAAAGAATAAAATATAAAAATTGAGTTGATGAATGGTAAAGTATAGAAAAAACGAAAGAAAAATAAATATAAAAAAACACAAATTATAAATTACAAAATACAAAACATTATTTCTATGAATCTTTGTGGTTTGTTAATAATAAACAATAATATTTAATATGTAATGGATGGGTGTGGATGTAACCAAATAAATAGAATTCTGGGCTTGGCTCCTGCTGCTGTGGTGAGACCAATACTCGTGCTCTGCTGCTACAAACGCTGAGTACTGAGCCAACACAGAGGGGCGACTGCAGTGTGTCAGTGCGCAATTGCGTGCACGGAGCTTCATTCCATTAAGGGTCTGTTTGGCACAACTGTTGTTGTTGTGGTTAAGGTTGAAAAAAAGCAGTTTTATGAAAAGCGCTTTTAGCTGCAGTTCGTAACTGAAATTTAAGTGTTTGGTTAAAATTGTGGTTGAGTTTGAGTTTAATGAAAAACAGTTTTGTGTGTTTGGTTACCATGTTTTTCATATTGCTATCAACTTATAAAATTACTTCTAATTATACACACACACGCATATATATATGGTATGACATCAAGCAGACATTATAAGATTTTCCTGAATCACACCAAAACGTCATCGTTTAAACCTTACCTGAATGCTATAATTTCTTGTGTTTTGGACCAAAAATTAGCTAGTGGTTTACAGATGGAAAAGAAAAATAAAAAACAAAAAAATAAATAAAATAAAATCTATGTTCTAATAACTGCAATTAATCAAACAGTACAAAATCACATGAATCCGTCCTGTACAAAAATCCATCCAAATCCAAATCCAAATATTAATTTTTTTAATGTATTTACATTTTTGAAGAAAATGCTGTAATTGTCTCATCAACCAAGAATTTATTCTTTTACTCCAACAATATAATTAAAAACAATTGCAATATTGTATTGCCTCTTGTTAAAAATTGTTTTACTTTTACCTGCAAAAAAAATAGAAAAAAGATCTGACATTAACATCATCAACCAACACAAGGTTGCCACTTCATTCTAAATCCTCCTACATATCTCTCTATCTCTCTCTCCATTAAAAACTCACATTTGGCCATGCTCTGGCTCAACAAGCAGAAAGAAATTTATTCCTCTTACTCTACTCTCTTTCTCTTACTATAAAATATCCCAAATCAAGATTCCTCTCTCCCTCGCTCGCTCGCTCGCTATCTAAAACCCTAACCCCCTCTCTCTTGTCTTTCTCTCTCTACATTTCCATTACAGCAGTCGTGGAATCGCAGAATACAGTGATTTTCTTATTTGGTTAAATTTGCATGATCGACCGAGTTTTTCTTCGAGTTTCACTTCTTGCTTTTTTCATCGGCGAAGTTTTTTTTTTGAGTTCCTATCTGTTAAATCGAGAAGGCTGATTTATGTGTGCTGGCCGCAGGTGCAAAAGCATCTCTCGGATGCTTTTGCAGCTGCGGCTGGATTGTTGTTTTATGGGTGGGACCCACAATAAAAAAAATTGAGATCCGTTTGGTAAAAATAACTTTTGGCTCTGCGGTGAGCTTAATCGTAAGATTTGTAAACAATTTTTTAATTTAAAAAATGGACTACGACCCCGTTCCTATTCTGTCTCTTGCTCCTGTGTGGGACAAGATTTTATATGCGCTTTGTTGGGTTGTGTTTGTGACCTTTACCTCTCTTCTTTGTTTCTTCTTCTTTAGAATGCATTTTCAAATTACTTTTTTTTTAAACAATTATTTAAAAAACATAAAAATATTATTTTAATATATTTTTAAATAAAAAATTATTTATAAAACAACTTCAACTATAAAAACAACCATAATTACCTTTGCTTTTATATATAAATTCGTTACCGTGCCAAATGAGGATGCATAGAGATAACTACAATATTTGCAAGTTGTGGATTAAATTATTTTTTTAATGTAATGCAAAATATTTAACTTTTGTTACTGTATTTTATAATAAAAAATAATTATAAACTCAAAATATGATGTGTAATAGATAATTACGAGGTGACTTGTTCACGCGTTGCATTTGGCTTTTTTTCTTTGTAGTAAACTAATTGATTTTTTGTGTTTTATAATTAGTTATTTTAATATTTAATTAGTAAAATTATAATAGATAAATCTGTTAGAAATGATTTTTTTTCTACTGAAAAGGAACAGTGTAATCAAAACGCAGGGGAAGTGGTTCGTATATTTTTTAATTGTAGATAACTTGGGTAAATTTGTCTAACCCATTTTATTTATGAGTTGCCTTTTTTGCTTAATAATATTATATATAAAATATTATATATAAGAATGTTTTAATAAAATTACAAAAAACAACCTAAAATCCAAGAATTAAATTTTTCTAAGAAATAAACTTAAACAAAAGAGGAAAAAATTAGAATTAAAAGCCAAAATTAATTTTTTATTTTATAAGATTTATTCCTCATATTATTATATTAAAAGCATTTTAGAGCACTGATATTAATTTTTTTCTTCAAAAAATCCTAAGTTATTTTTTATCTCTATATACATATTTTCAGGAGCTAATATTAAATAAATATTAAAATATATAATTAGTCTCACATATTTATAAGAAAAAAAACTTAAAAATAATCATTATCATTATTTTGAATGTCTTATCTATAGTAAGTAGAAATTTCAACACCTAACAATATTAAAAAAAATTAAAAAAAATGAAAAAACATAAATAAATATTATTAGATTTTAAAAAATTATATGACCTGAAGAGTAAATAAAAATTCAAAATCAAACAAAAAAGAGAAAAAATAATAAATATCAATTTTAAAATGATCACCAACAAAAATTAAAATTGAAACATCACATAAAAAAATTAAAACCTTCATAACAATGGAAATTAAAAAATTGAAACAAAAACTAAGAGCATGTACATATAAACATGGAAAAAAATAGAAACCATTTACGAAAAATATATAAAAAATAAAGGAATTAAAATAAAATTCAAGATTAAAAGTATAAGGGACGAAATAAAAAACATATATATAATCAATTAAATTTAAAGGACAAAATTGAAACAAATCAAAACTTTGATACCAAAAAAGTTAAAGAATTTAAGACAAAACTGGAAATTAAAAGAACATGGACCGAAATGAAACTTAAATATATAATCAATTTGCATTGAAGGATATAATTGAAACAAATCAAAAGTTTGATATCAAAAAGCTTAAGGATTTCAATCCAATCCGGAAATTAAAAGACCGAAGACCGAAATGAAACTACTATGTATAATCAATTTCAATTGTATGACATAATTGAAACAAATCAAAACATATATTAAAGGAATAAGGACCATACAAAACAATCAAAAGCTCAGGGACTATAATGAAAAGTCAACAAACAGCGAGACCTGACGTGTACTTGCGCAAGCAGGAGAGAGAAACGGGGGGAATATTTCAATTGACCACTGGCACTTCTCCGTCCATGTAACACCACCACGCACCACTCAAGGAGGAAGATAACATGTCAGAAAATCATTCTAGATGTTGGTAAGGTATTTTTTAAGGTCGTGTGACGCTGCACGCGCCGTCCAAAAACCACTTGAGCACAGAAACGGATGGCGCGTCTAGCGACTCGTCAACAATACTACATCAAAATAAATATTAAAAAAAGAAAATTACCGTGACACCCCTGCAACTAACTCTTTTGTTTTGTCTTATTAGGGGCATATCCATATTTAGTCATTTTTAAAAAATATGAAATTTTTGTGGCACCCCTCTCGGTCAAGAGTTATTTTCCATCTTTTTCGAGGCACATAATAGTTATTTTCCCGTGGCACCCCTCCATATTGCAGTTGTTTTTTTTCTTTTTCGAGGGACAATTGTTATTTTACTGTGTCAAAACAAAAAAACACAGTAGACAAGTGAATCAAATGAACCGACCTGAAAACTGAGTCTTACTATTGTCATCCATAGTGATTTATCTCATTGTAAACAGTAGCTAGACCATGTCTTGGTTTAGCTTTTAGATAATTTAATATATATTAATATAACATATTGAATGATATTTTTTTTTGAAATATTGAAATGATGATGTATTGAATTAGCTCAAGTTAACCAATTAAATTTTTGACCTTAGTCATAAAATTAAAATTCTATAGAAAACAAATTAAACTATATTATGAAGGTCAATTTATAATCAACATAACATTGAATGATGAAAATTTGTAAAAAAAAAAACTATCCGGATCAACTCGTGTCAACCTACCAAACTGGTAACTCAAGTTATGAGATCAAAGTAATCCTTTAGAAAGAAAATAAAAAAAAAATTATGAAACTCATGACCAGAATCATTTAAGTACTTTTGAAGCTTATAGTTTACGAAGTTGCTCGCACGTTTTTAAATGGCGTGTTGTGGTTATATAGGGCTTCAGAACTATCTTGTACATTTCAGGTTCAAATTAAAATGTATTTATCTTATAAGAGCTTGAGATAATTGAGATTTTATTTGTTTAACCTCAATTCATAAAAAATATCTAAAAAAATAATAGGGTTTTCTTGAATAAAAAAAAATTACTTACACATACAGAGAAAAACAAAGTCAATGCTATTCTAGTTTTCAAGTCTAGTTTTATATCCTAACTTGTGAGTTATTAATTAGTTTTGTTCCATTAAAATCAAATTTGAGGAAATAAAGATTTAGGGAATCCTGGGGAGAGTGACTCGATTGGTTAGGTTTTAGGTTTGCTCTTCAGAAATCATTAGTTCGAGTCATATATAATCAGGACCACTGGAGGTTTTAACTAGTCATTAATTTCATGGTCTACTAGATTAGTCAAGCTGACCCGAATATCTACATTTAAAAAAAAATTGAGGTATTTAAACATATTTTCATACTGGAGGCCTATAACCAAAATAAATACAAGATAACCTTAAAGCCATAACCATTAATAAATAAGATTACAATTATTTCTCAAATTTGGTTCAAGAAAATCGAAGAAGATAATAATATGGACCTTGAAGCCATATCAACCTCTCAATTAAACACTATCTCTTTTTCTTTTTTTCTTTTTTCTAGAATATGCAAAAGAAAACAAAATATGCACTAGATAAAATAAACGTAATATTAATATAAAAAATATACACTAGATATATAAACACTATTAGTCTCTTTGACGGCACCAACTGTGGACATCTCATTAACTCTTGTTTATATATATATATATATATATATATATATATATATATATATATATATATATATATATATATAAATATACAGTTTTATATCATCTTTTCGTGCATGTAATATTCTTAAAATAAATGCAATTCAAAATGGTTACATGGGTATATTTGTTCATAATATATGGATTGCGTATATGTGAATGTATTCAAGTTTTAACCAACAAAAAAATTATATATTTTTAAAAATTTAAACACACATTAGGTCTATTTTGCCACATATATAGATAAGATATGAATAGTATTCTTGTGACGATGTTCCTTGGCCTTCCCGAGATGAGAGATGTGAAAATGAGTTTTGTATAATTATGAAATTATAATTATAATTTTCAGGAGTTGTTACTAAGTATAAAAATCACTATAAAATCTAATGGTTTTTTAGAGTCTCGGTAAAATGATTTTTTTTGTAAATGAAAGATGCATAATTTCCAATACACTTTACGTGAGGTAAATTGTATTATTGTTTAATTGTTTTTTTACATGAAAACAAAATATTTTTTTGTTATTGGAATATGGATTTTTTTTTTTGGAAATCTTGGGAGAAAAAAAAAAGGATATTTGTATCGAGTTTATATAGACAACCCAATATTGAGCAAAATTATTGGAAAATATTCAATAAAATCATTTTTTTAAAATAACCATTTACATATTTTTTTGTATTATATATATATATATATATATATATATATATATAATATTAATATATGGGTTGAGCCTGACCCATCCATGTCAGCTTCAAAGGCCTAATATTTCTATTGGGCTAGATCCGACTCTACAAACTAGGTTGGGCTGAAAGGGGTTCAACCCATCCATGTTCGCCAAGTGATGCAATTAATTCACTTTTTACTATTCACAGAGACTAATTGGCGCGATGATGCTTGGTGTCGTGATGAGGTGGTCTGGCTATTGTTTGTTGAGGGTTGGAGGAGGAATGGTGGATGGTGTTGCCTGCAAGAGGAAGAAAAAACTATCACTGATGTTGTGGGGGGAGAAAAAGGAGGAGGACGCGACAATTTTCATCTCTGGCGAGGCAACAGGAAGGTGCTGATATTTTTCCAGCATTAGCTTCGAATTTATTGATGATCTGAGCATTGGATTTCACCCTGTTTACAAGTTGTGGAAGATGTCTTTATTTTGATCGTAAGGTTAACATACTTGAAAGAATTGCTGCACCTTCTTTTCAGATATCCATGGGGCCTAAGCTAGCTAGGTATGTAATAGAAATGAACCGTCCCATGGAACAAATCAATAAACACCTCCCCCTTGAACTTAGTTTTCTCTGCAATCTACTGAGATGCCACCTTCAGAAACAACATTAGAGTAACCACTTACTAGCATTGATTAGAATAGCACACTGTTGCCCTTTGGATTTACCACTTGTTTGAGGAATAACGTTTCTTTGCCAGGTAAGGAAAAAGAAATGTAAATGCCATGATAAAGCTGTGGTGATCAGTTTCAGACCAAAACATTTCAGAAATATCACCTATACCTGTGGATTTGTTTGTCCAAATCATCATTTTTCCTCGATAAAAAGTTCTTCCAAGGTTGTGAATAAATCCGACGGTATAAATCCAACGTTATAAGGATAAGTTGGTTGTTTTGTCTAGTTGATGGGCTGGGTTGGTGTTTTTGGAATTCTCAAATTTAAATTTTATAAAATAATGAATTGAGAAATTGAAAAGGAATTGTTAATGTTATTTAAAAGCAAATATAAATAGCCAATCTTTCTACTAAAAACCAAAGATATATCAGTATACAAATATTTAACCATGACTTTTCTTTTTAATTAATGAGATATTATTATTTTTCTTATCTTAAAGGTTATTTTTTAATAAATTTTTATTTTTATAAATACATCATAAAAATAACAAAAATTATATCAAATATAAAGAACAAATTTAAAAGAAAAATTAGAATAATATCTTTAAAATTTTATAAAAACTAAAAATAATTAGTATTTAATAAAAAAGGAATAAAAATTAAAAAATTCAGAGGGTATTAATTAAATTTTAAAGAAAAGTTAAAACAAAGTAAAAAATAAAATAGAGAGTGTATTTATTAATATTTAAAAAGATCAAGGAATTAATTGGAAGCCCAAGCCTCTACAGAGGTTTCTTTTTACTTCGTCCATTTTTTTTTAAAAAAAAAATAGATGATAAATCGCTTATATTAATTACTATTCAATTGCCTTACGTTTCATCGTTGTTGGAATTATATTTTAAAAAATATAAGAATATTTATTAAGACTACAACTGTTTTTCATAATGCTATAAACCTTGGTAAAATAATAAGTTTTTAATTTTTTTATCATCCATATTTGTCAAACACGAGTTTCTAATAATATATATAAAACTTAAATTGATATAAATTTATTTTTTCAACAGGTTTAAACGAAACCTAAATGATTAAAAAAAAAACCGATGTTAAACAATAAGATTTTTTTTAAAATAAGAAAAAATAAAAGAGAACATTAAGCCATAATTTTTTTTCAAACCATTAATCCGAGATATTAGATATGAAATAGTATTAAATAATGACTTATTACAATTATTATTCTTATTGTTATTGTCGCAACAATGTTTTTTTTACGCATTGCACCCCGTCATTACCTGAGAGGGAGAACGACGCATGGTGAAATGGGGGTGATTTTATAGTGGTAAAATCATGACTATAAAATTTAGGAGTCGCCACCTAATATTAAGGTTACTAGGAAACTTATTGGTGTGTTTGAGTCTGAATAACGGGACTTGTTGTGTAAGGAAAAGACATATCATCCCTAGTGTACCCTATCTAAGGTAAGATGTATTGTTGTTTGATTGTTTTTTCTAGGCTAATATTTTTTATTGATCTTTTCTAAGGTTCGATGTAGATCTCTCTTCGTGTGAGAATCTTTACCTCACTGTGAGTTGAAAGACTATCCAAAAAGAATTTTACACTGCATTTTGAAAACTCTCATTTTAACTATCTACGAGTATACTTTACAATGTAATTTTACAACACGATAGCTAAAACAAAATAATTGTTAAATTATTTTGATATTTTGGCTAAATTCCAACGAATAATCATAAAACTAGTTACGATATCTAATTTTCGTACAAAATATGAGAAAGATGCATTATATATTTTTTACAAAAAATATGCTAGGAAAAAACTTGGAATTCGGTCGTATGCACGAAAACAACACTTTTTTTTTTTGTTTATAAATTTTTTTAAGAAAGAAAAATTTAAATCCAGATTTTGAATTTTCTATTTTTTCTAATTTTTTGTGTGGATTGGGTGCCTGGCCCTCATGGCCCAAGAGGCCCATCATTGGGGACTAGACTGTCAGTCTGGGTGGGCCAAACAACCCACCCATTCCAAGTGCCCGAGCTAGGCCTTGTCACTGGCCCCACTAGCCCATTATTGTGCACGTGAACAGTGGGTGTAAGTCTCACTGTTCACGTGCACAATAGTGGGACAAGGGAGTGAATTAATCCACTCCCCTCCACTGCTCACCACAATGGTGAACAGTGAAATAGAGATTTTTGGAGGGTGACGATCGACGTACCTATCACTGTCATTATTTAAAGGAGGCCAATGTGATTCTTCCTGTGGTGGTGGTATCGAAAATGATGGCCAAATGAGTTGTTTGAATAGGCTGGTCTATACGGGAGAGGTTGGTGCTGCGTTGCCAGAGCTAGCTATTGCTACTGGAGGTCACAGTGGGCCTTCTAGTGTGGAGGAGAAGCTACCGGTGATGATGGGGGTGGTGTTAGGTGGTCGACCAACTGCTATTGGAGATGAGAGAGGGTTGCTGGCGTGAATAGTTTTAGAGAAAGGGAACTAAGAGAAAGAGAACTGCAGCCGCAGAGAAGGCTTTTGATGACAGCTCTACCAGCGTCGAGGAAGATGAAGGATGGTGGTGCAATTTTTTTTATTGTGTCTTCTTGTTCCTCACGTGCTCTGTAAATTTGCCCCCCGTAAATATTTTTCTCCATGTTTCTGTCAATGTTTCCCTTGTACCTGTCCATTTTTTCTCCCCCTATTATTCATCTCTGCGTGCATTCTTTTTATAGGCGAGGGAGGCAACCCTTCGACTACCTATTGTATGTAGCGATGGGTTGTCGCCTCTGCATTATTCAGGTGGTGTGCACTGCTCAGGTGGTGTGGCTGCATTATTCAAGTAATTGAACAGTGCAAGTCTGCAGGTTTGATGATTTGAGAGAGGGTGAAAATCTAATTTGGTCTCTCAATTTATAATTATTCTGATTGCAGCCCTAATTAGCTTTAAACTTTTAAATTTGTGCAATTGTATTCCCGTCAGTATTTCAACAACAAACTTAACTTTGCGTGTCGTTTTTAGTTTGGTCCTTGGTATCTTAGTTATGCCATTTGACTCTTAAATGACAATTAAACTCTCAATTTTTTTTCAATTTGGCCCCTGATTTCGAATAATTGGCATGGAAAAATTCAATTCAGCCTCTGAAAATTTCAATCTTCTCAATTGAACCTGAATTAAGCTCAAGGACTTGATTTTTCATTGATTAAGCCCTTAATAGAATTAATTTGACTAATTTAAAGTATAATTAAGTCCTTGCACTTAATTAAATCCTTCAATTGGACCCTCAACTAATTTATAAACATAATGATACTCTAAATTGGCCCATGATTAAACTAAATTGGCGTATAAAAAATATAATTATATTTTTTTGCTTCACTTTTACACAGATTTATCCAATAATAAATTATTTTATCCTTGAATCTGCATTCTCTCTTTTTAGGGACAAAAGAGATATGATCGGACTCCCAAAAAATCCAAAATTTCCACATTGATTTTTCTACGAACACCAACCTTTTTATTTTATTTTTGATATTTTGGGTAGATTTTGAGAATAACCTAGAAATTAGGTTATGACAGTTTTTATTTTGATTGTTAAATTATCACTATCATTTTAGATATCACTATTATCAATATTGTAAATAATTAATATCCTAATTATTATTGGTATTATTATCGTTATCACTATCATTATTATTATTATTATCGTTACTATCAATATTGCTATAATTATTACTAATATTATTATTATTTTTATTCTTATTAGTAGTAGTAGTAGTAGTACAATCATTAATATTAATATCATTAAATTATCATTAGTATTATACTCATTATTAATATCATCACTATAACTCTTTTTATTATTAATGATATTCTTAAATTTATTATTATTATTATTATTATTATTATTATTATTATTATTACTATTATTACTATTATTATTATTATTATTATTATGACTACCATAATGATTGATATCATAATCATTATAATAAATTATTATTGTTATTATCACTATCATTAGTAATGTTACTATTATTATCATGATTACAATTGTCAAACAATGATTATTATTATTATCTAAACAATGAAAATCATAAAATTATTCCAAAAAATAAAATAAAAAACACAAAAAAAATTAACAAAAGAGTAAACAAAAACAATGAAAACAAAATGATAAAATTAAAATAAATATTGTTAGTATTTTAAAAACCATTTGATTTAAGGAAAACAAATAACAAAAGGGAAAAAAAGAAATGAAAAGAAGTACCAACATGAAAAAGATTATCTAAACAAATTAAAATTGAAGTACTAAAATTGAAAATAAATAAAACCTCAATAAAAGAGAAAATGACAAAAATTAAAAACCAAAACTATGAGAATAGACATATAAAAATGAACAAAAAAATAGGGATTGCTTTAGAAGGACTAAACTATAAAAGAAATAAAAATAAACTTACAAAAAGGCTTGAAAAGAAAAACAAAACATAAGATCAATTTTAATGAAAAGATAAAATTGAAACAAATCAAAATTTATATAGAAGAAATCAGGACGAAATAAGAAATTAAAAGACCAAGGACTCAAATGTACGAAACATAAACAAAGAGGTATACATGGATATTAGGTTCCAGTAGAGAGAGGAAAGAAAGAAAAACACAAACAATTGACCACCGATAATTCTTCTCTATCATACACCGACCCGAGCCACATCATGGGGAAAAGTACATTATAGCGCATCCGTTGAGATGATGATTAGCCACCGTATGGAGCTTCATGCGCCACTTATATGACGCGGACGACTAAAAATTGTTGTTGGGTCTAGCACACACGTCAATAGCTTTCTTAATAAAAAAGTATGTCAAAAATATAAAAAGTACCAAAATACCCCTCAAAGCCTGTCCTAATAACAAAAAATCACATTTGCAAATACCAAAATACCTATAATGTGAGCTCTTTATTTTTGTCCTTTCCAATGGTAAATTAGTGTTTTTCCTATTCATAAAAAAAATAAAAACACCAAAAATACCCCTGTTTACTTTTTTTTTTTTGTCTTATTCAAGGGTAAAAACATTATTTAATTATTCATAACAAACTAAAATGCCTAGAATACCCTTGTATAGCAAACAATTTCTTTTTTTATTTCAACAACAAAACTATATTCTTACGACTATAATTTTTTTTAAAAAAAAAACACATACACCTACAAATATTTATTTGAGAACTAGGTGTTGAGTCTAGATCATAAAGCAAGGCTCAAGAGGCATTAGGACATTATCGGGTCTAACATGTGTCCTGAGCCTATAAGGAGCTAGGTTTTCTGCATATGCGTAAAGGCATTGGACCTTATGCTTGTTTTCAAATACATCTAGACTTTGGTATTTGTTAAATGAGCTTAGACTAAAGCATATTGATGAATCATGATACATCCTACTTAACAAAGTGAAGAATACCTTTTACCTTATCTAAGATATTAATGATGTGAGCAATGTTTTTAGATATATTGGACTACACATAATAAAAGTCATCTTGGTCTCCAACTTCATCCATTTCCATCTTGTCACGCATTGCTGCCATGGTTGTAACAAATGGTAACCCAAAGCTTCACTAGAAAAATACTCAATGCACTTGGGTTAAAAGTTTAAAATAACATTTAGTATTTGTCCCGTAAACAAGTTTTTTTAAGCTATGTATGTTAAAGGACATGTATAGGAAAATGTGAAATACAAGGACGTGTGAGAGAAAATGGATGACATATTATTCATTTTGTTATTTGATTGTCAAAAGATGATAAGGATGAGTTTAAAAGAAAAATGATGAGAGTTAATTTGTTTCAATGTAAATGAGAATAAATTGGAATGTTTTAGTTTTTTCTTAAATAAAAAATGTATTTAGTTCTTCCTCTACAATCCCTCTCTTTTCTATGTATTCGGTAATTAACAAAAAAAAAAAACTAAAAAAATCGGTTTTCTACTATCCTTTCTCACGTGACACTATTTACTGTAATACTATTTTTCTTTCTCTAATATATTTTTTTTTTAATTAAAAATTAAAACTTATAATTTATTCATTTTTATTATAAGATTATCCCGATTAATTACTTGAATATTTGTTTTAATGTAAGTGAGAATTAAGTTTCTAAATTTATTTCAGTCTGATGTTATCATCATATCATGACCGAGTTTATGAGTTTGAAGAGTTAATTATGGTTGACTTGAGTCATTTATTATGTCATTTCTTTAATTGATTTTTTTAATATCATATTTGGACACTAAGTTAATTAAGAATTGAACTTCATAATTCATTTCAATGTGTTTTCTATTGGGTTGTCTCGGTCTTATAATATGAGTTGCAGATTTAGTAATTTAGCTTGGGTTAACTCGGACATTTTCTTGAGTTTTTTTATTATTTTTTTAAAAATTTTTTTATTTAACATTGAGTTTATTGAAAATTTAACTTTATAATTTATTTTTTATTTGTATTCGATGGGATTATCATGATCTCATAACTTAATATGTCAAATGACAAGTTCACTTAGATTGATTTGGATCTATTCAATATATTATCGTCTCAATGTTTATTAAGAAAAGCTATAATTTAAATATATATTTGAGTCAATCTATATTTTTATCGATTATTCAGATCTTTAGATTCGCCAAAACAATGAAGTCATATTGAAACTGACTTTTACATAATTCATTTTTTCTTCTACTAGAAAAGATATTAGAGTACTTAAAATATTTATTTATATTAAAAAAAAATCTAACCTACAACATAATATTAGCTAAATAATCTAGTTTTTTTCTCCAATTTTCTTACAAACAAAGTGATAGTGTTTGGCTTTATTGAATTTCAATGTTAAGATCACTTAAGACAGAAAATGACTACAAACTACCAATTGTGGGTATCCTCAAGCAAAGAGTAAACTACTCAACAAATTAAACAATGCTAACCTAAGTAGGTGTTTAGTGTCGCGGTTCAACCTACGGTAGCGTTGAACTGCGGCTTTAACCGCACCTATAACCAAACGAGACCTCAGCTTTTAATTATGGATCCCACGACAAAAATTAAGTTTGTGTCACAGCTGTAAAAGCAACTAAGAGTTGCTTTTACAGCTGAGACATAATAAATTAACAACAACATGGGAGGAATCCACAAAATCCAACGGACAAAACTCCCACTCATCAAAAACATCATCAGACTTGAAATTATCCCTCTCGTAAAATCAACATCTCTTGCATTTCACACTCGTAAACTCTGTCAAAGGCTACAAACGCACATAGAAATAAAATAAAAAGATAACAAAAACTATAATTAATTAAAAACTTAAAAAAGAAAAATGTAAACCTTACTTGCCATGATTCTTCTCCTTTGAAAGTATAAGAGGCATTAACTTGTTTAACTTTAGACAATACAGTCTGGTTCTCTCCTTTATAGCTGAAATATATGTCTCCTCCTTCAAGTTGATCACATGAGTTGGTGAGAGTGGAAGCTAAGAATTTTGGCAAGGAAAGTGCGTGGAGGTTGCTGGGCTTGGTGGGCGGGTGAAGAGAAGAATGACTATTGTCTGGGAGGAGAAAGGGGGTGCTGGGGAGGATTAGGGTCTTATATATATATATACACTAGCAAATTGCCCGCGCGTTGCCGCAGGTATTTTTTTTGTATATAATTTAACATAATTAATTCTACAACGATAAATTTATATGATATAAGTAAATAAAAATTATCGATTAGGAGATAAAATGTTTACAATTTTGAGTTGAGTTTGTCACGTAAGCATAGATTACATCTTTTATAATATAGGTATTGCGTCATAAACGGTCACAAAAGAGCGCATACTAACATTAGAAAAAAGAGCAAAATATTTGAATAAGAAAAAAAAACTTACTTAAATCATTATTGTGCAGATAATAAAATTATAAAAATCAATTAATAGAAAGAGCAAACAAAAAAAAAGGGAAAAGGAAGCAATATTAATTTAAAATATTATAACAATAGCAACATCGGAGTCTTAACATTTAAAATTATTATTGCCGCCAGAATAAAAACAACAAAAATTATTAAATTATACCGAGGAAAAAAAATAAAAAGCATGAACAAAACAGCAAGCAAGAAAAACCAATTAAAAAATTATTATTATTATTATTATTATTATTATTATTATTATTATTATTATTATTATTATTATTATTATGAAAGAATAAATAATCACTATTATTATAATAATAGAATACATAATCACTATTATTATACTATTACTAATAATCACTATTATTATTATTATTATTATTATTATTATAATAATAATAATAATTATTATTATGTTAATAATTAATGAAACAAAAATAAATGAAAGACTAAAAACATCCTATAAACTTTAACAAAAGATAAAAAAAAACCTATTATTGCTATTACTGTCAAAAAAAAATTATGAAATTATCCGGAGGGAAAAAGAACATTAAAGAAAGAGCAAGCACGCAAAACAATTTAATTATTATTATTATTATTATTATTATTATTATTATTATTATTATTATTATTATTATTATTATTATTATTATTATTATTATTATTATTATTATGTTAATAATGAAAGGAAAAAAACAATGAAAGACTAAAAACATGCAAGAAATTTTAACAAAAGATAAAAAAAACAAAAACAATTATTATTGCTATAACCGGCAAAAAACAATATTATCAAATTATCGGGAGAAAGAAAAAAAACACAGAAGAGTAAGAACAAAAAATAATTAAGTCATTATTATTATTATTATTATTATTATTATTATTATTATTATTACTATTACTATTATTATTATTACTATTATTATTATTATTATTATTACTATTACTATTATTATTATTATTATTATTATTATTATTAGTAGTAGTAGTAGTAGTAGTAGTAGTATTACTATTATTATTATTATTATTATTATCATTATTATTATTATTGTGTTAAATACACTTTTATATATACATAGACAAAAGTAGGGATTATTCTAGAAATATAAAGAAATAAAAGTATAAGGACTTAAATGAAAATCAAATATAAAGGGCTGAAATTAAAAAAAAAAGAAGTTAAAGGGCTGAAATGCAAATTACATTTATTCTCAATTGAAATCAGAGGATAAAATTGCAAAAATCGGAACTTTTGTACCGAATGGATTGAGTTATATACAGCCAATCCGGAAATTGAAAGTAGAATGACCGAAGTGAAACTTTGGCATTCAATCAATTCAAATCGGAGGACCCAATCGAACAAAATCAAAACTTATATAACAGAAATGAGGACAAAAAATGAAATTAAAAGTCGAGGGACCGAAGTGCAAAGTCAAAATATATGGGGGACTCTCCTGCACATTGACGTGCAGGAGAGAGAGAAACGTGGCCGGCGGCTTCAACCGGCCTCCGCCGCGTCCACGGACATCTGGTGGTTACACGCACCACCGCGGGAGGAAGACCACGCGGCGGCGCATCGTTCTGGCTTCCGGTAGACAATTTTCGGACACCGGAGGAGGCCGCACGCGCCACCTGAACAGGGCGTGAGGCGGAAAACCGTCTGGTGCGTGCGCCTCACGCCCTGACAGACGCCGATTAAATAATTTGAAAAATAGGGCCAATTACCGTTCCACGGCTAAAATCGGGCGCACACTGCCACAATCCACAGTGATTGTAGACACATGCAACAGTGGAATGCACAGGGAAATGGCAACGCCATTTAGATGTTTGTTAATTGTCAGTGAGGGGGGTAAATATATGAGGGTGTACAGTGGGGGGATAAATATATGGATGTGTGTGTGGTGTGTGTGTATTGAAAATGATGTAACTATATCAAAAAAATATTTGTTTTTGTTTTTATTAAAAAATACCTCAACAAGAGAGTAAAACATTATGTACAAAATTAATAATTATATAGTTAAAGGTTTTTTAAAAGTAATTATATAACAAGCGGATTTAGTTCGTGATGGAATTGCAAGTAGTTTGATAGGAGAATAAAAACAAGAGTGTGTGTTATTTAAAGTAATTTCAAAAATTGACAACAATATAAAAAACATGGTAACCAAACACACGAAACTGTTTTTCATTAAACTCAACCTCAACAACAGTTTTAACCAAACACTTAAATTTCAGTTATAAGCCGCAACTAAAAGCTCTTTTCATGAAACTGTTTTTTTCAACCTCAACCACAATAGCAACAGCTGTGCCAAACAAGCCCTAAGCCTACAAGAACTTATCCGATTTTAAAACCGAGACCACCTCAATATTCTAATTAATATTTTGTCATGATTTCGATTGTGTTTGGTCAATAAAAATATATTAACATAATATTTTTATTTTTAATGTTAAAAATATATTAAAACTATTAAAAATAAATAAACAAATGAATTTGATGTTTTCTTATTTTTTTTTAAAAAAAAATGTTGAGAAACGGTTTGAAAGTCAAAAACAGCATTTATTCTCTGATGCCAACAATCTACGCTTCTCAAAGAATAAAAAATTAAATTAAGTAAATCCAAATATTAATAAGGGTGTGTAGACCGTGGTACTCTATTTTATTTTTTATTTTTCTTAACCGCACAGGGTTTAAGAGTTTCACAAATTAAGAGGGGCAACGCGCACAATTTTCCAAACCCAATGTAAACGTGGGTCCATGCCACGTACCTCTCGCCTTTCGTTTCTGTAGTTGACCGTTTACGTCAACTTTGGAGAGCACCGACGCTTGACAAATTTGTTGGACCATCTTCTCAAGTTCTCAATATTTTTTTAGTTTTTATTATTATTATTATGTTGACGTGTTTATCTAGAAACAACAATAAATATATATTTTTTAATTTATTATAAAAAAATATGATGGACAATCACTTCATAATTTCAAACACAATCTCTTACATTGCTTTTTATTTAAAATATCAAATTACTTTTTTTATATATATATTTTAATAATTTTAACATGTTAATATTAAAAATAAAATATAAAAATATCATTTTAATATATTAAAAAAAAACATCTTAAAAAACATTCCAACCATACTTCCAAAATCATAATAATTTTGTACTGCTGATGGTTTCAGTAAACAATCATAGAAAAAATCAAAACATTGCATGGGAGACACCATGAGAGCATAACAGCCGATTTTTCAAGAAATGGAGAGAGAGAGAGAGAGAGTTTAATGATAAATATTTTTTAATTAACTCAAATCTAGATTCAAGGTAAAATAATAATAATAGAAAATGAATTAATGAGCTGAAAAAAGTGTAATAATTTATTAATTTGCTGTAAGAAGTTAACTAATTAATAATCAACCACCAAAATCACAGGAAGGGGGGAAAGGGGAGGGACAACAAATAGACACAATTAAAAAGTTAACAGAAATTAGAAATTCAGTGATTGCTTTCACACGGTCCCTCCCTTTCTCTGTTTCCCTCTCTCTTTGTAGAAACGAAAGGGAGGGAGGGGGAGGGGAGAGAGAGAGAGACCGCGTCTGTTCCTCTGTCTGTTGCTTCTTCTCCACCTTGGCAACCAAACCAACCCTCCATGGATTTCTCCTTTCGTTTTCTTTCTTACAAAACTAATTACAATGACAGAAAAAATGGCAACCAACAGCCCCTTTTCTTCTTCTTCTTCAACAAAACAGCTTAAAATATGACATTTTGTTATTAATTTATTACGTCCAATATGCGTTGGCTTCACAACATTTCCTTTTCTTCTTCAACATCTTCCTCCCTTTCTCCGCATAAACGTTCATCTTCATCTTTCTCTTCTTCAATGGATACGGAAGAGACTTTCCCTTCGATTAGGAGAGGTCATGGCAGTCGTATTAGTCGGAACAATAATCGTAGTTTAAGGGTAGGTGGTGATGAAAGGCCTAAGCTTATAAGGCAAAGGAAGCTAAGACATTTAACCGATCAAGAGCTTGCAGGTCAACAAAAGCAGGTGGCACCACCGGATCATCCTGTGGATTCTGGGTCAACTTCTGCTTCGGTTGCTGTACCATTACCGCTTCCATTGCCCGTGCCTTCTGGAGACGGGGATTTGAGGTTGCCTTCGCCCAGGGATAGGCATCGCGATGGTTTTAGGGAAAGAGAAAGAGATAGGGGTGATAGGGTTGGAGAGGGATTATCTTCTTCGAATTCTCCACTTTCTAGGTGATTTTGCTACTTGGGTTTCTTTTTTATTGTATATTGTTGATTAACAGACATCTTTAAATAGACAATCATGAGGTTTTGCGGTGTTTGATTGATGAATTAATTATCCTATTCATCTCCAAAACAGAACACAAATTGTGGTTTTTTAATATGTGATGTTCTTATGCTATTTCCTGGAAAAATTGGTAGACAATGTGGCATGTTTTACTTGATTCAAACAAATTTTTGGAATCACTTTTCGAGATAATATATTAATGATGATTTTGTCAGTTTTTTAATGCATAATTAAGGCAGACTTGCTGCATGAATTATGGGTTGTAGTTTGTGCATGACTTGAACCTTTGTCGTGGCTTCATCAGAGATGCTTTATTCATGTAGCTGATAAATTGTTCTCCAGGCACTGAATTGAATTTTCTTGGTTAATATATGGTCCTATAACAGTACATTTGCTGGTCGAAACATGAAGAAAATGGTGGAGCTTTTACATACTCGGTCACCTAGGATGGTACGTCCGGATTTCAGTACTGCACAGAGTTCACGAGACAACTTCGGGATCAATATTCCTACCAGTAGCGCTCCTGCAAGTCCTGTTCGCAGCCCACCAAGAACGAGTAACACTGCTGATATGCTTCTTTACTACCGCATGATTGCTAAAGCAAATCAAGTCTGGTCAGCACCAGAGATGGCAACATTAGACATACCTGGGCTTCCTCCAGCATTCATGGATATCAATGCTTTTAGCACTGATAATTCTCCTCTTCAAAGTCCACCAAATGCAAGTCCCCGGCGGAATGCCAGAAGCCCAACTGGACCTCCATCACCATTGATTGCCAAGTTACCAATCGAAAGCTCAGCTGCATGGCGTGAAAGTAATGCTAATTTTGAGGTCCACCCTTTACCTCTTCCTCCAGGAGCAGCTGTCCCTTCACCATCAGTACCAGTTCCTCTAGCTCTACCAAAACTAGAATCCATGCCTATGAAAAGTCAGTGGCAGAAGGGAAAGCTTATTGGACGCGGTACATTTGGAAGTGTTTATGTTGCCAGCAATAGGTAAATGAATTCTATTATTATCTATTGCGCAGACTTATTTTGATGCAGTAAATGCCAATTGCAGTCTTTTGTTTCTAACAGGGAAACCGGGGCATTATGTGCAATGAAGGAAGTGGAAATGTTTCCTGATGACCCAAAATCTGCAGAGTCTATAAAGCAATTAGAACAGGTGATTCACATTGTCTATGAAAAGTTGATTATGTAGCTTCATTCTCAAACACTCGATTTTATGTGTCACAATCTTCATAGCTTTATGCTGTGGGACTCAGTACTAGATTTATTTCCTCTTAAATCTATTGCTTCGGTGTAAGCTCTTCATATGCCTTAAGATGAAACGCTGTTTTGATTTTAGGCTCTAATGTTAATTAATAAACAAGGTTAGGTTTTATTCTGCTCCCAAATTCTTTTCTCACTTCTTTCATATGTTCAGGAAATTAAAGTTCTTAGCCAGCTGAAGCATCCAAACATTGTGCAGTATTATGGTAGTGAAATTGTGAGTAATTCCACTGGCTACCATTTCTTTTCCTTTTCTTTTTCCTTCTGAACAAGTATGTCTTTAGGTTATATGCTCTTTATATTTACCGGAGCATTTTTATGAACTCAGTTAACAAATAATTGTGTATGCAGCTGGATGATAAATTCTATATATATCTGGAGTATGTTCATCCGGGTTCAATAAATAAATATGTACGTGAACATTGTGGAGCCATAACAGAAAGTGTAGTTCGTAATTTTAGTCGCCATATTGTTTCTGGGCTAGCTTTCTTGCACAGCATGAAGACAATACACAGGTATGGGAGCACAAGCTGTTTTATATTTTGAAATTAGTGTCAGAATACATTTTAACCAGTCTTTTGGGAAAAAGGTTTGTGGAATTATGTTTCATCTGCTTGGTAGTTGAGAATCTCATATCTCTGTATATCTAGGGATATAAAAGGGGCTAATTTGCTAGTTGATGCATCTGGAGTTGTGAAGCTTGCAGACTTTGGGATGGCAAAACTTGTGAGTACTTGTTTCTTTTATTTTCTCCCAATTCTATTGGATACATGAATACATGCATATAATTAGTATAATGTGTATGCATTACGCCTGAACTACTGTGCCTTCCAATATCTTTCAGTGTTATTGTGAATTAGTTCCAGTGAGCAGTCTGACATGACTGTCGAGTTTGTTCCTCTCTATTGTGCATGCCCTCTTTATTCCTCTTTCTGCTTTTTCATCGATAAAACTTGGTATACTGTTTAGAAATGAAAAAGGATGTCACTTAGTCATGGTATTGCTACCATCGTTTGTGGGGGGAGGGAAATTTAGAGATGGTTCAAACTTTAAGTGTCTGATTTTACAATTTACAGATATTTTCTCCTTGTTGATTATCAAATTCAAAAATCATGGTTGTGTGATATTTTTTGCTAATAAATTTCTTGTCTTATCAACTTTGTTCTGGCTGTTGCTTGTTCTTGAAATCTTTTAACATTCAGTAGGATACAATTTGACATTCCTTTCATTTAGTTACTCCTGGTATCAGCTTGAATGAAACATCATTTAGATCCTACCTTATTGTATTTGTGATTTGAAGTTGCATGTGAAATCACCTCTGTAATTTCCATGAAAGATTCAATTTGCTCTTTTTTTTTGTACTGGGCTCATAAAAGTGTTACTACTTTCTTGCTCAGCTCACTGGACAAGCAGCTGATCTTTCTCTAAAGGGAAGCCCTTACTGGATGGCTCCTGAGGTATGTTCTTGCTTCATGCACATGAATAGGTTATGGTGTTTATTTTGTATCTCTTATTCTGATAGAATATCCTTCTCTGCAGCTCATGCAAGCTGTAATGCATAAGGGTTCCAGCTCTGATCTTGCACTTGCTGTTGATATTTGGAGTTTGGGATGTACTATTATTGAAATGTTCACTGGGAAACCTCCATGGAGTGAGTATGAGGGGGTGAGTACAAGATTTTTCTTATTGTCCTTTTCTTATATCATCGTGACCAGTCTAAAATAAACATAGATGTCAATTCAGAAAAAAATACAGGATGAGGAATTATGTGGTTTTTTGAGGAAAACAAATAATAAAATGATACGATAAATTATATCATTAAGAAATAAAAATTCATTACATAAACAGATGTGTTTCATTTGCTCTCATATGTACCCAAAAAAACACAGAAGGTTGGGTACTGAATGAGATTTTAATGCTGATGTATTTTTATTGAAGTGATGGAAGTCCCATTACTTGTAAGTTTTGGTACTGACAAAATGGTGGAGTAACTGTAAGGTAATCTTCTCCAGTCATTTCCGGAGAAGGATGTAGAGATTATGTTACTTTTAACTGGATTTGATACAGAGTGCTGGGGTATGGTTGAGTGATCCTAATGGAATCAAATCCTCCTATGTTAATTTAAAATTTTAATTTGTCTTCAATTATGCAGGCTGCAGCCATGTTTAAAGTGATGAGGGATAGCCCATCTATTCCTGGAGTATTGTCACCTGAGGGCAAGGATTTTTTGCATTGCTGCTTTCAAAGAAACCCAGCAGAGAGACCGTCAGCAACCATGTTACTAGAACATCGGTGGCTGAAAAACTCTCAGCAGCTAGATGTATCATCTACCATCCAGTCAATCAATGTGATAAAATTGACTGTAAGCTACCAATGTCATTCCCACTTGTGTTTTTTTCTTTTCCTTTCGTTTTCACTTTCAAAATGGATTGTAGTAATTTGGATTATGTATCATATTAATTGGCAGGATATATCCCAAAATCTAAGAGCCTCTGAAGTCAAATTTGATCATCTTCCAGGATTACCAAAAAGTACTAAAGGAAAGACGACTGCTGACAGGTAACAGTTACTTTCTGCATTATCCTTGCATGACTTCGTTTCATTTCTAGAACATAGAATTAAGTAAATTCTCAAACGTAATATGCTGCTCTTATGTGACTTCTGGCTCCAGCTATGCGCATTATTCTTTTTCTCCAGCAAAACTGTCCAACGACTTTATTATGAAACTTCCAACTTAACAGGCAAAATGGCCTCCCGTCATTCTCCTAGTTCAGTTCCCGAGGTTCTTCCTACTCTAGCTCCTCTGCAGTTTGATTGGAGCATGCATCACATTAGGTGTTATTCACAAGACCCAGTTTATGCAAATGTGGTGCTAAAATTAACCATGGCTTCAGACAACACAGTACTGGAAGAGCCTCTGCTTGTTCTTTCGATTGACTAAACTAACAACTGTATATTAGAAAAAGTCTTATTGTTGACCCCTGTGCACTCTGGTGGATTTCTGGTGGCCATAGTTTGCTTCAGTAGATTGTTCTTCGCTTTATCATTTTCATCAATGCTTCCTAAAGTTTTAGATGCTTTTTCATCTGAAATACAGGCGATGTCAAGGATTTTAGAAGCAGGTTTTGTACACTATTTCTTTGAGTTTAGAGCTTCAGCAATCTCAGAAGTTCATTTGCATGTATATTCCCGAAGGTAATATTCTTGCCTGAATGTAACATCATTAGATTTTAGGGAAAAGTTATAGCTATTCTTCAACCATGTTTCTGTTACTATTCAAGGAAATTTCATGGTAGCTTCAGTGTGGTTTTCCTGGGCAGTCCCCGACCCTAAAGTCATGTTGCAAATTTTATATTTTAGCAGTTGGTCTTGAATCTTAGAAATTATTGTTGGGAAGATTGAGGATTATGTGATATCGCTTGAACAGATTGCTGTTCTGTCAAGCTGTATCATTAGCTTAAGTTTAAACAGCAAGAATCTTCATGGGCTAGTTATGACAATTGCATAATCTGCTCACTGTTTGCTAGTCACAAACTGCTCCCTTCCACTTGTAATTTTTATAACAAAGATGATTTAAAAAAAAAAATACAAAATCCATATTGATGCAAAGAGGAAAAAAAGAGAGGAAATATTTGGATCTATCTCCTCTCCTCATAGTCAAACTTTTTTTCTGAACTGTAAATCAAAATAAAAACAAGGAAATTGAATGCTCAAAAGTTAAAAGAGATATAAGACAAGATGATAACATATTTTGAGGAGGATAACATATTTTGAGGCCCATCATGGGTCATAAAAAGTTTGAAGATTTTTATACCCTACTAGAGCTAGTTAGGCTCATTCACATGACAATGAGTGATTCAAACATTGATCATTGAAAAGATATGGAGCTTAATTGATTGATAAAGATTTACTATTATCTTACAAATACTACTTTTTTGTATTGTCTTAACATAACATATGCATCTTTCTCATATTTTTCCACTTTTTCATTTTTTTTATGAGTGTGTTTGGAAGATAATTATATATTCATGTCAATCTTTTATTCTTTATAATTGAAGATTCTATGAATTGGTGGTAGAGAACGAATTCCTGCAAAATAGTTTTTTTAGAGATTTTAAAGACCCTCTAATTATTAAGTTGGTGATTTTATTATAAAAATTTGCATTAAATAAGCATTAAGTTCTAAAAATAAGAATGTTTTTTCTTTATTTATGCATGATAAATGCTAAGAATACATTTTAAGAGTGTGAAGATTATGAACTATTAAGTTAGTGATTTTATTATAAAGATTTGCATTAAATAAGCATTAAGTTCTAAAAATAAGAATGTTTTTTTCTTTATTTATGCATGATAAATGCTAAGAATACATTGTAAGAGTGTGAAGATTATGAACTCCTTCCCTGAGTTGTTCAAGGTGTATTTATAACATTTTATCTTTTCTCTTCGAGGGGTTATATGTTTTTTTTCTTCTTTATCATAGAGGAAAGAAGACTTTTACAATCAACATTGATATTAATTCATTAATACAAAAACAAATTGTTATATAAATAAAATAATATATTTCAAAGGCCTGTTTTAAAAATATTTTTTTTAAATAATATATTTGTTTTAACACAAAAAAACACATTTGTTTTCATTGTATTTTTTTAGTATAAAAAATTAAAATGGTATATATTTATTTAACAAAAGAAATCGAGAGATATAAATAGATTAATAAATGTTTAATAGATTATTAACACTAATAAAAGATTAAATCAAAACGTTAAAATGTTTCATCTTAACCCCTTTCAAGTTATTATAATTAAATGTTTTTTTTATATAGATTCATAATTTAAATTCAGTTAAAACAAAAACAAATTGCTAATATAATCTCATTTTCTATTTTTCTATGAAAAAATATAATTGTTTTGTTTATATTTGATAAGTTTTGGCCATAATGGGTGGCTAAAAAAATTAGGATCCAAGTTTTGGAATCTTTAAAACCTAAATTTTAAAATGTTTTTTTTTAAATACCAAAAACAAATCTTAAAAACTTTAATAATTCTATTTCTAACCACGTAACATGCTTTTATAAGTCTAAAATTTTGAAAATCAAACCAAATCAAAACATGCCTTTGGGGTTTTGATCTATTTTCCTCTCACATGATTAAGAAAACTAAATCAACTTCTTTGAATTTATCTTTTCAAGACAAACTCATAAACACTAACATCTGTGTTTTCTTATGACCAGATAGTAGTTGAAAGATTTGTTCTTCTTCTTCTTCTTCTTCGTTTTCTTTTAGCAACCTTTTCGTTTCTAATTCTAAACTTTTAAAAACTGAAATATAAAATAATAAAATTTATGATCAAGAATTTTTTTTTTTTGGATAACGTGGAAACCACATGACCCGGAAAGCGCACTTCGTGGGCCCAGAGCATGTGTAAACCCCCGGCTGTCCCAGGCTCTTACAGGGGATCTCGAAAGATTGGCTGTCGAGGCTCGAACACCTGACCACCTCGGGTAATAACCAAAGGTGGCAGGGTGCTGTTGCCGCTAGGCGAAGCCCCTGGGGACTATGATACAAACAATAAGAATGATAAGAATCAGAATGTATATTTCCACACCTAAAAAAATGAGGGCGACCAATAGTGCATTTCTTGGTGAATTGTTGGGGGTATAATGGAACTCCCAGCTATTCTTTTTAATAATTATAATTTAATTTAATTATAAATAATTAATATTTTAGTGAGCAAGACAGAAAAAAAGTGAAATTCACTCTTTAAAAATTTTTAAGCATGTTGGGGCTTGACTTTGCTTACCCTTCACCATTTTATTTTTTTAATATTATAAAATAACATTATTTTCATATAAAATAGCTATAATGATAATTTTAAACTTTTATGATGATACCATACTTTTTAAGTAAGATTAAATATTTTTAATGGTAACATTAAATTATTTATGAACCTAATGTGTATGATTTTCTCTAAAAATCTATTGAATATTCAATGAGAATAGAATAATTAATTATTAATATAATCTATTATGAATGGACACCTTTGGATTCTTTTACCTGAACATGATTGATGATGGAACTTTGACAGCAGTGGCAACAGGAAACAGGTCGAAGAACATGGCTTCTATCTGCTACCTCAAACTTGTGTCTTCATTCTCTCAAGCTTCAACTTTCTGAAGAAGAGATCAGGCCATTTATGATCATGTGCCTAGTTCTATGGATGAAATCTTGTCGCAAATTACTTTCAACTTTTTTCTCATCCTAGCTTGTTGATAAAAGCATCAAAGAGGCAGGTGAAATTCGAAGGCTATCAATTTCAAAACGATCAGGGCAACCGACTATATATACACATCATTATTTTCTTTTTTGGAGAATGAATGAAGTTCTTAAAGCGTTTTGACTTTTGTGAAATCATGGCATCATTGCTCCATTGTAGGCGCTCTCGTTGCTAGGATTCTAGATTGGTGCCGAATTTCACTGCAGAACAATATTTAGCAGGGATTCTTACAAAACATGGGCTATTGACCTTACCTTAATTATGTAATTAGCTTAGCATACAAGAACAAATCAAACTCATGAGAATTCAATGTATATATGAGAATTCAATGTTTTTGGCCTATTTGTGGTGAATCAAGTTAGCAGCCTACCACCATCTCCCACTCGCTTGTATATCAATCATTCATCACCTCTCTTCAATTCTTTTTTCGAGGGTGATCCATGCTTTCTTTATCTTAACCATGGCCACTTGCATAGCATGAACCCACCATACAAGTTAGTCTTCGACGGATCCATTTCACCAGCCCCCATTAGCAGCATGCACGTAGCCCACTATTACATTTAACGCCCTTTCGGCATATGAATATACCATTTCTGACAGAAAAATATTCTACTTCTTGACTTATTTGATCAATACTAGAAGTATCTAACCCTAAAAGAGTTACCACTGCTCTATGAACTTCAGCTATTTCTTCACACGTGAAGATTTAAGTCAAGCTTGAGAGTATAAACAAGCATTATTGTTTTATCTAGATGGAATGCATCATCCTACCACTTGGAGAAAATATTAATCGTTGCCTTGGACTTATCTCACCGATGAAAATATTCAAGTTCTGTTTTTTCTTCACATTCAGATATTTAAGTCAGACATGAGACTGTAAAGCACTATTATATTTCTTCCATTTTTTCTTAGATGGGATACCTCATTTACCACTTTGCAGATTAATCTTTCGTCAAGTGGGTCTTTGTGTGTCGTTCTTGCCCCCATTATCGAGAAGAATATGGGATAGTACCGAACTCATTGAGAAGGACATCTTCATCAGTGGATATTTCACTTGGCAATTTAACTACATTATTTCAGGCGCCTATATTGTTTTTGTGTACTATAAATTGCTCCTATGTGCCACTGCCAGTCACACAATACTGGTCTAGCTTTCAGACAACCTGTTCACGGTCAAGATATGGAGCACAACTCCTTTAAAGTACTTCCCTTTGTTCACTTGCTTTGCCTTCTGCTGTTGTGTCCTCTGGTGTCATGCCAGCTTAATTACAAATTCTATGATTACACGTGTCCCAACCTCACAAAAATTGTTCGATATGGTGTTTGGTCTGCTATTACAAATGATTCCAGGATGGCAGCTTCCCTGTTGAGGCTTCACTTTCATGATTGTTTCGTCAATGTAATCACTAAAAAAGTCTTCAGTTTCCAATATTATAGAATAATACTAGAACAAAGTCCTCTGCCTCCTCCGTTCATAGGGAGATTATATATTGAATCTGTACAACTTTGCTTCTAAGGCTGACTTCAATTTTTTGACTTTTGATTTCTTGTTTCTTCATTTCTATCAATAGGGGTGTGATGGGTCTTTGTTACTCGATGGAGGAGAGAGAAATGCATTTCCTAATCGAAACTCGGCTAGAGGTTTTGAAGTCATTGATGGCATTAAAGACAGTTTGGAGAAAGCATGCCCTGCCACAGTTTCCTGTACTGATATACTGGCTCTTGCGGCAAGAGAGGCAGTTTATCTTGTAAGAAATTTAGACTCTCACTTTGTATTTCTGCATAATTAAAGATCATCCTGCCTGCATTCTCGTCATTGTTGATTCTTAATTTATTTATTTTTTAGATTGGAGGCCCTTTTTGGTTTCTACCCTTAGGCCGCCGTGATGGCCTGACAACAAGCGAGAGTGATGCTAATGAGCAGCTTCCAGGATTTTCTGAACCCTTAGAGAACATCACTGCAAAATTTACCTCAAAGGGTCTTGACCTCAAGGATGTGGCTGTGCTCTCAGGTTTGCCTCCTACATCATAAATTCTACATCAAAAATGTATATCTTCATTTATATTATTTTTTTTTGTCAGATAGAACTTGTTTATCGAAATATGAACAGATATCAATATCCAAATCTAAATAAGAAATAATACAGGTGCGCATACTATTGGGTTTGCTCAATGCTTCACATTTAAGTCTCGACTTTTTGACTTCGGAAGCTCTGGTAAACCAGATCCACTGCTTGATACATCACTTCTAACAAGTTTGCAAACTACGTGCCCAAATCAAGATGATTCTGATACAAATTTGGCTCCATTGGACTCTGCTAGCTCCAGCAAGTTCGATAACTTGTATTACAAGCTTCTTCTGAACAATTCCGGGCTTCTCCAATCAGACCAAGCTCTCATGGGGGATAATACAACCGCTTCATTGGTACTTAACTACAGCAAGTTCCCTTACTTGTTTTTCAAGGATTTCGGAGCATCAATGGTGAAGATGGCCAACATCGGTGTCCTTACAGGACAAAATGGGGAGATCAGGAAAGATTGTCGGTTGGTGAACTAGAAGCTTGCTGTTTCAACAATGTTCATCAAGTTATACAATCCTGTACCTGTAAGAATTTAAAATCTAGCTCTGTAACCAAAGTGGAAGCAACATAAATTTGATGCTTGACTGTGAGGTGCCTTGAAAAACTCCTCTAATGAGCACCAAAATAATTTGCAAATGTCACGACAGCAATAGCGATTAGCTCTTTACTGTTTTTAAGCTTTGATTTTGTGACATTATTTAACTCTAATTATAAATTCTAACTTCTAACCAATAGTGGCTCGCCAGCATGAATAAAGACATGGTTAGTTTTCAACACATAAATAATGTTTGATGGTGTATTTTAGGATATTTTTCAAAATATTTTTTGTTAATAAATGTATCAAAATAATATTGTTTTCATTTTTTTAAAATTATTTTTGATATCAGCACATCAAAATAATATAAAAACATCAAAACAAATTAATTTTAGCAAAAAAATAAAAATAAAATAATTTTTTTTCAAAAATACTTTTAAAACATAATGTTAAACAGTAACTTAATATTTAACTCAAAAAGATGAAAGCATTGTAAACGGAAAAAAAAAAAGCTTTTACCACTTTGCAGGGCATTCACAAGGCTTATGTCATATATATCATGTTGGTGATTTTTTTAGATAATAATTGTTTTGTATATAACTAATTTCTCTCTCTCTCTCTCTCTCTCTCTCTCTCTCTCTACCTATATATATATATATATATATATATATATATATATATATATATATATATATATATATATTTGTGTGTTAGCAAATAAAAAGTATGATAATTAAAAATTAAATAGCATGCAAGTTTATAAATTCTAGTAAAGTACTTAGATTTAAAAATGTCTCTTTGTTTTTTAGACTAAAATGTTTATCACTAATAGTGCGAACGATTAGCTTGCAAATAATTTTCTAGAATTCCAACAATTTAACTTTTACGCTCAAAAAATAATAAAACTCAAAATATTTCTATAGAGTACTAGAACCTAAGTTATAGAACAAAAGAAAAAGGAGCGAAAATGAAATAGAACATCTTCTTTCGACTCTTTTTATACTAGTTTTTAGAATCAAAACTAATACACAATTAATTATAGTAATAATAGAATTAATCAGCTTTAATTATCCATCATAAAAAATAATCTATTAAAAATAAAATTGTCCAAATATATTATAAAAGAAGCAAAAAAATAGAAAATCTTTCCTCAAATTTTTCTATAGTAGTTTTAAGAATCAAAACCAATACAAATTAAATAGAAAAATAAAGAATGAAAGTAGAGATTAGGATTTTGGAATGAAAAAGAAAAGACCATCTATCGTTAAATGAGGGATCTAAAAAATATGAAATAACAACTTCATCCTGCTAGTTTTTATGAGGAACGGAACGATCGCCTTATACTTGTAACATCTTGGTTGATTTTACTAATTGTTGTCATATTATTTTAAGAGAATTTATTCCATATGAAAAACAAGATTTATCTTTTGCGTAAATATATATATATATATATAGAATTCTTTATTTTATATTGGAAAAATAAGATACACGTCAAGTATTTATATAAATAAACCCTCCTATAACCTAATTAAATGGAATCCAGCTTGAAAACACAGAGACACTATCAAAGTAAAATATTGAGGATTGAAAAATAAAATATATGGCTCACTCTAAATTTGCAATATTTTTCATTTTGATCTTAAAATTTATTTTAATTATTTTTCAATCTCTGTGTTAGAGGGAGAAAAGAGAAACTCATCGAAAAACAGTAATAATTTATTTTATAATTTATAATTTATTTTCCTTATACAACTGGTTCATTTTAAATTGATATTTATAATTTATTTTGGCTGTTTTATATAAGATTATCATAGCTTCAAACAAATATTCTAATACTTGACTTTTAATTTTAAGATCATCAATTTTTATTATGATATAATTAAGTGAAATATAGTTTAGGAAATTGAAGTTCTCAAATGAAGTGAAGTCCATGACCCAAATCGTTAGCTTAACAGTTTAAACTGTAAAGTCCGAGTTGATCCAGTACAAGGTTGTCTCAATATTAAAAAAATATATTATCTTTTTTAAATCAAATCATATTTTTACTAGTTATTCAAATTGTTTAGATATATTAAAATTAATTAGATAATATCATAATAATTATTATATATTTTAATTTGATACTTAAACTAAATAAAAAATTAAGTTTAAAGATTTTAAGTTCGTTCGTTAAGTAAAATTTAATATCAAAATCAAAACATCTCTCTCTCTCTCTCTCTCTCTCTCAACTATGTTTTATTCCTCCCACTTTGTTTCCATAAATTCAAGTGGCTAATAATAATGGCTCAAGGAGGAGGAAGTGATTGGAATACACGATGAAACCATTACTGGCTGGTGACTAATCAACAGTTACAACGATGTAAAAGAAGAGTCTTTAGTGAAGGGGACAGCTCACCGATGGTTGTGGAAAAGAAGGATTGTCTCGGCTTCAGATTGCCCAATTTCAACCCCCTCCTCTTTCTCTCTCTATTATTATTTTCATGATTATGATTTTATACACATAAAAAAAATATAACAAAATAATAAAAATTAACTAATTTTAAAAAAATATATATTGTTTTGGGTTTTCTAATTTTAGAAATATGTAAAAAAAGTAGGGATAAAAAATTGAGTTACAACAAAACACATGATATAAGTTATGAAACCAAGATAATCTCATAACAAAATAAACTAAAAAAGCGACTCGAGTTAACCTACTGTCGAGTCTTTAGATTTGAACAAATCTATAAAAACAAATCGAAATAAATTTTAAAGTTTAATTCTCAATCAACCAATTATTAAAGGAATTGAAAAACAAAACCTAAGAAAAAAACACAATAAAACAATGAGTCTACCTAGGGTACCAACCCATGAATTAAGTTATAAGGTTGAGATAACTTTATAGAATCTAAACAAAAACAAATCATGAACTCCAATTTTTAATCAAACTCAAATAAAATTAATAAATAATATTAATTAAAAAAAGTCGAGTGAACCTGGTTAACTCACTAAACTCGTGGAACAAGTCAAGAGATTGAGATAACTACATAGAAAGTGAAACACAAAAAAATCATGGAGCTCAATCTCTAATAAATCAATTTTTGAGGTGTAAAATAAAAAAATAGATTAAGAAAAAAAAAAACATCATTGTAATGAATAGTATTTTGTGAGGTAGTTTACAATAAAAGCACCACCTCTTCTATTTTTTTTGTTAATGCCAATAAAAAAAGATAATAAAAACAAATCGAGTCTGTCTACGTTAACTTGTCAAACCCATGTTAGATCGAGATAATCTTATAGAAAATAAATTGAAAAATCAACCTGAGTTCACTTAGATTAACTTGCTGAATTTGTGACCTAGGGCTATAGAATTGAAATAACCTCATAAAAAAATCTAAATAAATTATAAAACTTAATTCTCAATCAACCAATTGTTGAAGGAATTGAAAAAAAAAACTCAATCTAAAAAAATACAATAAACAAGTTGAGTTTACACGGATTATAAAACTCATGATAATCTCATAAAAAATAAACAGATACAAAATATAAAATCTAATTTTTAATCAATTCACTGTTGAAGTATAAACTTAAAAAAATACTTGAGTCGATTATGTTAACTCGTCAAACTCGATGCACATGTTTATGACCATATAGAAAGAAAACCATAATAAATAATGAAACACAATCTTCAATAAACTAAATATTAAAAAATCAAATCAAATTAAAAAATAAAGTACAAAAAAAAGAAAAAAAATCTTATTATAATGAATAATATTTTAATAGGTGGGTACATGATACTAAAGCCAACTATAAAACACCAAAAACCTAATTTCTAATAAATTAAATATTAAAATAGCATATATCCAAAAAAATAAAACAAAATAAAAATACAATTGCAACGAATATTGTCGTGTGAATGCACCACCTCTGTTTTTTTTACTGTGCACCACTTTTTATTTATTTTATAATGTTTTGTTAATTAATAATAATAATAATAATGCACGCCAAACTAGACTTTGTGCCACGTATATGGCTGGTTGAATCACAAAGTGACAGGTAACTCCCATTACCACTCTGGCCCACTCAAGCAGGACAGCGTACGGTCTTGATTCACGTATAAATCAAAGCTACCTGGCCCAGCTACCCAATCCTATGGCCACAATTGAAACCATCATAGATAGATAATAAATAAAGAAAGATATAAAACTCGAAAGAGACAGAACCGCGTTATACAAAGAGTTAAGGACGACCCCACTTCCCTTCACAGCTCGCTTCTCTTCCAGAGTACAAAAATATAAGAAAGCGGGTTTAGGGTTTTTGAGCTGAGAGAAAGAAAGAAAAAAAGATAGACAGTGAGATGGCAAAGCCAAGATGCTATTTAGATATAACTATAGGAGGAGAACTAGAAGGGAGAATAGTGGTGGAGTTATACAAAGATGTTGTCCCTAAAACTGCTGAGAATTTCAGGGCTTTGTGCACTGGTGAAAAAGGCATTGGACCGAACACCGGTGCCCCTCTTCATTACAAGGTCAGACTCAGACCCCTCCTGTTTGCATTCCCTGTCGTTTTTCATTTCCATATCTAAACTTTCTCTTAACTTAATTCTTGATATTTATGTTTAAAGAAAATGACATTTCTTGATTAGTATGTGTTGTTTGTAATTCTTTCTTCTTCAAATTTCTACTTTTTCTTTCCTTTTCTTTTGAAGTTACGTTTTCTTGTTTCTTTGTCTTGCTTGTTGTTAAAAGAAATGGGCCTTTCCTGATTATACGATCTTGTTATCATGTTTATTGCTTTTATATTTCTAGCTTTGTTTGTGCTTTGTGTATCGAGAGAAAGAGAGCTGTGGTTCTAAGTGTGAAGAGGTTTTTTTTTTTTGCGTGTGACAATCAAAAAAGGAGTTTTAGTTGTCTACATAATTTTGCTCACCAGCAAAGCATTAGTTTCTTGGGGCATTGCGGATTTTGTCAAACTTTTAATTTGGGATGTGTTTGGATATCTGTTGATGCATTTGATGTGGAGTAAGTTATCGTCACCTATGCTCTTTATGGAAAGATCATAACTTTGAGCACTAATCTATTTTATTAATGATAAATCTACTTTGGAGATGACTCCCTAACTTTGTCTGCTGGCTCATAGCAGATGTGCTTAATTATGAAGCTCTGCTTTAGTCAGATTGTTTGTGATTCAATGTTTTGTTTTGCTAATGGAGGCTTAATATTTACTTTCAGGGGGGTCGCTTTCATCGTGTTATCAAAGGTTTTATGATACAAGGTGGTGACATATCAGCAGGGGATGGAACTGGAGGAGAATCTATCTATGGATTGAAATTTGAGGATGAAAACTTTGAGTTGAAACATGAAAGAAAAGGAATGTTATCAATGGCTAATGTAGGCCCTGACACCAATGGATCTCAGTTCTTTATCACAACCACTCGAACTTCTCATCTGGATGGAAAGCATGTTGTTTTTGGGAAGGTAATCAAAGGAATGGGAGTGGTTCGTTCTATTGAGCATGTTGCGACTGAGGCAGGGGATTATCCCTCTCAAGATACCGTGATTGTTGATTGCGGGGAAATTCCTGAAGGAGAGGATGATGGGATATCCAACTTCTTTAAAGATGGTGATACTTATCCTGACTGGCCAGCAGACCTAGACATGAAGCCAGATGAGATTTCTTGGTGGATGAAAGCAGTTGATTCAATCAAAGCTTTTGGAAATGAACAGTACAAGGTAGCTCATGCATACTAATTTCTTTTCTTGTTTTAGATCAGTTTCATTTGAATGAAATCATAATTTATAGATAACTACAGAGTTTTTTTTCTTCTTCTTGTTATGTGATTATTCCATAATATTTTACTATATGAATTCCTAAGCCAGTTTCATCTTTGGATTTCCATTTGCTTGTAAGAGATTATACTTCTGGTCTTAACTAGATGTTGACTCCTGTTCCTACAACAGAAGCAAGACTGTAAGATGGCTCTTCGAAAGTATCGTAAGGCTTTGCGCTACCTGGATGTTTGTTGGGAGAAGGAAGACATTGATGAAGGTTTGTTCTTTGTTCCCTCCTGTTATGTTGAGAACTAGCACTATCAGTCTGCTACTTTAGCTTTTATTCCCCCTGATGATTTGATGACTACTGCTTCTTGTTTTCCTTTTCTTTGCTTGTTTCCTTTTTGTTATATAGAGAAGAGCTCATCACTGAGGAAGTCAAAGTCTCAGATATTTACAAATAGCTCTGTACGTTCTGAAAATATTATCCTGATCACAGTTCACGGGCTTGTAATTGAACAAGATCTTTTTAGTAAATTTGCTTTCTAATTTATTAAGAATGCTGTTAGATTCTTGATTTTAATACATGTAGATTTCCTTCTTTTTTTCTTTTTGTCATTCATTTGAAACATTCTCAATTTTTATTTGCATCCTTGATTACTGTATTTTTTGCCTTAGGCTTGTAAACTGAAGCTCGGAGATATTAAAGGAGCGTTATTGGACACAGACTTTGCCATGCGTGATGGAGAAGACAATGCAAAAGCTTTTTTCCGCCAAGGCCAGGTATGTATCTTCCCTTTATGTAAAGATTTGTTCTGAGGTGCTCCATGCTTTTTTCTCATCCCTTGGAATTTTCACATCGTTGTTAGTATCCAAAATAATTTAACTTGTCCTTTCTTTTTTTATTTTTGAAATATAATGTCTTTCTTCCACTTTCCTTTTCGGTGATAACTTGCATTATGCTACTTCCCAGGATAATTGCACAAGTCCTTGTCTCCTCTCTATGAAAAGAGGGTTTAAGCTCAACAATGCAAACAAAATGCTAGATTTGAACTAAGTTAACAACTAGGGATCATAACTATGAGTTAAAAATTGAAATGAAGTGCTAAAAGCTGGACAGAATGCAAGTGTGATGTTGTTTGAAGCATATACAGTTTTAAGAACCAGCATTTTAACATGTAATAAAATCATAAATTGTCATTTAGATTATTAACATGTATTTTAATTGATTCTAAGCTCATGCTCTCATATTTCTTAACATGAAAGTATCTCTTGATTTTAGTTCAAATAATGTCATCATCTCACAGTTAGTTGTAGCATGTCTGATATATCACATGCTTTTGTCACTGTTTATTGTAGCATCTTAGCTAGATGCCAACAATAGCCTTAGGAACCTCGTGATGTGTATTTGTTTAATGGTTTCATGTGGATCTCAGGCATATATGGCACTCAATGACATAGATGCTTCAGTTGCGAGCTTCAAGAAGGCTCTAGACTTGGAGCCCAATGATGGTCAGTGATACTTTTTGTTTGGAGTTCTAGTAATTGCTTATCAACAAGATTTTCAAGATGTGTTTATAGAAGCATTGTGTTAAGACTGAGCATTGTGGTGGAAATGATAGGGCTTTTTGTTTTAATTGATTCTTTTGCCATTCTTTATGTATGATATATCAATTTTTTCTTTCTATTATTGCCACTGAAGGGACTGTTTATATTGTTATTAAAACCAAAGTTAAATGCAAGCTGTGTGTTTTGTCATTTTTTCTTTCATTGTTACACCAGAAGTGAATTCGTGGTCGCTGTGGACTATAAGAATATGCAAATATTACTACCCTCACCCTACAACGTGTTCTTCTTGTGTATTTCAGGAGGAATAAAGAAAGAGCTTGCTAGCGCTAGGAAGAAGGTGAACAAATTGTTTGTTATATTGTCTCTTGTTCTAAACATTATATGTTCCTTCTTCCTGCTTTTAAAGGGTTTTTTTCTGTTGAAAATACTACAGATTGCCAATAGGCATGATCAGGAGAAAAAGGCGTATGCTAGAATGTTTCAATAGTGTTCAGCTGCTAACCTGGTATGGTAGTTGCCTTTTTGTGTTTGCTCTATTATAAATTATTTTGAGGTTAGCTTACTATTTCTTGCTTTGTAATACAGATTACCTGTTGCTTGGTCCGTTCAATTTTCAATTTCTCACATGTGAGGTTGTATAATCAACGGCTTACAGGTCCCTGTCAGCGTAATCATCAGGTAGTGAGGCTGCGTCTATGGTTATTTAATTTCCTTAAAGGTTGTGTAATATTGGCAAATAAGAATGCCAAGTTATAATTAGGATTCTACTCATTTTCTAAGTTATTTTTGTGTAATTCTTAATGTTGATATTTGAGGTATGATGTTTGAAGAAAAGAGATCATCTTAGACTCCTTTCACTGTGGATTTTCCAGGAACTTGTCTCTGCTCAGCTCAGTTTCTAATGAATTACTCCCTGTCAGGTTTTCTTTCTAGGACTTGTAAAGCTGCCAAAGCATTGGAGAGGGCCTTATTTTTACCCTTGAGAAGGCAAATTAGAAAGGCACTAATTTTGTTCAATTTTGTTGTTAATTGTAACACATTGTGTGCTGGCCGAAGCTTGTTTAAGATGCTTTATACAATGGATATATTTTTTATATTATTTCAAATGCATGGTTTTTGTTTTTGACAGAAATGTTCTTCTCTTGCATTTTCCATTACTGTTAAGAAATTTAAAGATCTTGGATGCAGAGAAATTGGAAGCTTATGCCATCCCTTGCTGTTATGGAATAAAAAGTATGAAGGCAGATAATAATTTGATTTAATGTGTATATTTATTTATGCTATAAGTCGAGAATTATTTTCTTAACCTTTTATGTTTAAGGAACTAATAGTTGAGAATTAAATTCTTATTTTAAGCGACTTTTCGAGACATAATTAAGAACTACTTGGTGATTTTTGAAAATTTAATATGCACCGAATAATGAGAGTTTTTGAGTGTTTGGAAAGAAGATATTTTTATTCTTTTAAATAGTTTTTTTTATAGATGTAGAGTCTCTCTAACGATAAAATCAATGATTTTTAATTAAAAAAAAATTATAAGAAATGAGATGATAGTAAACTTTAAGGTTTAAGAATAATAATATCTGTTCATAATTTTGTGTGATAAATGCTTTGAAAATAACAATATGAATACCTAGAGAATAAAAAAAAAATATAAACTTTTTTTCTTGGGTGGTTAAGAGATTATAACCTTTGAACTTCGTCATGTTGCTTGAATGTAAAGGTTGAACCATCATTTTCACTTGAGAAAATATATCATTTACATGAGAGATAAATATTCATTATATAACATTAATGAGGGATAAATATTTTTTATACAATATTAATAAGGGATAAATATTTATTACACAATATTAATGTTAATGGAAATATAATAAGCTTTTAAAAGATTTTTATATACCTACGGATTAGAAAATGATTATTTTTGAATTTTAACATTTTATGTTAAAAGATATAAGAATAAATAAGCAAATCTTTGTGACTAAATATAGAATATTATCAGTTATATATATATATATATAGGTCTAGAATGATTGCAAACTCAAGGGTGATGGGTTCAATAGTTTGTAAGATCCATATCTACTAAACTCGATGCATAGTTGAACCCAAGAATATTGGGTCTAACATTTCACTAGATCCACATGTATTTGGGCTTAACTTATAGCTGAATTCATAGATGTTAAGTCTGGCATCTCATTGAACTCACATATACTTAAGTTCGGCACATAGTCAAACCTAATAGTGTTGGCTCTAACATCTCGCTAGAACCATATATATTTAGGCTCAACATATAATTGAACCCAAGGGTGTTGGATTAGGCATCTCACGATACTCATATACATTTGAGCTCATTATGTAGTTTAACTTAAAGATTTTATTTTTAATATCTTGTCATACCCACATGTACATGGACTCACACATTGCTAAACCCAAGAGTGTTAGGTTTAACATCTTGTTATACCAACATGAATTTGGGCTTAATGTGTAGTTGTACTCAAAGATGTTAGATTTGACATCTTATCAACCTCATATGCATTTGACATAACGCATATCTGAACCCAAGAATATTGGGTCTAGCATCTCATCAGACTCACATGTATTTGGGCTTCACACATTGTTGAACCCAAGAGTGTTGAATCTAACACCTTGTTAGATCCACATGCACTTGGGCACAATACCTGACTAAACCAATGGTGATGGTTCAGCATTTCATAAGAACTATAAGTGTTTGGGCTTAACATGTAGTTGAATTTAGAAAAGTTAGGTCTAAAAGCAAATCAGACCCATGTCATTTAAGCTTGACTTTATGTCAAGCTTAGGTATATTGAATTATTACTCTGTCTTTAAAACGTGAACTTTTAAGCATATACATATACACACAAACACTATATTGATCTATTAATAGATGTCCAGGTCTTTGTGTTATAAATGCAAAAAAATTTAAAAGCTTATCAACTTTGATGAAAGATTGTTTATCTTTTGATATTTGCTTATCTCATGTAGAATTGTTGAGATTTTTATAGCCAAGTAAACATGTACTTATTTAGTAAATCAATGGAATGCAAATGAACTTTAATGTTGCCTTTCGATTAATGCTTACACATGATTTTAGTAATGTATTTTATGTTAGCTTTATAATTGACTAACATAAGAAATACCTTATTGAGAAGCTTGACTTTGATATTTAAATTTTATCCCCAACTCCCTCTTTTCATGTAAATAACTTCAATTAAATAGGGTTTTATCCTTTGGTATATTCTTTTCATTTTATGAACTTCTTCATTTTTTTTTTTAATTTTTATGTTGTGGACTTGTGTAATATGTATGGGTTCAACACTTATAAAAAATCTCATGTAGGGTCCAATGCCTCTACTTAGAAAAAGTTTTAAAAGTTGTATAGGTCCAATACTTGTAGTTAGAAAAAAATTAATTCTTTAAATTTTGGCAAGAATTCAACTTTGAAATATATCTAACCTTAATTGGATTTAGCAGGATTTGCATCTACCTAGAAACTGATAAGAAATATATGTTGCAAATATCCATACTAAGTTTGAATGAATCCCCAATGAATTGGTGAGATGCTCCTAGCAATTACATGGATATTGGTATGGTTGTATTAAGAAGACTAAGTCCAATGTTCTAGAGAGTTTAGGGTTATTTCCCTGGAGAAACCATGTCAATCCCTTTTAAGATAAGTTATGCAATTGCATTAGATAGATTAAGTAAATCTCATTCTTGGAGAGTTATGCATTAGCACTAGAGAGACCATCTCAATCTGATTCTTGGATAGTTATACAATTGCATTAGAAAGACCATATTAATCCCTTATAAGGGGATTTGAGCAATCCTTCTATGAAAATCATGTCAATCCTTTTCAAGGTGAATTATGCAATCATACTAGAAAGACCGAGTCAATCTAATCTTTTGAAATTCATGCAATCACATTTAGAAAATGGTATCAATACTTTAAAGAGTTTAAGGTTATTACCCTAAAATGAACGTGTCAAGATTGATCCTACTATGAAGATTGTGTCAATCCTTTCCAAGGTGAATTATGAATCATACTAGAAAGAATGAGTCGATCCAATCTTTAGAAAATTATGCAATCACATTAAGAAAATGGTGTCAATCCTTTAAAGAGTTTAAGGTTATTACCCTATAAAGATCGTGTCAATACCTTCCAATATAACTTGATAAAAGGCCTTTAGACATCACTTGAATAAAACAAAAACATCATCTTTGAATAAATTTAGTCATATATAATAATTTTTTATTCTTAGTAATTGGCTATGATACATTTTCAAATTATAAGAGTGTCAAGAAAGAGGAAAACTATTTCCTTCCATATCTTATTAATGGTAAGTATATGCCTTGACCACTATCATGACTTTGAAATGACAAAGCTATTTTAGGGTTAGTTTCCCTTTACTTTTTTTTTATTATTAAAAATAGCCTCTAACTTTTTCAGCATCAAGTCTCTAAACTTGAACCTTTTATTCTTGACTCTTACATTATAATATTGAGTACTTTTGTGCTAATGAGATTCATTTCTAATTATTGTGATTAAGCAAAATTATTTTAAGAAATATAAATTGATTAATGACTTTATTAATTGTTATCTAGTATATAATGGACTACTCGATGACTTTACCAACCAATCTCACGTGGGATCATACCCTTAGTTCCATAGGTTAGGAGAAAATATATTTCTCTAGTAAATATCTTTTGAGTGGTTTAGGCCCATAAAATTTCATAGAGTAGCTTTACCCATTCTGACTTAGAATTCTTTCACAAGAAATAGATGACTTTGTTGGTGGTAATATTTATCAAAAACATTTCTTTACCTATATAGTGAAGTAATCCACAACCTAATTGTTTATTTCCTATGACCTTTGAAGAAGAGCCCAATATGCTCATTTTTTTGTCGGAAAAAAAGATCATATATAGATATTCTTGTTAGCTCTACAAAAGGTTAATTAGAGACTAACACAAACTTCTAACATTAATTGCATCTGTAATAACCCCAACTTGAGAATTCATATTGTCATTGTTATTTACTCTTAACAAGACATTTATTCTTAATTTAACCTTATTAGGGAACTAGTAAATATTTTTACTCTACCAAAATATTGTCAAGGTTTTCTCTATATTTATAACACCTTAAGTTCTCGACTAAACATATACACTTCAAAAGAACATTTCTCCAACTTGATCCAATTATTTTGGATCATATTCACAACATATATAATATAAGTCATATTTCCCAACATTATTTCCTTCTATTACTTTGATTTTGATTTTGATTTTTTTATGTTCCAGAAATAAAAAAATAATTATTCCAATATAAATAACTATTGATATTGGCTTTCAATTTCATCATTCCATTAAAGTTTATTCTTAAACACTATTTACTTTTATAAGAGGACAATTCTTAGTATTTTGATTCTTTTTATTCTTATTAGTATACTTTTATAAAAGTTTTTTTTTTCAATTTAGTCCTAAAATTATAATTTTTGTTATTTTTTATTTCAATCTTTATTCTTTGGATTTTTTTTCCTTGGGAGTTTTGTTAAAGTTTTATTGGCTTTGAATTTCATCATTCCATTAAAGTTTATTTTGTATTATTTTTTTTTTCCAATTTGACCCTCATTCGTTTAATTATTTTAATATTTTGTTAAAGTTATTTTTCATTTAAATTTAACCCTCCAATTGAAAATTTTTGTTTTCCCTCTAATTTATTTTTTATTTTGATTTTCACCCTCATTATTTTAATTATAATTTTTTTATATCTTTTTGTGTAATTAAAGTTTTGCAGTTTCATCCTTAGATATTTTATTTGTTTAGGATTGAGCTTCTCATTTAGTGCTTAGAATCTAATGACCCGGGTCATAAGTTTTAAAAGTTAATGTAGCTCGACATGTTGTTTTACTTCTTATTTTATTTTAAAAATTTATCTATCTACATTAGTTTTTTTCTTAAAAAAATATTGATTTTGTGATTATCTTCAATATCTTTTCTCTATTGATTATCTTCAAAAATAATTCTATAATTTTATCCTAGTCTCATGACCCAAGTCTGAATTGTGGAAGTCTTTTTTGAATAGAAGTTTTCTTTTTAAATTGTTTTGTTAATATTTGATTTTTGATGATATGTTTGGCCTTGTGTAATGTTTTTTTTAGGGTCTAGGTTTATTGAATTAGTTTCATTTGTGTTTTTATTTTTTATTAATTTAAATAAATAAGTTTAGTAAACACAGCCAAATAAACATTTTATTTTATGTGATTAAATATCTTGATCTATATTTAGCTTTTAATTTCTCTAATTTATCTTTTATATATTTTTATATATTTTATTGTTTTTCTATATAAAATTATTTTTGATTTATTTAATTAGATGCTTGACATTTTAGTTTGTATGTAAAAACAAATACATCCAAATAGCATGCATACTTTAATTTAAAAAAAAATACAAGCCGAGGAAGAAAATGGGATAAATAACTATATATGACATGTCATTTTTCGTTCATAAAGCCCAATGAATTGATAAGGGCATGAGGTGAAGTACATTGGTTGAGGTTGCTTGGCCCTGACATTTCATCCGCATCACCCGACATTTTAGCCGGATGACAACATTACAAGCTTAAGATAAAGCTCGCGGTCATATTTAACATATGGCGGCAGTTGAAAAACCAATGCATTAGATTCCAAACATTTTATTATTATTATAACATTTGGTGTTCAGATCAGTTTTTACGCATCTCGACTAATTTTATAGATACTGAAGTTAACAATCACATAAAGCTCTAGTGGTCATCATATTAGCAGCCACAGAGCTCGAACCTAAAACAACAGAAAGAGCAAATCTCTTAATCTCAATCTCTTACCACTAGATCACCTACTATATATTTAAATTTCAAGCATTGTTAGCCATGTTGTTCAATGTATTTGTTTTTAGTTGAAGTGGTTGTAGGGGAACGGAAATATACTGAGGACATGTTTGACACTATATTTTTTAAAAACATATTTTTATTTTTTATTTAAATTAAAAAAATAATACTTTTAGATCATTATCATCTATTAATATAAAAAATAACTTAAAAAATATTATTTTGATATATTTCTGAACAAAAATCACATTAAAAAACAAGTCAATTATACTCTAAAATAATCCCTAAAACCTATTCTCACTCAGCATGCTCCCAAAATCTTTTAAATTTAAAAGTCATATTGGTGATAATTTTTATGTAACATAGTTTAGTGGGGCATAATTTCCAAGGGGTATATAAAAGTAATTCCAAGTAACTATTAATCTCACCCATTTTATTGTTGATGAAAGGACCACGTAGCCATCACCGCTCGCTTCCCACTCAAATTTATCTTCAAGTACGCGGCAAGGCATGTGCAATGATGATAGGCGGGACACCCTCTCTGGTATGCAATGGCACTTTTGGTGGTATTTTTTATTAATTATTATTATTGAAGATCATTTTGACTTTGGGCTTGAGAAAATAAAAAAGGGTGTGGATTATTATGATAATACGTCAAATTTGATGTCCAGTGGTGAGTTTGAAAAGCGATAAACACGAGTACTTACCATTTTAGCTCAATACGACCTTGTTTTATTTCCTCTCCCATCATGCATATGGACCGACCGGACACAATTAGTTCATAGACATCATTGAGGTAAATAACATATTTATCAGTGAAATCATTAAGATTTGAAATGCTCTTGTTGAAAACAAAAAAGTAAACATCATTTTGTCATGTCGAGGCTTGTGTTCAAATTCAAGTTTCATTTCCTTCCACCGGGAGAGAGAGGCCTTGCATTCTTCATACCAATTTTACTTCCTTCCACTTTTATTTGGCTCCATAAAGCATCATCATCATTCATAATTACACAAGTCAAAATCTTACTCAGGTGTTAGCTTGGGCGACTTTTCTTCAATAATATATATATATATATATATATATATATAACTCATTACTATGCATCAAGGCATGAATTATTATTATTCATTGTGATAGCAAGTCATTGTATAATTTCGAATTTGTTTATGATTAAATCAAAATTTTGTGCATCATGAAATAATTGTCTTTGACATATTATATGAGGTTATATTTATTATTTTATTTTTTCATAATAAAATTACTACTCTGTGTTTGCCTTCGCAATAAAAAAATCTTATGTATTTTGCACCAAAGATGTTTTTTACTTTCATTTGTTTTGGAATAGTTAAATTATTTTGATGTTTTGAGATTAAAAAAAAAACAATATAACTCTCTCATAAAAGCATTTGATCATTTTTATATTGATTTTGTTATAGATTTTGAGGTTTTTCAAGGTATAATTATAATTGTTAAATATTAAATATTATTTAAAACAATTGCTGCGATGTGCAACTCCCGGGCTATTCAATCAACACATAAGATAACTTGTTCGGCACTAAAATATTTCTTTTCCTTTTTCTCTCTCTATCTTGAAATATGAGCAACCCTTGCAAAATTTCAAAGTAGCCTTTTCAATTTCTTTTTTCGTTCATGTTTGGTTCCTATCCTTTTGACTATTATTTTTTATTTTAGAATATGGTCTAAATTACAAGTATTTTTCAATTTCATTCTCTACTATTTCTCAATCAATAAATAATATATGAAATTACAAAAAATCTCAATTCCACCCTTACCATTTTAAAATATACAGTTAATCTATCATTTTTTTTTATATAAATTTCATCCCCTGCTAGTTTTTAATCTATAAATAATTTATAGAATTACAAATATTTTTCAGTTTCACGCCATACCAATCTATAAATAATCTATCAAATTATGATTTGTTTTAAATCCCCCACCCCTCTTTTATTGCTATTAAATTTGATCATAATTCTTTTAATTGTTATTTATTTTGTTTGAGACTATTTTTTATTCTTACAAGTTTCATTCTATTTGAGTTTTTTTTATCAAATTTTATCTTCATTGTTTTATTTTTTATTTTTTATACTATCTCATCCTAAAAAGTAAATTTGTTAAGAGTTAAGTTTCTTGATTGAGCCTAGGTTCAGGATTTAACAAGTTATATGTAAAAAAAACAGGTATGATTACGCCTATTGCTAATCCTAAATGGAATGTAGCGACAGGGGCTCCATATGTAAACATAGTCTTTATTTAGACACACTGGACTGATCTTTTCTCATAATGAGAATGTATATAAGCCTATTCCAGTCTGGTCCGGTATGAAATAAACTTATAATCATGGAATCAACTCGATTATAGATTATAGATTATAAGTTCATAGCCCTATCCCATTTCCATTTTTGGGCGGAACAAATCTACTAATTCTTTGATTTCAATTAGTATAGTAAGAGGTATCTTGAACTAAGAAATAGATTCTAGAAGCTAAAAATGATATCTTGAGCAATTTCAATAATCAGGCTCATTGATATTCCTGGTGTAGTAGATGTTATCACACATACAATCATACTCAATTTGATGAAATTGTTTGATCTTAAAGTAGACATTAATAACTTGATTATTTTTAGATAATAGTAGATAGAAAGAATGCTCCTAAGGAGTCCTATTAAACCAAGAAAAGAGGGTTTTATATATTAGACTAATTTTAGGAGGTTTGCCCCAGTTTACTTGGTTTTTTTTTAATTTCTTAATTTTTATCCTTTTTTATGGATTAATTCTATTGGGTTACTTCTGTATGTTTTTTTTTTCAATTTCATCCTTGTTAGTTCTTAATCTATAAATAATTTATCAAACTATAAATATATTTTAATTTCACCATGTATGAATTTTTAATCTTTCAAATTTTATCCTCATTCTTTTAATTGTTATTTATTGTTTTTGAATCATTTTGATTTATTATTTTTAATTTCATACTCCGGGTTTTTTTGTCTCATATTTTTTGTTGATGTTTTTTATTTTTTGTTTTTTTCAAGGTTTTCTATTAATGTTTTTCAATAATTTTATCATTCAAAATTAAATTGATTAAGAATTAAGCTTCTTGATTGAAGTCGAGTTTAGGATTTAATGAGTTGCATGTATTAGATATTAAACTAGATTTAAGAGGCTCACTTGAGTTAACTTGGTTTTTTTTTTTTTAATTTTTCTTTTTGTTATTTTTTAAGATTTGTCCTGCATTAAATTAGCATAGATTATTTGATAGCCCGAAATTTGAATACACACACAAAAGGTAGAAAACCTAATTATCAGATGTGGCAAAGTATGGCAATCGCATGTTACTTCAAGTGGTATTATCAAAAAAAAAATCAGCATTGCCCCGGCTCGACGCAGTATCCAAGCCATCGGTCAGCTTCCCAACGTATACGCGGATTGTTCTGATATGTATATCGGAATATTTTGGGAGCCGATAACTTTTAGCATCTTTTTTTATTTATGTATTCTGATCATTTTTATAACTTTTTTATATTTAATTACAAGAATCAACATTTATATTTTTTTTTAAATTAACAAAAATCTTTTTTTTTTGTATAAACCACGCGGTGTCCTAGACACTGGTCCAGACTAATCCACGTTCGCACCGGGTGGGCCCCGAAGGGGTGAAAGTGCTCCCCAAATGGCCAGCTCCATACAAGAGTAGGGATTGAACCCCTGACCTCTCTTAAGGGACGAGAGCGCCCTCACCACTCACGCCAGGACCCCTAGGTAAATTAACAAAAATCTAAAAAAAGGATTGAATGCAATAAAATAAATATCCATTATTAGCTCCATGCATGAGGATGGTGGGTTTGATTTAACAGCGGGGGAAAGCAGCCCATTAACAGAAAAATTTGGGAATCTTGTATAACGCGGCAGTGCATTGTATCTTACAGATATTGGTGCCTTCGCCGGCACGAGTCAATTACATGTTCCAAATTCGATCTTTAAATAAAAAAATTAAATGTTTTTTAATTTATTCTTATTATTAAATACATACATCAATTTATAATTAGATCTCCTTATGATGCTGAAAAACACGTTAACTAAGTCTACTGTTTAATTATAAGTACCTTGACCATGCGTTTCAAAAGTGTTTTTATGTTTTACTTTTGGTGTTTTTAGATTATTTTAAAATAATTTTAAAAAATAATAAATAATATTATTTTAATGTTTTTTTGAAGAATTTTTAAATAAAACATTAACCACATTTTCCCAAACAGGCATCTAAATACTAGCTGTTGGTTTTTCCTTCAATAACAGCTAGCTGTCATGTTAGTTTACCAAAAGGGATTGTGCCAATTCAAATTAATTTATTATTATTCTCAGCTAGAGATTGCATAAGGAATGACATCACAATGGATCAACAAGAAATTGCATCATGAATGATATCAACATGACCATTTGTCTGGAATACTCATCTTTTCAAAGCATGAAATTGCTTAAAAAACTATTGGAATGAGTCTTGATGATGATATTCTAAGTCTTAAATAATTATTTTTTATTTTAAAAAATTAAAAATTATTATTATAAAATATCTTCAAACAAAAAATACTTTTAAAACCTGTACGGATCTTTAATTACCTGGATTTGACGAAATCAAATTTAATACTTTTAAAACCTCTACGGATCTTTAATTACCTGGATTTGACGAAATCAAATCTTTCTAATTACATGAAAAGATCGGGTGTCACATGGGCACCTCAGGCTTGCTGCACCCCTGCTACGGTCGACGTGCATTTTTGGTTGACTTTCTTTTTTATTTTTTTAGTTGAGAATTATAAGCAGGTACACGGCTTTGTGACCTGTTTCTGAGTGTAATTGTTGTTAACATCCGAACATAAAAATTATTTAAAGAATATTATTTTTTTTAATTTAAAATTATAGTGTCAAACACTCATCACAAGGTATCATATCCTAAAGTCAAAAAAATAAAAATAAATTATGGCAATCACTATTTATTTTCTTTTAATAACATCACCTAATTTTATTGTCCCCAAAGACATAATGTAATGAAAGAGTGATTTTGAGTTTGAGTCAGGACGTATACCTATTATAAAAACATGTAATAATTAACGTTTTACTCGATTATCTAAACTCATAAAATATATATTTTTTTTAATTGTGATATTTCGGATTTGTTTTATAAAAAAACACGCATGCATGCTCCCAACAGCCACCGTGAATTTTATATGGACTAGAAAAGGATTCAAGTGAGTAAAAAAAAAAAAAAAAAAAGAAGCCTGCAATAAGAGGACCAAACCAAAGCGTTACGACCCTTGATAGAGTATGGTTTTTCCTTCATCGACTGCTCTCAATTTCATGTTTATAGAGAGTCGGCACAATATTGTAAGATAACAAATGTATATCTGCTGTTACGCAAGGAATCTAACGTGTCCAAATCAAGAAATATTACGTTTTAAAATTTATATTATTTTTTAAAATTTGTGTAATGAATTAAAATGATTTAAAATAAAATAACAGTAAACCACTAAATACTAAACAGGCATCAACCCACAATAAAAGCTAAGCATCAATCCAACCCATAGTTATTGATCCCGTCCCGGTCCCGGTTCCGGATTTGTGTTTGGAACGGGACGTCCCGGTTTCGGTACCGTTCCGGGTACCGTTCCGGTTTTGTACTGTTCATTTTTATTTAATTATATATATGAAAAAAAAAATATTAATTTAACAAGTATAATTTAAATTCAAGATAAATGAAATTTAAATTATACAATACAAACATAATCTCAAAATTAGAAACATCTTTGAACTTCCAAAATATTATGAAAGTAAAATGTTCTAAAATAAAAGAAAAATACATCAAACATCCTCTACTTCATCATTAATATAAAAGTAAGGATCTTGATTTGGCTGTGGAACATAAGGAAAGTCGTCAACAAGACATTCCAATAGCTGGTCATCTCCACCAAGCTCATTCTCCTCATTTACACATGTCTCTTCATCATCTAAATTTAAAGTAGCGAAAGGTGCTTCGATACTCTCCCAACTTATGTCATCTCCATCAAGAAGACCGGGTTCTTCACAAATCCATTCATTCAATAGATCAATGTTGTCAAGGCTAATGGGATCTAAAGCATCTCTTGTTCTGCTCATATTCCTACAAAGAATAAACACGAAAGAAATTAAAAAATTAATAGCAATGTAATAGAAAATAATTACTAATATAATAATATTGATATTTTACTTACCTCTGTTTAATCTTTAGATTATAGCGAACAAATACTAAATCGTTTAATCTCTTGTGCTCAAGCCTATTTCGCTTTTTTGAATGAATGAATTCAAATACACTCCAATTTCTTTCGCACCCAGTTGCACTACAGCATTGACTAAGAACTCGAACTGCAAACTTTTGAATTTCTGGAGTATCAATGCCGAATTGCTCCCACCATGAAACTAGATAACAAATTTTGAATAAATCAAATATTATAGATAAAAAAAAGACATTGTATTGTAAAAAATAAAAGTTATTACCTGGATTTAACTTTTCTCTATTACGAATAGCCATGGTTACACCAAAAAGACCAGTTGCTCTCTTATACTCCTCAATTTGGGCAATGATGTTATCTTGAGTATCACAATCAGGAACCAATCTCATAATTGTGGTAAGCAAACCTCGAGTTACCTCCCTTTGTTTTGAAAAAGAAGGCCTAAAATATATTCCAGGATTAAGAAAACATCCTGCTGCATGTAATGGACTATGAAGTTGCTTATCCCATCTAGCATCAATTACCCGAATATATGGTCCATATTGAGACATTCTATTTTTCAACCTTATTTTGATGGCTTCTTTTGCTTTATCCATTGCCTCATATAAATAGCCCATTGATGGTTTTTCTTCACTGTCTGCTAACCTTAGAACTCGTACTAAAGGCTCGCTGACGTTGACAATATGTGCACATCTCGGCCAAAAGTCGTTATCTTGTAAAATTATAGCAGCAATTTCGTTTCCAACCCGACTTTTGCCATGACTTGATTCAACCCATTTTGTGCAAGTAAACATCTGTCGAAGCTCCTTCTTAAACTTCAGTAAACATTGGAGGCTTAAGAAATGGGTTGCAAACCTTGTTATGCCAGGACGACATAAATCATGTCCATTTGTGAATTCTTTCCTCATCAAAGCTAGAACCCATGCATGATTATATATAAACTTGGTTATATTTCTTGCCTTTTTAATGGTTTCATCAATCATTGGAAAATATCTCGGATCACATATATTTTCTAGCATTAAATCAATGCAATGGGCAGCACAAGGAGACCAAAAAAAGGTGCCATACCTTTGCTGCAAAGCTTTCCCAGCAGCCTTAAATGAAGCCTCATTATCACTAACAAATTGGACAATATTCTCTTGTCCAACTTCTTTGACAACTTCATCAAACATCTCCAGCAATGTCTCTTTATCTTTTCGAAGTCCTGAAGTGTCAACAGACTTCAAGAATACGGTGCCTCTCGGAGAATAGGCAAGGAAATTCACAATTGGTGCATTCTTCCTATTTGTCCACCCGTCAGCCATAATTGAACATCCATAAACTCTCCAATCAGCCTTGATACTTAAAATGTATTCATGGACATTATGAACTACATCCTTCAAAAGTGGTCCTCTTAAATCATGAAATGATGGGCCTTTAAACCCAGGTCCTATGGATGCTACGGCATCTAGCATTGGCTGATAATAATACGAATTAGCACTGTTAAACGCTATATTAGCATCATACCACCATGTTGCTACGGCTATTCTTGCATTGTGTTCCATCTCTTTAGTAGCCATTGCACTTCTAATACTAGGCTGGGAACCCGGGGTAGTTCGTGGAGCAAATAAAGGAATCCTTCTTCCAGATGTACTTGTTCCTTGCACTGTCGTTCTTCTACTTGTTTGTGAACGTATATCACCCTCTGCTATTTCTTCATCATTGGAAGCTGATTGAGAATTTCCAATATCGGTTCTAATTCTTTTTCTTCTCTCTTTCTCCGTTGTCATCTCATCTACCATTTGTTTCATTTGCCACTTAACCTCCGGAGGGACCTTTTTACAAGCTTCAACTTCACCTTTAATACCAGCAAGGTGGTACTTCAACCGAGTAACACCACCACCATTGATCCATTTATTACAATAAATGCATATACTTGCGGCCTTTACACCAGGAACCACCTGTCCATGAGCCCATGCTGGATCATCTGATCTTGTTGGAGCTGAATACATGGAAGTCCCACCACTAGATGAGTTTTCAGCCATGTAATTTAATCTGTTGTAAAAAGATAACACAAGTTAGGCATGTAAAAAGATAACACCATGCACGAAAACGAAAAGCATTTCCATTATCAAGCATCAACAACATCAAGCATTCATTATAATTTTTCATGAATTTGTTCATGAACTTTATCTAATCATCCTGAACATTTAATATTTGTAATCCTATATTCCAACACTATTTAAGATCTCACCCACCAAAGCAATATTTAACAAACATGAATTCTCTTGCCCCCAGGTTTTAGCTCAACAACATGCCGTTTACCAAATAACTCTTCAGTAACTGTGAAGTCTAGGGAGAGGTCCCTAACATCACCATCATAATGCTGCAGTTACAACATGTTAAGAGACTATTATATGGACAGACCTCTTGGATGCTGAGTATAAAACATCACAATTTGTGAATTCATGTCCAGTGGTGCAAATGCACCTACGCACATGCAAGAAATTTATTGTGCACCCGAAAGCACATACTAATAATCAAGGAAATTCATACAAACAATCAATGTGACTAAACCCAGCAGTCAGTTCTCAACAATACCTTATTTCCAACAATATAGTTCACTATGCAACAAGTTCGAGTGTTCACAAATTCTAAAATATGAAGTGGAAGCCACTCTCAAATAAGACGGCATAGTATTCTTAGGTTAGTTGCACTAGTATTGTTTAGATTAACTTTTAAGAATAATGAAATAATCTTCACTAAACATTTCACAAAGATCTCAGGATGGCAATTTGAGTTTAAGAATGCTACCATGTCAGAAGCTTGTAAATAGAACTAACTTAAGAATACTATAAGTTGTCTGCTGCCCTACCTCCCATCCCCCAACTATTGCACTAGCATTCATTTCCTACTCCTTTCCATCAAGAGTCGGCCCCAAATGAATTTTCACCTTCTTTATTTTTGGATTCTTATAATCCGACCCGCACAAAAACTAAGGTAACATGCACAGCACTTAATATGGAAACAAGGATTTTAACCGAAGCTAATGGTGGGGGGACTGAAAGTTAAAATCATGATAGGTTGGGCATGTCATATGGAACGCAACAAACTCTGCGAACCGAACCCAACCCAACCCAACTGAAATCATCACAGCTTCCAACTGAATTGCACGACCCGTTTTGAAAAAAATATATGATATTTCCACTCAATATTGTTTTGAAAATTTTTCAATAAATTAAAGGATTTGGTTCCTCAAATGTGTACCTTTAACTGGAGATTTGGGGAAGAAGAACTACTGAAGATTTTGTGCCGCCGTGTAGAAGAAATTGCGCCGCCGTGTGGAAGAAATTGTGCCGCCGAGATTTTGATTTTTGATTTAGGGTTTCAGAAATTGAGCTGATTTTGGGGTTGAGGATTACAAATTGAGCTTTTCAAGTGAGGGATTTCTGGTTTATGAATCGAAAACAAGGGATTTCTGGATTAATTTGAGATTGGGAGAAATCGGGAATAGATTGGGGGAAAAAATCGTGAGTCTGGGACTGGGAGCGGGAAGAAGAAAGGGTGATTTGTTTGCCCGTGTATTGGCTAAACGACGTCGTTTGTTGCTTATCAAAACGACGTCGTTTTAGTCCGTACCGGAACGGAACGCCCGGTACGGAACCGGTGCGTTCCGGCCGGAATTCGCCCGGTTTTTCCGGGACAGGCCGGGATTCTACCCGGGACAAAAACGTCGCCGTTTTGTCCCGGAATTTGCAACGGGACGGGGCGTCCCGCCCGTTCCGGCCGGAACGGGACGGGATCAATAACTCTGATCCAACCAGCACAATTCCAAATTTATTTCATAAAAAAACCCATCCAAATAAAATATTAGAAAAAAACCCATCAACTTTTTGGAAAAACCTCGAAATAATCCTCATGTATCAAGTTATCCTTACTTTATGCCTGTTCGAAAATATTATTAATGTTGTTTTTAAAAGTATTTTCTGTTTAAAAATATATTAAAATAAATTTTTTATTTGTTTTTTTGATATTAGTATATGAAAATAAAATAAAAACATCAAAATATTTAATTTAAAATAAATAATAATAATATATTTTAAAAAAAAAATATTTTTAAAATAAGAAAACAAATTTTCGTAACAGAACAAGAAGAAAAACAAAGAATTCGTCTCGTAACAGAAAAAAAAACAAAAACTTGACAGCTGAATCAGTATCTTCTTAATCGAAACAGTGCTTAACAATAAAAAACAAAAACAATAGGCTTAACTTTTTATCCAAACAAGTAAATTACAGATCCCTCCCTAGTCCCTCTCTCTTTCTCTGTACCTCTCAATATCACCAGAAGAGACAGGCTTGAAATTCCGTTATTTTTTTTATCAAAATCCAATACCCTAGAGAATATATTTAAATTCTTCCTCATCGAATGCTTTAAACAGTTCAAATCCAATTCTGTTTCTTTCTTGACAAGCTTTCTCTGATTGGGGAGAGGCATAGCAATGGGTATTTGCACCTCAAAACCCTCCCCAAACTCCACTCTCTCCTCTCCCGTCGCTATACAAGCTAACGACAACTCTATCCCTACCACTGATACAGCTAAATCGGATCCAACCACCGCAAATCTTAACGATCACACCAACAAAACCACTTTCGAATCCGTTAAAAAATCGCCTTTTTTCCCGTTTTACAGTCCAAGTCCGGCTCACCACTTCTTTTCCAAGAAGTCTTCTCCGGCGAGGAATGCGGCCAGTGCGAACTCAACGCCGAAGAGATTTTTTAAACGGCCTTTCCCGCCGCCGTCTCCGGCGAAGCATATACGAGCAGTGCTTGCGAGGCGGCATGGATCAGTTAAGCCGAACGAGGCGGCGATACCGGAGGGAAGCGAGGCCGGGGGAGCAGGGTTAGATAAGAGCTTTGGTTTCTCTAAGCATTTTGTAAACAAGTATGAGCTTGGAGATGAAGTAGGGCGAGGACATTTTGGATATACTTGTAAAGCTAAGTATAAAAAAGGTGACCTCAAAGGACACCAGGTTGCTGTTAAAGTAATCCCTAAAGCGAAGGTATTTTTTTGTGATTTTAGTTGATTGGATGGGCGATTTTGTATAATCGAGTGATTTTTGGGTTTTAAGTCTAGTGTTTTTGGTTTGTTAGATCTGTAGGGATATGCGTTTTGTTGGTTTTTATTTTTTATGAATGCGTTGTTACTTTTTTTATTTAATGATAGTTTTGAAATGTGCATTGGCGGTAGATCTTAAGCTCGTGCTGTTATGCTTGTTGATGATGAAGTTAAGCGTTTTGAGAAGTTAAATTTTGGGCAAGAAATTACTGAATAGAATATGTTTGATGCAACTTGTTTGATCAGGATGTTTCCATTGTTAAAATTCAACTACATGGAGATTAGTCCGTCTCTGTATTAATTCCTAGACTTGATGGATCAGTTGCAGTTATTTATTTTCTGCCTGATGGTATTAAATTTTTGTTTCATTTGTTTATTGTGGTTTTGTTGTAGATGACTACAGCAATTGCCATTGAGGATGTCAGAAGGGAGGTGAATATATTGAGAGCATTGGCCGGGCATAACAATTTAGTACAGTTTTATGATGCCTGTGAAGATCATGATAATGTCTATATAGTGATGGAGTAAGTACTGATTGTTGTTCTTCTCTCATAAATTAGATTTTAATCATGGCCATGTTTTGATAGAGATTGTAATCTTTTGAATTTCATTTTTGTTGATGATACTTTGCATCCATTTTAATGGGTTACTGTCTCATGCATTCTTCAGGTTATGTGAAGGAGGAGAGCTCTTGGATAGAATTCTTGCAAGGTATCATTTATAGTAGCCATGCCAGTATTCACTTAATTTATATCTAACTAATTGATGGACAAAAGAAGTGGAGTTTAATGAATGAGAAAGGTGGTCAGCTGCCCATGTTTAATCAATTGATGCTCCTTTCTTTTAGGGGTGGAAAATATGAAGAAGATGATGCAAAGGCTGTCATGATACAGATATTAAATGTCGTTGCATTTTGCCATCTTCAGGGTGTGGTGCACCGGGATCTTAAACCTGAGGTGAGATACAGTCTAGCTTTTTGTTATAAATAAGCTCAGCCAATTAGAATTCTGCCCTGCTACTTCTGTTGAAAGTTGTATTCTTGGGGATTGCTGTTACCTTGGGAAGCCTCTTTGCTGGGCCTTTTGAAAGACTTTCTTTTTTACTCTTTAAATTGATCTCCCATTGGCTTTTGGTTAGGATCGATAGCGCTATTTGAGGCAAAGTATGAACTTGAGCACCTGAACCTGCTTGCATAATAAAGACCAATGTTTCAATCTCTTATCATTGCTGTATATGAGATAGCTTCAGACCTGTAGGGAGTCCTAATTGTGCTGCTTTTTTATTGAGCCATAAGTGGAAGATAACTGTGCATCCTTTGGGAGAATTTTTTTTTGTATTTTTCTTGGCATCAAACTTCTTCATGTTTGGTTTCACATGCGTCAAGGTTTTAATTTAACCTGAATGCAACTTGATGACAATAATTAAGAAGAGGGTAGTAAGTGTGATAACTATTATTCCCTTTTTACTAGGATGTGTCATTTTAGAGGTTTTCCTGGAAATTGAATTGAAATAACCTAGACCCAAAAAAAAAAAAACTGCAAGAAGAAGAAGAAGAAGAAGAAGAAGAAGAAGAAGAAGAAGAAGAAACAGACCACATCTGTGTTCTCATTTTTTGCTAATTTACCACTCATCACTTTTGGGTGGTAAATTGACTGCTTAATTTATCATTGGATGCATATTTGCATTTTGTTATTCTTGTATTCGTATCTAAGTGTAGCTGATTGCTGGATCAGAATTTCTTGTTCACATCAAAGGATGAAAACTCCCAGTTAAAGGCCATAGATTTTGGTTTGTCAGATTTTGTAAAGCCAGGTTTGTACTTGCTCTTTATTCTGAGATGTAGTTGGCTGCTTTGATTTCAATAGCTCCATGGATTTACTAGTGGTTTCTGAAAAAAGTCCTTATTTGCAGATGAAAGGTTGAATGACATTGTTGGTAGTGCGTACTATGTAGCACCAGAAGTTCTACATAGATCTTATGGTACAGAGGCTGATGTCTGGAGTATTGGTGTGATTGCATATATTTTGTTGTGTGGAAGCCGGCCATTTTGGGCCAGGACTGAGTCTGGGATCTTTCGTGCTGTTCTAAAAGCTGGTCCAAGTTTTGATGAGACACCTTGGCCTTCTCTTTCTCCTGAGGCAAAGGATTTTGTGAAACACCTGTTAAATAAAGACCCACGGAAAAGATTGACTGCTGCCCAAGCACTATGTAAATGCCTTGACTGCTGTTAAAATATTCTCTGCTGGCTTTGTTGTAATCTGAATTGATATTTACTATTTCTTGCTGCAGGTCATCCCTGGATTAAAAATTCTAATGATCTTAAAGTGCCTCTGGATATACACATTTTCAAACTCATGAAGGCTTATATGCGCTCAACATCTCTTCGAAAAGCTGCTTTAAGGGTTTGTAATGCTATTTATCTATTGGATTGTTTTGCAATGTGCTTTAATTCTGTCATCTTGAATGTGAAGCATAACTTTTCATTTAAAGCTCCACATATAATAATCTCATCATATTTTTTTATGGTGTTTCCATATATTTATGTCGAGTGGCTGAGAAGGTGTCACTGTGGGTTCATGCAATATCATCCTCACTCAATAATTTATGCGACCATTTTTGTATCATATCTCAATTTGAAAATGTATACATTGCTACAGAGAGAGAGAGAGAGAGGAGTTGCCTGCCAGAAGTTTGTTTGATACATCTCAATTGTTATTTTAATCAATCATTATTCTCGATTGTAGTTAATGGATTGAAAGGACTGTTACTCTCATGTCAGGAATTGGGCGTAGATAATGATTTTGTTGAGCTCCAGAAATGCAGTTTAGAAATAATTTTTTGAAGTGGTCATTTATATTTCTTGCAATTGGTCATTATTAAGCAATTTTGGGGCAATAATTAATCAAATTACTTGAGGTTTTTTGTGTCCTTGATGACTATATCCTTACGATTTTATATTGAACTTCTTTGTTGGCATTTTGGCAGGCTCTATCTAAAACTTTGACTGTGGATGAGCTATTTTATTTGAAGGAGCAGTTTGCGCTCTTAGAACCAAACAAAAATGGTGCTATAAGCTTAGAAAATATCAAAGTGGTTGGTTGCTTTTTGAGTGCCATAGTTTTTGTTTATTGTTGACTCATTTTGTTGTTAGTTATGCTAATACTGTTTTTTAATTGTCAGGCCTTGATGAAAAATACTACAGACACGACGAAGGACTCGTGCATTCCTGATTTTCTAGCACCAGTAGGTGTTTCCATCACGGTGGCTACATGTATTGTCTTTTGTGGTTTTTAATCTTCATTTCTAAGTGGTGCTTGTTTTTGTCTATTGCAGCTCAATGCACTTCAATACAGAAGGATGGATTTTGAGGAATTTTGTGCGGCTGCATTAAGTGTCCATCAGCTAGAGGCTCTTGATCGATGGGAGCAACATGCCCGTTGCGCCTATGAACTGTTTGAGAAGGAGGGGAACAGGGCCATTGTCATTGAGGAGCTTGCATCGGTATGTCTGTCTCTCATTCTCCAACCCTACAAGGAATTCTCTGCAGAGAGGCTTCTTGTTAGTTATTTACTTGATAGCATTAATTTGCATGTGCGGATTCTGCATCGTAAACGAGATTGGAATTGTTGTAGTGCTTCTCACTGAAAGCATTAGGGCATGAATATGGCATGTCTGAAAAGCAGAGGCTAATCACTTGCATTTTTCAGGAACTTGGCCTTGGCCCTTCTGTTCCTCTTCATGCTGTTCTACATGATTGGATACGGCACACTGATGGAAAGTTGAGTTTCCTTGGATTTGTCAAATTGTTGCACGGGGCATCTAGCAGGACTCTTGCCAAAGCCCATTAGAAGTTTTGAAGCTGATTTAGATGCCCCCAACTGTACCCTAAAGTTTGCGAATAAAAAAAAGAAAAAGAGGCACCAAAATACCTATCCCGGAACCGGGTATAAAGTATATCTGCCTCTAATTTATGGGACAGAAGAAATTAAGTTTAGACTTTATTTTTGTGGCACAACCTTGTATACTAGTAGAATGGAAATGCTTGTGCTAGTTTAGGCAAATGTAGCATGCGCATTCAAAATGTCCACTGTAAAGCTGTAGTTGAGAATTTAGTTGCAGGTGAATATTTCTTGAACTGGTTAGGAGATACTTGATGTCCAGACATGATTGGACTGTATCATTTCTACGTTTATGTTTTCTGGTCAAAAGTTAATTCAGCAAATCATGGCTTGTTTAATAATGAAAGGTTTATGGGCAGGACGTAGTTTTCTTTTCGTTTTTGTTGTTCTCACCCGAGATATAATGGTAAATTAAATGTATTAAGAATCTGGTTATCAGATTAAAGATCAACTAGCACAGATGCCTCCATTGTATTCAGAATCCAAAGCATTCTCCAACATTTCCAGTCCATTTTCCGTGGCACGGCTTTATATCTTGCGTCGGGCATTCTCCAGGATAAATAGTCTTGTTTATGTGGTTGAGAAATTATATTTAATTTGAGCAAGGAATATTGCAAATGATTCACATGATCAGTGAATGGGCCTAGAAATATTACCTTGAATGTGTTTTAAAAATCTTGAGGTCTAATGATCAATTTTTCTTGAGAACAAACAGCATATGAGAATTTTTTAAATTGAAGAATCTTTTAGTTCTTCAATGAATAATTATGTGAAATGTCAATAATTTTTTACATTATTATTGATTTTGGATGACCTAACCAGTCATGCCAAATAGTAAAAATTATATGATTCATAGAACTTATGATTCATTATTACATTTAAATGTTGAGAACAATTCATATTTTCTTGATGCAGCTGAGAAGAATTCATTTATATGTTTTTCTCATTTCCTTTCAATAAGTGTTATGACATGTATGCGATCAATTTCCTATCATTTCATATTGATAATATATTTTCTACTTTGTTGGCATCCCTATCTGTATGTTATTCTCTCTTTCTTGTTTCTCCTTTTTATGTAAAGGTTCGTTAGAATTTGAAGACTTGTAACTATTATAATTGTGGTAACTAAATTGTCTTCGTCCATAACCCCAACCACGACCACAATTATTAGTATCATTTCAGGGAATAATGTTGAATCAGTTAGTCGTGATTCATGATTTTTCATTATGAGTTTATTATTTTGTTTAGCCACAAGTTGACATGAAATCAATTTAAAATACTTGTTAAAACCTCATTACCAATATTTCCCTATATTGTTGCTGTAGGAGCACATTTGAGGGATGAAAAGTACATATTTTTTTTTCTCTAAAATATCTTTATTGACAAGATTACCTCCATGTAATTTCAATTTAAAACTAATATTAAACATTGTAGAATTGTATTCACTTATTGATTTAAAATCATACAATCATAAATGTATCCAATCATAACAAGCTTTTGAGAGAATACCTATCTTCTGATGGTCATATCTTTCCTTCAAAATTTCAAAAGAATAAAAAGATATTTGATTGTGAGATACATCTTTAACTCATCATAAAGATGATGGTGTAAGAAAATCATGACATTTGCCTTATTTTAACTAGATGCTTCATTACCATCTATAATGATATTCCAAGACCCATGAGATACAAATGAATGAATTTCATCATTAATAATCTATAACAAATGTAGAAAATAACAATATAGAGAAATTCATAAAAATATAATGATGAGAAAACTCAGTAAAATCAAATTAATAAACAAAATAAAAATGGTACATGACGTTGTTATACCTCAACCACAAATGATATTTCACCTTACTTTGAACTAGAAGCTTGCAGGCTAGAGGTTTTAGTCTATATATCAAATTTGTAAATACACAATAGAATTTCTGATGTAAATAAAAGATGCAAGGCTAATGAGGACAAGATTTTTTAATAAACTTAAAACATACTTATGATTTGCATATATGTAGAATTTAAATAGTAATAAATATAGTGATGAATAAGATTTGAATTTTTTTTTTACTTAAATTTGTAATGAAATTAGTATAAAAGATAATATGTATGTATGTATGCATGTATGTATGTATGTATGTAAATATATACACAAACATACCTTTTACTTTTTATGAACAAACCAAATATGATTATCAACTTCAATATTAAAACTATGTATTTAAAATCATACAATGAACTCAATAAAGAGTTAATATAATAAATAAGAACAATGCAAATTAGGAAAATAGAAAGAGAGTACTCTTATTTCATAAAACTTTGTAATCACATCTCATTAATCTATCCTTTTAACAATGCAACTATTTATAGGTACATGTACATAAATATCGATAATATCAAAATTCATAATAAATATAGATTAAGATGAAATTGAATAAATTAAACAAATTAAAATAATGATGAATGAATGTAATAATAGAAGGATGCAAGAAGGTATTTAGACATTTAAACATACAATGTTTTATTTATAACATTTACATGCTTCTATCATTTTATAAATCATTGTTTTATCATTATGCATGTGGACTTTATAACATGTTTATAAAACCTATTAGAACTTGACCCAAATAAAATAGTCTATTTGGCCTATATACAAATTATCAAAAACTCATCTATTTGAAAGGGTCCAAAACCTATTTTTTCTACTCTCATAGATTCAATGACCATTTTAAAAATCAATTCAGAGTATTTAAGGTAAGTGGATTCATGACGAGTATCAATTTGGTATTTACAAACACTAAAGTCAGAAACATCAATATTTATAGTTATTGATGTTAAGGTACAAAATATGAACCGTAATATTTACTAAATCCAGAGTCAAAAATATTATAGACAAATCATTGATAACATGAGACAACAACCCATATAAATTTAAGGTAATGCAACATGTATAAGGTATTTAGGGGTGATAATATTTTTCCTTTAACATAACTAGTCCCTTACCATATAATTTTTAAAGATGAGTTAGGGTTTCTAATGACTATAATTCTAGGTTGCATCTCCTTAAACAATATATTTCCCCTCCAAGAACAAGATGTCAAATATTTTTTTTTTTCAATTTTTAAAGGTTGTTAGGATGTCAAGTGCAATAAAATAGTGACTTCGTTGGGAAATTAGATTTTAGACTAAGCCTTGCTTTTTGTTAATTTCTATAATGTTTGTTATACTGTGTTTATTTGGTTATCATTGCTTACAACTTCAACATGTATTTTTTTTTTATGTTATCATAGATGTATTAGATATATACTTGTGCCTTCACATAATATCCACTACACTTTAAATGGATATAATCAACTTTAAGTTAGGTGAAGAAGTAGTGGTACCTTAAATGACTTTAGCTTGGGTAAGACTATTCCAACTCTCGCTTGATTATTTAGTTGGTAGTGGTCAATATGTTGATTTGATATTACTCACGACCTTTATCTTTACACTTTTTATAAACCTTATATCAACCTTTCTAGGATAATTAAGCATGTAGGAGACCCTTTGAGACTATATAATAACCTACCTCATACATTTAATGACTAGAATCGACATATTAGGTTGCCCCCTATGTAAATCTCACCAAGGAAAACTTAACATATGACGTCATTATTACAAGACTTGTTGGTGATATAATAGTTGTTAATCATGAGACCATAGCTGTCGAGTATGAGCTTCAATCTGGATCATTGCAATTGATATAAAAAGAAACAATCTTAGACTAGACATCAGTGAGATATCATTACTTAGAAATGTAATATGTTTAATAAATAATGCTAGCAAGTTGGTCCAACTTAGCAAGTACCTAGACTATGAGACATAATTTACCAAGAACTATGATAGGATTTCTCACCTTTTTGAAGGTGTCATTGTTAGCATTAGCCATAAAAGCTTTGATATATTTTTAGACCCTAATTATTGTTGCTTTATATTTAAATATATCAATATGATGCTTAGTATTAAGGAATATAATGTATTGACAATTTTTCTAAAAATATTTATAAGGTATACTTTTTACCAAAAAATTGAGATGGAAGAGCTTGCTAAGCTATTAGGAGTCAATCAGATGAACCAATATAGAGAAAAGAATAAATTTAGAGGTTCGAGACAAAAAAAGACTATAGAAGTTTCTAATTGCAAAAGAAATCTAATGAGCACTAGAATAAAGAAACATATAATATTGACTTTATGGATATTCAGATTAGTACCGTATCCCTCTACTATTGGAATGATCAATTTAAAAACAATCAATTTGTTTGTTGAGTATTGAGAACAGTGAGATCAATTATTTTGATACAATTCTGACTAAAACAATCCTATCTCTTAACCATTGTAAAAAGACCGAGAAAGACTATAAGATGTGTCCCATTGATATTTATCTAGATGACAAGTCACATAGAAGTTGAGACTCTTATATTTAGAAATTTTTGATGGTTTGACCAAAAAGTACTCAAGTTTTTTGTGTCAAAAGAGTGGGAAAATGTTTTTTAGGATGACTAGAGGATAAAATTGCAAGAACTTCCACAAAAGCAAGTTTAATTGGAAAGCTTGCTGGGTGAGGGATATGACATTTTTAATGTACTATTGGGGTCTATTGGAAGTAAAAGTGTTACAAACTGAAAATAAAATTATTTTATTTCTATTTCAAAAGAATTGAAAATAAAATTAAAAAAACAAAACTACTGAACAAGTCGTTCATTCGAGTGACGTGTCGTCGAATTCCGAGACTGTCATTTTTTATTTTTTTTCAAAACCCGATGATTCCCAGAATTCAAATGTTATTTCAGAAAGAATTCTCTTAGACATGGCGCCTGACAGCGATAGGAAGTACAAGCGCCGTGTCTTTTGCCTCTCTTCCAGTTCATCATCAGAAGACAATTGCGACGATGATGAATTTGAAGAAATCAGGTCCTATTTTCACTATCAATTATTCATTTACTATCTATTAATAATTGGCGCTATTTCTCATTGATTTCCACTTTTTTTTTTGGTGTCCCTTATTATTTACAGTGGGGATGACAGCAATTACAGCGAGGAAGAGGAGGACAGCGGCGAGGAGGAAGAGGAGTCAGTCTGCGAAAGAGTCGTTTCTCTTCTTAAAGGTGGATTTTTACGAATCAAAATTGCAAGTGATAATTACATCAACTCAATTGAATGAGACTCAATGGAAATGTAGAAATATGTTTGTTTTGGTGGTAGATTAGTGAGTTTTTTTCTTGGTAATTTTTATATGGTGCAGAAGGAAATGAATTAGAGGGTTTATATTTAAAGCATTGCAAAGCCTATTTACGCCATTATGGGCTTAGGCTAGCTGGAACCAAGGCGGTTTGTATTCAGAGAATTAAGGAGCATTGGAGGTAATGAACTTATCTTCACCTCTAAATCGCTTGTGCTGGATTTAACTAGGTATAATGCCATAATGTAATAATTGTATTCAGGTTAAAGGATGGAAATGGAGAAGAACTTAATCCAAGGTCGTCGTTTTTTATAAACTGTAGAGGTATATCTTTTTTTCTTTTTCATAGTGTTTGTGTTTGTACTTTTTATTTCTGTGGAGGTAATGTGAAGTTTGTTACTTGAATCAGGTGATGTCTGTAAAGGAGATGTTGTCATGTTTGTGCAGAAAGTTTATTCCAAGTACTCAGTTGTCCATTTTCCTGTTATGCTATATACTCTTACTTTATGATGTTTAATTTTGGATTGTGAATTTTCTAGTGCTTTGTTGATTAAGGTTTTGGTGTTAAATAGATTTAACAATGTGACGAGACATGGGAAGATTCTTGGCAGTAGAACTGTAGCAGGCAGGGTTGTGAATGAAAGTTATGGTTCTGCCAAACAACAACATACATTTACTGTAAGTTAAGTTTTCCAGTGAAAATCTTAAGTTGACCTGGGTACCCTAGGGATCCGTAGTTGCTGTAATTGTCAAATATTGATCTACCCTTATGGGCACATGATAATTGCCTTCTACTCTTTATTTACTGGTTTTCATTGCGAAGTCTAGTTTAGTTTCTGGTGATTTATCTTTTTTATTGATGATTGCTTGCAAGGTTGAAGTGCTGTGGAGCAAAGGCGTTAAGAAGCTGCCCCCACTTTCTCCTTTGCTTGTGAAAGGCCGGAATCTCTACAAATTGAGAACATTCAGACAAGTACGTGGCCATATGATAAGCCAAGAAGTTTCTCTAGTATTGATTTTCTAATGTGTTGGTGTTCTTATTTCTTTTTCGTCCATTTGGTATATAGCGTTGGAATAATGAAGCAGAAAGACAGAAAATCCTTGCTGAAAAGCACAAACGAGGTACAGCGGCAAGACTTGCGAGAACAATGAAGAAATCTACGATGGCATGGTCTGAAAACGGAGGTATGCGTAGAGTTTGTAAATAAATTTTCATTCTTCTAAATCTTCACGCTAATATGCCATATTTTGTTGACAATGTTGACAGATGCTAAGTGTCATAAACGAGCCTATCACAGCAGACCATCTCAAATGAGAAAGGTGGCTGAACTGGAAAACAGGAAGCATATTGATGGATGTAGAAGAGACACATTACAACTACACAAAACTAAAAGTCATCACCAGCAGGCCCTGGGATCAGTGAATGTGAACAGAAATATGAGCTTATACGGATCTAAAACTTTTCGAAAGCATGAAAAACGGAGAAACATCGATGTGGATATGCCCAATGCATATCACAAATAGAACCACATGAAAGGCTTGTGCCACTTCATTCCCCTCGTTATGACACAGACTCCTCTTCAACTATGATGGCATTGCCTGCTTGGAGACCCTATGCTGATACTATTGTGATGCCCGCACAATATCAGGGTTTTAGGCAAAACAGTGGAACCAACTATGACTATGCAAACTTTAGCTACAGCTTTGAAAGGAGGAATTTTCATCGTTGAGAAGTCATTATGTGGGATATGAAGCTGAGTTGGCCAGAAGTAACTCAATTTTGCTCCGGTTAGTAATCTTCCTACTTGGTTGTTACATCTTAATCACGCATTCGATATTTTGCATTCATTCGTCAAGCGCTTGCCCAGGTGAAGAGAAGACAGAATAGCAGGGCATGGATTTTGTTCATCATGAAATCAGTGATAAGTGCGATGATTGTGTAATGAGATAGATGGCGTGAAGGAAACAACATGAAGACACGCATTCCTTTTTTGCCTTGGCTGGATGAGGCATGCTAATGCGACCAAATCTTTCTCCTCGGTCTTGAAGCTATGAAACTTCATACTTTTTTATTCCTCTAATCCGCCAACGAAATTTGTACATTTTCAGCTTCAGCGACTCTTGTCACGTAGAGCCATGGTCGTCCATGGTGGATGGAATTGATAAAAGTTTAATGTGCTACAGAGGGATTCTTGATAGAAAAAATTGTGGAGGAGCAATGTTACGGTCTTTAACTGAATCCTTATACCTCATTTTGCTATTATAGTTTGAAAATTACTAGTTTATTTTTGCTCGCTCTCAGCCTTTTGAAAACATATATTTTTTTTATTATTAAAATCACATTTTTTTAGCAATGCTATAAATATAGATAAAACAATAAATTTTTGAATTTTTATCTGGCACGAGTTTTTAATGAAATATATAAGAGCTAATTCGATGTGAATTGGTTTATTTAATATGTTTAATGAAAATCCGAATGATTTTTTTTTTTATTTTTAAAAACTAATATGGAAAAATAATTAAAATTAAAAAAGAAACAATAAGATAAAAAATAAAAGAGAACGTTCAGAAAAGTAAGCTTTGTAAACCAATAGCCTAGGATTTTAGATCGCAAATACTATACATAAAAAACAATACTATACATGGAAAAAATAATGAAACTCAATTCTTAGCAAATCTAACTTGAATAATGAATTATCACTACTATTAGTAAAATAATAATTATTATTCTCATTGTTATTATTATCATTGTTAATACTATCATTATGATTACAACTATCATCATTACTGCTATTATTAATAAGTAATATCATAATAATAATTAGTATTATTATTGTGATCATCATCATCATTATCACTATTATAATTATCATTGTTATTATTGTTGTTGTTGTTATTATTATTATTATTATTACTTATCGTATTGTTATAATTAGTATCACCACTATTATAACTAATGTTACCACTATCTTTATTGTTATTACTATTATTATTGTTATTATTATTATTATTATTAAAAAGAATAAAAACAAAATAAGAAATTTAAAAAATAAGGATTGAAATGAAAAACAAATCATAAGAGAAATTTTAACTAGAGGACAAAATTATAGAAAAAACTTCCATGAAAGGAATAAGGACAAAATAAGAAATTCAATGCATGGGGGCTGAAATTGAAAATCAACAAACAAAGAGGGCAATTGTATAGTTTAGTTGTCAAGAGAGAAAAAAGAAAAAAAGGAAAACATGTGGAAGATGACACAATATGCATCAATTAAGATGATGAATGATTAGATTTGATCACGGAGTGATGTCGCACGCACCACCTGAAAAGTTTGGACGCCTCCCATTCATCGCCACATATGGAACATGGGTCAATAATATTTTATTAAAACAACATGAAAAATACCAAAACAACCCTATAGCCCTTTTAATTACATAAAATACCCATGTGAAATTCAAAAAGATCCCCAAGATAAAGTTTTTTTGTCATTGTAAGGTTAAAAACGTGCTTTCAGTGTATATGAAAAATTAAGAAAACCTGAAACAACCTTATCTAGTGTCTCCATATTTTTTTGAACTCGGAGACAATGCAGTATTTTTACCGTTGCAAAACTTGAAAAAAAGTCACGAAAGGTTTTGCTCCATAATTCCAAGTTTTGTCAATTCTGAGGTAAAAGAGTATTTTATTATATTAAAAAATTGGAAAAAAACACAAGTACTTCCTAACAATCTTTAAATAACTACTAGGTAGGACAAAAAAGATAATAAAACCCTCAATTTAAGGAATTAAATTTTATAATTTACAATAGTAACATGTGTATAGAGCTGCAATGAAACTCCTGACGTTTCAACTCTCATTCTTGTAAATACCGAACCCTAATCCTTCAAGAATTAGACTATGAGCTAAACAACTTGTCGCGAGCTCATCAATGGCGCAAACTCTTTGAAGCTTTACGAATGCCCACGTACGTAGTTGTCCTACAAACTGCAATTGTGCTCTAAGAATCAAAGCTATTTCAAGAGATAAAAGAGAGATTCCTGATCAACGAACCATCGAGAGGAAAGTCTTTATCGTGATCAAACCACGAAATACGTGCAGTAGAGTCGTGTTAGGCTGCGTAGTCGAAACTTTTCAGGGCAGATTCGATCGAGCAATATCGAATGATTGGAGTGGGAGCCATGGCTGCATCATTCAAGCATTGTGGGCATGGCACATCACACACCATAGCCAATACAAGGGCCCCTTGAACCACCAAAATGACGGCTCTCCAGAGAAATAGCTCCACCGGCACCTTGCATGTGAACCCTTTGACTAAAAGCTCCACTGCTTACTCACTACATAGCAGATAATAAAGATGACAGCATGTATTCTGGCGTCATTTTATCTTTTGCCCTAATATTATTCTCTCTCATTTTATCTGGTTCTAGTTGGCTGATGGGAATGAGACCGTTTCTTTTATCGTTTTGCGATGAGTAGCCTGTGTGCAAATGGGAAAGAAAAAAGAAATTGCAGGGATGGCATCCTCTGTCGCCATCTCTATTTCCACAGTAAATGATTTCTGATCTTCCATATATATTTGTCTCCTTTCCTTTCCTTTCCATGATTAATCTTCATTAAACGGAGTCTATATTCTATTAAAACGGTGAGTGTTTTCCATACATCAAACAAAACTAATAAGGATACTATCGAAAAGGAACTGCACAAATCAATTTAAATATATTGTGAAATTCTAGTCAGAAGATACCCTGGATACTTTCAAACTTTGACCTGTCTACAGCTCGGCTTTCACAGAAACAAAATTCCAGGAATAAGTATAGGGCAAGCTTTATGGAAAGGTACATAGAATTGTCATTCCTAGCTCATACACAAGCACATGAGGTTTGAGTGTCCTAAATCAGGACACGAAGTCACTCGAATATCCATTCAACCTCTGTACCCCTCCTGCCTCCCTCAGCCCCAACTTGGTTCTCTTGTGGGGTCCTAAAGCAACACCAGTTGCACACTCAAATTAATAATAAATATATAATGATTTTAGTGTGTGGAAAAGGAAAATGGAGTTTCAAAATAGCATGATATATTAATTTAATCACCAAAACCAATTCTTTCTTCACACTTTAAGAGAATATATGTACAAGCAACTGAGGTCCCGAAGGTGCTGCCATGGAGGGTGCTTCGAAACCCGATCGAAAGGAAACGATAACTTTGAGCACAGCCCAGTTCTGACCACTTGGAGAGACTGTGGGACTCTCTGCGTGGACGCATTCCTCAAGTGGATGCAGAAAGAGACCGTGAACTTACTACGTACTATCACATGACCAGGGAATAAAACAGTGGCCTTCTGCACAGGAGAATTAAGAGCCATAAACACCACAATAATGAGAGAAAGCGGGGCAGATCAAAGAAAGTGTTGCGGGTGATGAGGTAGCGAGCTCGATCGGGACTAATTAATAGAGTCGGGGGTTGATGGAGTAAGACGGACGGAGGTCGATCTCCTGGGTCCAAGCAGTCCGGTCTTGAGCATGCAAATGCCAGTAGGTTTGAGCCAGCGAGTCTGGGTCCATCGTCATCTCTCCACTTCCACTCAGACCTTGTTGTTGTTGCTCCCCAGCTGACGTTCTCTGAGAGCTTGATGGTCCCCTGCAATTGCCACTTCTCCTTCCCTTTCAATAATTGCTAATCATCATCACTTATTTTCAAAGCTAAATAGGGCCCTTTTTCATGGAGTAGATAATTCGATAATAATAGTAATAATCCATCCATTTATTGTGGTAGTTATCAGGATGAGGATAATGTTTGTGAGCGTTATGATAATTGTTTTTTAATGTATTTCTTTTTTTTTTAAATAATATTTTTATTTTTAATACGAGCATATCAAATTAAAAAAAATAAACTTGTTTTATTTTTGTAAAAATACAGTTCAATGTAGCCGTGGGACAGTCTACATAGGCAGGCAAGGCAGCTATCGAACTCCTCTTTTCGGTTTGGTAATATGATCAAATAATGAAAGTATTAAGTTTTGTAGCCGAAAGTAGAATAAAGATCTTGCTCTTTTTCTCAGTATCTTGTTGTTTTTCTTTTTCATATATATATATGAGCATGACGAGTCGATCGAATAACTATGATCACGAATTTTATAGGCTCGTTATATATCTTTCAATGAAAAATACAAAATAAATAAACATAAAATTACTAACCTCGGAGGGCCAATCACACCATCGATGATAACATGGGCAACGTGCACACCTTGAGACTGAAACTCACTGGCTAAACATTGTGATAGAGCTCTCAAGGCAAACTTTCCGCAACCTGTATTTTTGGTGGCATACATATAAACAAGTAATTGACGGATAGCATTTATAAAAGAATTAAATTGTAATTTATTATTATTGTTATCTGAATTTAATATCTGGGATGTTTTGATATAGCAAGTTCTTACAGAGTTCAGAGAAACCAGCAATGCCATTTAAAGAAGCTGAACAACCCGTGAATAGAATTGTCCCTTTCCCTCTTTCCACCATGCCCGGAAGAACCTAAAATGTTTCCATCAACAGAACCCACATGAAATAATGAGCAAATTAAGAAGAAGAAGCCTTTAAAATCTGATATCAACAGGCTTAGCTTTTGGGTTTTGGGAAAAAAGATTGATAGAAAATGAAGGAATACCTGTTGGGCGCAAAGGAAGGCACCGGCTGAGGAGACGGCGAGGGACTTCTCGAAAGAGTCGACCGGAATATGGACGAAGTTAGTGGGTTGCCGGGAGACTGCTGCTGGTTGATATGCATTGTACACAAGTACTTCTACAAATCCAAGCGAAAGAACACCTTCGAATGCCTCTCTCACACTTCTTGAATCCGAGCAGTCTATCCTGATCGCAAAAACTTGAGATTTCTCCTCCCTGGCTATCTCATCTGCAAATCTTGACAGCCTCCCTACAAAACCCCATATCTCTCACTATAATATCTAATTAATTACCTCAAAACCCTCTCTTTCAGTCCCCTACAGGTCTCAATTCACTGCACTTTCAGGTTTGTTTCTTCACTTGCATGTTTTAAATGCCAAACAATTACTAATAATCTCAGTACATGTAAACTAATTGTTAGTAATTCCTTTGTCTAGCTAGGAGAGCAAAAAAAAAAAAAGCAGTAATATCTGTAGAAAATCGTGCTGCACGATCTCTTGCTATTTCAGGTTTTGCTATAATAATAATAATCTTGATGAGTTTCCTTTTCTTTTTCTTGGTGGCAAGAACAGGTGGCGCAGATAGAGTACTAGATCAGAGCGAGCTAGATAAGTACCTAGGTCACGGGCAAGGATGGCGACCGTGTAGCCTTCATGGGCAAACTTGCGAGCTATGGTTCGGCCGAGCTTCGGTCCCACGCCTACAATGGCAGCGATGCCTTTATTGGAGTTGGAGCTTGCCATGCTCCGCATCTTTGGCTAACTTGTGCAGAATTTTCTTCTTGTTTTGAGCTCTCTCTGGTAATAATTCAATTCACCAAGAATCGAGCCACCAACATGTAAGAAGTTTTACAAGGAAGAATCTGATATGATAAGATAAGATGGGGTAGGATATTTAGGACTGTTGATACGATCTCCTTCCTCAGCCATCTCTGAGCAGCACTTTCTTGCCTTGAGATCTGCCTCCCTATATAGCCTTTATTTTATTTTTATTTTTGGAAAATAGAAATTTGCCTCCCGAGGAAAGAATTTCTCAGTATGGAAAATAAACAGTGATGTACACCTAACCAGGGTGTAACTAGTTGAGTTTATCAATAGCCATTTGAATACATGGTGCTGGTTAACTTGATCCTCCAATTAAATAAATGCTTTACTATATATATACAAAGAGTGTCTAGGTAGGTGTTGCAGTTCAATCGGAGTCGGCTAAATTTTAATATATATATATTTTTGAATTGTTTTGATGCGCATTGTTAAAAATAATTTCTTAAAATTAAAAAAATATTATTTAATTAGATTTAAATTAAAAATATTTTGTAAATCAACACCTACCATACTCTTAATAATTTTTAAATATTGATAAAAGAAGGAAAGAGCCATTGATGGTAGCATTCTCCCTTTTATTTTACAATAAAATTGGTAGGGGAAAAAGTTGATGCCGACAGAAATTATGGCACTCTTCTGCAAGGTCATACTATATTATTGCATTAAAAAGAAAACCATAAAATAAACTACTACTCCACTGCAATAAAAGAATGTTTTGAAGCATTCTTATTTATTATTTCGTGATTTTACAAGAAATTTCACAATCATCTTTCAACTTACCACAAAATTGAATATTTTGTTGAGAGAAAAATATACTTTAAGAGGAGAATTTAGACCTCCTACCACCTTCATCACCGCTTGCTCATGTCCACCGCTTTGCCTTTGTTGAAGTGGCGTTTCGGAGACATACATTGCTTGCGAAAGCAATGCAACTCCCTTGCATCTGGCCTCAAAAGAGAAAAGCCTAGGCACACAAGCTCGACATTGTTTTATGTATATATATATATAATAAATGGACAATGTGTTATTTTAATAATTTTTTTCGGCATTTTTAGGGTCGAGTTTTTGTCCTCAAGGCTCAGTTTTACCCTATTTTAAATCGAAAACACTTCTAAAATATCTTAGAAACAAAAATCCCTTCGTTTTAAAAATCAAATTGAATTGATCAAATTTTTATGGGCATCAATCTACTTTTTTTGACATCACTGATGAGCAACACCACCACCAATGAACTCCCTTCTCAAAACAAGTTTATTAGCTCCAAGTTGAGGCCTTTGCGGTTGGAAAATTAATGGTCGGACAAATTCTCTCTCCCACCCTCAATTCCCAATGACCAACAACTTTCACAACTTTCAAAATTTGGGTGAACTCAGACTCACCCGGTCAACTCGTGAGTCAAGCTTTACCTTGGTCCAACCCTGAATCAATTTTAAAAGCTATAATAATAATTAATTTTGTTCATACAATGACATGAGCCGACTTGGGTTGACCCTCCCATCATGTGATTTCAGCCTTACCTCGGGTTGACCTTCTTAGTCCAAGACTTGGACTTACCTTAGGTTGACATCTGAATCATATTTTATAACTATAATAATAACTATTTTTTTATATTTATGTTGTCTCAGGTCAGTCCACGCTAACCATCCTGACCTATGACCCAAGTCTTGCATTAGATCGACCTCTTAGTCGAGTTTTAAAATTATGACAATAACTATTTCTATTTTTATGTTGACCTAGGTCAATAATAAACCTGACATTTGACTCAAACCTGGAGGATCAACTCTCAAGTCGGGTCTTAAAACTATGACAATAATTATTTTCATCCTTATGTTGACCTGGTCAATGGTCAACCTAACTTGTGGCCCAAGTTTAGCCCCAGGTCAACCTTTAAGGAACATTTTAAAACTATGATAATAATTATTTTTATTCTTATATTGACCTGAGTCAATGATCAACTAGACCTATAACTCTGGCTTGAGCCCAATTTGATTCCCAAATCGAGTTTTTAAAACTATGATAATTATTATTATTATCCTTATGTTTACCCAAGTAGTCAACTTGACCTAGATCCCTAGCCTAATTATATTTTAAAATTACAATAATAACAATTTTTATTCTTATATTGACTCGGACCAACAAAATTAATCAAGAATTGAAAAAGCTTGTCCTACCCCTTTTACTTGGATAAAATATATTTATTAAGACAGGTTTGGACAAGACAAAAAATGATTTTTGTACTGTCAAAAGCACATGAAACACCTTCACATAAAAATATCTTGTGCAAGTTCATTAATATCTAGCATACCAAATACTATCTAAATAAACTATCATAAACTTGTATTATTTTTGGTATTAAACGGTGATACAATATAGTTTATTCAAAAGTGTTTTTTAATTAAAAATATATTAAAATAATGAATGTTTTGTTATTTTTGATATTAACATTGTAAAATCATAAAACAAAAACATAAAATAATAATTTAATATTTTTAAGGCCAAAACCGGTTTGAAATGCACTTTAAAAACTATCCTAAACCATATCAACAAACGATTCTTAGCCTAAAAAAGAAACCAAAGTTTTCCAATGCCTATATATTGTGAGGGCATATATTTTTTTTTTATTAAATGTTTGTATTATTAATTTTAAGATTTTTGTTAGAAAATCTCATTGCAAAACAAAAAGTTGACATGTGTGTCGCACGTCATTGCGCGGCGTCTCGAGAGGGGGTTTTGTGTCTCTCGCAATGAAGTTGTTGAGGAGTCGCCACTTGGCTATTTAGGGTCACTAGGAAAACCCAGTTGCACTGGTCTAGTCAGAGATTCAAAGGTAGGGGACTGGTGGCATAAAGGGAAGGTATTAACACCCTAGTACGCCTTACCTTAAGTAAGCTGCATTGTCTATCTTGATGTGATTTTGAAAGCTTCAATGGGTCGTATTTATTCATGTGAATAAATCTAGCTTTTGAAATTTTCTTATGAGTTCGTGAACCCCAAATAAAATATCAAGAAATAGATCCATGTAGATACCCTAAAAGGATCACCTGTCGTGGATGAGTTTTCTGTGATTTTATGCCTCGTAAAAAATATTACAATTAAAAAAGAATCGGTCACCGCTCAGAATAATCCTGTAAATTTTATTGGTTATTTTTAGATATGTAAATGCTAGCCTACTTGTAGTTTCATCATTTACTACCTGAAATTAACCATTAATCCTCATGAATTAATTTCGCGATTGATCGATTAAAAAAAAATCGATCACCACTCAGAATAATCCTGACAATTTTGGTGGTTATTTCTGAATATGTAAATGTTAGCCTACGTGTAAATCCGACATTTACTACCTAAAATTAACCATTAATTCTCATGACTCAATTTCGCGATTTGTTTTAATATAAGCCAAATTCTCAAGATTTAATAAACTTGTTATTAAATCTAAGGTAAATTTCGGAAAACGCTTTGGCCGTTGCAAATAAAACACATTTTTTTATTTTACTTTATATTCTTTTTTTATTAACAAACAACATAAAATTGAATAAATAAAACACAACACACACACACACACATTCTCTTTTTTATTTCTTTTTCATTACATTTTGCAAATAAAATACAATAGCACACCCACATTCTCTTTTTCATTTCTTTTTCATTTACATTTCACAAATAAAAATTAAAAAAAAATAAAAAATCAAATAAACATAAACAAAATTACAAAAATGACCTCGGGAACAGTGCTGGAACAGTGGCAACAACGACAGGACACTGGTGGCGCGTCTGCTCATGCGCTACTGTCTCTAGCTGCGTGTCAACCCATGCGCCGCCGCCGGTGGACAGCAAAACAGGGGAACCAACAGATCTGCCTCTTCTCTTCACTCTCTCTCGCCGGTGGTGGCCTTCACGGCGACCTACAAACACAAACAACAACCAACACAAACACAAACACAAAAAAACACAAAATCAATTTGCTCTTGGGTGATATGAACTTCATCAACAATTGTGATGAAACCAATAAGAATGATGGTTTAGAACCCCAAGATCGTGTAGACAAGATTGGTTGATCCTTGACCCATCACCTAAGAACATGAAAACCAAGACTACGAAAGATTGAAACGCCACACCTAGAAAACCTGAGAATCTCTCAACAATCAAGGTGATAAGTTTGGTTGTTTGAACGCCACAAGATTAACTTGATAAGTTCTAGGAGTTCTTTTAAGAACGAAGAGGAACACAAGACCTCATAAATATGATAATTTTTTGAAAACATAATCTGTTTATTCATTTTGAAATACCCATTTATATACTTGGAACAACCCTCCAAGAATAGGAAAAGTCATAACTAAAGCTTTAAAAGAGCTCAAGCAGTAACATAAACAAGTCCCCACAGTTTTAGGTCTCTTGGACTTCTAGAGGCTACAATAAATAGCTAAATGACTAAATTCAATTTATTTAACATAACCATTCAAGACCAAATTCAATCCTCTATTTAATACCATTGGAACTCATCAAATTCATGCTCTTTGATGGTCAGACCATGCTGAAACATTTTTGCATAATTATTACCCTATTCAATTGCTTTGATAATGTGGACTAAGCCTTGATTGTTATTTAATCCCGTCTTGGTCTTTTTAGAATTAGCCCAAATCTCTTGGATTAGCCCATTTAGTGCTTCCTTGAAACATTTGGCTCGAAGTCTTGTCAATAGGTCACTTGGAAGTGACAAAGGGTCTTGTGCAAATTCAAATGCATTCCTAAGTGTATGATCAACATGTCCAGCTCCTTGGTTTACATCCTACAAACACAAACAACAGCCAGCATAAACACAAAAAAAACACAAAATCAATTTGCTCTTGGGCCTGTCAAATCTCAGGTCTGTTCAAATCTTGGTTTGCTTTTTGATTTGTTCTCCCTCTGGTTCAGATGGCAGGTGGGCTGCTCATGGTTGGGGAGCTGCTATGGTGTTTGTGGTTGGTTTGCATTGTCGATCTGGGCATTTGGTGTGCAGGGTTGCCTTCGATCGACGACAGCTGGTGGCTGGATCTGTGTGGTTAGTGAGGAGGAGAGGAGCTGACGACGAGGGAGAGGAAGAGGAAGGAAGATCTGTTGGGCAAGTGGTTGACGGTGGTGGCTACTAAGGTGAGGAAGAGGGACGGCTGGTGGTTGGAGACTGACGACAGCTGATGTGGGTGAGCTAGTCGGGGGAAGAAGAAGGAACAGGAGTGAGGGGGAAATGGAGGTCATGGGGGGTGGCTGGAGGGAGACCTGGAAGGGGAGGGGCTGCTGCTGCTGCTGTGGTGCTGGTCAGAGAAGGAGAGACGGGAAAGGGAAAATGAAGAGGGAATTGGGTGGGGGGGGGGGGGGGGGGGCAGTAGCTGCCCAAGGAGAGGACTGGCGGCTGCAACCCTTAGCAAAAATTTAGGGTTTTTCCCTTATGTTTTAGGGTTTTGGGTGTGTGTCATTGTTTTGGTCCTCCATCTTTTTGATGAGCAACTCTATCTATAGAGTTTGTCATAGGCAAAATTTCAAAAGCAGCCTTCAGCTTACGTGCCTTTTTTTATTTGGTCGTTGATTTTTGATTTGTGCGATTTGACCGTTAAACTCTTAATTTGTTCAATTTTGCCCATGTACCAAGATTTTTTGGATTTTTGTCTCTTTTTGATATTTTTTGTTTTTATTTTGAAACCTAAAAATAAATGGGTCAAAAATTGGGTAGCGACAATGTGTATTCTATAAAATAAAAAAAGTTCTTTTATTTAATCACAAAACAATATTTGTTTTTAGTTAAAAATGAAGTCATTTAAAATAATTACAAAACATATAATTTTTTTATTAACATATCTATTATTATCTTAATAAAATCAAGTTTTTTTTTTTTTTAACTAAAATGATTGTTTTGTTTTGTTTTTTTTTTTAAAAAACATTTCATGATTGTTAAAGCAAGTTAAAAAAATATATGTAAAAAAAAATGTTTATATTTTATATGTAATTGAAAGTAATGTTTTTTATAAATATGATAAGATTATAATTATTTAAAGATTTTATAAATGTTTTTTTAATTGAATCTTCATGAGCAATGTATCATCATAACCATCATCATTAAATATATGATAGTAAATATTAAAGGATATATTTAAGAAAAATGAATGAAGAAAATGAAAAAAAACAAAATAAAAATGAAAAAGAAGAAAAAGAGAGTTGACACCCCAACTCTTTTATAAATATTAAATAATCACCCTTTAAGATGACAATATTTATTTATTAAAAATCTTTGTTTAGCTTTGAATGCCAGAAAAAAAAAGATTTTTGAATAAATAAAAATATACATGAGTTATGAATTATGATTGTAAAATGAAATTAACTTGGAGATCTTGTTAATCTAATAGTCCATGTGTATTCTTGAAGTATTTTTGTTAGATATTTTTTTTAATATTTAACTTAAACATAAGTATATCTAAACTTGTTACTCCATAACTTCAATCAATTCATTAATTAAACTCATTACAAAATCTTCAAAACAATAATCTTCAATAAATTCAAAATCTTAACTAATAACAGCCCTTATACATATTAAAACATAAATAGTACCTTAACAACTTATTTCTTTCATTTTTTTAACAACTTATTTGTTTTTATTTTTTTTCTCCTTCCTTTATCTTTTCCTCCTCTCTTTTTTCCTCCTCCTTTCTTTCTCTCCTCGCGGTTCTCTCTTTCAAAAATTTAAGATCTATCTTTTTTTCTTCCTATTTATATTTATGAAACTTTATACAATTCCACAATACCTCTCATTTATTTATACCTATTGCTAGACATTGTTGCCTTTTCCTATATTTTCTATAAGAACATCACAACCATTTTTGTGGTCTAATTAGTGTCAACTATATTTTTCTCTCTCTACCATCAAAATTCATTGATCTCTCTCTTCTCTTAAACCAGAAATTAAAAAAATAACAAAAAATGAACTGAAAAAATATTAAGGAACTAAATTTGTATAATTTTTGAAGTATGACGATTAAATTAGACTTTTTGTGTGAACTTTGAAACTATTACTTATTTATGATGTCTTTTCTACTTTGATCCCTTATCTTTTAATTTTATCATTAGTCAACAAACTTGATATAATCTTCCTTGAATTTGGCTAATAGAAACAGTAGTTTAGCTTTTTTTCCCTCCCCATAAAAGGGTTCACGATGGTTAATATGATGATTAAAAGCTCAAAACCAGTTACTATTACTTGAAATCTTGATAAAGAATCACTAACTTATTGATTGATATATTTAAAATTGACATATATCATTGGAGATAAATTTGTATGTATTTATATGCATAGATAAACAATGTACTTATTCCACACAAAATATGGTAAACATTTTTATTATTATGTGAATTGAGTTATCTTTTTTTAATAAGTAATCTAACTTATGTTAACAGTAGTGAGAGTGTTTGCAAAACTGCACTACAATCTTCTCTAGTGCAGTGTTCTTATTTATAATGTATGCATGCATACATTAGGGTTTGTATACAAGTGATAAGATAGGAAAGATAAATACAAGGAAAGATAATTACGTGGTAATTACATTGTCTATTATAAACTGCATCTCTTATAATCAAGGAGGATTTCTTAAATCAATATTTGATTTACTAGAATCCATTACAACCCCCCGCAAGCTAAGAGTGAGGTTAACAGAAACTCGAAGCTTGGAATAAAAGAAAGCATAGAGTTCCCGAGAGACACTTTTTGTGAAAATATCAGCCAATTGTCAGTGAGACGAGATATGTTGAAGATGAAGGGTGCCGGCAATGACAAGCTCACACAAAGAATGATGATCAAGATCAATGTGTTTTGCATGTTTGTGGGAGACTATATTAGAGATGAGAAAAATGACACTTTTGTTGTCACAAAGGAGAAGAGGCTGCTGGGCTAACGACACCTGTAAATCTTGTAAGAGATGAGTAAGCCATTGAAATTTTGTAGTAGTAAATGCAAGTGCACAATATTCATATTCATAACTTGACCGAGAAACTGTGGGCTATTTCTTGGCACTCCAAGAGACAAGGTTATCTCCAAGGAAGATTGAGTTACCAGAGGTGGAGCGTCGAGTGTCCGGACACTCAGCCCAATCAACATCTGAATATGCTACCAGATGTTGCGATGACGATGCAATGAATTTTAGACCAAAATGCAGCGTACCTTTGACATAGTGGAGGATTCTTTTTACAGTTTGGAAGTGAATATCAGTAGGTGCATGTAGAAATTGGCTTACTAAATTTACAGAGTGTGCAAGATCAGGCAGTGTAATAGTTAAATATTGTAGTGCACCAACTAATAAACAAAAGAGAGTTGGGTCTGCAAATGGGGCACCATTAGAGGATAGACGCTGAGAGACAACCATTGGTGTAGCAACGAGTTTACTATCTAACAGCTGAGCACGAGATAAAATATATATTTAATTTGACTGAGAAATATGCCGTCTAGAATGGGAGATGACTCAAGGCCAAGAAAGTAAGAAAGGGGCCTAAGCCTTTGACAACGAACTCACTATGTAGCTGGAAAATGAAGCCAGTGATCAGAGAGGAATTGTTTCCAGTGAGGATGATATCATCCATGTAAAGGAGTAAATACACAAGATCATTATTTCGACGAAGAACAAACAAGGAAGTATCCGCACGACTGCAAGAGAAAACATTACTAATCAAGAAGGAACTGAAACAATGAAACCACGCACGAGGCACTTATTTGAGACCATAAAGGGCGTTTTTTAATTTGCAGACGTGAAGAGGATGACGATGATCAACATATCCTGGGGCTTCTCCATATACACAGTTTCACGAAGGATGCCATTCAGAAAAAGCATTTTTAATATCTAGTTGATGTAGGGGCCATTTGTAAGAAATGGTGAGGGAGAGGACCACCGTAACAGTTGAAGCTTTCACCACAGGGCTAAATGTATTGGTGTAATCAAGGCTATGCAGTTGAGTGTACCCTTTGGCAATAAGATGTGCCTTAAGGTGCTCTACAGAGCCATCAAAGAGAAACTTTGTTTTGAAAACCCACTTGGAACCAACTATATTAGCAACAAATGGTCGGGGAACAAGGTCCCAAGTGTCATTTTGATGGAGTGCTTGCATTTCTTCATCCATGGCAGAAAGCCAAGCTAGATTTTTGGAAGATGATAGGAACCCTTTAGGTTCAGAAGAGACAAGCAGTGCACTTATGAGTGGGCAATTGTTGACAATAGTGAGATGTACTGTGTGGCATGGTTTGAAACTCCAGCTTTTGCAAGAGTGATCATTTGACGAGAGCTGGAGAGAGTAAATGATGATCTAATTGGAAATGGCTAAAATGAAGCTGACGAGGAACCTGGAATCTCAGTCTCAGCAGTTGTTGGAGAAATTAGATAGGGTGAGGGATTTTCATCAGAAGGAGGGACCTATAAAATCTTACTAGAAATGTCATCTGCACATAATGGCATGGAGGCAAAGTAGGAGTTGTAGTAGTAATAGGCGGAGCAATGCTTGTATGTGGTGTAGAAGAGGGTTCCAAAAAATTAGAATAGCCAATATTTGCAAGATAAGTGGCACTGGAAGATTTCGAAAAAGGGAAATTTTTTTCATCAAATCGAGCATGCTGTGTAATGTATGTGCGAGAAGTACGCGTATCAAAACAACGGAAACCTTTATGCATAGAGCTATAGCCAAGAAAAATACAAGGTAAGCTACGAGGAGAAAATTTATTACGTACATAGTCACGTAAGCATGGGTAAACACAACAACCGAATGAGTCAAAATTTTCATAGTTAGGAGTCTTACAATGTAATAGCTCAAAGAGAGAGACATGATCAAGGATTGGCATAGACAACCGGTTGATAATGTAGGTTGTTGTGCTGAAGGCGTCAACTCAATAAAGAGTAAGAACCTAAGAATGGAACATGAGAGCAAGACCAATTTCTGTTATATGACGATGTTTACGTTCCGCTCTACCATTTTGGGAAGGAGTGTATGGGCAGGACATTTAATGTTGAATACCATTTTGGCGAAGATAAGATTGAAAACGATTGCTTTTGAATTCAGCACCACCATCACTTTGAATTTTTTTATTTTAGTGGAGTGTTGATTTTCCACTAATTTTTGGAATTGAAGAAAAATGTTAAAGAAATTGGATTTCAATCTCATGGGATTAAACCAAGTAAATCAAGATTAATCATCGATAAACAAGACATAATATGTAAATCCCAAGTTAGATTTGACTGGAGCAGGACCCCGAATATCACAATGGATAATTCCTAGAACAATGGGAGATCGAGTATGATTTGGAGTAAAAGGCAACCGATGAGTCTTTGCAAGTTGACAAGTGGGGCAAAGTGGTGGTTTAGGCAGTATAGAAGTGAGGAATAAGTGTCTTTTTTATATTTAAAAATGATAAAATAGAGTGATTCACATGACCAAGGCAGGAATGCCATAATTCAAATGAAGCATGTAAATTCTTATTTCAAAGAACATATACGAAAGCAGAGTGTCCGTGTTCCAGCACATAGAGCCCACCTTCTCATTTACCGGTTGCTACTACCATTCCTGTGACCCGATTCTGAACAACAAAATAATCATCAGAAAATTTAACAGAGAGGGGGTAGTCATTAATTTGCTGATGGACAATAAATTTTTGGTAAGATGAGAAACAACAAGAACATCTAATAATTTAAAATTTGGAGAAGGGGAGAGTGTGCCAGTGTGGGAAATAGGAAGAGAAGCACCGTTTCGTACTACCACACAATCCTTACCATTATACGACTTAACTTTGTGTAATTGAGATGGATCCAGTGTCATCTGGGCTGAGGCACCGGTGTCCATGTACCAGTCATTTGCAGATTGAACAAGCTGTGGTTAAAGCTTCAACAAGGTTTGCTGTGGGTTCAGCATGGTCATAACGACTACGACAACGGTTAGCAGTGTGACCATCAATTTTGCAGATTTGACACCGAGAGTTATAGTAGCTGTGTCTGCCACGACCATGGATATGGCTTCCATAGTATCCACCATGAGAGCGACAAGATTTTGAGTTGTAACCACCGTGAGATGGATTATAATGTCCTTTGGTAACAAAAAAGGCAATGGAGAATCAGATGAGGAGGACCCGAGTGATTTCTGGAATATTTCAAAGCTTTCAGCTTTTGGGACCAATTTTTTGAAGGCTGGTAATGGAGTGATAACCATATGAGCAATGGAGAAGGTTGCAAAATCAATGCCCAAACCATGTAAATACCAGTGAGCCTTGTCTGTATTATCAACAGAGCGACCTATGGCATTTAATTGATCACATAAGGCTTTGAAAGAATGAGAGTATTCTGTAACACTGCGATTTCCACGTTTAAGGAGTTGCAAGTCGTCTTTGATTCGAAGCTCATGAGCCTTGGAAATTGTGACTTAAAGAATTTTCCAGGACGAGCCATACATTGCGAGTAGTAGTAAGTCCAAGGACTTCAACCATTGCTTCTTCAGTCAATGAAGAGAAGAGGAGAGTGAGGAGGCACTGATCTTGAAGCCGCCAGGTCTTATAGGCAGAATTTGATTGGGTGGATGATGAGGAACTTGAGGTTATTGTGGCTGGGGGTTCTGCAGTTGAGCCATCAACATGGCTGAGAAGGTTTTGGCATTGAAGAAGAGGGAGCAGTTAGTTTTGCCAGAGAAGATAATTTGTGGAGGAGAGTTTGATGGTAACCATGTGAATCATGGTGTTGAATGAAAAGGAGGAACCAACCATAGATGGATCGAGGAGGTTAATCCAAGGTTTACTCTAATACCATGAGAGTGTTTGCAAAACTGCACTAAACTCTTCTCTGGTGCAGTGTTCTTATTTATAATGTATGCATGCATACATTAGGGTTTGTATACAAGTAATAAGATAGGAAAGATAAATACAAGGAAAGATAATTACAAGGTAATTACATTGTCTATCATAAACTGCATCTCCTATAATCAAGGAGGATTTCGTAAATCAATATTTGATTTACTGCAATCCTTGACAAGTAGAATACATTCTCTAATAAATAATTCAAATATTGCATTAAATTATAAAAAGGAAAAAAACAAAGAGAGAAACAAGATACAATTAGGCTGTGTTTGCGAGGAGGGAAGGGTTATGGAGAGGGGGAAAGATGAATGAAGAAGAAGAGGAATTGGTCGTTCACTTTGTCTGGCAAACACATCTTTAATCTTGTGTGTTATTGTCAAGTGTCAGAATGCTGGCTTACATTTAACTTGACAATAAATCTAACTTTATGTTGATTACACTGAATTTTCCTAGGATTGAGTATTGCTATTAGTAAGGCATTTCTGGCAAACTTAGCTGCCAAGAATGAACTTCTTCCCAGTTCTTAATTTCCTCATAATCTATACGATGATCCACCAGTGCTTGGGGAGTCGCTTTTTTGTTCGAGGAAAAGAGAGTAAGAAACAACTGGAGTTGCACTAAACAATCGAGAATTGTTCTCAGGAGTCATAGTAGTCTGTGCTAGCCAAAGTCACAGTAGTAAGGATTTGGACAAGACTAATCCCAGGGAGAATCACCAGCTGTGTCATCGGCAAGAACTGTTCAGTAATGTCATCTCTAGCTTATGGAGTCGTAGCAGAGAGACTGACAGAGGTTAGACCATTTAGTGAATCAACTGAAGATATTTGTATCAACGTATACAAAACCCATGTCGTTCAAGCCCCCTATTGCTAACATATATATATATATATATATATATATATATATATATATATATATATATATATATATATATATACATACACTTTTACCATGTCTACATGATCCCTGTACTAATCCCAGCATTCAAATGTTGAAAGCAGGTTCTAGGGGGGACGAGATATCGAAAGGGGGAGTATTTTATCCATGTAAAAGCAACCTGAAACTAAAATCATATGGCATTACTTGAACGAACTGCGAGAGCGGATCTCTTCCCCTTCTCTCTAGGCATTTAACTGCTTTGTTCCTCAGTTCATGGGGTAGCTGCAGACATACCCAATCAAGCAAAGATTCCGTGTCCTTGGCAAAATCTAGTAGATACCAATCCAGCAGTTTAGGAATTATTAACTTGTTTGTTCTTGATATTCCAACTGTTGCCTGTAAATAGTCTCGCTTGGCTGCTTCTAGCTCTTCTTCAACTTGAGAGGCTGTGTAAACTCTTACCTGCGTTTTTGTAGATATATACATTAGTACATTTACCATCGTATATTCACAATGATTATTCTTGATTACATCGTCGAAGATTATTCTTGATTCTGATAATGATGCAATAAATGACCAGGCTTCATGGGATTTTTTGGGGGAAAAAAAGAGAATGAAAATGGTGAGGTGACCTCGGTTTTTGTACCAAATTCATAGAGAAACTTACAGCAGGGGATGACACGCTTCCATAACAGAGTGCAAATGTAACCAAAGGCTCAGACCACTCTAATCTGAAAATGTTGCCTGCTTTGATCTCATCATTTTTTGCAGCTTTTGGACAGGTCTATCATATGAAGAAAACGTCTAGTTAGCAACTCAACGCTAAAATTACCCCATATAGAGAACATCCAAGTTCCAAGGAAAAAACTTACAAATTTTAAGTGATAAGGAAGCCTCAGGATGAAATGCTCAATCATAAATGCATTTAGCAAGCGTCCGCCAACATTTATTTTTGCCTAACGGAATCATAGTTTGAAATAAGTCAATCTCTAAATCGTTTTCACAGTGCCAGCAGACAGTGCTAGTCCGCTTGGTTAGTATTGTAGTTCAAGTTCTGGCTTCTTAAGTGTTAAAAAATAATATAAATCATATTTATCTATCAGCTTAAACTTTTAGGTGAGAAGATTATTTAATATGGTATCAGAATCTTGTTAACCCAGCAGTCACGAGTTCGAATTTCTCTACCCCATTTTATTTGATAAAAATCAAGCACAAGATAATATGGGTCTATGCAAGTTTCAAGCCAAAAAAACTTTCATTTTAGGGGGCGCATAAGAGAATAATATAAATCATATTCTGGAGCCTTACCTAACAACTTAAACTTTTAGGTGAGATGTTTCCTTAACATTAAGTATAAACAACTAACAAGGCACTGATGAATATCGTGAAGAGCATAAGAAAAGAATCATTACATTAAAAATTGTTCATGGATAGAGAGATTTACAAATGAATCCTACCTTTTGCATTAGAGCTACAACCATTTCTGGAGTCTCAGGTATCCCATTCTCCAAAATCGCCTGAAAGATCAGCAGTATAGCTCTATAAATATGTGCATGTTTTTATTTCGTATTATTAATCTTCGTCCTATCATTTACTTTTTGAGAGAGATCTTACATTCATCATGCATGAATTGTAAGTGTTAATCCAGAAGGCAAGCTTTTGCTGATGGGTGAGACCCTCTAAATTTGCAGAGGCAAGCTTCCTTAGTAGAAGCCTGAGCATTATTGAAAACACAGGAGTAAATACAAGCCATAGCTGCTTGAAGCTTAAATGAAGTGAAGCCCAGAACTTACTTTAATCTCTGGAGCAAAAACAAGGCATTTGGTGTACGGTTGAGATCGATTGAGCTAGCTTCAATTGTATAAAGATGCTTATAAGGACCAATATCTCTAGTCTTGAACTCCGCAGAGATGATGCCATAGGGATCCTGAGTTTCATTCCCTCCATCACCCACAGGAGATGAAAAGGCCGCTCTTGATGAGAAATTTCCTAATTCAACAGCTTTGTCCTTCAATGTGCTCATCCTCAAGAAAATGCTGGACAGGCACTTCAATATATCCTCCGTTACCTTGTTTGGCGTGATGTTATTTTCAGATTTTCTATCATCAATGCAAGCAGAAGAGCTTTCCTGTGCTCTTTCCTGGTCTACTAACCTGCATTCTAGCTGGGAAATATAAAAATGGCCATCAATTACAAAGACCATGATATAAATGAAGGCAGGTTCCTCGTAAAAATTGGAGAGTACATATGCACCTGTGACATAGAAGGCTTTAATCTCTTCTCCACGGATTCGCGCTTCTTTGGAGTTCTCTTCACTGGAGTCGTAATTTCTGCCAGCTTCTTACCCGGAGATTGCTTAACTTTTGCAGAATTCACACATGATCGACTCTCCTTTCCCTGCCCATCATCCACAAGAGACGAGGGAGAATTGGGTTTACCTGAAGCATGGTTTCCTCCATTTGCTGGCCTATTAGAACTCTGCCCCGACCGCTCAATGATAGGATCAGAGGGAAACAGCCTTCTACTTGAAGCGCATGTAGCTAGACAAGGTTGAGGCCTTGCTGCAAGAGTTGCTGAGTTGGTGTCTTTAAGAGAGAGTGATTTTGATCGTGTATGTTTTGGCCTGGTAGTTGGTGGGTGGTTATCAACAACACCACTTGAATTCTCCACATTCTTCTTGGAGGAGACGTAGACTGCTTCTCGATAGAGTCCTTGTCTGAAATTCACAACTTGCTCTTCAAGCCGAACAACTTCCTCTTCTAATACAGCTACTTCAGCAAGTAGCTCTAACATCTAAAGAAAGTACCCGCATTAATTATTGTTTATCATGAAAAAAAACTCCAGGAGATACAGAACTTGGAAAAGTCGAAGATTGCATTGGCTAATTCTCTTAATTAATTTAGAGAGAGGGTAGATAGAGAGATCTGAATGATAGAGTAGAGTGAATTTATACTAACATATAGTGGCAGACATGGAGGTAAGCGAGGTAGAGCTCCCAAAGGCCTAGTAAAAGCTCTCTCCAGTGCTCTATGAACATTCTCTTCATGTTTAAGCTTCCTTTTAAGCTTATCAACCTGAGCAAAGCAATATTCAATATAAAAACAACTCAGCTCTAATGTTAATAAAAAAGAACTGGAATGGTTTTGTAGAGGAAATTTAATTTTAGTACATCCTGTAGCAAGGCCAGTTTCCTTTCCCGGTTAGCAGCAGATTTATGGGCACCAACTGTTCTGCTCCCTCGAGTCTCCATCTTCTTCTTCTTGATAAATTCAATATCAATTACAATAAATACATTAACACAGAATCAAGCTTGAAGAAGAAGAGTCCAATAAGGGAAATAAAAAAGATATTCTTTTCTTGAGATGAGTGAAAGAACCCAAAGCATATTTTTGTATCTAAAGCACTTACTCTTTATGGTTTTTGTAAGATCTAGAAGCTTAATTGTCCACCTATCTTTAATCCAGTTTCTTATAAAAAGTGGCTGAAAAGCTGAGTTACAAAGATTTGCAAAATTAAGCTCATATTTAACCATTTGAAAATTGAAAGAAATCATTTACCAGCTGATAAAAAAAACTTCATTTCCTGAAATGTAAGAGAAACAAAAACAAGTAATAGAACTCAAGAAGAGTAGCAAAGAAAAGGGAGATTACTTCATTAGCTTTCGTAGCCTGAAGAGCATTGCGGACTCTAGTGTTCATCTTTTCGATTGATCCCCACTTGAAAACGAGATAGCAATGGAACCAACTTTATCTATATTAACCTGCAAACAGAAAAGCAAATCACTTGCACCACCTCACTAGCTATCACGCGTTAAGAAGATGAGGAAAACATTGAGAGAGGGAAAATAATGCAAAAAACAGCACCTAGCTAAGCTTGTTTTTCTTCTTTTTTATAGAGAGCGGGAAAACTTGAAAGCCAAGAGGCCCAGAAACAGAACCAGGAAAAGAAATGCCTGCAGGCAGCTAGCTAGCATCGTAGCAAGTAGGGAAGCATTTGTTTAGTATTAGACGTAGTTGTTTATTATTATCTCGGACAGCGTGAAAGAAAGAAAGGAAACAAAAGAGTGCACAGAACTGAGAAGAACCTACGAGAACTGGAGCTGCCTCAAATTTATTACAAGCCATCCAATATCCAATACTAGTGTAACAAAACAAATCAAACCCACCTCTTTAAATTTGTTATTAATCAAAACAAGCAAGCAAACAAAACCCAATGGTTGAATGTACGTTGAAGAGACAGACACTTACCTGCACATTCCTTCCTTGTTGGAACTGATCAACTGATCATCAAACTCATGTTGTTTAGTTTTGTTTGTTTATCTCTTCCTTTGCATGCATTTGTAATGTAGGAGTACAAAGCTGTTTGGGAGAAAGGAGTAGAGATGTGAAGTGGGAGAGTGATCATCTTTCAGCCATGTGTGGGTGTGGCAATCCGTTCTGTTCATCGTTATCTATCGTGCCTCCCTCTTTTATCATATATTTTTTCGTTCTTTCATTCATTAACTTTTATCATATAGTACAAGAGATTGGCGTGGACGTGCATTGTGATTTCCCCTTCATTTAAGTGTGTCTATTCATGTCATGGTGTATATATATATATATATATATATATATATATATATATATAAAATACCATGAGCAAAGAATGAGGTTGAAATTCTAACCATTTTTTGTAGGTATGTATCATGAACTTCGAACCTTCGGACACATAGCCCTCCATACTTCACACGCTAAGGGAATTTATACGTTTCAAATCTTATAATGGCCATGCAAAAACATTGAAAAATATATTGAAGTTGAGACTCCATCAATACGAGATATATATATTAATTAATTATGGAACTTTGTTACTATTACTGTTAAATGTAAATTCTTGAAAGTTAGAAGTTACAAGGGGGTATGATTAAACTAAATGTAATTTCAATGATATTAATATTTAATGATAATCATTCCTGTAACCTCATCTATCCATTAAAGTTTTGGATTGAATTGTTATTTGACTTAATTTTTTTAATTGAGTAATTACTTTATAATGACTATTTTTATTTCATTTTGATTTAAAAATAATGTTTTATTTAAAGAAATAAAAAATATATGGGCAAAACACTTTAACAATTCAATGTGCTTTGGTCTTTTAACAAGGGTATATTGATCATTATCATTATCATATTGATGGGCAAGATAAATCTTTTCATATTTTTTATGCACAGTAAAAATACTTAATTGTAGTCGGTGTCAAGAAAACTAAAACTTTCTTGCTTGGGGCTTATATTTTTTACTGACTTTTTTTTTGCTATACTGAAGAATAATAAATGATATTGTTGTCTTTTAGTAAATATAAAATAAAATATCCCATGATAGTAGTTGACACTATTCACACCATTGAACGGTGTGCTCGACGACCGAACATCGCCTTTCATGATAGAGTTGACTGCATGTTGATGTCCTTCAACCTATTGTAGCGATGTGTGCAGTGACACAATGGTTAGGCTTTAAGAGACTCTTTTTTTTGTCATCCGTCTTTTCTCTCTCTTATCCTTGCCAAAGTATGAAAGTATCATATCATTTATTTTTATATCCAATTTGCCTTTCATTTTTTATTGCTATTTATTTTGTTTTATTTGGTTACGGGGCTAGCGTGTTAACCCGAGTTGACTCATTTTTTCATTGATTTTTTTTAGTTCTACTACTGAACATTTTTTTATTAAGAATTTTGCTTTATTTGTTTTCTGTTATTCCTTCTATGTGGTTTGTTCTGGTGCCATGACCATGATCACAAGTTTCAAATGTTGACTTTGGTCTTTTTTAGTTCTTTTTCTAAATTGATTTTTTTTTTAAATTAATCCTTCAATATTTAACTCTTTTGGGAATTGATCTTCGTGCTTTTTTTAGTTTTCTTTCTATGGGGCTATTCCAATTATATGCTTATGTTCACGAGTTAAAAAAATTAACTTAGGTTGACCCAATTTTCTTTTTCATTGTTTTGTTTTTCTTAAAAGAAGATCAAAGTTTTGTCATTTAATAGTGGGTTGTTTGATACTTGTACTTATAATTTTATTCAATATATTTTCATTAATACCTTTTTTTTAACTTTTATTGGTATGAATAGTCATTTGATTAAAAAAAAGTATATTATAATAGGTGATATATTAATTAAAAAACATGTCTTATTCACGGCTTTTGCCTATAAGCTCTAAACACCTTGCTTTTAAACTATTATTTTATTCATCTATTTTGCTACACCATATTATTATGGTTGTCGCGATGGTTGTTTTTTCACTCGCCTCACGCACTGTCATCTCCGGAGAGAGGAGACAACACATGAGGAATGAGTTTTCTTATAATTGTAAAATTATGATTATAACTTTTAGGAGTCACCACTTAGTATCAAGATAACTAGAAAACTTAATGGTCCGCAAGAGTCCTGGTAAGAGAACTTGTTATGCAAGGGGAAGACATATCACCCCCAGTTCACCCTACCTAAGATAAGTTGCATTGTTGTTTGATTATTTTTCTAAGTTAGATTTCTTATTCGTTGGTCTTTTCTAAGGCTCGAAGTAGATGTCTCTTCTTGAGAGTCTTTACCTCATTGAGTTAACCCCTAACCATTCTAAAATCTAAATTTTAACACTGCATTTGTTATCTTTATAATACCTATGGGTATACTTAACAATGTAATTTTATACCCCGATAATTAAAATTTTTAAAAAAGAACAAAATTATTGTTGAAAAGATTTTTGATATTTTGGCTCAACTCTAACGAATAATCGTAAACTAGTTACGATATCCTATTTTTCATTTCGAAACATGAGAAAATATGTGATTTTTTATGAAAAATATGCTTAGGAAAAAGAATTCGATCGTATGCATGAAAACAAAACATTTTTTGTTATTTATTTTTCTAAAAAATCAATTTTTTAATATTTTTATTTTTATTTTTTTTAAAATAATCAAATTGGATCGAACCTGATGAAATGGGTTGGCCTAGCCAGGTGGGCCATTTTAGCCCAATATTTTTCTTGGGTCAGGCTGGACAAAATGTCTAGCTCTTCTTATTGTTCACTTGCATAGGAGGTTACTTGTCGCTGCCAATGTGTAGAGAAGGCCAGGCTGGTTCTGCCGGTGGTGGTGTTGGGAATGGTGGTTTGTGATGGTCTTAGGAGGTGACAAAAGGTTGCTGCAATGGTTGTTATCACTGCTTGAAGAGCTGCAATTGTTATTGTCACTATTGTTGCTGGAGGAGCTGCTACTATGGCCAGAGTAGAGGAAGAAGTGCAATTGCTATTACTGTCACCGAGGAAGAAGAAGAGCAGTTGCCGCTGTGTTGGGCCATTTCAGTCGATGGTGGTGGTGATGAAATGTGTTGACCTAGTCATTTTGGGCCATTTCAGCCCAACATCTTTCTCGAGTTAGGCTGAACAAAATGTCCAACTCTTCCTACTGTTTAGTTGCACAATGAACAATAACTAGAGGAGAAGAAGAAGAAGAAGAACAATTGCCGTTATGTTGCTAAAAGAAGAGTGATGCTACTGCCAGAAGGGAAAAAGAAGTTGATGCTGATGTAAAAGTGCAATTGCTGTTAAAGAAGCTGATGCTGATGTAAAAGTGCAACTGATGTTGGTGGTTACTACTGCAATTGTTATCGATGAAGCTGTTGTTGTCGCTGATGGTGAGTAAAGGTTTTTGTTGCCAACAGTAGAGAGGGAGAAGTCGCAGTTACGTTGCATGTATTCTTTGTTGTTTTCCCCATGTTTTGTGTTTTTTTTTGTTCCCCCGTTTGCTCTTCTGTTTTTCCTGTTATTTCCCCCTGTTTTGTGTTTCTTTTTTCTCTTCTTTTTTCTCTGGTTCTTTCTTTGTTCCTCGATATTTATAGAATGAGAATGAAAATTTTAATTGCTCATTGTGTACAGACACAGGTGATCTCTTTAACTTCTGCAATGACGTGCCTATACTGCTCAGGCTACTAACCAGTGCAGTCACGCCTACGAATCTTGCAGAGTGGCACAAATACACCTTGATCTCTCAATTTATAATTGTTCTAACCACTTTTCTAATTCACTTTAAAATTTTAAATTTATGCAATTTTCTCTGCTAAATTCTCAATAGCAGCCTTAACTTTACGTGGCCTATTTACATTGGTTCTTGGTTTCGGATTTATGCAATTTGATCTTCAATTGACCATTAAACTCTCAATTTTCTTGAATTTCACCTTTGATTTCATCCAATTGACGTGACAAAAATTCATTTTGGACTCTGAAAAATCCGATCTTCTCAATTAAACTCAAATTAGGCTCACAAACTTGATTTTTCATCAATTAAGTCCTTAATGAAATTAACTTGACAAATTTAAAGTATAATTAAGTCCTTGCACTTAATTAACTCCTAAACACAATTATTCTTTAAATTGACCCATGTTTAAATCAAATTGGCCTATAGAAATATAAATATGCCTTTTGGCTTAATTTTTATGCAAATTTATCCAATAATAAAATATTTTAGCCTTGAATTTGCATTGTTCTTAATTTTTAGGTAATACGATCGGGCTCTTGAATCCCTCCAATTTATACAAATAAACATAAATGCTTAAGAGTATTAAAAATCATATAAGTGGAGCATCTGAAATATTAAAAACTCGTAAAAATAAAAATATTAAACTTAAAACGAATAAAAATGAAAAGACTATTTGGTTTTAGTTTTAACCAACCAATATAAAAACACAAAACCTGAAACGAGAGTAAAATCAAAACACTGAATAAAAATCATACATGCATAAAAATAAAAAAATAATCTGATTAATTCGCAGTCAAATCCAAACTTTTTTTGCATTTGGTAATGATTTAAAAAAATAAATATGGTGCTTCTTTCTCTATAAAAATGAAAATTATTAAATAAAAATATAGCGTTATTTATTAAAAAACAATACAATCAATTTATTGTTTTAATCAAAGTTTTCTCTGAAATATATCCTTGTAAAGTATTGATATTTGCATCACAAAGTCAGTATAAATAATTATACAGATAATTCCAGGAAAATTCCAGTGACGAATCATGATCATGATGGTCCCAAGCTGGTATATATGTTCTGGCATGGTCCCAAGCATATCGGTCATTCACATGGAATAAGTTTGACTCTCATTTTCAAAAATATATTTTTAAAATTCAATATTTTTGATGTTCTTAAATTATTTTCATGCATTAATATCAAAAATAATTTTTTTTAAATAAAAAATATTATTTTAATTTATTTTAAAATGAAAACATTTTAAAAAACAATATCAAATTCATTCCCAAATATTATCTTAGAAAAAGACTCGAGAGCAATGCCAACTGACCTGCACAGTAGAATAAGGTGCTCAATCTGTGTACGAGGAGAGTTTTAAATGCAATTTAATTTTTCTTTTCCTGCGGTTCCTTATCTTTTTGCTGGCAGCAATATCGAGTGATCATGCATGCATTGGCCCGACGAAGTTGTTCTACACACAGAAACTAGCTAGTCATCTTCCTCTCATCAAATACAACTGTTAGAGTAAGAAAGGTGCCCAAGAGAAAGAGCCGATACAGGATGATGATAAGTCGGTGTCTTTGCTTGCTGTAGACGTGGTCCGAGAGAGAGAAGAAACTGGACCACTTCTAATGGATTCCCCCCCTATTTAACTAGGTACTCCACCATAACATACATATCAGTTAAATCAATTTATTTTCTAAGTTAAAAACAGAAGGGGGAGTTGAAGATTGAAAGGTGAAGTCTAAGAGCCACAATATAAAATGAGAGCAAACCATTACCAGCTGATGATGGCTAGAAGATTGGATCTGTTGTTAGGCTAGCAAGGTCACTGTCTTGATTCCATCTTGTTTTCTGTTTTTTATTCCAGCTATTGCTAGAGAGAATATTGGTCCCAGAAGCCCCAAACTCTAATTGGTTGCAATCTCTTTGCTCATTTGATGTCTCTCTGGGAACATTTTCTCTGGGCTCTCCTCTCTCGTCAACATCATTTCACGGACCAAAGATCAGTCTTGTCGTAACGATTACAATAATGGCATGCACTATTCTTGCAGTCTGTCCCTTGTGTTGTGAAATTTTCAGTTATCTAACAATCTTAAAAGCAAAATGGTCTACCATGCAAGTTACAGGTTTGCATGTGAGCACGCATACGTACGCTCATGCATTGACATAGTGTAAAATACTGTAAGAAATCATCAGGAAACTCACCCTTACAAAATATGCCACTGCAATGGCCTCACCGATTTCAGAGATGCATGATGGGAGATTCGAAAGTGACTCACTCTTAAGTTAAAACAAGGCACTGATGATTGGAAAGGAATTTGATGGCATGGTCAGAGAGTATTTACCTTGTTTCTTGCATGTGAAGCAGCTGATTTTTCTGCTGCTTGGAATTCAAAGGGAGAAGCAAGCTTTCTACGGAAACCGCAATCTTTAAAAGAAACATCAATTGCAACACTCCATTCCCATTACTGCTAATTATAGCCCGTATACCTGTTGAAAACATAACTCTACTTCACGAATTTGTTGATGGAATGTCTTGTTGAAGTCAAAACAGGTTATTGACTTTATTTTCTTACTCTACAAAAAAAAGGGGGTGATTAGTAAAGAGAATATCAACACTGATCCCATGCAATCTGCTGAATCTGCTGCCCACACCTAAACACAAGCAACGTCACTATTTTGATTAATCGACTTTCCATATGTAAAATAGGACAATTGATTATGCTTACCTTATACTGCTAACCTTCTGTAAATAGACTTCCCAAGTCTAACCCTTGTATCTCTATTAATACTGCAAATAACAAAAGAAAAGATACAGTGAATACTGCAATTCATCTCAACCTCTCTGTTCTCATCTTCTACCCGTGAACCTTAATTTTCTATATGGTATCAGAGCCTTGTTGACCCAGCGATCATGAGTTCGAATCTCACCACCCCCATTCGATTTGTTAAAAAAATCAAGCACAAGGTAGAGTGAGCCTATGTGCAAGTTTCAAGCCCAAAGGGCTTTCACTTGAGGATGTGTGTTAGAGAATAATATAAATCATATTCTGGGACCTCACCTATCAGCTTAAGCTTTTAGGTGAGATGGTTCCTTTACATGGTATCAGAGCTCTTTTGAGCTAACCCTCACCCATTCGATCCTACCCAAATCAATGGCAAACACACCTAAATTTGGAGAATCAAGCAATCTGGACATGTCAAGATTGATATCTGAAATGTCCAAACTTTCCTCACCTTCAATCCCATCTCATCCCCCGCCCACTTCATTCAACATCTCTTCTCTATTCACAATCCCTATGGATCACACCAACTATCTGAGTTGGAAATCCCAATTTGAAGACATACTGGAGATGCATGGTCTCACAGTAGTTGTTAAGAACAACACAGAACCACCTAAATTGCAAGAAGATGGTTTTGTGCACCCAGAATTCGCAAAGGATAAATTGGTCCTGAGCTGGATCAAAGCTACTTCCTCATCCTCAATCAAAACACTTCTCATCCCATGTACCACTGCTCATCAAGCCTGGATTATACTGGCCAAACATCTCTCACCTCTTGCCAGCACCCGTGTAAGAATTCTTCGCAACCAAATTCGCACCCTCAGGAAAGACAACAACACAACATTAGCAGATTACCTCAACTATGCCAAATCACTCTTAGATTCTCTCATTCAATCCGGAGCAACGATGGATGATGATGAATTTATTAGCTATGTCTTGGACGGACTGGGACTTGAATACACAAAACTAGCCACAACCCTTCATCTGCATCCTGACATTGACTTTGATCAATTCTATGATCTAGCCCTAAGAGAAGAACATCTACAAAAACAAATGTCACTTACCTTGACCACAGGCGTTGCTATGGCTGCTAACAGGGTGCCGAACGAACACACGCTTAATTTCAAAATTACCCAGCCCCAATTATAATCTACCCAATGAACAGACCTTCAATTCAAGATTACCCAGCCCCAATTATAACCCTAATCACAAATTTGGAAGAGGCCGTGGCAGAAATTGGAACCAAGGACATGGCAATGGACGTGGACCAAGATGAACAGGACAGTGGGAGCCAACTCAAGGAGCTTGGACTCCAGATCGTCACTTTCAACCGCATGACCCACGATCTGCCATCATCCCATCCACTGCAATTCTCTCTAATGGTCGCCCTCCACTCCTTCCAACTCCACCAGGCAGAGCACCTAACAGCCAACGTGAGCAGGTAATATGTTTTCGGTGTGACAAACCGGGGCACATAGCCCGTTTCTGCCCAGACCGTAAGCCTCAAGCTTACGTGGCAGAAAACTTTGCCAACTCACCCTCTCTTGCTGCTGACGTGGCAAACCTAAATTGGTGTCTTGATTCGGGTGCCACTCACCACATGACAACCAATGCCACTTCCCTTCCCGATGCTCATCCATACACAGGTACAGATAAAATTATTGTTGGTAATGGTAATCAATTAGCAATAACTCATGTTGGCAATACAAAATTGAACAGGTTACAAAAATCATTAAATCTAAATGAAGTTTTGTGCGTACCTGCTATCCGCAAAAATCTGATCTCTATCCGTCATTTTTGCTCTGATAATGATTGCTACTTTAAAATGGATGCTAATGGTTTTTCTGTGAAGGACAACAAAACGGGGAAGATACTTCTTACTGGTAGTAGTTTTGATGACCTCTATTATATTCAGACATCTTCCTTCATTACTCGCTGAATTGCCTGTTACGGAGAGCGCACAACACAAGACGTATAGCATGCCAGACTTGGACACCCCTCTCATTTCGTATTTACTACTTTGTTGAATAAGTGCCACTTACCACTTGATGGTACAATTATCTCTAATAAAAATTGTCATATCTGCCCGTTGGGAAAATAGTGTCGATTACCATTTAGAGACAGACAATCTCATGCTCAATTTCCCTTAGCACTATTACATCTTGATTTATGGGGTCCTGCACCAATTGGTTCTAATTTTGGTTATCGCTATTACCTCTCTATTGTCGATGACCACACTCAGTTTACCTGGTTATATCCCTTAGCTAAGAAATCAGAAGTTCTTACTACATTCATCCACTTCAAAAAATTGGTGGAAAATCGGTTTAGCTCTCATATTAAACAATTGCAGATTGATGGTGGCGGTGAATTTAGCAGCAAAATTTTTCTAACATTTTTGCGTGATCAAGGAATATCTCATCAGATCTCATGTCCATACACCCCTCAACAAAATGGAGTAATGGAAAGGAAACATCGACATATTGTTGCAATAGGACTCTGTTTGCTGGCCCAGTCTCGTTTACCCCATAGTTTTTGGGTTGAAACCTTCTCCACTGCGGTTTTTCTGATAAATCGCCTACCATCTCCTACACTTGCTCAAAAATCTCCCTATGAGATATTACTTCAACGCACACCAGACTACACATTCCTCAAAAGTTTTGGTTGTGTCTGCTTCCCACATATGGTTCCATACAACAAACACAAATTGTCTTTTAAATCTGTTCCATGTGTATTTATTGGATATGATGATCACTATAAAGGCTATCGTTGTCTTCATCCTGTTTCAGGTCGGATCTACATCTCTCGGAATGTGATATTTGATGAAGCAAGCTTCCCCTACCAGCAACCCCAGCTTCCACCAGCTGCCCAATCCACACCTGATGAGCACACTGATGTTGGACCTGGACGGCACTCTCAACCAATCCATAACCCTACAAGTCCAAGTCCAACCAACTCTACACCCATTAACCTTGAACCCCCATCAATATCTTCCCTAGTCAGTCCACCACAATCTCCATCCACACCATCTGCCCCCACACACCATCTCTCCCCTGGTATAACAGAAGTGGTCCCTTCCCCTTATTCCCAAACCATTACAACACCTCCCTCTTCACCCATTGACCCATCTCTCCTTCCTAACTCCCCTGATACACCAAACCCTCCTATCCCACACCACCCCACACCCTTTACCTCATGCACTCTCTACTGTTTGCTCTGATCCCATGTCTCTAGAACCCACGAGTTTCACCCAAGCCTCCAAATACAATCATTGGCAGACTGCTATGCAGGATGAATATGATGCTCTAGTGAAAAATCAAACATGGTCTCTTGTTCCTGCCTCATCACAGATGAACATCGTTGGGTGCAAATGGGTCTTCAAGATAAAACGGAAAGCTGATGGGTCCATTGATAGCTACAAGGCTCGCCTTGTAGCCAACGACTTTAATCAACAGGAAGGATTTGATTATGCAGAGACCTTCAGTCCAGTAGTTAAACCGGCCACCATTCGCACCATTCTATCTCTGGCTCTGGCTTACAATTGGTCTCTTCAGCAACTTGATATCCGGAATGCGTTCCTGAATGGCTACCTACAAGAAGCTGTGTACATGAAACAACCCCCTGGATTTCATGATCCCTCACGTCCTCAAGATGTATGTAAGCTCCATAAGGCCATTTACGGATTGAAGCAGGCTCCTCGAGCTTGGTTCCAACGTCTCAGTGGCTTTCTCCTTGATTAGGGATTCTCTCACAGTCAATCTGATGCCTCACTTTTCATTCATCATTCTCCTTCCTGCACCATCTATGTCCTTGTCTATGTGGATGACATCATTGTCACTGGATCTAACCTACAGCGTATCCACCTGTTCCTTGATCTCTTATGCTCCATGTTTGACAGTCGTCGGTTGGGAGAGCTTAACTTTTTCCTTGGCATGGAAATTACATGGTTTGCTGATCGCTTATTCCTCTCTCAAACTCGATATGTGGTTGATCTACTCAAACGGTTTAATATGACTGAATGTAAACCATGTCCCACACCGTTATCTTCTGACACTCGATTGTCTTATTTGGATGGCGATTCTTTATCTGACCCATCTACCTATCGCGGCATGGTGTTAATTTTTTAAAAATTGGAATGAAATTATAACTCCAAATATGATGAATATTGATATGAATGACCTAAATAAATTAATTTTTGTATATAGTTATCTTACCAAATGAATTATAGACTGGGTATGAATATTACCAAACCAGACTTGACATAACCTTATACATACATATATATATATATATATATACATACATACATACATACATACATACATACATACATACATACATACATACATACATATATATATATATATATATTGAATAATAAATAATAGTAAAATAATAATACTTAAACGAATACTCAAAAGTCATTAGATATAATATAATTATCTAAATTGATTTACCAAATGGATAATAGATAGAGTGTGAATATAAAGAAACTCGATATGTAGATATCTTAACTCTGAACCTTGTTAAACAATCATTACAAATTTCTTCTCTATAATCTTATTCGAGTATTTCCCTTAGTTTCTATGAATCCATTTATGCACTATTTTAGTTTTACTAAATCAATCAAAACAAATAATGGTTTTGTCTTAAAACAAATTTGAATTAGCTTGTTTTCTTAATTTAATTGATAAAAAAACAATCCTAAATAATTGATAGGTGAGTGATGATTGTCAGAGAAAAATATAAATCATATTTTGGGGTCTCACCTATAAGCTTAAGCTTTTAGGTGAGATTGTTCCTTAACATGGTATCAAAGTTTTATTGACCCAGCAGTTACGAGTTCAAATCTCATCACCCTCATTCTATTTGATAAAAATCAAGCACATGGTAGAATGGGCTTGTGTGCAAGTTTTAAGCCCAAAAGACTTTCACTCGAGGATGTGTGTTAGAGAATAATATAAATTATATTCTGGAGCCTCACCTATAAACTTAACCTTTTAGGTGAGATGGTTCCTTAACAATGATAAATCAAATGATCTAAACCTTCAATTTCCCTACCAAATGAATCAAAGATATGAAACAAATTTGTATAAAATACTAGTGTGTGTGTGTGTGTTATAGTGATGCTCACAAGTATACAAAAAGAAAATAAGCAGCTCGCTCCAAATTAAGACATATATTCATTTTCATTTGATATTTATTTTTTTGTTGGTAATTGAATAGTGGATTACACAATCACATATGACCATCTTCATTACATGTACACCTTGTAGTATAGTCAAAACACAACACACTTTATATAAGATAATTTAGTGATCTCAATTCTAAAAATCATATATACAATCATCACATAAGTCCTTACAAAGATATAAGTGATTTTCTATATAAAATGCTCATACATGTCAGTTTAATATACATATTAATTTCTAGTATTTCTTATCTCCACTTATGAGAACAATTGTTTATTTTTATTAAGAAAAAAAATAATATGTATCAATCTATATAGCTCTAATTAATATTTAGTCTTAATAAAATATTGATAAAAATATTCAGGAACAATACGATGATGCAATACAAATTCTGTAATTATAACAACTTTATATTTTTATTCTAGATTTATTAATTAAATATTATATTCATTAATAAAATACTCAATGAATACTAAATATAAATAATATCCTGTTAATAAATTAAATAATCAAGCAGTTAACTACAATAAATAAAAGAGAGAGATACACAAACTGTATCAATTCCTGAACAAGTAAAGAAGCAGAAATAGTAATTAAGCGGGAATTCCTAGGCTTTTACAGAAGAAGATGGATTAACAATCCACTCCCACATTACCAGATTGATTCATTTCCAATTCCTATATGGGCTTGGGCCCTCAACTCTTGAGTGGAAGGAAAATATAGGTGGGAGATGTAAGGAGGAAAGCCCATAAGCTTATCCATCTTATAAGAAGCCTACAAAGCTATGGGAGAATGGGGGGTTGGACTGAAGACTGCAAGGATCGAATGATGTGTTTTCGTTACATTTACCTTTTCCATCGGTGGAAGTGAAAGAAACCATGAAGGGTTTATTTTCAAATAATTTCATCTACAGAAAGCATAGAAAAAACACCATAGAAATATATAAAAATTAATATCTCAAATCAAAACACTCATCAATCGATAAAAAAACATACAATCAAACAAAAAGAAATCTTTATCAAGCTCGATTTACTTTTTCAAGCAATGAAAAAAAAAAAAACAAAAACTACCACTATACTCGTTTCTTTGGATGAAACTCTTTGATGACATCAACTTTCATCATTTTGCTTGTTGAAAACATGATAACTGGTAATTGTTTTTTTTTTTTTTTATGTTTATCTATTTTCTTTTTATACCATGAATTGAAAAATAAATAAAATAAATTTTATGACTAAAATGAAAATTATTGTGAAGGTGGAAAGGGTTTTTTTTTAGCAACTTCACTTTTCATATAAATATAAATAGTGCAGCAGCTCCATTGATTTCTTATGTTTTTTAATATACTAAGATAATACATAGTTAGCACATCATACCCGAATTTTAAATCATAATTATAGAAAACTAATTTTATCTGAAAGTGATAATCAATAATAATATTTTACTACCCTATGCCTTCAAAACCACGGATTATAGTCAAAACCGGGACACAATTTTGTGACCATTCCGTCTATATAATATATTAATTAGTACCACACAATCAAGCACTATATATTCTTACTGCTATATATATATATATATATATTATATATATATATATTATGGTACTTATAAATTAATAAGTCAAAAAACGACAAACAAACATAGAGAATCTCGTAAAGTGGTCAGTCAATTTCAAAATCTCAGTTCATACAGGAACCTCTAATTAATTAGCTACCAGCACTTAAAGTGGAAAATTAATTTATTAACTAGTGTGCTTGGTGATAAATAAACAGTATTAAAAGCAGCACACAACACAACGCACGCTTCAAGTTGCAAGTTCTTTTAGTGGAGCCCATGAGGCTTTGTCTTCGTATGAGACGAAACCCTAAAATAGAAAAAGATATCATTTTTAGAACCTACGAGCGGTATGCCTGTGCGATATGGCAGAGCTTTTATTATCTATATAGAAAATTAATTGATTTTATATGTATTGTATTTTATTATTTAGTTAGTATAATTATAATTGATAAAAAAATTATAATTGAAATGGAAAGTGGTTCGTATATTTTGTAATTGCATATAACGTAGGTAATTTTTTTCCCGAGTTGCTCTTTTTTCTCAGTGATATTAGATTTGACACATTATAAAAAAAAAATTTCAACAAATAAATTTATATTTATTGTGTGCAATAATAAGTTATTTTAATGTTCAATTGCTAAAATTGCAATAGATCAAATATGTTAGAAATGAGTTTTTTATGTGGTATAATTAGTATGCTTGCCAACGCATCGTGTTAGGGTTTTTTCTATTTAGAAAAATAATTAACTTTTTACATGTTGTAATTAGCTGTTTAAATATCTAATTAGTAACATTATAATAGATAAAATATGTAACAAATTAATTTTTTTCCCGCCTAAAAGGAATAGTTTAATCAAAATGGGAAGTGGCTCGTATATTTTTTAACTGTAGATAATTTAGGTAAATTTGTCCAAAAAAAAATTTAGTTTTTTTCCCCTTATTTGCGGTATAAAAGGAATAGTATAATCGAAACGGGAAGTGACCCGCATAATTTTTTTCCAGGAATAGTGTAATCGAAACGGGAAGTGGTTTGTATATTTTTTAATTGTAGATAACCTAAGTAAATTTGTAAAAAAAAAAAAATTGACTCATTTATTTTTCCCAGTTATATTAGATTTAAAATATTAAAAATGTAAATATTGAATTTTTTTTAAGAAATAAATTTAAACAAAAGAGTATCAAATTTAAAATCAAAGCTAAAATATTTTTATATAAGATTTATTAATCATATTATTATATCAAATGTATTTAAGAATATTAATATTAAATTAAAAAAAAATGCTAGGTCATTTCTCTTTCTTTATATATAGTCTTAGGCGATAATATTAAATAAATATTAAAACATATAATTAGTCTCATATACTTTATAGAATAATCGAAATGGGAAGTGGTTTGTATATTTTTTTAATTGTAGATAGCCTAGGTAAATTTGTCAATATTTATTTTTATGAGTTGTTTTTGTTCCTTAATAATATTCAATCAGACACATTAGAAATAAAAATATTGTAATTTATTTTTAAAAATAAACTTAATTTTTTTTTGTGCTATAATTATTTATTTGTCGTCTAAAAAGAATAGTCTAATGGAAACGGGAAGTGACTTGTATAGTTTTTTAATTGTAGATAAGGTAGGTAAATTTGTCAACATTTTCTTTTTTTGAGATGTTTTTTTTTTCCAGTAATATTAGATCTAAAATATTAAAAATGAAAACATTGGAAATTCCTGTAAAGAAATAAACTTAAATAAAAGAGCACAAAATTAAATTTTGAAGCCAATATTTTTTTATATAAGATTTATTAATCATATTATTATATTAAATATATTTAAGAATACTAATATTATTTTTTTTTTCAAAAAATCATAGGTCATGTTTTCTTCTCTTAATATATATTCCTAGGCAATAATATTCAATAAATATTAGAACATATAATTAGTTTAACATATTTTAATTTGACATAAATATACAAATATATAATTAATTTGACATACTTTAAATAATATAATTAATTTCAAGAATAAAACTGAAGCAAATCTACATATTGAAATTAAATAATTTAAAACAAAACCTGAAATTAAAAGATTTGGGACCGAAATGAAACTAAAATCTATAATTAATTTGCATAGAAGGATAAAATTGAAAGAAATCAAACTTTGATACTGAAAATATTAAGAATTTATAATAAATTTGCATGGAATGATGAAATTGAAATCAATGAAAACTTTGATACCAAAAATATTTCGAATTCCAGCCCAATCCACTAAATTAAAAGAATGAGGACCGAATTGGAACTCTAATATATAATCAATTTCAATTGAGGGACGAAATTGAAAGAAATGAAAACCTATATAATAGCATTAAGGGCAATAAAAACAAATTAAAACGTTCAGGGACTAAAATGAACTTGGACAAAAAAAGCTTAGCTGAAGTCAACTAGCGCAGGCAGGAGAGAGAAATTGGGGGGGGGGGGGTTTCAAATGACCATTGACACGTCTCCGGACACCATAGTGCCACACGCGCCGCCTCTGGGGGAAGAGAGCATGCTTGAAAAGCATTCTAGACGTCGGTTGGACATTTTTGGACGCCGCATGAAGCCACACGCGCCGCTATAAAAACGCTGACCCGCTGCCAGCGAAAAAAATATTAAAAAAGTGGCTATTTACCGTATTGACCCTGACTCGCAGGCCTGGTTTTTGTCTTTTTAGGGGGGCAGAATAGTCGATGCACTGTTCATTGTAATATTAAAAAAATAAAAAACCGGTCGGACGAACCGGATCAGACCGGTCCGAAACGGTCAATGACCGTCCAGCCCCTGGAAATGGCGACGTTTTTTTTGTCTTGTTCGGGGGCTAATTCCATGAATATACTGTTCAAATTGGGGGAAAAAGAGAGGACATACACCCGCGAAGCACCGGGTCAAACTGCACATGAATAGTGACAATGAGTCACGATGAACAGTGCTCTATCACTGTTGAAAACCTCGTTTTGTTTTAGAGTATTTAGTAATATCGATGATATCAATTAGAGATGAATAACTTTATTTTTTGTAGTGAATTGGGCATTCATTGGCAGTTGGGTGTTTGTAATGGTTTGACTTATTATTCTCTTTTTTCTTTTTTATTTATTTTTCAAGTCAAATATTTTTTTAGAATCTAATAATATTTACGGTTATAAAAAAAAGTGCAAGGGGAAATCACCTTTTTAAACAGTAATGAGAAAAACATTGTGGTGCGTATAAGTTAACTTGGACACCCCGGTCACAGGGAAAAAAATAAGCGAAAAAATGTATAAGTTGAACCAAAAAAGGAAAAAAAATGGATCCGGAGATTAGTCATGGTACGCGTAAATTGTCATTGATATCCTAGTTTAAAATAATAATAATAATAATAATAATAATAATAATAATAATAAAATAAAATAAAAGGGAAAGCAAATTTTCCACACAATCATTTTCAAAATCAGGATTGTAGAAGAAAAAACAAAAACACAATAGTTTTAAAAAATAATAATAAGAATAATAATAGAAAAAAAAAAGAGAAAGCATCTGGAAAGTTGCTTTAAAAAAAAGGAATTTCAAAAAAAAAAAGGAAAACAAATAAAACGGATTTTAGAAAAACAGAAGCAACTTTCCAGTTGCTTTTCAAATAAAACAAAAAATAGAATTTAGGAAAAAAAAAAAACAAAGTCAAAAATTTTGGCTGAGAGGTTCGAACCCTGCGCGCTGGAAATCTAGCGAACCGCTCGGCCACAACTACTCATCTATCAATTTCACCATAAGAAATACAAAAAGAAGCCCTGTGTAAAAAAAAAAGTGCACAAACTCTTGTGCAGCACCGGAGCAAACTGCACATGAATAGTGACTATGAGTCACAATGAACAGTTGCCGGCACTGTTACAAAACCCGTAATCTTTTAGGTTATTTGATATACCAAAATTATTTCTTTTGAGCATCTCTTTATGACACCTCATTATTAATAATACATTAAAAATTAATTAGCAGGGAGGAAGCGTATCTTTGTCGTCGACGGTCATAAAACCCAGGAGAAGCATATAATTAATTTATGCAGTCAAATTACTTGTGGGGTTCATATTTAAACTAAGAGTCCTTTGGGTTGCAGCACGATGGGATTTTTTTATATATATAAAATAGTATAGGGAAAAAATATTTAAAAAATAAGTCTTTTACTATGAAGAGTTACAGATACCAACTGTAGTTGGATTCTCAAATCACAGACCGCATTTATAATTTATTTTTTAAAATATTCTTTTCACTATACTATTTTATCATTTTTTCACTAGGTTACAAACCCAAAAGACTCGTTAAACTGACTTAACGACCTCTGAATATTTCTCAGTGCACGTGGGACCAAATGAGTTTCATGTTCAATTAGGTTCCGGACGGTTCCACATGCATTACAGGGCCATGCTATGCCATGCCATGAATGCATGCATTCCAGCATGAAGATTCCTTCTTCACGGCATGGATTGCACTGTATGCTACTATATATGTGATGACAGTTGTCTAATACTTGTAAACAGCGAGGCTTTTTTTTTTCTTGAGATCAAAGTGAACGTAAAGTATTTTTCTGCTTAATGAGTCGTATGATTTGAGTGGTTACCGCCAGCATTAAGAGCAAGGATGGGTAGATAGCAGCCAAAAGGGTGGTGGCCTTGGATGTTTTTGGTAATCGATCAGCTGCGTGTTGGGTGGTTCGTACGTAGTCTGTTCAAGAAAAGATGTTCCTCGGAGCTGGTGTACCGGTTGTCGGAGTTTGTGGGTTTTGCTGGCAACGAACCTGTTAGCAGACGTAATATAAGATTTTTTGTTTGTTGTTATAGCTTAGTCCTTGGGTTTTGGTGATGAACGTGGTTTACTTGTATTGGAAGTTACTGCGACCTTTTTTGTTTTTCTACTTGTATATTCATTTACTGAATTTGATAATTGAAAATGGATTCTATATAAAACAAGGTGACTTATTGTGAAATCTACACATTGTTTATTTATTCCAAAAACAAGCAATGGAACAATGATTTAATTTTTTTCAAGATATGGGTTATTTAGGGTTTGATTTAAAATTACCTTAAGAAAAACTCCTTCTTTAGTCTTTGATTAACTCTGGTTGAATCATCAAGAACCACTAATATACAATTATCTAGTCTTTATTAGTAATCCACATGAATCTTTAACTTAAAAATATCTTAAACCTTTTAGTATATTTGTTTTTGCGTTTCAAAAATATTTTTAGATTTTTTTTTCTCTTTGCTTTAAATTAATATTTTTCTGTGTTTAAATTAATACCTCCCACGACTGCCAACGACCAACCTCTCCCCCTTGACCGACTTGTTACCCAACCTAGTTTTGTTGTAACTATAAACTCTAATTGATTTTTTTTTATAAATTCTTATATAAGGGGCTTGTTATGCTGAAAGAAAGATGAAAATCATCTTAAAATATATTATCTAAAGTAAGTTACTTCATATTTGATTTTTCGGTGGGTAGGATAGTTGCACGTAGGCTATATAAGTCAATTAGGTTAAGAAAATTAGACCTACAAAATTGAGGTTGCCTTCTCCTTATATTCCTTTCCACTTCAACGGTGAAGCTAGCCGTGACTTGAGAAAGGAGGTCAACATATAAGAAACTTTGATTTGCTTTTTATGATATTTCTCTCTTTATTAGTTTTGATTGTTATTGTTCATTACTATGAGGTTTTTTCTTGTAGATGGATAAAAGAGATGATTGTGTGTTTTAGTTGACATGGTGGCTATGACTTTTAGGGTTATGTGTATTATTTGTAGCCTTAATAGTGCTACAAACAATAATGATACATGTACGTGTTTGATGATGATTAAGGAGGATGGTGTGGCTAAATCGAGAGAGATGATGAAATTCTGATAGGTTTTTCAAATAATGAGGAAAGGGTTTTTGGTGGCTATCAACTGTAAGAGCTTAGATGATGCAATCCAAGCAACACTAAGAGATTCATTAGACGTTTGTGTTGGTCTAGTGACAAGATTTAAGACTAAAAGGTTCAAAGAGACTTTCAATAAACTTCTTTAAGACATAGATTAAAGTAAATTTCAGAAGGTATTAAATAATAAAGTATAATCCTTGATTAATCTAATTCAAGTTTAAGAAGGACTTATAGGTGGACATTCATAAATTATAAGAAGATTGAAATCAAAATTCAAGTTATGGGGAAAGGGTTTTTGGTGGTTGTTAACTATAAGCATTTAGGTGATGCAATCCAAACAACATTAAGAGATTCATTACAGGTTTCAGTTGGTCTAGTGACAAGACTTAAAGTTAAACTTGAAATAAAGATGTCATTAATTTTTTTTTTTAATTCAAGGAAACCCCACCTTCCTTTAAGTATTCTTTGCAGATCCGGATTAAGTGAGTAAAACCCCATCTATCTCAGGCTTTTATAAGGTGATCACGTCTTTACTCCAACTCAAAACCTGTAAGACAGATCTTAAGCTCTTTTCCATTATGTCACGCCACGCCCCTTAAGGACCTATTAGATTAATGAACTTCACTTGAAAGAAAAAAAAGTGGAATGATAGGCTTCACTTTGAAATAAAGTATCAGTAGATTAATAGGTTTTGTTTGAAAGAAATTTTCATTAGATAAAAAAAGAGTTACTATGATTAATAGAATTTGTTTGAAACAAAACCATCGTGGATCGATCAAAAATGTACAAAAAAAACGATAATATTTTTACTAACAACTCAATTAATTCTCTATACGTGACAAAGTTTGGTCCCTAATAAAAGGTCATTATTGGATGAGAAATTATATCTCTAACATAGTACACACACATAAACTAAACCAATCATATTATAGGATTTTAATTAATACATTAATACAATAACAACGCTATGCTACAAAACAACAAATTAGTCGTATACATATGAATTTGTTTTGAGCAATACTTTTTGGCTAGTGCAGGTCTCAACGCCAAACCAATTTGGTGTTTTTTTTCGTTGAAAGGAAAGAATAAATAAATAAATAACTTGTAAATGAAAATTTAATTCCTCTAACTCCAATGTTGTTCTTTCAATGTTTTCTTAAGCCTTGAGCATTCATCCCCTTTCATAACATGCAGAGTACCTTTCTATGAACTATGTGTGTGTGTGTATTGTGGAACCACTCTCTTTATTGGCTTGCAGGACATTTTGTAGTTATTTCGCTAACCAAGATAATGAAGTAGGTTGTATGAAGACTAACGGTGTGTTTGGTATTGCTTTTGCTTTTGTGGTTGAGGTTTTAAAAAAGTAGTTTCATGAAAAACACTTTTAGTTGCGGTTTATAATTGAAATTGAAGTGTTTAGTTAAAACTGTGGTTGAGTTTGAGGTTGATGAAAAGCAGTTTCATGTGTTTGGTTATTATTTTTTCATATTGCTATTAACTTGTGAAATTACTTTAAAGCGCGCGCGCACACACACACAGATATATATATATATATATTATTTTTAAAGTTTTGTAGATTAATAATCATAACAATAAAATGTAATTAATTATGCATGAAAAAAACAAATATTTGTTTTTATTCTCCTATGAAACTACTTGTAATTTCATCACGAACTAAATAAATACGTGAATGCCTCTGTGATTCCTTGCTATTTGATCGAGGAACCACATATAACATATGGTAACAATATCATTAATAACAACATTTGCGATCTAGTTGTAGAGATATAATTTCAAGGTCAAATCCAGTTGTAAGTTTTTGATTCGTAATCAATTGGAAAACAACAGGGTTGTGGAGTAAAACGAAGTAACGCGCCTTTCCCTTTCATCAGGACTGATCTCTATCTACATATTTTTTTTATATTTTTTTTAAATATATTTAAAAAAATCAGCCTAGGCTTGACCCAACTAAATGGGTCGGCATAACGCTGCTGGACTTGGGCTGGGCCGAGAGGAGGTCCAACCCAAGTCCAGCTTTAATATTTGATGAGTGAAACGGTGCGCTGCACTATTCATGTTTTCTTAAAACATGAACAGTGCAACGCTAATGTTCATGTAAATTCATTCACGTGAACAGTAGCGTTCGACTAACAGTGAGGAGAGGCTCAACTGTCGATGCCGATGGTTAGATAAGGCCGAAGTGGTTTTTTCTATGGTGGTAGCGTCAGATATGGTGGCTTGTGGTTGTCGGAAGGAGTGTTAGAATCTGCCAATGTGGAGAGATGGAGAGAGAGAGAGAGAGAGAGAGAGAGTTGCCGCTGTGAAGAGAGAGAGTTTCCATTGTGGAGAGAGAGAGGTTGTCGGTGGTGTGTCTGCAATTAGTGTTCTCCTTGAGAGAGAGACCATCATTGTGGTTCCCATCGTGGTTCAGTTACTGTGCTAAAGGTTTGAAATGCATGAAAAGCTTGAAGCTCTTGCTTATTTAAAAAAACAGTTTCGATCTATTTTTGTGGCGGATCCCATAACAATTTAAACTACATTTTCTCGTTACTAAATGCCACAAAACCTGCTTTTGCTCGAATCTCCATTCCAATCGCAATGCCAAATGACCACTAAATGTAGAGTAACCAGAATATTTATTTATTTATTCAATTTTTTCAACCAACACGAAGTGTAGTTTAACGAAGAAGGTGAGTGCATGCTTCAACTGACTATTTCTTGCATGCAACCTCCAATATTATACACGAAACCCAGATTTCAAAGGGCATTTGAATGAAAAAAAAGAGAAAAAAGAAAGATCGCAGTAGATAGTCATAGATGAATAGAAGTACAAACGAAAACTAACCTATATGAAGTTACCAATATATTGGAGACTTGCTTAATATTCTCTCATTTCAGCTGGAAGTAGAAATACATTTATACAACGCACATTAAAAACCTCGAGGAATACAAATCCATAATAATTAATAAAAGTGAGATAACTGCGACTTCCATTGTCTTAATTAGTTGTGGATAGAATGGCCAACACCCGGACTGTGGCCAGGGTTTGTTGGTCGAAAAGCGTCCACGAATCCATCGCTAGTTCTAATTATAGCGTGATCCAAGTGATTGCCTGTGCTTCCACTAATTTGTTTAGCGTCTCTTCCGATGCTCTTTCCTTCAGGATTGCAGCATTTGGCATGCTTCCATCTTTTTTTCTGCTCTAGAGTTCTTCCTCCTTGAGCACAAAGGATTTCGCAAGACAGAAACATTATTAAGAAAAACAAGCAAGTGAAAGCTGCATTGGCCATGTTCGAATGGGATGGAATTTATCAGAAACCTTTCTAGTGCTGCAATCCTGGAATTATGAAACTGACGTGAGCTTGGCCAGAGAGTAAGAGAGGTTAGAGAAGAGGATGATACGCTTGACCCCTCACTCCCAACGGTATTTGAAGACTTACAAAGCTGCAGCATGTGCGACCCTAAACGAATATTCTGAAGGAAAAAAAACAAAAAAAAGTAAAAAATAATTCCTGACATCAGGGAAGATTCCTTGAGGTCTACTAACCTCGATTTAAAGGTTACCAAAAGAAACTCTGCAAGCCTTTCTTTTTCTGATCACGGCCATGCCCTAGGGCAAGAGCAGTGACAGCTTAGCTTTCAAGTGACCTGGCAGTACTTGTACACATGCATGTTACACATGCAAATGTTGTCTCTTAAGTAACCAGAGCCTAACAATGACATCAACGGCCATTTCAATGTTTCCCCGTAATTATGTCTTCTATTTGAAAGAAAAGTTCAAAACCAATAAATTTCTAATATTTATTCTAACAAAGTTCATATATCCTATATTACCGTCGTTGTATTTATGAGAAAATATTTCTCTAATATCATTTCTTTAAATTCAAATATGAACAGACAAACGTATTTACAATGTGGGATAGCAATTAAAATGTGGATTTCACTTAGAGTGATGTCAAAGAAAACAAGTAAAGAGAGAACGGCTCTCTCCTTCTCTTTCCCCTGTCCTGCTGAATATAGCACTTAAATGAAAGGAAAAAAAAGAGGATAAAAATAACACTGGACGACTGTTTCTGTACTCGCAATATTGTATATAATATATAAGTTGACAGGTGATGATAAGTGTTTCTATATCTTTATTTAAAAAAAAAAAAAAAACAGAGACCCAAGAAGGTGGAGAGATTCTCTTGGCCTACTTTCTTCCAATACGCAGAAGATTTCGTTTCCAGGGATTAATATAGTTTGACCTAACCGTGGTAGTGGCTGCTAGTTATTGTTCATTCCCACTTGAAAGATTCTCCTCCTTTGGTACCACACTCTTCTGGGATCCCTAAGACGGCTACTGTATAATATTCCAATGCAAATCCTAGCTTTTCTAAATTTTGCGGCTGGCTTGCTATATATTTAACTGAAAATCAAATGCAAGTGGGGTGATGTTTTTATTTAAGAACCTTGTAATCTATAGTGCACTCATGGTGCGCGCTCTGGATCATATTTCACATGGTTAGTACGGCACGTTGTCTTATCGTTTATCTAGTAAAAAATAGCCAAAACTTCTACCCAAGATTGTCTTGCAAAACTAAAGACGTGTAAAAATAATTTTGCACATCGTATATTTTGAGTGATTAAGTGATTAACTTCCACCCAATATGTCTTGCCAAACTAAATACTTAGATAATTGCACATAGTATATTTTGAGTCGAACCAAAATGATTTTAATATAAAAATATATTTAGATCATAATAAACTTTTTTATAGTGTCATTAAATTTAATCGAACAAATAAAAAATCTCTTGCCTCGACTACTTGTCTAGCCCAGGTTTCCAATCAAACTATCTAGCAATTTCCTGAACGTGACCCCGTCAATTTGATGCATCCAACAACAATCATTATACTTAACAAAATGTTGTGATTCTATTAGGGAGATGAAGGGTCAGGGTTTAATTTCATGACATGTTATGATTTTGAATTGTGAATGAGCTAGCTGTCGCGATTCTAAATCATCACAGGGTGAATTGTTGCGCTTTGGAAATACGTTATTCATAAAATATCATGTTTTGGAGGTGCAATAGGTTGCAAACTAATTCTTTTGACATTGTGATATTTTTCCAATATTTTCAATTTACTACGCTAATCTTTTTTTTTTAAAAAAAAAAACATATTGTCATTTTTATTATTTTAAACGTTTTATTTAATTTTATCTTAGCAATTAAGTGTTGTTTCTAATAAAAAATGATATCTATTTTTTATGATTTGATATCTCAAATCGAACAGTTACTGTAACTTTTAGATCTGATGGAATTGTCTTCTCATTAGCCTGTTCCATTTCCACAGCCAACGGTCCCGCAAAAATACCCATATCACCTTTGGAAAGGGTTTTTAGGGAGTTCCGGTTTTGGAAGAGAATCAGCAGTTCATAAGTCATGCCAGGTTTGTGTCATCATAACCAATACAAACCTCAACTCCATATCTTCTCTCGTTATTAGTTTACTACCACCTTAACTAATTGTCTTCTTGCTAGAAATAGAGAGAAAAAGGAAGCGATAATACCTTTCCAAATTAATCAGGGAGACATGCCGAGAGAGTTGAAGGGTTGCATAGATTGACGTGGATAAATAATTTTGAAATAAAATTTTGTGCTGCTCTTCAACACAGTTTATTGAACCCTAACCCTTCCTTAATTTCCTCGATCACTTTCCATTTTCAATCATGTCACCATCCCCAGTAGTGCACTATCGTATTATTAAGTCGAAAAGATTTCGTAATGATGGCATGATGAAGCCGTCATGCCCTCTATCTCCACTCTTTACAAAATGAATTTCGCTAAATATTAATTTTAATGGAAGAAGAGATTACAGAAAGAGATGAAGATAATGAAAAGGGCATAATTAAGCAAACTTGCATTCCCAGCAATTTGGATATAAAATGGCTTATTTTACATGGATATATATACACATATCGATCTCGTGAGAGAGTTATCAGCTATTACTATTATGCAGAGACTATTGAATTGAAGGACTAAGCTAGGAATGGAAGGATGCTAATGCACATTACGATCTTGATCATATTAACAGGTTTAATGGGAATCACCTAGTTGACTCGGGCATTTACAGGTTACAGTTACCAAGTAATAAGGCTTCATATGCAAGCTTTATGTCCATGCTCTTTTTGTTCCTTAATATGAGCACCCACCCATTCGTCTTAGACATCGATCAATATTCCATGTTCTAGGGTTTCCGTTCTTCGTTTGTGTTTTGAAAAACATGACCAACCCCAGGGCTGTGACCCGGTACGGTAGGTTGGAAATCTTCTGTGACTGAATGCTCAACGCTGAAAGCCTTTGGGGCAGTAATTTCACTCTTACCTGCTGATAAAGTATGGCTGATACCAGGGCTGTCACCAGGTATCTTTTGTTTGAATGCTGTGACAGAATCTCCGGAGGTGGACATAGTATCAGCTGCTTTTGGGTCAATATCTTCACTTTCATTCTCTGATAAAAAATGGCCAATCCCAGGACTATGGCCTGGTGTTGTGGGTTTGAATGCTGTACCAGAACGTTCGATACTAGAGCCAGTTGCCCTTGGAGAAACTTCAACTTTGTCATCATCATCATCATCATCGGCAAGACCATGGCCAACCCCAGGACTGTGAACTGGTGTTCTGGGATGGAAATCATCCTTGAAATCAGTGAGAGAATGTTCATTGTTGGACTTAGTCCCTATTGTCTTTGGATGCCCAACACCAGGACTAACGCCCGGCGTTGTTGGCCGGAAAGCATCCTTATCAACAGCAGCAGAGTTGCTGAAGCCTGGGACTGTGGGATGGGGCATTTCTTTTCTGCCTGCCTTGGAATGGTGAACACTAGGATTGCGAGTAACTGGGGGTGCAGTTAGAGAAACTCTCTGGCTCTTTGCAGTTAGAGAACCTTGCTTGGTCACATCTTCCATGGATTCCTTTCCACTGGAACCAAGTTGCTGCTTATTCGCTGACTTGATTGGCCTGCCTTCAGTGAGCAGAATTTGAAAGCAAGTAACAAGTGCAAGAATAAATAGAGCATTTTTACAAGTTTCAGCCATTATTAACTAAAGTTGGAGAGAAAGTGAAGGGTTTTGTTGTATGGTAGTACGAAATGGCTCGAGGAACAATCTAAGTTAATTGCTACAAAGAGCAGTAAAGCTGATTAAGATGCAAGCCACCACATTGAGAATAAGTCTTCCATTGTTGGTGGTATTTATAGCCATGAAAGATACGCATCATTGGAAATCCTCACCTCATAAACTATGTTTGTGGTCCTCAGAAGATTTTATCAACTTGGACGGTTTGTATGCTGAAGGGTCCTCACAAGATTGACTATCTTGCCGACTTTTGTAGTCAAAATTAGATTTTGATGAATCTGAATTATTGTAGGGTTAGAAATCTCTTGTTCTCGTACACAAAAGGAAAAGGAAGAGTAGTGGGATTTACTGCAACTATCAAACAAACTATTTGAAGATAGTTTTGTCTGTATTGATGAATTTTTATACTGAAATTTCTTATTATATATGGAGGAGCAAGACTATCTCGTCCACAAAAAATTATAAAAATATTTTCACCAATTATTTATCTCTTCTAGTTTTATTTTCTTAAAGTAATTCTTACAAAATAACTAATAATAGGATGTTTTTTATGAGAAACAATAAAATCTTCATAAGGTTCCTCCTTTGAATGAAAATCAATGAGATCTAGAGAGAACATATCTCATCCATATGATCCCAAGTGTATGGATTAATGAAAAGTTCAGTTCTATTTGAACTACTCATTTTGAAATGGTATCACATTGTTTATAAATATTATTTTTATTTTAAAAATTCCTATTTATTTTCTAAACATCATAAATCATATTTGTGAGTCGGATACATGCATCCATATCAAATACACATCCATGTTGCATATAAATCTTGAACTCCTATAACATAGCTATGCAACGCTTGAAACTTGATCCTTGACCTTTCATTGTGCTGAAATGGTGTTTATTGTTTGAATACGATACTGGGGGCGGCCATCTATTTAATCAATATTTTTCACAGCTAGGACTGATCACACTGTGTCCATAGGAGATTGCCATCTTCCACCACCAAGATACTCCAAAATGATAGGGTGTCTCCCCGTACTCTCCACTTATAGATGTATAGTATTAAATGTTGATGGTTTATATACAAAGCTTACAAATAATTTTCCTCGACAAGCTGAAGTGAAACACATCTGTCCTCAGTCTGCCTATTTGAACTCAATTGTTTATGGTACTCGCAAACTTTCAAATGGGTTTTTGAATGATTATAGCCGCTAAAAGTTAGAGATTCTATTTGAGTGGTGACCAAGAAAGAAAATCTTTCCTTGATCGATCTTCTCATTATTATTGACTCTCTCAACCATTTAGAAACATATACATTATGAAAGGTTTCTACATGGCTCATGCACCACAGAATAGAAACGCTAATTGCCATCATGAGGAACGATTGAATTATATTTGTCCTCCCTAGGTGGTCATTGGAACTACAGAGCATTATTCAAGTCAAACTCCGAAAACTTAAAATTTCTAACACCATTGAGATGATAGTGTTGAAAAGGTTAGATACTTGTAGCACTTTCCTTCTTCTATACAGCACCACCCCATTTTGTTTTCTTAATTATTAAATATATGTAGTTTACCATGACCATACCCAATATGCCATTTTTTGTTAATTGATAAGCTTAAATAATTTTTCACATCAATGGGATAATAATATTAACAAGGTTAAGAGATTAAAAATTGGAATGATGACAACAAGATTTAAACTTGAGTTGTTTAGGGTTCAACGATTTCTGCTGTCTTGTTTTATGATATTGAGCATTACTTCAAATACAATAGTTGAATTGAGTATAAACTATGCTAGATGATTCCAGATATGTTGTTCTCTATTGGGGCAACATTTCAAGTCTATCTGAGATCATTAAGGTAGCCTCATATAGTTCAGATGTTATTGTATGAAAATTGCATTATTTTCCTAATTGGTTTGAGACCATCTTTCCTTATAATTCTTGGATTCTATTTTTTAGCAAGGATCTTTTTTTATTTGGAGACATATGTGGTAGCATATTACTTATATATTTCTGCAAGGATTCCATGTGCTATAAGCAATACAAGATGAGTAAGTATTCCAATGTTGTTAAGAAAGAGAGGTCAACATCAATCTTCATTTGAAAAGGATGGTTTAGCTACAAGAATATAAGTTTTTATTAGAGCTTTGGGGATAAATAAGTGGCAGAGAAAAGGAGATGTATTGGTAATAAATTCTCCTTTAAAATCAAAGAGATAAAAGGTGGGCAAATCCTCCCACAATTCCAAGAAGATTATGGGCGACAATTTGTGCTTCATTACAAGGAAATAAGGGGTTCTTATTTCAATACTTTTGATGTCTTATAATATATTTTCATTGTTTCATATTACTACTAAAACTGTTTCAACTTCCCAAGATTAATCCTGTTGTTAATTACATAACTACATGATCACGAGGTTTGTACCAAGATCAATGTATCACATGTAGATTCCATCTTTCACGCCTTTGATGTAAAGTGACGGCATGTGTTGTATGGTCATGTAGGAATAGCTGGTTTAGAATTTGTATTCCTTAAATGCTCTTTGCTTTAGATTTTGTATTCCTTAAATGCTCTTGGCTTTAGATTTTGAGGTTGTATATTCTTCCACCGGAGAATCTGGCTAATTTTCTATGCAACAGTAACACCACTATAAGCAATATTAAGAAATTCGAGAAAACGATGGATGTCGAATCAAGTGGTTGGGCATAAACAAGTACCACTGATGATGGAAAAGGTGAACGATCGAAATTTGACTGAAGATCTTTGGCATGACTGATGGTTCATGAGTAATAATGACACGACTTTTTGCTTTGAGAATTTTAATACGCACAACTTGTTGACCATTGTATGGCAAAATACTTTAGATTAATAAGCATTTAAAGGTTCAACTCTTCTCAGGAGACGGCCACAACATGCTCTTTCGTCATAAAGTTTCGGCCATGGTGAATTGAGATCTCTCCATTATATTTGATGGTCAACATATATAGCAGTAGTTTTTGAGTAGAAACAAAACACAACTTGCAGTATCTTTCACCATCATTACGAGGCATATGCAGTAAGAAACAATAGAATATATATGCATACCTGTGACTAAATAAGATGGTTTTTTGAACTTGTAATCAAAACTGTGTGAGAATAAGATGATTTCTTATTTTATAAAAGATAACCTTTAATTACTTGCAGAAAAGAAAAGATCACCAAAAGCCTCTAGCTCCCACACATCAATTACTGTAAGCTAGTCCGGCGATATTATGACTAGTAAAACCCCATTTGACAAAATTTAATATGACAAAATTATTGTATTTTGCCAGTTTAGAACTAAAAGACAGCAAAAAATTGAACTTCTCAGCTCTAATTGTCAACTGAGGTAGGACTGCTTGCTTACAGGACATAATCTGTTGATGAAATATTTGTGTGTGCAGGAAGTGATTTTCTATGCAGCTCAAAAGGCGTTCAGAGATGGTCCAATTCTTTCAGAACTAAACAAGTAATAGATCGGAAAGAGCTGGAAATTGGGTCCTTCAAGTAGAATGTTGACGTCGGTTCATCTGCAGGAAAGCCAGATATTTCCGGCATTGGTGGAGTGCTGAGAGATTATTAAGGAAAGTTTTTTAAGCATTTTTTATACCCCAACAGGTGTAAGCTCTATTACAACTTCAGCTAAAAACATTCTTCGTGCCTTAATGACCTTTTAAGACTTTAGATATTTTTGCATTCAGTCTATTACAACTTTAGCTAATGCACTGAGTTTGGTAAGCTTCACTAAGGTAAATAGATGATGTGGAATGATTTGTCGATTCATTTATAGACTGCTAGACAAAACAAAGTATAAGAAAAGATCTGAAAGTGCCATAAGAGCAATCTTATGCAAAAAAATAATAATCCGACTATAAAACATGTCTAAATTTTATTATAAAGTCCTGGAGGTCAACTTCTATATGGATTTAGCTTGCTATAACTAGTCAAGGTTTAGAAAGTTTTTAAATTAAACTTAGAAAATGTTGTTATTTAATTTATAATTATTCTAAATGTTATTTTTTCAATTTTATATATTTTTCTAGTTAGTTAGTTTTGGTTTGTGTTACAAAATTAGGCATCATCATATGCTCTTATAGTCTATTTAAAGATGCCATGTTAGTGTTATAAAAAGTGTCATAATTCATTTCTGGGTTATTCTCCAACATTTACTTGAAATCAAATAAAAATAACAAAAATAAAACATTTGTTATTTTAATTTTTTGATTTAAAAAAATAAAATAAATTTGTTAAGTCCTTGCCAGCAGCCATGCCCTGCAACCCAGTCCTTCACTAGAATACTCAATATACCATAACTGGACATCACTCCCATACTTTACCATCTGCACATTAAGTCTATAAATGAGCAAGAAAATTTTACAGTCAAGGTGGAGACAAGAGAGAGAAAACTGAACATAGTGGGAGACGAACACAGACACAAAGGCAGACGATCGATCATAGGCGATTACAAAAAACCAACAACCCCTTATCCTCTTCATCAGCACTGGCAATATTGTCATTCCATCATCGGCTATACCCTTACCTCACAAGCAGCCCTTTCCTTCACCATAACTGCAGCAAAAGCAGCCACATATTTTTTAAAGACAGTAGCAGTCAGCTCTCTCCCTCCCTCAATAACTTTGGCAAGTTTCTAACAAGCACAAGCAGTTCAGCACTCATAGTTGCTCTCTTTGTGACCTCTAGTAACGGCGAAAAGTCTCCAACAACACAGCAACAGTAGCACCCCTCTCTCCTTTCTCTCGTAGTAGTTCTCTCTCTCCAGTAGCAAGCTTTCGGCAGCTCTCCCGGTCACCATAGGCCCAACACTAGCAGAACCAACTCAACCTTCTCTACCCGGCAGTAGTGGAAGGTGAGCCTCTCGTCTCCCTCTTTGAACCTCCTGTTTGTTCTTCACCATTTGGTGAACAGTACAGGGAGTGAATTAATTCACTTCACTTGTCCCAATGTTCACTGCATGTTAACAATGGGACGTAACTTACGTCTTACGTCCCATTACTCACATGGTGAATAGTAGGGGTGTTCAAGCCGAACTATGTGTTCGATCGGGCCACCAAAGTAAGGTGGGTTGCCAGCCCACCTAGGCTAAAGGCCTAGTCTAAGGGTGTGTTTGGCATTGCGATTGCGATTGCGATTGCGGTTGAAAAAAAGCAGTTTCAAAAAAAGCGCTTTTTGTGTGGTGCAAAATAAGCAGTTAAGTGTTTGGTTAAAACTGTGGTTGAGTTGGAGGTTGGAAAAAAAGCAGTTTTGGGTGTTTGGTTACCAAACTTTTCGTATTGCTTTTAACTTGTGAAATTACTTTAAAGGGTATATATATATATATAATTTTTTTTTAAATATTGTACATTTTATAATTATAATAATATAATGTAATTATTAATTCATGAAAAAACAAATATTAATTTTTATTCCCCCATCAATCAAAAAATAACAGGGTTGTGAAGTGCAACGAAGTCACGCGTCATTTTTTTTCATCAGAAAAATACATTTTTTTTGTTATTTTTAAAATATATATATTTTTAAATTCGGACTGGGCCTCACCCAGCTAAATGGGTCGGCCCAGCTTGGGCTGGGCTGAGAGCAGCCCAGCCCAGCCCAGTTTCACTGTCGAAGAAGAGTGAAACGGTGCGCTGCACTGTGCACGTCTTCTTCGACAGTGCAGCGCACCTGCACGTAATAGTGGCTTCCGACCGACCACGACGAGAGCTTCAACGGAGGATACCTACGGGTAGAGGAGGCCTAGGTGGTTCTTCCTGTGGTGGTGGCGTCTGAAATGGTGGCCTGTGGTGGCCGGAAAAAGCCTTGGAAGGTGTCGGTACTGTTCACCGACCACGACGAGAGCTTCAACGGAGGATACCTACGGGTAGAGGAGGTCTAGGTGGTTCTTCCTGTGGTGGTTTCATCGTAAATTGTGGCCTGTGGTGGCCGGAGTCACCATTGAAAGCTCTCGGTGACGTTGGTTGTTCTGGGCAGAGAGAGAGAGAGAGAGAGAGAGCCATGCGATCGATTCATGCAAAATACAGTTTTGCATGTAAAATTCAGTTTTGCATTCTTGGAAGTTTTCCCAGTTTTGCATTTTGCATGTATCGTGGTTTGCATCGTGGAATCGCAGATAAAAAAAGCACCAGTTTTGAGCTTTTTTTGAATCGCCGATTTGTTAAAATTTGGTGTGGGTCCCACACAAAAAAAAAGCACTGATTTCCTTAACCAAACACCTAACTTGTGGTGCGATCTGAAATCGCAGATCGCACCACAACGCCAAACAGGCACTAAGGGAGGTGGGCTGCCAGACCACCAAGGGATTGGCTTGTTAGCAATTCAGGTTGGGCAATCCAGTCCCTAAATGATGGGCCTTTTATCCCATTTAGGTTGGGCATCAACCCACATAAAAAATAGAAAAAAATAGAAAATATAAAATTTTCATTTAAAAAAACAAAAAAAAATGTTGTTTTCGTGCATACGGCCGAATTCGAAGATTTTTCAAAACATCTTTTTCGTAAAAAAATCTATGTTGCATCTTTCACATGTTTTTAACGAAAATTGGATATCGTAACCAATTTATGATTATCCATTGGAATTTGGCCAAAATATCAAAAAAATTAACAATTATTTTATTTTAACAATTGCAGTGTAAAATCACATTGTAAAGTACACCCATAAATAGTAAAAACATTTTTTTTATAAAAAATGTCATGGAAAATTTTTCAAACTTTATAATAGTTAGATTTAACCACAACATAGTTCAATTTTGTAAAGTAATGTATCCTTGGATTTTTTATTTCACCATAACTAATCTTATGTTAATTTTCTCAACTGAATTAATCCTCTCAAATTTTCTTTCTTATTTTTGATAATCAGGTTTTACAAATTTAATCACTAATCTCTCTCGAGTATCAATGAATTATTTTAACATGCAAACTTCCTATCTCTAGGTGAAAATTCTAAAACTTGTCAAAATACATTAAGAATCATAATACCTAGCACGATTACACAAGTTCCATAGATATCTCTATCTTATAGATTTCTTATGGTATTTCAAGCAATGGCTGAAACAATTATCACTCCTCATTCTCAAATCGAATCCCAAATCATGCAAACGATGATCAAGCATATACAAGCGTTAAGCATAGAATGAAACACTCAACAAGTATTAGATTAATTCAATCAAAGAAATTGTTCGCATATTCAGAGCTAGGCTACATCAAAAATCCTAGAATTAAAAACTAATCCATAGAAAAATTACAAAGAAACAAACTTGATACGATTAGCATCACTTAAGAGTATTGGAAAATTGGAGAGTTGGACATCTTGAAAAGGTTGCTGCTCTTGACTTCTTTCTTTCCGATTTGCTTGCCTAGATGTTGCCTCCTCTTTTTTTTAATATATTTAGGATTTTATCCTCTCCAAAATACTCCCATTAGTTGTGCCTTTATATATATATATATATATATATATATATATATATATATATATATATATATATATGTTGTTGTGTTTTTCCTCCCATGGATAACGTGGATTTTGTTCCTTCCTAATATTGTGAGTCAATTTCAGGGCAGTAAACGTATGAATTAAGACTCCTTTATTTCTGAGAAAGTTGTATAAAATACAATTTTATTTCTATTGGAATTGATCTTGCAATTTGTGGGCATCTATAACTCTGGATATGGTCCAAAATCCGAAACAATGTCTAGGTCACAATGACTTCTGGTCTGATTTGGACTCTGCATTTTGACTGGATTTTTTGGACTTCAAAACAGCAAAATTGGGTTCTTATCATTGCATAAGAGTTGTAGGACTGTGTATCCTCTTTTCATAAAGGTAAAGAACACATGAAACGGAGTTGTATAACTCTCGTTATACCTCAAAAACCAATCAGTGCTCTGGCTTGTCTAGGCAGACCAACCAGTGTTTTAATACTCAGCTCATCTCATTGTTTGCTTCTTCTTATGATTATAATTTCTGAATATTCCAGTAGTTAAATACCTGAAAATACATTGAATTTTCAAGAAGTGAATAATTCTAAAATATACCGAAAACTCTAGACAATTTGCTAAAAATCCAACGCAATTCTCTAAAATAGAGTAGTCATGACTTAACATATGTATGCAATATATTCCCTTATCAATATGCAATAATTTAAGGGATCTTAAGTTTAAAATATCATTATTTTTTTATGTTAAGATTAGTTTGTTGTCATTCGTCATAGTTTATTGCTTGAAGATGCTACCTTGATCAGTATTTTCTTAAATAGACATTGAAAGTTTATCAATGACAATATATTGGGATAATTAATAGCGAAAATAGGACATAATCATTTGATTTAAAAGCAATTATGTTGTGGAGGAGGTATTTTTTAGTAGAATGGTTGTAGTTTCTACCTCGGGTGGTCAGAAATATCTTATTAGATCACCTAAAGATGTCTTCCCTATCAGCCAAAATTAAAAACAAAATATACAGTATATGTAGAACGACATCATTTTGACTACTTCCTAAACAGTAGGGCTTTCTAACTTGAGATTTGTCAAATTTCAATTGCACCCTTACTTTTTCAATTTGTTTAATTGTACCATTAATCACTCTTAAAATTTTGAATTGATTGTAAATTGACCTCTTGCTAAAATTAAATTTTGACCCTAGATTGAGATCTTTTTCATTTTAGTTCTTAGTTTCTGATTTTACAGATTAAACCCATGATAAATCAAAAAAGATTTAAGTTTTTCCAATTTGCTCCTTGATTTTGAGGATTTCAAGCCATAAAGCCATGTGTCTTTCACAGATATGTCCTTGAGTTTTGATTTATTCAATTAAATCCTTAATTGTTTATTATACTTTGAGTTTTATGCAATAAATCCCTAATTTCAGCAGTTTAACCTTTTAAAATGCAATTCTGGTCCCTAAACCTTGATTTTTTTAAATTATCATCTAATTTCTCTATAAATATCTTCTTTTTGCAATTAAACCTTCCTTCTAGAATGAGATCTCACGCATCTTTCCTTTTTAAAAATAATAACACCCATACATAATCAAACTAATATATATTCACCTGAGATCATAACAAATGAAAACTCATTTTGTGTGTAAAATTTCTTCACATCATCAGCTACAATAAGTTAATGGAGGTCAAGAGTTGAATTTTAAGTAAAATCCACCAAGCTGTCACCAGCTCCATCGGGACCTCCAATTAATTATTATACTGAATCTTTCTGGTTGGCTCCTCCAATTGGGGAACTCTCCACCCAGCATCCACTTACTGAATCTTCGAAATTAAAAATAGGATAAGCAATTAATTATTATACTGAATAGACGACCAAAATAATATCACTCTCCCATAAAAATAATATTAATTGAAAAAACATTTACTTAAACAATACACTTTTATTATTCCACATGTAGACGCGTGATAGAAGATATTGTGTTTAAAAAACATAATAGTATAATATATTATATTTTTGAATTGTGATATGTTATTAAATTTAAATGTCTTTTCAAAGCATCACAGCTCAAAACTGCACCATCCAAAATTATATTTTTTCACTAAAAAATTTTGGTGCAACGTTAATTCGTTATTTCTTTTGATTTTATATGTTAATTGTACAATTTGTCCCAGCTAGGCTGTAGTGCACTTTTCATCGTGAATCTCCCACGTTCCTTTTGAATCCCAACTGTCCATGATGTATGATCTTTACCTTTGCCTACATTAGATTCATTGGAAATGATGCGTGAATATAATATTAATTCTATGGTAGCATTTGAAGAAATATTCCTGCAGTATATTATAATATACATGCAAAAGAACTGAAATTCCTTATGAATACTCTTTCTTCTTTTTTTCATTTCAATTGCATTCTTTAGTGGCATAATTACATGGAATTAGTATTAAAATTATGAAAGAAGTATTAAATCAAAATAAAAGGAACTAAACTTTAAAACATCAAGTCTATCTAAATTTTTTACCAATATTTATTTTAATCCACAAATTTATTTTAATTGTTTTTATCTCAGGATAAGAGAGAGACTAATTGAAAAAGACAGTAGAGAGAGAGTGATTAGTTGGTGCCCAAATATCTCATTCTACTAGGAGAGTGGGATGGTAATAATTAATGGCTTTCAAAGTGCCCAAGAATATTTGAATGGGACATGGAGATCATTCTACCCCAGATACATATTTGAACATACATATTATAAGACACTTACAAAAATTACTTCAATTTTAGATGCAGAGAAACAAGCTTGTTAGAGATTTTGTTCAAAATCAAGAGTATGGTTGAAGGCAGGCCAATGATCATCTGTTTCTTGTTGCAGTTTTCCAAACAACAACGGTAAAATAAAAGCAAAGACAGGAAAAAACCTTAGTAAACCAGATTTACTATAATTCAACTTCGTTAAGCCAGACATGCAGGTCCTAATATGTAACAGTACTGCTTATGCATTTAAAGAAGTTGAAACTTCACTAATGAATCGAGACTAAGTGACGGTTTAGAAGTATTATTGCAGTTGTTTTTTGAAAAAAAAATGTATTTAAGAATGTATTAAAATGATATTAACAAACAAAAATGACTTTTGCATATTCTAGCCTGAAAAGAATACGTATACAAAGTAAGAGAATCCGAAATTACAGCTAATATTTCTTCCATCTTTTACATTTATGTTATGAAGAGGAGACCACTAAGAAGTAAGATTTCAAAAATAAAACAAATATACAGCTTCATCTTCGTGGGCGATGACTTGAAAGCGTGCACATGTTCTGTAAAATATACTATGATATTATATCATATGACTTCATCTAAGTTTCGAAGGACAAGTGAATTTTTAATTAACATGGTGGTGGAGCTTAGTACCATGATGTAGGAAGTCCGATCGAATCTCACCATGCCATTGAACCTGCAACTTTCAAGCCATTAAAATTCCCCTAGTTTTGTAGGGAATGCCCAACGCCAGGGCTGTGGCCTGGGGCAGTGGGTCTGAAGTCATCAACATGGCCTGGTGGAGACGGATGGGGCTCGCTAACAACCGGAGTTGGGGGTGCAGATGGAGACGTTTGGGCAGTGTCGACTGATTTATCGGAGTTTTCATTGACATGAAACTTACTATTGTTCTCAGCAAGTTTTCTCATCTCCTTTTGAAGGAACTTGCTAGAGATTCTGGTCTTCAAATGCCTTCCCTCAATGAACTGAAGCTCTTGGGAGAAGAAGAGTACGAGGAAAACAAAGGCACAGAGTAACTTTATTTTTTCCATGTTGCAAGAACAACGGGAACGAGGTTGGTGGAAAAGATTAAGAGTCTAAAGCAATTCTCTCGGATGAAGAAGAGAGCAGCTAGCAACTTGCATGCTAAACACTTTCCTCGACGTTGGTATTTATAGAGAAAATTAACAGAACAAAGCTAGCTGATGTAATTTCTTTGAGTAAAAATATATAAGAGGAGGTTTGTTCGTTTCCTGAAACATATATATATAGTGAAACGATAAATTTAAAAAAAGTTGGGACTAAGAATTTATTATCTAGAGCTGTTTCGGGTTTATGTTAATTTTACCCAAAAATTAATGATCTTTTAGCTTTGAATATTTGTTTCAAGGTTGGGTAATCGCAAATCACAAGTCGTCCAAGTATTTAATCTCTAATGATAATTCATATAAATTATGAGTGGGAAATTTTTTAATTTTTTTTAGAGAAGAACTATTATATCTAAGAGTATTAACTCTTTTCTTTTGTGTTTTGGGTGTTTATGTATTGTACTTTTCTCGTCCTTCTCTTTCTTAGAAAATAAGAGATATACCCATTTATACATTTATAGAGAATCTAAAATACCCTATAAATGGCAAAACATCAATTTTTCCATGAAATGACATCAATTTAAAATAATTTTATAAATTTATTAAATCAGCTCCATACTTGATTTGTATAGGTCTAGAATTGTAATCCCCTATAGTAATTATGTTCTAGTCCTCAATTTCTAAAATTTATTTTCAATCAAGTTCCACTTGATTAATCATCTCGTTTTAATTTCTAACAAATAGTTCTTACGTGTGTGACTCATTAGATTCTCTAATAATTCTACCCAAATATAAATCATAATCCTAAATAAAATAAGATTAAGTAAATTAAATAATTTAATTTATTATCAATTCAATAATTTATTGAATTATATTTGAATATCAAGTACAATGTGTAGGAACTACTCATGATCCACTAAATATTAGGGAAGTCATAAGTGTTTTAACTTAACCTTTCAGTGCCTAGTTTCTCAATATAATTATTATTCTTTCATCATGAATATTTAGATGTTCAGATGTACACATTATAACATGAAATATATTTGCTATGTTAAATCATTTTAGCTCTAACATGAAAGTCATTGATTTCTTGAATAAGATACTATTTGAGAACAAATGGAATATTTTTTTCCAATTCACCTAGGATGATGAATCTTTCCTTGATTACTTAAATATCTTTATATAGTTTATATTATACCTAATATTTTTATGTTTGTTACTCTTGATTGGGACATGTGGTTAAGATCAGAGCACAACACTTCTATATAAGATAACTCAATAATCTCAAGTCTAATGATCACTTACACAACAATCACGAGAATCTTTCCATGGATATGAGTGATCTATACATATGATATTCTCATTTCAGGTTAGTTCAATGTACATGTTATTTAACAAGTATTTGTATATTAGTTCTAGTTATCTCTTATACCTTAGTATATGAGAGCAACTGCTTCTTTTTATAAAGAAAGGAACATAATATGCATCAGTCTTAACAGCTCTAGTTAATGTGTATTTTTAATAAGAAAATTGACCATAAATATTTAGGAAGAATGCTATGATTCAATAGGAATTTTATTATTATAACAACTTCATAATTTTCTTTGCAAAATATTTTTTCTATGGAATTTATCTTTACTCTAAAATCATTAATTAAACATTAGATTTATAGATCAAATATAAATAAATAATAGAGATAAAGAAAACCTTTATTAATAATAAATATGGTCTACATGAATTAAGTTAGTATTATACATAACAAATTGATTGACCACATTATATAGTCACTAACAAGATATCATGTGAGCCTTACAGAGAAATAAACTCTAATTTCAAAACTTCTAGTTAATGAAGCTATTGTATAATTTCAACCATTTATGATAGGTGTGCTTGTGTAAATATGTGAAATCCTTATTGTACATTGTCACGTTTAGGTAGAGTTAATATAACATATTTTATGCAAGATCATGTTCTAGGTCTAAATAGAGATCTAGTGGGGTACTAGGTGTTGTAATCACTAGGTTTAATAGTTGATAAAAATATTAAAATCACATCCAATATCCTAAAATGATATTAGGATATTGGTATTATAAGATATGTTATTAAATTCATATCATATTGGTCGTCTAACAAGATAACTTAATGATTTAGTCACTAGATAGGCTTAGGCTGACATCAAAGATCAAAATTGCAAGAGATCATATCAGAACAAATCAAACTTGGTTAAACTTAACCAAATTTAGTAAAACCCGATCAATTCAACCAATAGATCAAACATGGATAAAATTAAAAAAAAAATTACAAATTTTGAGACTTTAACCTAGTACCTTTGGGGTTTAAAATTATGCATTTACTACAATATTGTTTTTTATTTATGCTTCCTATTATGCAGAGGGATTTTTTCTTGTTAGACCATTTCTTTATACACGTTACCACTTTCTGTTAGTGTAGATAGTGGGTTGTTTTATTGGCTTTCGGCTAGCATTGTAAGGCTATATAATAGCCAACCTTTCATTTTAATAAACACGTCATTCTCTCAGTTTGCTTAGTACATTGTAGTACTGCGCTGTTAGTTGGTGTATTCCTAACAAATTGGTATCAGATCCCCTACTGGGACTGAGAAACAAAGCAGTAACTTTTGAGTGATTTTGTACATAGAGAGATAGAGAGGGGCAATGACTTCTAAAGGGCATTTTGTGCAATCATCCATTCCATGTTTTGATGACCACTATGACCATTGGACCATGCTTATGGAAAATATCCTTCGAAGCAAAGAATACTGGAGTTTAATTGAAACTGGTTACGACCAACCAGCACCCAGGCAGTAACCATTATCAGAAGGACGATAGAGGGAACTAGATGCAGTGAAGATCAAGGATCTCAAAGCCAAAAACTATTTTTTCCAAGCAATTGAAAGAAGTAATCTTAATACAATTTTGGAAAAGGATACTTCTAAGAAGATCCAAGAGTCCATGAAAACAAAATATGAGGGGTATGCTCGAGTCAAGCAATCAACTCTTCAAGCTCCATGAATAGATTTTGAGATACTTGAGATGAAAATTGGTGTGACAATCACTAACTATTTTGCTAAAGTGATTATAGTAGCCAATACGATGAGAGTATAAGGGGAGATTATGACTGATGTCACCTGTAAAAAAATTATATGTTCTCTTATGGACAAATTTAATTATATAGTTTGTTCGATTGAGGAATCCAGGAATTTGGATGTGATCACCATTGATGAGCTACAGAGCTTTCTCACTATGCACGAGCAAAATTCCATAGAAGCAGCAATGTGGAGCAAGCTCTGAAAGTGACCACTGATGACAAAACTTGGAGCAGCGGGCGTTGAAGAGGTTACTATAGAGGACGAGGACGTGGACGAGGAGGTCCAGCATTCAACAAGGCTATGGTGGAATGCTATAAGTGCAATAATCTTGGTCATTTTCAATATGATTGCCCCAGATGGAATAAGAAAGCAAATTATGTGCAAGTCACTGAAGAGTGTGACATGTTGTTGATGGCATACGTTGAGATAGATAAAACCACACAAACCGAAGCTTGATTTCTTGACTCCGGATGTTCCAATCATATGTGTGGCAATAGAGGTATGTGAGTTTTGTTCATTCAATAAAGTTGGGTAACAATAGCAGAATGAATGTGATTGGAAAGGGAAGCATTAAGTTATTCTTGAATGGGTTCACTCATATTGTTCATAAAGTGTACTACGTCCCAGAACTCAAAAATAATCTTATGAGCATAGGACAACTTCAAGAAAGAGGATTGGCTTGGTTGTTTTAATTCAAAAGGGAGTTTGAAAAATTTATCATCCACTTAAGGGTCTATGTTGTCTGATAAAAATCTTCCTAAACCATTCTTGCTGGAAGCTGGGAACTGGATTTTCTATGTTCTGAATCAATGCCCTACTTTGGCAATGAAGAATATTACACCACGTGGAGTGGAGTCACACCCTTAGTTGAGCACTTCCGTGTATTTTGATACTGAGCTCATGTTCACGTTCCAGCTGTAAAATGAGATAAAGTAGATGATAGAAGTTTTCCTTGTGTATTATTGGGTGTTAGTGTAGAGTCTAAGGAGTACCGATTGTTTGATCCTATATCTAAGAAAATTGTTGTAAGTAAGGATATGATTTTTAAGGAAGATAAACAGTAGGATTGGGACATGTGTTATGAGGAACAAATTTTGTTAGATTTCGAGTGGGGAGAAAACAGAAGTGAGGGAGGAAATAGGGTGAGTGAAAGTGAGGATAATAATAGTGGTGGAGATAATGACAATGGAGGAGAGAGGGTGAGTGAAAATGAAAATAATAGTAGTGGTGGAGATAATGACAATGGAATGGATAGGGTGAGTGAAATTGATAGTGGGGACAGTAGGGTTCATAAAGAAAAAAATATGAACAAAGAAACACGGGGCTATGAAGAGGGTGAAAAAAGTGAAACACAATGCAGTGAAGAGGGAGATAATAACGAGACACAGGACTTTGACATGAGGGAGAAAGCAGTACACGGGGTTGTGAGAATGAGAGGTTTTCAAATGTGTTTAATGACGAGGGTTATGAGGCTCGTGAACGAAGAGTATGACATCCTCCCTCTTATCTAAGTGATTATGTCCTCTCTGCTGATGAGTTCATAGAAGACGAAGCACACATAATTCAGAATGTGATAATAAGAGATCCTCTTTATTTTGAAGAAGTAGTGAAAGATGCGAAGTGGAAACAAGATATAGACAGTAAGATCAATTCAATTAAGAAGAATAAAACATGGTCTTTGAGTGAGTTGCCTGCTAGAGCAAAGAGAATTGGTGTCAAATGGCTATACAAGACCAAATACAATGAACATGGAGAAATTGACAAGCATAAAGCACGTCTCGTAGCTAAAGGGTACTCACAAAAGCACGGAATAAACTACACAGAGGTTTTTGCACCAATCACAAGGATGGACACCGTGAGGATGATCATTGCTTTGACAGCACAAACAGGTTGGAAGATTTTCCAGTTAGATGTCAAGTCAGCATTTCTTTATGGAGAATTGAGTGAAGAAGTTTACATTGAACAGCCAAGGGGTTACGAGATGAAAGGTAGGGAGCATCTGCTGTACAAGCTACATAAGGCATTGTATGGATTAAAACAGGCTCCACAAGCCTGGTTTAGTCGAATTGAGGCACTTTTATCAAGGAGAGTTTTTAGAAGTGTAATAGTGAACAAACCTTATTCACAAAGAAGAATGGAGCAGGAAAAATTATCATTGTAAGTATTTATGTTGATGATTTAATTTTTACTGGTGATGAGAAAGATATGATGTGTGATTTCAAACGGTACATGTTGAGAGAATTTGATATGACTGATTTGGAAAGCATGAGGTTCTTTCTTGGCATAGAAGTACTTCAACAAACATATGGTATATTTATATACCAAAAAAATATGATCTGGAGATTCTAAAGAGATTTGGGATGCTGGAGAGCAATGAGGTGAACAGTCCGATTATCATAAGTTTTAAGATCAATAAAGATGAAAATGGAACCATTGTGGATGAGACATACTTTAAGCAATTAGTGGGAAGCTTGATGTATCTCACTGTCATAAGACTAGACATGATGTTTGTCACTAGTCTCATAAGTAGATTTATGGCAAGACCAACCAAGCTTCACCTACAGGCTGCAAAGCGAGTTCTTTGATATTTAAAGGGGACGGTGAATTATGGTATTCACTACAAGAAAGGTGGAGATGATGGACTATTTGCTTTCACTGATAGTGATTACACAGGAGATATGGAGGATAGGAAGAGCACAAGTGATTATATGTTTTTGCTGAGTTCGGGTGTCGTAACATGCAGTTCAAAGAAATAGCTTATCATTACATTGTCCACTAAAGAAGAAGAATTTATAGCAACTGCAGTATGTGTGTGTCAAGCTATATGGATGAAAAGAATATTAGAGTTTGAGTACAATAATGATACTTGTACCTTAATCAGATGTGATAACAGTTCAACCATTAAGCTGTCAAGGAATTTTGAGATGCATGGTTGAAGTAAGCATATCGATGTAAGATATTATTTTCTAAGAAATATCACAAAGGAAGATTCGATTGCTTTAATTCATTGTGGGAGCAAAGATCATGTTGCAGATATAATGATCAAACCTTTAAAGGTCGATGTTTTCCAGAGACTTTGAAGTATAATGGGTGTGTGTGAGGTTGTGAGTATAAACTAATTGTTTGATGACAGTGAGTTTCAAGGAGGAATTGATAAGAATAAATTATTCTATTCTGCTAATAAGTTCCTATTATGTAGGGAGACTTTTCTTGTTAGACCATTTCTTTGTACAAGTTACTACTTTCTGTTATTGTAGATAGTGTCATTTCTTTGTACAAGTTACCACTTTCTGTTATTGTAGATAGTGGGTTGTTTTATTGGCTTTCGGTTACCATTGTAGGGCTATATCATAGCCTACCTTTCATTTTAATTAACACATCATTCTCCCAGTTTGCTCAGTATATTGCAGCATTGCGTTGTTAGTTGGTGTATTCCTAACAATAACTTGATCAAGTTATTGTTTGATTTGGGTTTAATATAATTGTTTATAAGAACAATTAAAAAATCAAATCTGAAATGAAAAAGAAAATATTTAAAACTTTAGATTAAATTAAACTTGGCCGTTAAATATTAATCTTTATATTTAAGTACTTCAAAAAAAAATTATTAGTTTTTAATTTTGATCCTCATATGATAGTCTAGAAATATGACACATGTCATGAAACACGTGCTTTGAAAATAAATAAAACATTAATGGAAAGATGGAAACCTAAATGGAAGGGCTTATTTTTTATATAAAATTAGAAAAAAAAATCAGGGTATAAATTCAGTTTGATAATTTTTATTAATTTCAAAACATATTATTTATTGGGACAACTCAATACTTTTTCAAGTACCAAAAATCTCTTTTGATCGCAATAAGAAGAGGTTCGCAAGGAGCTTGCATAAATTGGCATATATAATGGACGACAAAGGTTATGTCTGGCCGTGTGAGAGAGAGATTGCAGAGAGCCAACCAATTACCTATAAATAGTAGGGTATGTAAGAGGAATTCCATATGTTGTAGAGAGTTTCACACCAGAAGAAAGAGGTGTTGAAACTGATTTATCACTACCAAGGCCAAATACTATCCTTAGCTTGACGATAGAAAAATAGTGAGCTAACATATGGACATCATTGAAAGCCTACTTGCTGGATATAGGAGATGGATTTCATGATCAGGGAGCTTGCATGAGGCTATAGGGTGTTTTCTGCAAATGAATATGGGTAGACTTGTGGTGAAGCAAAAGAAGAATCTAAAGCAGGAGACGCAGGTGCAATTGGCAGTGGAACATCTTCTGAGTTGGTAATGACATGAGAATATGGGTCAAGTATTGTGTGAAGAATGCTGGGTAGATGCTGGAATTTGAAAAACTAGATAGGGGAATGATATGAATGTGTTGTTGTGTGGAAAAAGGAAAAGGTTGTCTTATAAAAACGAACAAGTCTAAAGATGAACAAATAGCCTATGGTCAGATGTAAACAGCAATACCCTTTTATAGTCTAAAAAGTGGCCAAGAAACACACATCTAGTGGCTTTGAAATCAAGTTCAGAATGACCAAAAGAAGTTCAATATAGGTAACAATAGCATGCATAACCAAAAATTCATAAAGAGGTATAACTTGGTGGAGATTTAAACATAAACTCATAGAAATAAGAGTCGGTGCGTAGCCTATTTATGAGAAAATATATTGTGGTAAAGATAGCAGTCCAAAGACTAAAGTGAGACTAGTCTCGATAATATAGAGAAGGTGATGTTCAGCTATACCACTTGTTCTGGAGTATTGGGACAAGATATAGTCGATGAAGGATTCCTTTTGACGTAAAATAATGTTTTAAAGTGGCATTTACAAACTCCCCTTCCTCGTCACTTTGAACAATTTGCACTTGAGTTCGAAATTGAGTTTCTAGCATTTTAAAAAACAAGGAAGAATATGAATGACATCTGATTTACGATCCATAAGAAAATGTCATATGTAACGACTAAACCCATCTACCATAACCATATAAAACTGAAAACCATCACAAGAAGTCATGGAGCCGGTCTCTAAACATCCATATAAAGAGTAAATATGTGAATGTTATCTAGCATATGTAATTCGAGAAGGAAAGGGCAACTTCTTTGATTTTGCAAGAGGGCAACACTTTTAGAATGCAACTTATACGCCCGGATATTACATGCAGGAGTCTTGCCATTTCCACGTACGGGAGAGGTTTTGTTTAGGATGTCCAGAGGTGGTGCAACCCTGAGACCTACCAGCCTCACAGTTTGACTTATATTTGTGTTGATTATTATGATAACGCCCACGAGATGAGTTTCCTACTTTACAATGTAGAGAAGGGATAATTTTGTTGGTGTAGAAAGCAATAGTTGAATGTCTTCCTACTTGAATTCGAGGATCAAAGTCCCTTGGCTTGCTGAATACAGCTTCGAGTGAGGGAAATCTATCCCTTGCATTCATAGTAGCTGGCCACGATTGGATCAAACCAAGATCCTAACTCTCTAAGTAAGCAGATGATAAAATCAAGATCCTAACTCTCTAAGTAAGCAGAGTGAAAACTGGGCTGACTTGTATGCATGGCTTGTATTTCATTTATACAGAGTTTACAGAATATAAAAACACGCAGTGGTCTACAGCTGTTCAAGAGATAAGATTCGAATGAAAACCAAGATGGCAGTGACAGAATCTTGTGGGTCAATGCTATGTACAGTAATTTATGCTTAAAATAAGAAGAAGAAGAAGAAGAAGAAGAAGAAGAAATCAACTGCTGTTACAAGAGAGAAGATCATAATCTACGGGGGAGATTTAAGGAGAAAAATCATGGATGGTGGAGAGCCACGATTGATATGTCTGGACATTATTATTTCACCTCCAGTCTGATTCAAATCCGTAATCTGATTCAAATCCGTAATCATCGTGGCCGCGACCAGCCTGAACTAGAATGCAGGATGCACAAACTTTCGTGGAGGACAGGTTGGTTTACGATACATGCGCCCAAGTCCCACCACAAATCGCATTTTGAATGATAATAAATTTGTTTTTTGTTGTTTGTGCTTCTTTCTTTATATTCCGATCGCTGTAACACATAAATGTTGGCGTTTTTTTTGTCGTGAGGCCACACGGGCATGCTATAATAAAAAGTCAAGAGACAAGGTGGTCGGTCAGCTTTCCAACCACAAGCCTTGAGAGTGCAGCTTTGTTAACGCCTTGCTGTGGCTCTGTGTTGACCCCCCGAGTTCTTAGCGGCCAAGACCACTGCGCCTCGGAAAGTTATCCTGGCTTTTGAGTTTTATATTCTATTATTTATTGACTCGCTAAATTAAGATTTTCAAGTATATGCTTTGGAATATGAATGACTCTGCTGTCTTCAGTATAATGAAAACGATAGGTTAAGAAAATGGGGAATCTCAAGAATCATTATTGGAGACTTACCTATAAGTTGTTAGAAATATAAAAGCATTGTTGATATCTTATTTATAGCTTAGTCGGGATGAAATTATAAATTTCAAATCTAAATAGTTTTTACACGAGAAATTGTAAAAAAAAAAATACAAAATCATTATCGGAGACTTACCTATAAGTTGTTAAATATGCACCTTCAAATTATCAGGAAAAAAAAAGGTTATAGAAAAAAGTAAACAAAAAAAATAATCGATTTATTTCCATAATACTAATTCGTAATTCTATATTGCTGAGTGTGGAAACTAAAATCATTCCGTTTGTTCGGCATATGTATGTGCTTGGAAACTATAGAATTTCAAAACAATTCAATGGGAGGAATCAGTGAAGCAAAACACCAGTGAAACAAGCAATCTTCTGAAAAATACTTGACAGTAGTTCAACCAAATCACCAAATAGGTCTAAATATATAAATCTGGTGTACCATAATTTTGACACGACTCAATCTGATTACCTAACAGGTTGGATTCAAGTTAAGCACTTGCAAACGAACCAAATCCTATCAGAATTTCCAAATATTCGTGGGAAATAAATGTACTGTACAGAGATAAAGAGTGGAGGAAGGACACCAGGACAGAATAGCGGGACCAAACTAAAACAAAGTTGAGTAGGGAGGAGACCATATACACGATTAGCCTACTGAGAAATGGTTGCATTTTTTCTTTAAACTGATTAGCTGACATTTTTACATGGTGTTGCTTCAAATCAATCATCAAAAAGATTATCGGAGTGATACAAGAGCTAGAGCACAAAGATTAACAAGGATACAGACCGGAAGCATCACACCTGGGTCGTTGTCAAAAGATTTATCGGAACCATTACCTTGTACAAAATTAGTCGGAGTTGGTATGCACACCGTTCATATGTCAGCTTTAATAGTCAGCTTGGAGGAAACTCTCATATGCAGTTCCATTCAGTGTCTTGTTGACATCTTCCCAGTTCTTAACATGGTCTGACAATGGACCTTTGTGTATCTTGACTTGACGGCTCATTAACTCCATCGACGGAAGACCTAGAAATGCTTGAACATCCTTAAGTTTCTGCAGCACAAGAACACACATTTAGAGAAACTATCAAGTTCACAAAATGACAATTCATCGACCATTTTCAGAGGAAAGGATTATCTTGAGAAAGGAATCATTCAAGGGAGGCAAAGATGTGAATTAAATTTCTACAAAATCTTAAAATATCTACTAAAATTTTACAAAGAAAAAAAGTCTTAACATTAATTTGAAGGTCTGTTGGTTGAATGGCAGAAATGCACATATGCATTATGCCAATTATCAATGTACTTCTCGTTAAACTTGAAAATGTGGAAAACAAGTTGAATTTTGCACGCCAATGATTTCCTGAGAGCTTGTCATTGTAACTTACAGCAGGGTTTTTTATGAGATCCTCATAGTACAGAACAATGTGCCTGGTGCTATTGAAGTATTCTAAAGCCTTGGTAGCTGTGATCTCAACCTCCTTCAGATCAGAAATCAACAGTGTGGAATTTATCATAGGCTTGTACCTCGCAAGTGTTTTGGCCTACAAGGAATTACAGCTAACAGCTCAAAACTACCATATACCATGAAAGAAAATTAAGAATTAGTGGGAGGGGGGAAGAAAGAAGGACCTCTTCAGTAGAATGAACATGAGACTTGTGAGTTCCATTCAATAGCTTAGCATGTCGATCATAGGAATTCGCAAGAACTGAAACCATGCGACGGAGTAGATTTCTTCGAAACAAAAATATTGCAAATACACCCCTGCGGTTGAAGTAGTCTGATATTTCCTTATGATGCTGCATCACTCCCTGCAAAATCAACAACAGGTCAAATTATTACTTCATAATTTTCCTCCATCCTTCTCTAGTTCCCATAGATAAATGAGGTTCTTCCTACATCAGGTTTTGCTCAGGTGAAGAGTTGTTTTATATTATTTTAGCAAATAGTTGAGAAATTAAGTAGGAACTGACAATGCTGAACAAGAATGAAAAAAACTATTTCTGTAACCTTATTCAACCATGCAAAGTGCTGTCCTAAAAGTACATAATTTCCAAGAAAATATGGAAGTTCCTTAATTGTTTGTTTATAAGAAAAATGGTAAATATTTTTGTTAAAAGCTATCCAAGTGAACATTGCTAAAAGCAATACCATCAATTTAAACTGTCTTCTAACAATCAAAAACATAAACTGCCTTCTATTTCAAAATTAGAAAGTTCTCTCACAGTGCTGTACTGCAACTGGCAACAAAAAACAAGACAGCAAAATAATTTTTTCATTACTGACATCTGAGCACAGTTTTGTTTGGGTATAACCCACTGGAGCAGCTTATATGGAATAATAACATGCAAACATGATTTTTAGCCCTCCTAAAAGAGTATCACAGTCTCAGACACCATTTATTCATTCACCATGATATACCATCAGAGAAACTGGACCCAAAACAGCAGTGCACAATTCCATCTGAGCATCAGCTAATATCCACTGGATAAATAAACGGTATGAATAATGTTACCTTCCCATTTCTATAACTGCATCTCTTAAGGTACAGATACTTGTAACAAGAAACAAGTTGGTTTGATTAGATTCAATCAAAATAGGGGTTTTCACAAATCTGGTGGGAATTCATAAGACTATAAGGTTTTCACTGGAAATGCTAAAACCTTAAAGTTTCAATTGTTGCTGCTCGTTATATTTGTTTCTAATAGGGTACCATATATCTTGATTGGATGAATAGCTTGTTCCTGATAGTTTCATTTGGATCTAATATGGTACCATATACCCTGACAGGATAATCACAAGATAAGCCATTATCAACTTATGGTAATGTCACACATGAATACAAGTTTATTAAACATTCAAGGATTTGACTGGAAGTACGTCTTATAAAGAGTATGACAGGAAGAAAAAAACTTTTTATCAGAAATACAGTTATTTTCCTTTTGTTTCTTTGATGTTAAAACCACTATTTAAGCAACACATCATTGAAAAACAGGAAACATCTTGCTTTATATAGATTGATAGTTTATTCTGGGTCACCACATGAGTAGGGTGGTAGTTGACGAATCGATGCTTTCAATTTATGCCAACAATTTGTGAGCAGTTAAGTCTTTTAGTAGCCACCTAGCAGCACAAATAAATTAAGGATTTAAACATTAACCTACTTTTCAACCACAATCACCTGATTAAGCATCCACTTGAAGCCAACTGCCGCAGAGCATTCATTCTTTGATGCACTAGAGAACCAGTCCAAATTGTAGACTTTATCTAGAGTTTGTGTAATTGATGAAATATTTCTCCTCCTATCAAGAACAGAAAATATCTCTCCATTTGAGCTCACATTAACATGACTGTTTAACAATGTTTCAAACCATCCACTCCCTGATCTTTGCATCGATAATATAGCAAAGTACCGTACAGGATTATGCTCACATTCAGCCCTAGAAATACACCAACACAGAACTTAAAACACACCTTTTGATGAAATCCAATTCAAAAACAAGAGGCAGAAATGTCCAGTTACCTGCTAAAAGTTTCGGGATTTGGATAATGTACTCTAGAAATTTGCAGATTTTCATTGTCATCGTCAGGAGACAGCCTCACAACTACTTGGATATCGTGAAATTTTATTTTACTATGGATACTTGTCTGCTTTAAGCAAACTGAGCACATAAAAACTCCACAAACCATTGCAAACACTAAGACTATCATCCTTAACAAAATTGGAGTTTTCTTAGCAGGCTTTATGATTATCGTATCCTGCTAAACAGAAAATTAAGCTTGTCAATATTGAGAGACATAGTATAACAACTAGCTTTAAATAAAACTTTTTTTAAGAAAATAATCTGAAATTAAAGAACAATTTTCATTCCAGACTTGATCTTAACCAGGCAAGTGAAGAAACAACTATGCTGATAGAAATAATTCAAAAGAACAGCAATGCTTCGCCACAAACAAATAACAATAGAAAGCACCACAACCATGGAATCTTTAATGTCATATAAACAGCCACAAAAAGGGGGAAACAGAAAGGACCTTTATAAGAGGAAAAACAAATGGAGTGTCGGTTCGACAACAGTGAGCTAAATAATAAACTTAGAAATCGAAAAATAAACAACTAGAAAAAACAAGAAACAGACCCAGATCAGAAGGAGCATTACTCCACAAACCCATTTCAAACATGTTCCCCCACAGATCAATGAACTTAAGAACTGAAACAGCAATTTTTAATACCAAATAGACTTTTCTACAGCATATACAAACGCTAAAACCAATCGAATAAAATAAAAAAAGTATCCTTTCAAGACTTCCCAGATAACCAAATTAAAAAGTTTTAACTTGGCTGTGGAAAAGAGAAAAACAAACAGCATTTTAAGGAAATCCCAGTATTCAACTCATACAAGAGCGGGAAAAAGAGAGAAAATGTCGGCACCTTGTTTAATAAACAGATATACTCAGCCATTGCTGAATTTCCAGTAGCTGAAAAGACAGTTAACCCACCAAAGGTAAAGCAAGAAAAAGTATGAAATGAAAACAAAGACTCTTTCAGAAATCGGTAGTAAATGAACAACAGAGAAACACCATATCAGTAGACTGCAGTCACCAAGTTTGTTCAAAGAGAAAAGGAGAGAGAATAAAGAAGCTGCCAAAGAAATCCGGAGCTAATTCTTATTTGAAGCCTCGTGAAAAACAACGCTTCAGTAAAGGGCGCCTGTGCTTTGCTTTTATTTCTTTTTTGTATTTTCCCAAACAGTAGACGGTGCCTGCTCGTCCTTGGATTTGTGTTACTGGCTACGATGCCGTGTTGATGGCCTATCTCTCTCCTCTCTCCTCTCTCCTCTCTCCCCTTGATTTGTGCTCTCGATTTTCCTTTAGATTCTGTCAGATTATTAGCCAGTAGAGCTAATTTTTTTATCTTTTTTAGTAGTCTCGTGTCAAAGTTGGAACGGGAGTTGCATGACTAGTTGACTGCTATTGCTTGAATCGTAAGCCTCTCCTGAAGAAATCCTTTTAATGTATAAGAGAGATAGATTTCGTTAGTAGAAGTAACGAAGGTACAGGTTTTGTACTCCTCCTTGAATTTGGAAATCCAAACACATCGAAACGCTTGCGAAGTGATCTTTTATTAGCTTGGTGTAAGTTGTTTTTAAAAAAATAATGTGTAAAAATATTGAAATAATATGTTTTATTTTTAAAAATTACTTTTATATAGAGATCATTTAAAAATTTTAAGTTAAAGTATAAAAATAAATTTATTTATTTTTAAAATACAGTATCAAACACCCCATTAGATTTTTGAAGTATTTTTGAAAAAAATAAAAGAATTTTTTATTTTTTATTTTTAAATTATTTTTCTTTAGATTATTTTTATATATTAATATCAAAAATAATTTATTAAAAATATATATATTATTTTAATATATTTTCAAATAAAAAAATATTTTTAAAAACAATTTTAATAGACACTTACGTAGTTGATTAATTACTGCAAAGGAGAATGCTGGCTGACAACTTCTATTCTCTTTTTGTTTATCAAGTCATTTTATGTTCTAATTAATTTTATTTTCCATTAAAATCACAAGCAAATATATATATATATATATATATATATATATATATATATAAGCATTTACATCTTAGTTGTCTATTTCATTTTGTTTTGATCAAAATAGCTAAAACATTTTATACCAAGTAAAAAAATAAGACAAAACGATATCGTTTTTATCTTGGTTTAAATTTCGGCCTATCTCGGAGTTTTCGGCTAAATATCGGCCGAAATGTTCTAGTTTTGTTCCGCCCGTTCCATTTCGGCCAAATAATTTTACAATATTAATCATATCTCTTAATTCGACCGTTAGATTAAAATGAAATTTTACGAGAAATCTCTTGACATATATATATATATATATATATATATATATATATATATATATATATATATATATATTATGTTAAAATTTCAGAACAATCGAAGAATGTAATGACCTTGCGAGATTGATGATGTCATTCTCATAATATTATACATATTCATAATTTTGTTCAGAAAAATCATTTTATTATGCCTTTTTTATATTAAACTGCACAACTATAAATAATTTTATTTTTAAATTTGAACTATTTTTTAATTAATATATTTAATTATGTATATACATACATAAATAGTACAACCCTGAAACGGTGCGTCAAAATACTCCAAAACCAAAATATTCCGTTTCAATTAAAAAAATAAAATATCAACCGAAATGATTTTAACAACTTTGATTTAACCAATAAATTATGAAAATTGGTATGCCAAATGAAATAACTAGGGAAATGGTCCGCGATATCGTGCTCTTAACGGCATTAGAGAGTTAGATTTAGTCTCGGATTCTCCACCACGTATACCCTCAAGAAAATTGCCATCATACCAACTCACTCTAATTAGTGAAAAAATAAATAAACAGAAAGTTGAATTTGATGAATCACGTCTTCTTTTACAAAAAACAAAACTGAGTTTATATTATAATTATACTCTACTGATTGTTTAATGAATAAAAGATTTAAGCATTTATAAATTTTGGAGTATTTATATGGATATTTATTATTCAAATCTTATTTATTACTTCAATATAAATTAGTGCATGTGGGTGCATATCATAATAGATTTTAAAAATACAAATGTTCCATGAATGTATTTATATAATACAAATATGCAATGTCTATATAGGGTTAGATTTAGATTCAAATAAGGTTCAATGATATCAATAATTATTTATTATTCATGAAATCAAGTAATTATTTCATAGTAATCAAGTCAAATGCAAATCAACAGGGTAAGCCACAAAATGTAATTTCACTGGAATACACTAATCTATACATAGAAAGCCTATTTAAAGTCTAATCAAGAAGAAACTTTATTTTGATATGTGAAAACAGATTCAATTTTTTTATATAAAAAGAAGATAGATTTAATCATTTTTAACCTAAAAAACATATATATATATATATATATATATATATATATAAAGATTTTGGGAAGAATATCTGGGCACCGACTGGGCCATAACTATCTTTGTTTCCTTCCATTTTATTTAATTTCCGTGAGTGGTTCTCTTTATATATATATATATATATATATATATATATATATATATATATATAATTCTCACCGACATGATAAATGATCGAGAATAAAAGAATTTTAAAACGAAAACCTGTCATTGTCTCCAAAAACTTACGAGTTACCATGTATTTTTGTGTATTTTTAGACTACAATGACAAGTAGTCTTTCCTAGTTAGATTACATGATAATTGAATAAATTAGATTTCAACTAGCTCGATCGAGTATTTACTATATAATTAAACCTCACCAAACCAATCTACATCTTGTTTAATTTGAGAGCTAACGAAAACCAAAACCAAAATTGATGGAAATAATTTTAATATTAATATTGCTAATGATCTTGATAAAGACGTTGATGCTTCATTTGTAAGCCAAATCTTGATCGATAAATGGCTCTCGATCATGGAAAGGAATACGTAAAATAACCCTACTTTCATGGAAAAGAGAGAGTCTATGTATCCTTTGTTCATATGAAAATAAAAAATAAAAATAAAAAATAGAATCATTTTGCAGCAAGTGATCAAGGGAACTGATTCGGACGCTCATATTGCTGATAGAAGAGTACGGGGGGAGTCTTTCTTTAATTCTAAGAGCGAACATCCAAAATTTAGATACTATCATCTCAAGATTGTTAAGTGCAGACCACACGAAGCCCAAATTATAAGGAGAAATTGAGTTGGTTTCTAACATGATTTTACCAGACGATGAAAATAGAAGCATAATTGTTGTGCTGTCACTTTCAAGAAGGCTGAACAAACCCTTTGTTTTCTCTTCTTCGTTAGAGATTTATGTTGTTTGATGCAGTAGCATTTAGGTAATTAAATATTGCACTTGGTAATTTTTATTTTTTATTACAGTTGTTTATTTGTTTCTGTGGACATTAATATATCTTGATAAATTAAAATATATATAAGAAGAAAGTTTGAGAATTTTGAGAAAGTAACAGAGATTGCTTGTAAGGAAGAATATTATTGAATTTTCGATACTTTCAACATTACATCATACATCTTTTTATAGACTAATACAAGATAGGAAAGTAACAAGTTTTGAGTACATAAATATGTATCCGTTAGAGACGTTTCTTGATCTGCAGTTATTTCCTTTCCTTTTCTGCATTGTTATTACCGTTGCTAACAATCTGCATTTCATGAGTCATTACTCCTGCATTATTATGTAGATATTGTTGCCTTTGTAAGTCAACAATGTTTCCTTTGTTATGCTGTGAATTCCTTGCACGTGTACTGTCCCATGATTCTGATCCCATTGACTCTGCATGTGCATGGTTTCTGGTATTTTGCAGATCATTGACTCTGCATACATTTGCTTTCCTTTTGTTGTTGTTAACATCCCCCCGCAAACTGAGCCGGGGCTGAAGGCACAGTTTGGCTGAGAAAGAGGCAAGAGCCGCCTTGGTGACTGGCTTGGTGAAGATATCAGCTACTTGATCGGCTGAAGGTACATGCTTGGTAACTAGTGACCCAAGAGCAACTCGTTCACGAACAAAATGGTAGTCCAGCTCAATGTGTTTACTTCTTGCATGAAATACTGGGTTGACTGTCATGTATAAGGCACTGAGATTGTCACAGTAGAGGACAGGTGTACTGGGTAGAGAAATACGCAAGTCTTGAAGGATGAATAAAATTAATCCAGGGTTCTTGTCTAAAGCTCTTTTCATCCAAATGTAGTCCATATATTGTTATTACCTATTTTTTTAGCATTTAATTAAAATAAAATTAATTTATATGACCCAGTTAGGTCTATGACCTGATTTGTGGATTTGTCTTTTTTTCTTTGAAATGAGTTTGCAATGAGCATTGTTTTTTTAGTAAAAAAAAATCAAGTCTACGGATGTAGCATGTGTCCACAGTTAAGTGTGTGTGCATATAAGGGTGTTTGACAATGCGTTTCAAAAGTGTTTTTGAAAAAATTTAAAAAATATATTTTTATTTTTTACTTGAAGTTAAAAAAATGTTGTTTTTAGATCATTTTGATGTATTTCTGAACAAAAAACAGTTTTAAAAACAACCTCAACCACAAACAAAAACTTCATAATCATGCTTGAGAGTTCATAGATAAAATTATGATTATAATACATTTCAACCATCTCCGTACAAAAACTTCATTCACCATATCCATGGATTTAGATTTAATAATTGAACGTGTACTTAGATTGTTGAAGTTATGGCATCAAATTTTTGTTCAATTGTTTTTGAAACAATCATTTGTAATAGATATGGTTTCATAATGTATTCCATGAAATAAGAAATCACAAAAAAAATATTAATTAAGACTTTAAATATGAAGTAATGAAAACAAGAAACAGGTTATCTCTCAATTTATCAAGGTGGTAAAAGCTAGTGAGTGCTGTTTCAAATCTTGATGTTAGAAGTACAGCTTCTCTATAATTATTTTGTTTGTCATTTGATTCCAGCACTAGCAAATGAACTTGCTTTCAAGCCAATGATCTGGAAAGGTTGATCTGGTCTTGAAAAAAGGAAAGGAAAAGATTAATTAATTTGGATAGTTGATGAAACTCTTAAAGTATTAGAAACTTAATTCTCAACAGTTTATTTACGTATGGACTAGTTTTTGCAGATTAAAATTAAGTTTCTACATGTTTGGGTGATTTTAAATAGGTCATTCACATTGGATTGATACATCTATATATTTTCTATTATCTTTAACTAGAATTTATTTTAATTATATTAAAGACTTTTATTGGGGAATAACGTTTTTTAGAAGAAAAAAAATAATAGTAAAGTTAGTGGAACTCACCTTACATTAGCTTTCACCTATATCAGCTACGAGTTCTATCTCCAAGTCCTTTGAGCCCTTTAACCACCAAGTCACAATAGGTCTTTTACTATTTCTGAATGATGCTTATGATAAGAAGATAGCTCCATTATAGCTGTTCAAATAAATGATTTGAGAATATATATATATATATATATATATATATATATATATATATATATATATATATATATATATATATATATATATATATAATGGACTACATTTTAACCTTTTATTATTGACTAATTACTTACTGTCTGAAAAACGATGGAAAGGAGCGAGGAGAACAGGCTTTGCTTATGTTATGGACTATCGATGATCTCTTGAAGGCAGGGGGCCGCAAATACAGTTAGAAAAACAACATCATGAGTAAAATCACCAGCAAAATGTTTTATCTATTAACTTTATGAACGTGAATTTAAAAACTGCGTAAAGCACTAGGAAAAAGAAAGTGGGAAAAAGCAATGGAAAAAACGAGCTGTTGAAATCCTCGCTACGCTCGGGATGAGGATGACCATCGACATCATCATTACCAAAGAATGGCCAGTTTTTGCACTCAGTGCTCTTTCATTTTGTTAATCTTTTCTTGGCCAGACAGCGTTTTCGGGAAGCTCTCTGCTGTGTTCAAGAATCTGAGATCGCCATTCACAAGGTTTTTTATGATTTCAACAGATGGATAGAGTGAACACTTGAATATATATATATATATATATATATTGAAGCGTGAACATGGTGTAATAAGTGTAGCGTAGTTGTCTGGCAACATAATTTACCAACACCGTTGTCTTCAAGATGAAGTTTTCTTCAAGTTTTGTTCCAGAGAAAGGGAACACGAAAAACATAAGATCATGAAACATAGATTAACCCTTGTTCAGAACGTGAGCCCCACGCTGAACAATCTGGTTGCAGTGGCGCCCATGTTTCAATTATTAAAGAAAAATAACTAATAATATTATAATCAAATTCTTCATTTTTATTGCCTATTTTGCAACCTCGCAAGGTGGGGGAGGAGGTATCATTATGGATTGTTGCCGGGGATTCTTTTCCGTTAGATACTGCCCCCACATGCACCGTTGATTTCATTTGAACATCTGGGACAGAGATATCATTATAACACAATTAAATTAAAGTATGGGTTTAAGATCGAGAAGGGAGCAGTAAATGTGTTATTTGACCAGCACCCCATCTGCTTATTCGTGAAATTGCCAGGGAGGGAGTGTCGTTTGTGTGCACAACGAGGTGCCAACCGAGCCCAGCTGAGTTGTGAATTCTTGGGATGCATGATGAGTTAGGGGAAGATGCCGGGGGGGGTGGAAGGCAAACGGAAATAAAGGAACTAAATAAAATAAAATAGGCTGCCAGATTGTCCAAATGAAACTCAGCTGGCTGTTGTCAGTAAGGTACTATTTCAGCAAATCTTCCTTGTTATTTTGAAAAAACACCCTTTTACTTCCTCATTTCAAGAACCAAGATCTACTAGGAAATATTCAAGAGTTTAACCGGTAAGATCCACTTCAGAAAGTGGATGGGGCTTTTATTTGTATTATCAAATTTTCAAAACCATTTAAACTTGAAATCTGGAGGTAATAACTTTATAGGTGCTAAAACAATATGCAATAATCAAGTAAACCTGAAAAAATCTGTATAATCAATACGCTTGCAATTTCAATTGTATAGAGTAGAAAAATATCAAAAACATGTTTCATTATCCAGCAGCTACAATCCGTTGATGTCATCATCGTATGAATAATTTTATGAATGTAAGTTTTTTATTATTATTATTTATTGATTTCACTTTACATTCAAGTTGTTTTAATTATTTGAGTGTATTTTTTAGTTGAACCACTATTTATATAAAATGGATTTAATCATATTGATATTCGCATAACTCAATAATACAAATTTAAAATTACCTGAGTAGTTAGAATTAAATCCAAAATTAGAACATGTTAATTTAGAACTCCAGAGTTCAAACCTGATAATTTAAAACTTTAATTTTAAATTACAAAGTCCTCTTAATTGAGGTAGACAGACAAAAAAAACTTACATTAAAAAAATGGCGACCACAAAGGGAGTAATATCAAATAATTTTTTTTAAACTATGACACCAATAAAGGAATCAAAATTACCATAAAGTTTACAAGAGAATGACAAGTTCATTAATAGTTTTGTTTGAACAAAAAATGAAATACTCACTCAACATGAACACCTTTGAAATGACATATGTAGGTTCACAACTTTTAAAAAATCATCAAACAAACAAGGAAAGGATTCGCGAAGATCAAGAATAAAAAGACTTTTAGAGGTTATGATAACTGCTTCGTTAATCAAGAATTTATAATAAGATTTTTCCAAAAAACATGAGATTTATTTATGACACCTTATAATACTCACTCAACCTAACACAAACCTAAAAGAGCCAAAACAAAAGAAACAAAAGACCATCTTCATTAAAAAAAAAAAAAAAACCATTAATCAAAGGTTAAACTTGCATGATTTTAATTAAAAATGGCTTGATCAAAATATATTTTAGAAATTAAGGACTATAATACGATTAATACATGGATTTTAATTCTAGACCTAGAAGAAATCAAGAAAGGACTTGATTGGGCTAATTTTTAAGTTTTTCCTGAACTAATATATGAATATTAATTAGGGGAAATTGATATTTTGTTAATTTATAAGATTTTTTATATTTCCTTATAAAGAGTAAGTTATGTCTTATGTTTTTTGAGTTGTTTTATGTTAGAGAGAGAAAACTATGTACAAAATAGAAAGTTAGCAATTTAGGTATAGAAATCCATGTCTTATAAATAGAGATTTAGTAGATTTCTGTGATTTATCTTTGGAAGTTGGACAATTGGATGATTTCTAGTTTACAGCAACGTAGACTTTAAAAAATTATTCAAAACTAAAAAAAAAAATCATATCTTCCATATAATAAATCGTTACACAACTATAGATCTGTCTAACAACATTATATGAACTTCTAAATAATTTTGTTCTATTATTTTCAATGTATGTATAATACGTGGAACCCAACATCAATGCCTTTTTTAGATAACATAAAAAATCAAAATGTTCTATTTTCAAAACTGGGATGATGACAAGCTGGAGGAAGGGGTGGATTAAAAACAAAACCTGCAAAATCCTGCATTGATTTTTTAGAATTTGATTTTCAAAGTTCTATTTTCTAAACAGTGGAATGTTTTGATTTTTTAGAATATGATTTTAAAAGTTTTTATACATAATTTCATCCTTCAATGTTTGGTTTAATGGCTACTAGACGTTATAATTTATTTTAATTTACTTTCCATTTAGTTATCTTGGTATTATGATCTCTGTTAGTAGGTTAACTAGGGTTTACCTAGGTCATTATTATTTTTAATCGATATTTTTGCAAGTCCATCCTTTAACAATAGGTTAATTGAAAAGTTAGCTTCATATTTTTATTTTATTTTATTTTATTTCTATAGGGTTATATGGTCTCATATCATGAGTTGTGAGTTCTACAAGTGAGTCAGGTTGGCTCCAAGTTTTTTTTTATTAATTAAATATTTTTTTCAATCTCATCCTTCAACATTTGGATTGATTATGATTTTTTCTTCATAATTTTTTTCTTTCTACAAATTTAACCTGGATTAACTTGGAAAGCTTTTTTATATTATTTTTATTTATTTATCATTTGAATTTCAATCTTTAATATTATGTTGACCGATAATTAGGCTTCATAATTTATTTATTTATTTGTGTAAGATTATTATGGACTCATAACTCAGGTCATATATTTCATAAGTTGACTTGGAAAAAAATCATGTCTTTTTTAATTTATTTTTTTAATTATATTCTTCATCACTAGGTTATTGAGAATTATGTTTCATAAATTCATTAAGTTTTCTCTCTATACGATTATCCTAGTCTCATGACTTAGGTTTAATGAGTTAACCCATGTTGACTCGATTTATTTTTCCAATTGAAATTGTTTTTGATTTTATTCTTTAAATATTGGATGGATTGAAAATTGGGCTTAATAATATGTTTAATATTTTTTTATAGGGTTACTTGGTCTCATTACTTGGTTGACTCGATTTATTTTTCCAATTGAAATTGTTTTTGATTTTATTCTTTAAATATTGGATGGATTGAAAATTGGGCTTAATAATATGTTTAATATTTTTTTATAGGGTTACTTGGTCTCATTACTTGGTTGACTCGATTTATTTTTCCAATTGAAATTGTTTTTGATTTTATTCTTTAAATATTGGATGGATTGAAAATTAGGCTTAATAATTTATGTTTACTATTTTTTTATAGGGTTACTAAGGTCTCATTACTTGGGTGGATGATTTGAAAAGTTAACCTGATTTGATCCAAATAAATTCAAGCAGAATTAATATCTTGTCATCTTAGTATTAAAAAAAAAACAGTATAATTTTTTTGTCAAACTATATTTTTACAGGTCTCCCGAGTTGTTTTTACTTACAAAATCAACTATATCACATTAGATAGTCTTTTCAAATTGTTTTGTTTTTCATGCTAGAAAACATGTAAATAATACTAAAATATTATTTATGTTCATTTAAAATTTGATCAAACCTACAGCTTAACAGGTCGGCAGGAAAGAATTAAGAAGCCCGTTGCTCCTGGTCTGAATTAAACCCAAATCATATCAAATTTCAAACTGATTTGCTGATATGTTGGGCTGAAATCCAAGTTTGGACTTCGTATAAGGGCTCTTCAGACATAACCATGAAAAACTTTAAAGTGGTCCAATTGGACCATCAAACGTGTAAATATCACTTCCAACAAGCAGCACCCACCATAGAAGCCCGGGAACATGAGCGAAACAGGAATTGCTAGCGGCTTGAAGCAAAACAAAATATCAACGACTTTATATAATACAATTCCTGGCCGATGGGATCCAAAATTCCAAAATGTTTGGACTCTCGACACCAGCAGAGCAAACACAAGGATTTGCAAGCAGCGTGAAGCATAACATGTTAATGACAGAAAAAGAGCCAGGGCCGAGGGCAAGCATCGACCTTCACTTTTGCAGGTAGTTTACGATAATAAACACAAACAAACTACGGATTCCTATCCAACACACTCAAATCAGGGGCGGATTTACAATTTGTTAAGCTTTGCTTTCTGACAAGAAAATCATGATACAAAAACCAAGAAAGTTGGCCGCTGTTCGGTGGGATGATTATTATGGCCTTCCTTGTGCAAGGGATTGGATATCAGCTTCTATGTTACAGAATGAATAATAATTAAAAAAGAAAAGAAAAAAGGATTCTAAATCAATAAACGAATTTACGAGTTATCAAAACAGATTTAAATTCCAAACTACGCAAATATTTGCTGGATGACAGTCTCCGCATTTCCATTGTACTGTGCAAGAAGATGGATAGCATCAGCCCTTGGCAGCGCAAGAAATTCCTGCACCGACCCGAGACATAGAAACGAGAGATTAAACAACTGGCTTGCAACCAATATTTGTCCTAGATGACTTACTAGCAGTACCCCAATTGAAACCAGGTGAAAAAACCCCATGTGCCAAGCCTTTATGTGAATGTTGTTTCCTTTTTATTCAAGGAATTTAGATATGTTATGACCTTATTCAAAACAAAGATAGCATAAAAGCTGCATCTTATATTGCAGAGCACAAGAGAAACGCACTACTTACCATAACTTTTAGTATTGCATTTTCATCGCAAACATCTCTAGATGACTCCTGAGCTGGACTGCTACCCTCTTCTGAAACCCTAGTGCTGGAAGATATTGTAACTTGGGAGGATCCATGGGTGCAGCTATCAGCATTTGACTTTGACATGGAACAAGCGGAAATCAGGGGAGTATTAACATCTTTCAAAGAATCAACCCTTAGAAGACTTTCAAAACGATCTTTGCACATTTGAAGTTTAAACCACTCATTGTGAGTATGGAGCGTTGCTCTCATCAGCTTCATAAGCTGCGGTTCTTCAATACCAAGCTTCTGACCTATCGCAACCTATATAGGATATAAAAATGCACGATCATTAACGTGCATGCAAAATAATCCTCAGTTAATAAAGCTCAGAGTGCTTATGTATGCATCGCTAACCCAGCATCAAAGCAACCTAGGAAATGGTAGCAATATCACCACCACTTCAAAACAAGATGGAATTAAAAAAAAACACTGTAATTTCTCTTAGGCATGTTTTCAAACAAATAGTATTAGCACCAGTAGAAAGCAAACTTCAAGATTTACTTGCATTCAATATCAATGTTCTAGCACACGGACCAAAAATATGACCAAAATATCAAGTGAAAATAGCAAATCCCAAATGGATGATGGGGTACACAAAAGGAAAACATCTGTAACTTCATCAGCAACCTTGCTATGGAAATTGATCAGCCCAGTCATAGCCTTGCCACTATTCAAGTCCTATAACTTTAGAGTAACGCTACATGCCATGAAAAATACACCATGAATGCTTCATGAAACTTAATGACAGTTGAATTTCCATACCATACTATCCTAACATGAAATTATTATTTTTTAAAAAAAAACGGCCAACTTTCCCAACTTTTTTACCAACTTAAAGCCATCCGTGGATAATAGATGACAAAAACTGCAGTTATAGAATAAGTAATGCATACATCTAATTACACCATCTTTATTCTTCTTGTTTTTTTTAATAAGCCAATCAAATTGAATCAATGATATACAAGGTAATCACTCCACTTGCTATAGTGCATAGCCTGTTAGACATGCAGACAGTAATCAGATCATGCACCGCACTGCCATGAAATGCAATCCAAAACAAGAAAGAGGGGATGGAACTGGAAAATTCAAAAAGTGGACAGCATCGATACAGCTAAAATTCTTCTTGTTTCTTTTCTGATAAAAAATCCCTTTACATGAAACATCATGGAGCAAAGCAAGGCAGAAGACAGATGGGAAAAGTTGACTGCCTTTTGTTTTCAAGTAAAAGATGGATGTGACATGAAATTTGGAGATGCTCTTGATTGATTAATTTTGTGATGTATATAGCATTACTCATAACTTTAACATGCACCACTGAAGATGCAAGAACAGGTCAAGCCGACATGATATATAAAAGTACATAATACATACTTCACTAGAATACCAGTTGAGGTACTCTTTAACTCATGTACTTCCATTCCATAAAAAAATAATAAATTAAATAATATATATTCAAACGTTCCTTTTTCCTCATTTATGCCTCATTGAGTAAACAAGCACATAAAAATGTTGCAAAACTTCATCATTTCATGGAGAAGCTATTCAAGTGTTCCTTTTTTTCCCCATTTAAACATAAAAATGTTGCAAAACATCATCATTCCATGAAAAATCAATTCAAGTGTTCCTTTTTCCTCATTTAAACCCATCTCACAAAATTAGTTGAAATAATCACAGTCAAGGTTGTCAAAACCGCGATTTTAACACGACACAGCATTAGTATTTGAACTCGGATCGTAAAATCTTACGTTAAATATTTCCGTACAAAAATTGTAAAATCGCAGCTAAAATCGTGTGGATAGAAAAATCATAAAATTGTAAGTAAAATATTTCCGAATACAATACAACACAATTATGGCCATAAAACTTCATTAGTTAAGATTCATGCATCTAAAATTATATTAATAACATCTAAGTTTTTTTATATTAAAAAAATTGATCATATAATGCCGGAAATAATGTAATATATACATGGATTTAAAAAAAAAAAAATTGATCATTTAAGTTCACTTAGTTTTTTTTAAAAGTAAATGCTTCTTTACAGGAAACTACAGACAAATATTTGATCATGATGAAGATCTTGTTAGCTCTTCTCCTTGCTTTCCTATTGATGTTAGCATCTCTGCAAGATGATGCACAAGTGTTAGCCACCATGGAACCTAAGGCTACGAGCAAGAGAGGAGAGGACGACTGAGAAGAGTGAGAGGAGAGGATTTGGGGGGTTTGGGGGACGAAAGGACTGAGAGGAGAGGATTTGGGGGAGTTGAATGACGGGATGACTGAGAGGAGAGGACAGGAGGAGAGGATTTGGGGGAAAGGGAATTAATTAACATGCATAGTGCACGTGCACAGTGCAACGCATGATTTGAATTAGGATCGTAAAATCAGATCGATCCGGTCCGATTTTACAATTCTGACCGATTTTAACGATTCTGCTCCGATTTTAACGGGGTCCGATTTTTCTACCTGATTTTACCAGGTTTGTTCTTTTGACTCGTAAAATCGTACAATTATGATTTTACAAGTCAAATCACAATTTTGACAACAATGCTCACAATTCAATTCTCATTGACAATGGCACATCCTACATTATCTATAACATCATACACCTCCGGGTGATCTTGTTATAATGAGAGAGAAAAACAAGATGTCACCCTAATGAGACTTTTTGGGGTCTCATTTAGATAGTACTTTAGACATGTTAATTCCAATGAATTATGACTGATACACATTGGTCAACATAGTTTCCAGTCGCAAAACAGTGAAAGATGATCATAACCAATTTTCTATGTAAATGAGCTAACACCATTCTGAAACAATCAAAACACTATCAAAAAACATTTCCATTTTAATCACCAAGACCAAGCCATGATACCTGAAGAGAAGTTGAAAGTGCATGTAAAGGCAAGCCTTTTCCAAGGGCATCTTCATTAGGCCGGAGCAATGCCAGCAAGGTCTCCTTCAAGGGCTTCAGCAAAGAAGGATCTCTTGATGCTATGGGCCCTAAGTGTGAGCTTGCAACCCTTAGAGCACTTGTATGATCACCAGAGCTAACCAGCTTAAGGAATTCAACCTGAAACCACCAGAGTATTCAGAAACAGCATCCTGTATAAAGCTCAAGAAAAACAAAAACAATACTCTTGACATTTACTTGATGAAAGTCAGAATCAACAAAGGAATCATATTTACTTGTTTCAACTGGAAGAGCAAGACATGATTTTGCATAAAAAAGTTTGGATCCAATGCAGTAACTTCTTCCACAACCTCTGCTGCCATTCCTCTACCTACCAGTTCCTTCATCCCAAGTACAATCTCATTTTTATCATCTCTAGCATTTATGTCTGCTGAAGGATGCTTTTCGAAGCCCTGCTGAAAAATATTCAATTGTAAACCACATGTCACAAGAAAAATAAATAATAAAATTACCAAGTAGCAACCTGTTTGTCCCTGGATAGATTTGTACTGCTAGCAGTAGCATTAAGATCTTGCTTATAATCTTCTTCATCTTGTCTCCCCCTCCATCGCTTGCGTTTGCTCCTTTCTCCAATTGTATAATTTCTGTTTCTTTGGAGAACTTTGGAAATTCCTGCTTGATGTGATCCACTGGTGCTGCAATCTTCATGATAGCTTGTTGACTCACAAGCATATCTTAACTCAACATCAGTTCCTTGTATACTATTCACATCCACACTATCCTCAGGAGATACATTCATATGAGCATTGCTTACGGAATTCTCACCATCTGAATGTTTATTGCTATTATTGTCACCCTCAAAAGAGTAGTTCCTCGAGGAACAACAGCCAGGCTCTGATTGTCCAACTTTTAAAGGCTCAGCGAGGGTTTTTAATCCTGGTACTAAAACGATCATAACATGTATTTATGTGTTAGAGGGAAGGAGAGGAGGGGGATATAAATGAAATCTAAAACAGAGATAGAAGATTGAGAATCACCAGAAGGCAATGCAAGACCAGAGTCGACAATACCCCTGTAGACACAATACTCACGAACAAGCTCGTCAAGCATGGAAACATCCACCTTCATCCGACATAGCTCATTCTGTGACAGGCATGTTCAAGAATAGTGAGTGATAAGCTCATACAGTCAAGTTGTGCAATTAGAAGAAAATAACTAGGATCTCAATAGTGCACACAAATTCATATCCAATGCTTGTTATCAAGCGGACTTCCAAACACTCTGCATATTTCTCAAACACAATATAAGTTTATTACTAAATAAAAGTACAGATGTGGAAGCATGACACCATTTACACAGCCAATGGGGTAGATAATTTAACTCATCCAAATGAACCTACTTACACAGGTAGAAGATGATATCACATTAAGGATGGAACACATATTAGAAGATAACAGTGTACCTGGAATGCCTGAAACAGGTCTCCCTTAGCAAATCTCAAGCTGTCAATTGCCCCTTGTCTCGTAAGCTCCACGGCATGTGCAAGTGCTTGTATGTCCACCTGTATTTCAACATAAAACATGTAATGTCAATCGCCTGTATATTATGAAAAAAACATTATCAGATTTTTTTCAGAAGCCTGATGGTCCTACAAGTGAAAAAGAGTTCGCCACTGGGACACCAATTCAGCAGCTGTTTCTCAGCAACAGCTAAGGTCAATTGAATTGCATATTAGAAACCTCACCTCATCAAATGGAGGTGCTTCATAAAAACTCTCTTGTGGGACAGCAGGAGGATCACGTTCCTCCAGGAGCAACCTTTCAGTAAGATCTGAAATGGGTGATGAAATACCTTGATGAATGCAAAACCCTTTGTGTATGCTGCACCACATAGAAGGAAGAAGTGAATAAAATTTTCAATTCAGCCAGCGCAAGCATTAGCAGGCTGACATGCAATTAACAAATGGAGTATATATCGTAAGTAAACATCAATACCAACCTTATTAGATATCTTAATGTCATAGAAAAGACTGGATCATATGCCTGTAAATGAGCTCTTAAGACGGAAGACATTAATCCAGCAATTTCAAACCTCCTCCTTTCAGACCACTGCAACAAATATTGTATGCTGAATCACACAACTAAAAAAGCACTCTTCACAGGAAGTTTTGGTCTACTGCGTATATTCAGAGGGAAATATCATAAATGGAAAAGAACCTGTTTTCTTCACCATATGTGCAAAATAGTCTTGCAGGTAAAATGAAAACAGAACATAAATTATTTGTTTAAGTTATCAGCATAAAGGTCCATTTTCCATGTCAAACTATTCCATATGCTTTTAGTGGAACAGGCACCAATGCCACTTATTTCCATCAAAACCCAAGGAAAAATAATCCAAGAAAATCTCCAATATATGCATAGATCATTCCTTAAGAGCCCAGCCCTCTAAGATATTGTTCCATGTTGTTATATAATTCCAAGCATTCCAAAACTTCATAATTCTACATCAGTGAAAAATAAATGCATCAGATCTACCAAAGGGAAATTTACATGCAAATCCAAAATCCAAATTCCAAATTAACTATCACGAGAGTTAATAAATATTTAATTGCAACAAAATCCAAGGTTATTAATAGACCAGATTGGGCAAGCTATCATCACCTTTGTCACATTCATATACAGGAAACGCATATTGAAACAGAAAAGAAGTTTGCTTGTGTTCAGTAGATATAAGAGGAAGCAGGCTTTATTCTTTATTTTCCAAAATAACGGTCATTTGATGCAAATGAAATCTCATAGGAAAGAGGAAAGGAGTCATCATTTAACATCTTGTGCATAGTATCAAAAAAAGCTCACCGCCTTTGTCACAGGAGAATTTTGATCATCTTTGTCATATATAAAGGCAAGGAGAATGTGCTTAAATTCCTCATATGCTTCCTTAAACACATACAAAGATTTCTGTCAGACCCAGAAAAAAAAGGTACACATATGATTCTGTTTTTTTTTTTTTTTGTTATTAGAAACAGTAATCAAAATTCTCAGATATTGAATTTATTCAAGTATAGTTCCGATAACATATCCATGAGCTTGCAGTTTCTTGCAGCCAAATCATCACGGAAACACAACTCTTCACTCGATAATAAAATTAAGGAAATATTTACACTTCACTCTTAACCCAAAAATTATTGGTCCATTTACATATCATTTATAAGCTAAAGCTAATTATGACATTGAATGACACTATTCCATTACCATTAGAAAATTTTACAATCAATTACCACTAACTTTCAGAACAATTGCAATTGTAATTACAATTAAGCACGCCATCTAGAAACCTAAAAGCTCTTGCTAACCCATCAAAAAAAAAAAAACTCTTCTCCCAAGCACCAATTTATATGGTGCTGAAACTCCTCTAAAGATCAAACTTTCCAAATTATCATCCTCACCACCAATCCCACTCTAATCAAATATGGTTTTATTTCACAGTTCAAAAAAGTATCATGTGCTAGGTTATATTCATTAAACAGAAGCACTGCAGAAGGCCAATACCCATGACCGACCTATCCAAAAATACGTATTAGCATAACTAACTAGTTTCTTCCACTCCACTATTTTAACTAAATGAAGGGACATTATCTCCAAAAGTTAGGTTGATTTCTTGCATTTAAGATGTAATCTAAAAATTGAAATCCAAAAACCATCTCTAACACTTCTAATACCTGTTTAATCGATTCATGACCAAATTTAACAAAAAATATTTTTTTGTCATAAAATTAAGCAAAAACAAACAAACCGGATACGCATCAAGTGCACACGGAGCGAGAGCCGTCCTTATGCATTCAATAGCAGAATCCCTCGCCTCGTCCGTTCCTCTCCGTAATAACTCCATAAATTTCTACACACACAAAATTAAAATAAAATACAACTTCCAATTTCACAGAAAATAAAATGAAATTAATCAGAAGGAAAAATGAGACACGAACCTACCTGTTTCTGTAAGCGAAAGAGGAGACGACGATCATCAAGAATAAAAGGAGCGTGAGAGCGGAGAAGGTGAAGAGTAGAGTCGATGTCACCGGACTCTAAGAACCGTCTGATCTGGCGAATGATGAATCGTGATTGATAAGAGGAAGAGAAACTTGACGGGGAAGAGGATGGAAAGGATATTGTTGATGTTGAAGCGGAGTCGTCGATTAAATTCTCTGATTTTGCAAAATCTAGTATGAGTCTATCTAGAGCTTCCCAGTTCACTAGCGTCGAGTCCATTATTTGCTGTTTGGTTTTGATTTTCTCGGGAAAAAAAATTCCAAGGCTGGAAATGAGAAAGAATACAATTTCTTTTGGTTGCGACTGCACGAATGAGAAAGAAAGGCGGCGAAGTAAGGTGAAAAATTGGGGAGGAGATTGAGGGTGCTGTACCTGCCACGTGTATGGTAATTACGTGAGGCTGTAAGTTTTGGATGATGTAATAACGGGAGCGGTCAAATTTTCGCTTCTTGCTGTTGTGGCCGTGAAACATGCCCGCCTGAAGATTTGTGTAATGGGAGAAGTTATTGTTTTCATTTAAAAAAAAAATCAAAATAATTTTATTTTTAAAATTAAAAAAAATTGCACTATAAATACATGTATAATAACTATAATTATAAGACTTGATTTGGGAGTTAACATGTCTTCTGGTCTAAATTGTGGATCTTGTGTGTTAATTTCTAACAACTCAAAGTTTTACCTTTAAAAAACACTCCTTAAAATATATCATTTCAAACTTTATTTTTGAAAACTCGTAAGGTTTATAAAGAGGTGATCATTTAGAATATGTGTGGCATGACTTATAAAAACTAACTTTGTGTTAAAATTTTAAAGTCATTTTTCATAAATAACTTGTGACAAAAATAAATTAAAATAATTTAAAATTTAAAATTTATTTGATAAAAATAACTCAGAGCTACGTTTGTGAGGATCAAGTAAAATATAAATTAGAAGAGTAAATATTATATAAATCATAAATCATTTAGTTAAAAATTAAAAATAAATTAATTAATTAAAGAAATTTATTTACTCAGTTTGTAATAAAAAAAAATTATTTTAGTATATATATATATATATCATAAAGTACTATTAATTGGAACAGTACCTTTTATTTTATTTATTTTAAAAAATTTATAAAGCTCAATCTCTACTAAATCTAATATCAAATGATAAGATTGAAAGAAAAAAATAATTTTAAAATTTATATTATATTGATAGCAATACACGTTGTCAATTGATAGCTGGTACAGTGTCGCTTATCATGTTTAAAGTTATGCGGCATGGCCAACCATAACTTACATCATACAAGTGAAGAATAGAGTGGCTGCTCCCATCCAAATCTTATTTGGGGAGAGGCAAACAATCACATCTAGATGACGTAAACTCCAAAATGGAAAGTTTTGAGAGTATTAGCTGCTGCCACTTGGTGGTCAACTTTAACATTGGGTCAAGATCTCAGCCCCGTCTTTTGTGATTAGAATGGTGTGCTCGAACTGTGCAGATAGGCTTCCATCTTCGGTTACCACTGTCCAGTTATCATCCCAGATTACAGGGTTCGTGCTACCAATTGTCAACATGGGTTCTGCATTGCAATTGGTGAGTGAGGAAGGAGGGGTTAGTCATTTTCCATGTACAATAGTCCACAAGAAAACAAACAGAAGTTGCAGCTTCCAAGCAGCTGAAGTTGCTAGTGCTAGGAATGGAGTCGCTTGGAATGATCTTTTACTAATCGATTCAACTGGAATGGAAGTTATATAACATGGGAAAACCATAGAAAACACAGCAGCCTATTTGAATGTGAGGAGGGACAGAATCAAACCAGTGAATAACACTCACATCAAGAAGTTATAAGAGAAACGTGAAGCAATTAACAACAGAAATTTAATTCATACTATAAATTATCAAACACCTCCCCAGAAAAAAAAAAAAAAAAAAGAATGTTATCAACAAAAATACTAAATGTTTTCATCCCTCCAGATTTCAATAGATTCTCCATTATTTGGAGCTGCTATATTACCACTTTTGCTTTGATTAGAAAACAGTAATTCATCAGGGCATTTCTTATCACATGCATATGAATTAATGAAGCTCATGAGGTAAATTTCACATGTAAATACCAATAGTGAAGGTCTGATTCAACATCATGCGCCCGCCATCATTGTTTCCTGAAAAGAACATAGCACTGTTAGCATTAAGAATATTAATATTATCTATTGGAAACAAAGGAAATTGCATTAATGCTGGCATCTGGGAGAAAAAGAGAAATAGGGAAAATTGTTTATTGCAACCATGTAGCTAAGCTTGGTCTAATGCGAAATGTTTCTGTATCCCTATCTGCAATTGCATTAAGATTAGTACTCAAGGTCCCAAATTACTAGATTGGTGCACAACTAGCTCTTTAAACAGCCTATCGCAAGTTTCCCTTTCATCTTTACTAAATTTCAGCATTTTATGCAGATTGCAATTTCATTCATTCAATGGTCAATTGAGAACCTCCAGCTCTTTTATGTCTAGCAAACTTCAGTGCATCTAGCAGATTAAATTGTGTGAGCGTGTCCCTTGCTCATCTTTTTTCAGTACTTCCAGATTCTCATTTTCATTCTAAAACATCTAGACATTGTGGAGGATTTGATATACGATCGTGCAGAATGGCACAAAAGGATCCATGTATAGCTGACCACTAGTTTGGGATTGGGTCTTGGTTGTTCCAAACCCTAGCACCTAACGAGTGAAAGGGAGGACGCTAGGGGACACCCAGCTATAATTAAACCACATAATATGTAAAATGAGATGACAGAGAAGAGAGTTCAAAGTCAGGTCGAGTACTGAAGTGCAGAACAACTGGATCGGCATGGAATACACGTCCAACACCATGGCCAACAAAATGTCGGACAACACCGTAACGATATTTATCTGCATGGTCACTTGAGAAAACATAATCATGAGTGAGTATAAATCGAAACTGAAATTTTTTTGTTTTATTGTGTGAGCAAGCGTGGTCATGAGAGAGCGTGTGTTTTTGTGTGACACAAATAGACAAGCTAATGATTTTGATGCTACTTGGTAATAGAGATCAAAAGATTACTTGAAAGTGAGAAAAAATATTGAAGTTATAAACTTCCTCAAATATGTAGGGCATACTTTTCAAGTTCTTGTCATAAAGTTGATAAAATTGTTTGTCAATAAATATCATTGATTCACCAGTAGTCAATAAAATATTCACAATTGAGGATAAACCAAGAGCATGAAATGCAGAAATTAAAACTGTAAAAATACTACAGTATATATAATGAATCTTGCATTCCTACCACACAGTTCTAGAGGAAAGAGGATGATGTAAATGCAAAACTAAGTAAATAGAATGCTATAGCAGGTTCCTTACTGTATTGTTTTGCCAATTTTCTTGTACTCCACTCCCGGTGCACAAATTGATATTGCTTTGTACAGGCATTCTTCAGTCACCTGTAGGATGATCAACAAACATTGTCATTCATATATACCTAAAATGCACAAGATTTACAGAAAAACTTGTCTATTCAGTCAATTATTAATCACAAGAGACTACTTCTCAGGAGTTTCCAAAGAAAAGTACATAGAAACCAATGATGGCTAACAAAGATGACTTTAAATGATAAATTTACTTTTATTAGGCATAAAAGGATGACTATTTTTAGTCTCTAAGCCAAAGAAGATGAACATGCATATTCTGTTAAGATAAAATTAGTCTATGATTAAAGACAGTGCTATAATTCCATGTATATGAGAAAAAAGATAGAATGTTTAGTGTGCACAAAATCATATCCAATGGTGATCTCCAGTGTCGAGAAATGTACAAAACTAGTAATAAGGGGTTACATAAATGTAATAAAAATTTTACCTAGATGGCAAAGTTAGCCTTCGTTAAATTGGTGGCTGTTAATTTGGTTATACAGACTTCAAGACTAACACTGAGACAAAGAAGGTGTTTTGACAGAACTGTTTCAGGCTGTATTAGTATGCTACAAAGCTTGCACATGCTTTAGAAGAGTTTAAAGTTCAGTTTAAAGCATGATATTCTAGCTTGGAACAGAAAATCTCATGGAGATCTCCAAAGATGATGGCAACCCACTACACTAGGCTAGCAATGTTTTGTCCGTTGCAGATCACAGTTGCATCTAAGCCCCTTGTTCTCTTTTGGCCAATAAAAATGCTTATTCACTAGCAATCAGAAAAAATAAAGGAATCTGGAAGTAAAAAGGCGATGTGCTATGTACCTATCTCCAATGGTAAATAAAATTGTTAGCAAACAAGCAATGGCTTTTACTTTATGTCTAGCAAACACAGAAACAAATGGATGACACATAAGCGCAGCATTCCAAAAAGTTACCTGAACCAGCTTTCTGGCTTTGTCATCAACATCTCCACAAAAGAAAGTTGCTGAAGTATCACCATGATAACCCTGCACATCAATAGATTTACAAAACAGAGAAATCAGAATATGCAGCATTGAGCAATTAGTGCAGACAAACTCTGATTTATTCCTTAAAACCAGTTCCACTTTTCCTATAAACTACAGAGATATCAAATCTGTTTACTCAAGGATATAATGGAAAAAATGAAAAGCAAGAAGACACTCACATTTAGATAAACTGTAACATCAATGTTGATTATATCACCATCCTGAAAAACAAAACGCAATGGCTAAGTAATATTATACTCATACAAACCGATAATAGCAAAACTTTAACAATGAGACCTCAAGAGCACGTGAGTCTGGTATTCCATGGCAAATACACTCATTCACTGATGTGCAGACACTCTTAGGAAACCCACCATATCCAAGAGGTGAAGGATATGCTCCGTTATCAATTATCATTTGATGAACTGCTTGGTCAATTTCATCTGTTTTTATACCTGGCTGCCGACAAGAACAACAATTAGAACTTTGAGATCAGTTAAACTGACCGACCACTTCTTTTTAATGCATGGACAATCATTATATTCTCTCTAACTGACCCACTGATAGCTACTAATCCTACTAATACAAACAAGAAGAAGGTAGTGGAAAAAATAAGAGGCTAAAGTTCATAGAAAGATAAAATTAATTGCAACAGTTTCTTAGTGGCATAATGAAGCTAAAGATGCATTTTAATCAATTTAAATAAAGCACGAGATAACTATCCTTTTGAATGACCAGAAAGTACCATCATTTTACCTTGACTAAAGTCCCAGCATACCGAAGAACCTGTGCCGCAAGCTTTCCAGAAGATCTCATGCATTCTATCCCCTTCTCACCATGCACTTCAGGCCCACCTGCAATTTCAGGTGGTTGCCGTGAATTGACATAGGGAGGCCTTGGTATATGATCTGGGACAGGTCGGTGAGGAGACAGCTTTCCTGGCCTTAGACGTTGCCGCTGGGCATCAGGAACTTCATCCAGATTTCTGCTAATTTCAATGATGAATATATTAGATGTGTCATCCATCTTCTGGTATGTCAATATTTTTTTCTCAAACTCTCTATGTATGCACATTGTGAAACAGTAAAACAATGCACAATACCCTAATTCATCAAGTCCATCCCGGAAGCATCAAATTGGCCAATATGATGCTGCGAAGTTCCTTTTATCTAAAAGGCATGAAAATTCAAATGATATACATAGGCCACAAATTATGCCTACATCCTAAAAAATTAACTCACGCGTGTTTATGTACAAGCATGTTCCATGAAACCTAAAGAAACAGCACAGTGTAGCTCACTTCAGAAGTGCAGCATATCAATAAACCAAAGAAAGTGCATTACATACAAGTAAGAAAAGAAAATGAGGAATAGAAGGATGATATATTTTTTGTGTGTTGATTTTGGCATACCTTCTATTGAATAAAAGATTGGTCAAGCCAGAAAGCGTTCTAGATAGTTGCATTGACACATGTTTGTTTCCTGTGAGAAAATTGGAAAAAACAAAGGCATGCTGTTCTGGTGAGGTAAAGAAATGTCAAGAGCTGCAAACAACAAGGTCTAAAAAACAGCTAGCAAAAAATAACATTCAATGGAAAACCAAATCATTTAGTTAGAAGCTGAATTTAACCCATCGAGACTTTAAAACATCACAATAAATTATCTTTCTTTGTCTCACAGCTCACAAGTAACTATTCATTTCATAAATCACCTAAGTTGATGCAAATCTACATAAAATAAGAATACAGCAGCACCAAACATCAAAGTCTCCAACTGGGTATTCAATAACTTAAAGAGAGAATTAAAATCTAGCAGGTTTAACAACCACTCGGTGTAAAAAAGACTGCAGCCAAAAGAAAGACAAGGACTTACAACAACTCACAGGTAAGTATCCATTTCATAAATCACCTAAGTTGATGGAAAAAGAGAAGAAAGTGAAAACGGACCTGGTTTGTAGAGAAAGAGACGAGGATGTGGCTGTTTTGATAGAAGCAAACGATCTCCTACAAAAGAAGAGAGGAGTCTTGGTTGCAGGGAAGAGGCGCCAACCATTTTTGTGCTTTCAGTGCTTATCTATTCTTGAACACAGAAATCTCTCTGTTTTTCTTGCCCTCCTTCGTTCTTCTCGCTTTGAAATGTGTTATGGGCCTGTCTATAAGGCCCATTTGGTTCTTATTTCCGACTTTCGGGCTCAAGCCCATATTTGATCCCTTATGGCTCATAGTTCGGCAACAGCGTTTTAGACGGCCTCCAAAATTGATGAAAAGGGCAAAATAAAAAATTGGCAGCGTGATTCGATAAAGTGCAAGCACTTTAACAAAACATTACGAGAAACGGAGAAAATATACTTTCCCGCGTCATTGTTATTCTTTCACATTTTATTTAATTTTATTGTGAGGACTTTTATAGTATTTTTTTTGTTTTATTTATCAATTCTCATTGATTGCATCATTCTATTTTTTTAATGAAGAAAAAATTCGAAAGAAACGGGACCAATATGAAAAACATAGAAAAACTAGATTGTCATTTCAAATTTGTTTTTAAAATTTATTTCTTACTGTACACAAGGGTCCATAAAGAATAAGTGATGGTATATAGTTCCAAATAAATAAAAAAATAGACTCAAATGTATAATTCAATATTTATAATCTTCTCATTCTAATGTCCACATTTTAAAAAGCAAGGATTGGACTTAGGACTAAGTTCTTTAATCAAAAAATCTTTGAAAACAAATTAAATCTTCTAGTTTTTAATTAAACTTCATATTCACATTTCTATTCTTTCTAATTTTACAACGATGTTGGAGTGTGATATTTTGTTATAACCATTGATATACATTTAGAGCTTGAGATCAATCATAAATTACAAATTACAAGTCATGTTATTAATATATTTTCATTAATAATATTATGATTTAACATTAAAATATATAATATATATGTTATGTTAAATCATATTTGTTCTTTGCATAATAATCATTGATCATTTGAATAAGATTTGAACTCTTTTTAAATCTCATTCCACCATGATGAAGAGTTTCTTGATTAATACCATTAAAAAACATATAAAATATGTTTTTTAATTCATCTAGAGCGATGAATTCTCTTTTGATCATTAAAATACTTTCATACTTTATGTCATACTCAATGTTTTCCCCTTCATCACCTCAATTGAGATAAAATATAATAAAATCAAAGCATTATATTTTTTTATATAAAATAACTTAGCGATCTCAAGTTTAAAGATCAACCACGCAATTGTCACGTGAGTCTTTCCATAAATATAATTGATCTCTCCATATAAAAATCTCATGTACATATCTTATGACAAACATTTACATATTAGTTTTAGGTATTTCTTACACCTTATCTAATGAGAAGAGTTGCTTCCTTTCATAAAAATATATAATATATATCAGTTTCTACATGTCTAATAAATATTCAATATTTAAAAGAGGATTGACTGGTGATATTTAACAATATTTGTGATGCAATAAAATCTCGTAATTATAATAACTTTATAGATTTTTTTGGGAAAAAAATTTGCTCCATAAGGCATAAACGTTACTCTCACTCTATATTTATAAATCAAATATTAGATTTATTAATCTAATATTATATGAATATTAAAAAAATAAGTTTTTATTAGAAATAAATATATATATATATATATATAATAACATGACCTGGCTATAAAATATATTAAGCTAACAAATATATATATATATATATATATATATATATATATATATATATATATATATATATATATATATATATAATATGCTATTAACTCCATTTGCTCCACTCATACCTTGAGATTTTTGACGTTTTCCTCTTCAATAAAAGATATTATGTATATAATTTGCAGACAGGACAGCATTGAGAGCCAAAGCACCGATGACAAAAACATACGCATAGGCTTCCAAATCTCATCAAGAACCGCTTGGATCCTTATTTGTCTTCTCTAAAACCTGAAAACAAAATATGAGACCACATTTCAAACACTTACTATACTCTTTTTCTTTTTTTTATGCCATCGTCTGCAAAAGAAAAGAAGAAATTTTCTTTCCTAATCCCTTGAAAATAGACGTACAACTTTACACAAAACACCAAGCTGCAAATGAATAGACGGTTCTTATTTTTTTTAAATATTTTTAAAATACAATGCTAAACACTCCAAAAAAAAAAAAAAAGGAATTTGAGGAGCTGAATCTGTGCAAGAAGCAAAAGGTTAGTTTCACTTGGAGATGAATCTTGTGGGCGAGTCGGAGTTGAAGAATAATATTCGCATGCTGTAAGATTCTTTCGTAAAAAGAATGATCTTGTGGGTACAAATCATGGTGTTTTTTTTTTATTGGAAAATAGTATTGAAAAATTAGCATTTAGATGCGTGGCAGTGGTGCATTCTATAGGGCAAACCTCAAATCAGTAACCAAACTATACATCTAATATCAATGCAGTCCCCATGCCAAGGTTTTTCTCCATTAAATCCCCAAAGTATCACATCCTAAAATTGGGTCCTCCTGAGAAATCCCCTTCTTTTTTCTTTTTTTTTCCTAACCGAAACGTCGTACCTCGATAAGAAAATTGTTATTCAAAAGACACCATGATTGATAATTTCATCAGACCCACAAAGAGTATCATGACACTTTGGACAGTATATAAGTTATTTTCTTAAGAAAAGCTGCGAAATCCAACGGATAATATAGTTGACCAACAGCTTCGTCTGAGCTTCTATTGACTAGGATATGAAAAAAGAAAGCCCATCAGCCCCCCCGGGGATAAAATACAGCCATGCCACATGCTGCGACGACCAGTTGTTTTCTGTGAGCCCCGTGAGGACTCATTTTGGAATCCGATGCTGGAAGATAGGGACACTTCCTGTCTATCCTCTTGACGGTGAGCCCCCCACCCTCCACACACACACCACCACCACCACGGCCACCGCCACCGCCACCGCATGTATTCACCACAAAAGAGAAGCATGGTACTCTTGTTGCCTTCATAATTTTCACAGTAAAACGGCACGGTTTTATAATCTCTATTCGGCTCTTATTGAAAAGATACTACGAGTTTAGAAAAGAAAAATATTTATGAAAACACAGTTACAGAGGATCGATGCTGACCATAACTCGGCATGTCACGGGGCCTCTGATTGCATGGCAGTGAGCCATCCATCCCGTGCCAGGACTGCATGGATAAATTTTGCTGGGTCGAAGGAAGAAACGAGATAGAAGTTTCGGCTTCTTGAGATTTAAAAAATAAAATAAAATGGATCCTTATCATTTCGAAACACCTTTCAAGGTGGCTGTTCTTTTTCATGCTTGATGCTTTTGAGGTGCGGATGGCTGTCGAGCTTATTAAATAATGAATACTTATTTATTTTGAATGCCAAGGATATTCATTTGGGAATGTGATAGATATTGGTTTTTAAAGTGTTTTTAATTTAGAAATGTATTAAAATGATATTTTTTATTTTTTAAAAATTATTTTTGATATCAGCACATTAAAATAATTTAAAAACATTAAATTTTTTATAATTTAAAAAATAAAAATAAAGTCTTTTTTTTCATAAACACTTTCCGATCAGAATGCCAAACAGTTACATAGTGAGTACAATCGGAGGGGACTGAGGCCTATGTTTTCTGTTCTTGCTTTCTATTTTTAGGTTAATTTGCGGAACGATAGGCACTAAACTCACAAGCAATTTGATATTCTAAAGTTTTGGGTAATAAATAATTAAGAGCCTGAACTACCATTTATATAACTATCGATTGGATTCCTTCTCCTAGGTTAGAATATCAGGCATCGCAGGAGATAGAATTAAGGGCTTAATTACAAGCCTTGAAGATGCAAAAATGCTGCCTTGAACAGAACTGGGAGTAGCGGGGTAAACACATTCGATTTGTTCTTGTCAAAGCACAAATTAATAGCTAGCATGGTACAAGTACTGGAAATAGCAGAAACAGCAACTTAACGGAACCAGGTCATAATTATAATATTTTTTTTGCAGTTCTTAACAATTTTACTAATTGTTCATCTTTTTTCTTCTAAAAATTGGTATTGCTGACTGTTATTTAAGTTGTTGGAACCTTTAATGTGTAAACACTGCTGAGCAGAAGTCTGAAGTCCTGCCTAGCTTGCTACTATGGGTGGTCAACTTGAATCCAGTGGCAGTAAAAACAAAACCAGCAAGCCAGTGGATATTAAACGGCCTCGTTTCTCCTTTACTATTTAGATTTTGTTGATCCAGACCCTTGTTGATTATTTGTTAGATAAAGAAACTCTCCCTTTTTTTTTATTTTTGTCAAACTTGACAGTTTGACTTGGATGGAAGTCCACATCGGTGAAAATCATGAAAGAGAGGGGTCATGTTAGCAAATTAGAGATAAAATAAAATAGTAGATCAGCGACCAGCGAGTTCAACCCACCAAAATCCTCCAGCCCTCGCAGGGACAGGGACAGCAATCACCGAAAATTAAGATGACCCAAGCAACAATCTAAGCCTCTGATAAACCGACACGTGTGACAAGGCAAAGGCTTCAAGGGAAGCAGGAATAGAGAAGATGCCTTCAATAATTTTGGAACAGGCTTGAACAGGTCGGGGTTGATTTTGCAACGAAGAAGAGGATATCCCCACCACGGACTGCAAATATTTTTTCAAGTCCATGACTGTGACAATATGAGAGGTCTCTTTTATGTTAGCTTCAAATTTCAAATTCAGAAAATTAAGAGACAAATAAAAACCAGCAGGGAAAATATTATGATAATTCCTTTCTCTCCATGTTTAATTCGTTGGCTTTGATTCTTGTTTTTTTTCTAAGCACGACTGAACCACTTGAACAGCAACCCAGGTGGATCGAGCCGCCATGCATGTGCTCTATGAAAAGGTTATTAACTAGCTATTGGCACATATATTACTCTTTTCTTTGTCTTACACAATGTTCTCTGAAGAAATGTGGATAATTAAGGCTGGCTGAGAAGTGAAATGATTCTCGCGCACGCAATCTTCATCGGAACCGCTAGCTGGTCTGTAGCATGCATGGAACCATATCCGTACAATCAACAGGTTCAATTCGAGGGTGCATGCTCTATTTGTAATTCCACCAGATCAGAACAAGTTTCCCGTTTGTGGTTTGTTATTGTCCCAAGCTAGAATACATTGAAAATGACCGCGATGAGATTCACTAACATCGTCAGCGTCGCCATTCTTCCCTAGGAAAGAAAAGGTGTCCTAGAATTGCACAAAGTTGACTAATTTCCCGCTAATCACCTCCTTGCCAGTTTCACAATTCCCAATGTGAAGTGGGTGAAAACTAGCAGCATCCTTGGATTGGTTTTATCCAGAATAATAATAATAATAGATAAAAAAAAAACCAGGAAAATTGTTTGACAGGATGATAGCAACTTATTTTGTTAGCGTGAAAGAAAGAAAGAAAAGGTATGATTAACGGGATGCGCGCGATGACACCAATTATTGATTATTTTTCCAATGTCAAGGAGGCTCATCCAAGATCCAACCATCCAATCTTCCTTCTTCTTCTTCTTCTTCTTTCCTGCATGGTTAGTTGATAGAGGCTTATCTTGAGAGGTTGTTCGATCGTTTTCATCACTTAATTCTAGTTCATACCTAACGGTCCAAGAACTATGACGTCCAATCATACAGAAAATCTTCCAAATGCTGCTCAGTTGAATAAAGGTCACATGGACTGTATCACAGATGCTTCATGTGGCAATATTTTTGCCAAAATCCCCATGACTACGTACTATTTAAGATCATGACCACAATCACCAACCCAAATGGGCAACCCACACCGCAAGTGGTATTTTCCTAGATCTAAGAAACTGGAAGAAATAAGCAGAACTTAGATGATTAGCTAGATGATTGAGGACTCTATATGCCCTATAGCTTTCAAAATTTCCATGTTAATTATAGCAACGCACGCACGTAACCATCCATGATCGAAGAGTAAAATCTTACTTTCTTGTTTTTCCTATGCCACACTTTTAAAAGGAGCAAGGAACAGAGAACGCAAGAGGAGGGGTCCAAAAATGTCTGAAACAATGGTGAAAGGTCCTCGGTGTGCGAAGAAAAAAGGAATGCTTTAGGAATTGAGAAGGACCATTTAACGCACTATCAATGAAAACATGTCTCGGACATAAAGCTCATTTCGTTTCTTTAAAAATCACTCCCATCTTGCTCCAACACTCCCACTGCTTCTTCTCTACCTTGAGATTCCTCATTTTGCTTTATTCCCCACTTTGATCACCTTTCTTTCTTTCTTTCTTTCTTTCTTTCTTTCTTTATATATATATATATATCCTTTTTCCATCCCTTTCTTTTCCATTTCTTTAGGCAAAATTTGAATTTGCGACTTTCAGCTGTTTAGTATCTTAAAGTTTAATTTAAAGCCTAGTATTCCCCTTTAGGGTTGTAAAAATTTGGTCTGTAAAGTGTAACAAATATGCCAAGCTTGTATCTACCTTTAATATTTTCCCCTTGGATCCATCACCATTCTATAGTTGTTGACTTGATTTGACCTGTGGCTCTGTAATTGTTTCTGATTTTTTTTAATTTATGGGATACCATATACCTATATGCTAGTGTAAGAGATGTTCCCGCAAGTGCTGCTACTTAATTATTGTCGAGATTGAACATGGAGACAGCACCGTAATTAAATATTAATTAACCAAGTCAACTGCACGCTTCCCACTTAGAAGGTGAAACCAATAAGTGTCTGAGCTGTATATCCCTTAATTTATTATTATTATTCGGGACAGAAGCATCCTATTAAATTAATTGGAAAATAGTAAATAATACAGTGTACACTCTTAATGGAGGTTCCGCTAGAACATCATACTCTCTATCTAACAAATCTCGAGTTAGCCCATAATTAGTCAACCAATCAGTCACAAAATTGACTTCTCTATAAACATGCAAAGTCTTAACCTCCCAATATCCAACACACCCTTAATCATTATGGTTAAATTATAATTTTTGTCCATACTTATTTTATTCCTCTTGATAAACCCAATTACAACACGCGAATCGGACTCTAAAATCATCTTTCTATATCTCCTATTCCATGTAAGTTGTATATCCCTTAATTAATTAGCTGAGCTTGGACCAAATTATAGAACCCTAGCTGCTGCATGCATCAAGTTATCTTCAATTCCAATTACAGAAAATGCATAAATTAGAGCACGTACATCTTGTCTTTCTTCTAGATAATTATGTTTTCTTTAGGGCATGGATAAAATCAATAGAATGGATAAATTAATGCACACATATACAATATTGTTTACTAACAGGAAGACTTAGAGCCCATGCACGCATCAAGAGGTCGCGATTTTCTAGAGGCAAATCACCAGCTAACATCACTAACGTAAACATTTTACTTTTAAGTTCAAAACCCTAATTTGATAAAACGGAGAATATATTTCAGGAAGATTAGTTGGGAATTTAGAAGACCATCGATCGGCTCGCCCTAATCATTCAAATCAGCTTTTGTTATTACTCATGTAGAGTTTCAACTAAAGGAGTGCAAAAGCACTTTCGGACTGAGAATCTTGGACAAGGGGCGGCGACACTATTACTGCAACCTCAAGTTTCTAGATTTTTCTTTTTTTAATTAGATATTAGCGAAACAATTCTATTTGAAAAATAAATTGTAGAATAACATAGTTTGTATATATACGGCACCACTCGGAAAATAAAAATTAAGCTTGTAGCTATTTTAATTATAATACCATCACTAAGTAAGATTTGTTTTTGATAAAATCAAGAATTTATAAATGAACCTGACCAAAACAAATTAACACGTTGGCAACATAGGTTGTGGGTAAAGCTAAAGAGCAGTAAGAACAAAAACAAGATCCAAAAGCCTATACAAGAAGAGTAGATGAAGAAAAGAAGCTCCTAAATTGAACCACAAGGATGAGTATGACTCTCTGGTCACCATTGATAAACAAAAAAATAAATAAAATAGGAAGTGAAATCTATTCTAGTTTTCCGTGCGTAGCCTCGGCCAGGATCCATGTGCCCTTTGTCCATCATTTTCTTCTTCTTATTATTATTATTATTATTATTATAAAACTTACTTCAAAGGAATCGTCTTTGCATTTTTCAATCCTTTTTATTTACAAAAGTTAAAAAGACGGTCATAATGTGAGGCACCCTTTAATTTGAAACAAACATCCCATGTTCGTATTGTTATTGGTAGATCCCTCCATGATTTATAAATAAACACTATTTTCTTAGCTAACCTCTCTCTCTTCCAGCTCTTATCTATCAATGCTACCTTTATCTAACCCTTCTTTCCATAATTGTACGGCATGCCATGCTTTCATAATTGTCGTTTCAATTCTTTAATTTATTTTCGTTGAACGGGATGCAAATTTATTCCTATGCTTAGCCCACAAAAAAAGAGAAGGGGGGACAAGAAAAATCTGTTTTAACTCGGAGAAATAAGAAAATTAGAGTCACTACATCTATAATCGTTAAAGTTTCATGGAGATCAATCTTGCACTTGTATGATCAGACAGCGAGCATCCTTCAACAGTGAGAGCGGTGGGACGTTGTAAGATTTGCAAGGTAATTATATTAATTAATTTAAACAATAATATATATATATATATATATATATATATATATATATATATATATATATTATAATCACGTCTAAAAATCTTCTTTGTTATATCCAACAATAAAGACGCAATACCTTTAACTTTTACAATGTCAATTTCTTTGTGTAAACCTAGAAAAATAGGTTGCCCTGACAAAGACCGCCTAGATTTGGCAAAGGTTTCCCGCAATTATTTTTCTTTTCATTTGAAATCAAAACCAAGATTAATTGGTTCCATAAATTTTGCTAATAAATACTAAGATATCATTATTAGTTAATTAATAAAAAAGGTGTTGAATCCTTCCAGCAAGCTTGTTCCCAGGTCAACAGTGAAGAACACCTTGAGCTTTGAAATTAAGGTTAAACTAGTTTTATGTTTTTCTTTTTTGGCAGAAATTGATTTTTCGGAAAAAATAATTTTAAAAAATTTTAAATTAGATTTTTAAGTATTTTTAAATTATTTTAATATATATATATATATATATATATATATATATATACATTTAATGAAAATATTCATTTAAGTAAGAAAAAACACTTTCACGTGCAATTCTCATCACGTTAAAGGGTTTTTGTTGTCATAAGAGAGATCACTTGGCATATGCTTTCATAACTATACTACATGTGATGATATATATATATATATATATATATATATATATATATATATATATATATATATATATATATATATATATATATATATATATTAGCCATTTACCCGCGGTTCATCGCCGTCAAAACCATATTTTTTTCAAAGTAAAAAAATATATTAAGAGTGTAAGTTTTATTATATTATAAATTTGGGCAAAATAATAAACATGTGCAGAATTCTTGCGGAGCGTAAGTTTGTAATAAAATATATAAATTTTAAATCAATATAAATTTATCTATTCAATGAAATCACCTACATAAAATTATCATCATCATTACAAAAGCAAGAAGATTTGAATACATGAATCATCAAATTCACTGTATTCGAATTAGTTCGTTTCATAATGTAATTTAAATTAAATACAATAATAAAATATAAATTTTAGAGCACTTACAATAACTAAACAACAAAAATAAATTATTGATTTTCTACCTATAAAAAGAAGAAAACATCATTGAAAATCCATTGCTACATCACCATTATTATCATGACTATAACAACTAAATTTTTTATCACCATTTCTGCCCAAATAATTAGAATTATTATATTGTCCCCAGGAATAAAAAAATATTTTTAGAAAAAAGCAAGCAAGAAAACATTAAAAAACAATCACTAAAATTATCATTATTATTGTGCAAACAATGAAACCATAAAATTATCTTAAAGAATAAAAAAAACTTTAACAAAAGTGCAAAAAAATAGCAGCAAAAAAAAATATTATGAGCATAAAAAAATCATTTGATCCAAAAAACATATAAAAATAATAGAAAATAGTAAAAAAGAAAAAAAGGGAAAATAGAAGAAATATTAATTTTAAAATTATCGTCAATATAAATTAAAATTTTGAAACTGAACTGAATAAAAATAAAACCCTAAAAAAATAAAAAGAAAAAATTAAGAACAAAAACTAAAAGCATGAATGCATAAATATGGACAAAAAATAAACACTATCAAGAAGGACCAAAAAACCAGAGGAATTAATACTAAATAAAAATTTAAAAGAGTAAGGGATGAAATAAAAAACAAAATATATAATTAATTCTAATTGAATGACAAAACTGCTACAAATCAAAACATTAGGAGAGAAACAAATAATGGATTTAAAAAAATGCAATGTAATTGTTTAAAAAAAAATTAAAAGAATAAGGATCAGAATAAAAAATACCATATATGACCAATTTTAATTGGAGGATAAAATTGAAACAAATTAAAACTTGTAAACCTGTCGCACCCTCCACAAGAGCACGACATCGTGACGACCCTCCTCGTGAGCGGGGAGTTCATGTTGGGTTTTATCTATATTTTCATGAAAAAGGGAGTCGCCACCTAGTATTATAGTTACTAGAAAACTTAAAACTGGTCTTTTAGAGATTCTAAGGCAAGGGACTTGTTGCATAAAGGAAAAGTTTTAGCACTCCTAGTAAGTTCTACCTAAGGTAAGCTACTTGGTGTTTTTGTTTGCCTTATGATTGCTATGATATTGATTTTTCAAAAATATATTGGTTAAATGATGATGACATATTATTCCCGTAAAAATATTTTGGATATTTACCACTTTAAGGTTTCTTTATCCAAATATTTACGGTGAATAACAACGAATTATCCCGACTAATATTTTGGATAATAACCCCTTTAGGATTTCTTTATCCAAATATCAATAGTGAATAATAACAAATTATCTCTGTCAATATTTTGGATATTAACCCCTTTAGAATTTATTTATTCAAATATCAACAATGAATAATAATGAATGATCCCCATCAATATTTTGGATACTAACCCTTTTAGGATTTATTTATCCAAATATCAACAGTGAATAATATGAATCCCTAAAAATAAGATTTTGATATTTTTGGAATATTGGCCAATACCCTTTGGATTTTATAAACATGTTGTAAAATCCAAAAATGCAAGAACACAATTTTTTTGTGTTTACAAAATCCATGCTAAAACATATTTTTTCTTTAAACTCGGAATATATTTTTTGGAAAGGAATGTTCAAAATATGTTAGCGTATTGGTCGTATGCACGAAAACAACACATTTTTTTTCTTTTTCAACAGTAAATGAGAGGATTTTTTAGTGTGACGAATGGCATACCTTTTAATACCGTTGGGTAGAGAAAGTCAAGGTGGTTCTTCCAGTCGTGATGACGTTGTAAATAGTGGTCTATAGTGGCCGTAGTGAGCATCGAAAGGGATTGCCTGAGCTACTATTGCTATCGTTGGTCACTGCTTCTTCACTGGAGTTGGTTGTCGTTGATGGAGGTGGAACTGCTGGCGATGAGGGGAGGCTACTGGTGGTGATGGGGGTGAAGCTGGGTGGCCTGAGTTAGCGTTGGAGTTGCTGACCGAGAGGGAGAGAGAGAGTATGGCTGCTGGTTTTAGAGAGAGGGTCGACTGAGAGGGAGATGTTGCAGCGTGGGGAAGAGAGGGAGACGATGGTGTCAATGCTGGAGACGAGGGAGACGAAGAGAAATTCTCGTTTGGTTTTTTAAGTGCAATTTGGTTATATAAACCTCAATTTTTCGTTTCTTTTCTCCTCTGCTTCCTCTCCAATGTCTTTTTTACGTGAATTTGGCTCTGTCATGTTGGTGCAGCCCTCCTCTTGAGTGTCTTTGTTTGCATGTTATGTATAGCAGGGGACAAAAACCCTTCGATTGACCATGGCGTGCAGTGATGGGTGACTGCCTCTGCAATGCCCAGTAGCTGTAAAAGGGTGCCTGACACTGTTAAGATAACTGAAAAGTGTAGGCACACCTGCAAGTTTGCAAATGATTTGGGAAGGTAAAAATACAATGTGGTCCCATGATTTAGAATTGCTCTAATTGCACCCTCAATTGGTTTTGAACTTTTAATTTTGTGCAATTGTATCCCTATTAGAATTTCGAGAGCATTCACGCCTTTTTATTTTGGTCCTTAGTTTCCTATTTGTGCGATTTAACCTTCAATTGACCATTAGACACTTAATTCGTTCAATTTGGCCCCTAACTTCGTATAATTAGCTTGAAAAAAATTCAATTCGGTCTCTGAAAATTCCAATCTCATCAATTGAACTCGAATTAAATTCATGAACTTGATTTCTCATCGACTAAGCCCTTAATAACATTAATTTGACCAATTTAAAGTATAATTAAGTCACTGCGCTTAATTAAACCCTTCAATTGGACCTAAATTAATTCTCAAACATAACATAATTACAATTTTAAATTGGTCAACAATTAAATCAAATTGACCCATAAAAATATAATTATATATTTCAACATAATTTCTACGCAGATTTATCCAATAATAGATTGTTTTAGCCTTAATCTGCATTTTTCTTCATTTCTTGGCACAAAAGAGGCACGATCAAGCTCTCGAAAACGTCTAAATTTTTCACCTTTATTTTCCTACCGATACTGGCTTCTTTTATTTTATTTTTGTTATTTATGGATAGACTTGAGGAATGACCCAAAATTGGGTTATGACAAAACCAAAACAATTAAAGAAACTAAAAACAAACAAAAAACCAAAAAGAAAAAGGACTAAAATAAAAATTAACATATGTAATCAATTTCAAGATTTTGTTCATTTATTTATTATGATTTGGATATATAAAAATTAGCAAAACATCGCGCGCGTGATTCACCGGGAAGGTAACGCACAACACAAAAAACAATATGAACCTCATAATTTAGGAAAAGAGCCGAGCAATCTCTCTCGATGTCACTAAACATTGACTCCTCCTCCATTCACATTACTTTCCCTAACAAAAATTAAAGTACAGTTGCAACCTTTTTAAAAGCATTTTATCATCTTTTACTTTTTCTTTGCTCTTTCCACCTTCACTCTCCTCTTCTGGTCTTTCTCACTCTCCTTTCCCACTCTAAGCTCAAGCTTCCGGTTTTTGCTTTTTGACTCTTCCACTCGTTTCTTTCTTCTCTACTTTTTTCGACATGAATTATAACCCACAACAGGAAACAAACCCTCAACTCATGTTTCCCTGCCACTTGAACAAAAGCAACCCAAAACCCACAACAATGAGCAAAAATAAAAAGAAGAACAAAAAACCAATAGAGCCCCCACCCAAAAACACGCATGCTTGAACTCATTAATGGCATAACCTTTAGCGCACTGTCACAATTCACAATGAAATACCTTAGAACCTACCGTGTACAGAACAATAAAACAACCAAAAGTTTTATTTTTTAGTTAATATATAATACAATGTATGTGATGTGGAGAAAATGTTATGTCATCTCAACACATGTCAATTTGTTTTATTATATTTTAAGAGATAAGAAACAATTCAAACAACCTCTAAGCTTCAAATCATTTGAGAATTGCTCCTTCAATTTCTACTTCTATACTTTCATATTATTTCATTTGGTGATTTGTTTGTGTTTTTTTTTCAAGTTATCATAATCTCAAGAAAATATCTTAATACTAGGTTGGTTCTCTATTTTGAAAAAGAATAAAAATAGTTTTATTGTTTGTAAGAAAAAAAGAGGATCAAATTAAACTCTTGAAAATTTGCAACAGTATTTAAAAATGAAAAAAATGATGCCAACTTCATTTAGTGTTTGGTGCAAAATCTTATGTGATTTGGTTCAAAATTTTATTTTATTTGCATTTCAGTCTTTAAATTGAGAGAGAGAAAACCATCAGATTACAACGAAGGAGACATATAAGGTTGATTAACTGGTTTCATAAGGTTTTAGGTGTGTTTATTAGGTATTTTTATGTGAAAATTGTCATATTACAATGAATGAGATATATAGTTGTAGGTTGACAACATTCCAAGAATAAATAAATAAAATTGATCTTGATATAAACGAATTCTATTAGACGAGGAGAGTCTTAATGAGGTATTATCAAATCTTCATCCTAATTGGAAAGTGGATCAAGATTGGGAGATAACTTTTTTCAGGCTTAATTTTGTAATTTTAGACTATTTTTAGAGTTTTCTTTTAAGTTGATTAATTGGTTTTATAAGATTTTAGGCGTGTTTATTAGGTATTTTTGTGAAATTAAGCTTAAAGATGAATAGTTTGTCTAAAAAATACTACAACAATAATTTTTCAGCCACTTCTATAGTGATGAGATTCTTGAAAGTTAATGATTCATCATTTACTGCTATAGTAAAAATTCAACACGGTATAACTCTTTCTTTAATATTTGCAAAAGCATACACAAAAAAAAAACACAGGTTTTGGTATGTCAAATTTTATTCATGTGAGATTGTTAGAAATATGTTTTAATTAAATAATTCATGAAAATTATTGTAAGAAAAACTCTTGGTTTTCCCACTTAAATTACTCTTGTTTATTTTAGATTTAACTCTTGATTTATACTAACTAATCAATGATTGATAATAGTGAGAATTAATTGTTGTGTTTTCATTTCTTTTATGCTCTGATTTTTCTCTCAAATTTAAAATCTAAGCTCATTTTGTCAAGAGGTATTTAAGTTACATAACTTTTGATTCAATTTTTTTATAAGTGCATCTAAACCAAGATGGTGGTATTGAAATCTTGAAAGATATATTGCAGTCATCATAATTGCTCAAGTGAGGTGCAAAAAAGCCTCAAGAACAAAAGATTTAAAATAACAAAATTAAAATTCATTATTGTATAGTGCTTCTATCAGTATTGTAATGTTTAATTCAAACATAGTCTTAAACATGTTTATCTTGGGTTTATAGATTTAAAACACGTATAAACTCAATTTTTTTCTAGGATATATTTTGTTTATCATGCTTTTATAAGGATAGACTATCCATTTATACTAAAAAAAATTTAACTACAATCTTGTTATAATAAACTAAACATATTTACACGTGTGTGTATATATATATCAATCCTACCAAACACTAATTCGAACGACAGCTTTTTACTGAAAAACCTAAGAAAACTACTTCATAACAAATGATATTTTCGTAGGTTACGCAAGCAAAATATTTTACGGAGGTGGTCCAAATAATTGAGCCCCGCACGTTTCAAGCATTTCTATATTAATTCATAAACTCACCTATCCGTTATGCTGCTATGCCCCTAAATTAAACGACAACGTGTGCCCGGTCTTTAAATACATGCATCATCTCTTGCATATTTTATAACCTGGATTCATGTTAGGGTTGGCTGGCTCAGAAAATTACCATGTTTAAAGTAAGGAAATGGTCGAGATCAAACTGATGTTTTAATACTGCAACTAATTTAAAAAAAATAAAAAATATATTTTATTTTAAAAATATAAATTTATTATCAATATATTTTTTTATTTTGGATCTGATAACAGCGTTTTAAAATCACTTAAAAATAATTTGATATATTTTTAAGAACATCAGTAAAAAAACTGTACCGAACACTCCTAACTCATAAGGGAAATAATAATTAAAAAGAAAGATGGAGAGGTGTGAAAAAAAGGGGGGGCGTGGAGTAAATTGGACGGCAGATGTAGCCACTAGCACGCACAATAATGATGCTTAAGACCACCTCCTCACCAAACGGGTGCCTGTAAGTTGCCACACCAACCGCACGCTTCCCCTCCTCTAATGAATTCCGTGAACAAGAGAACTAACCATTTCTAACTTCCACCGTACTACCACCTCCCTCTTTTTTTAACCTCACTCGCACTTAAATCATTACTCCCCCTTCTCTAACCTTCGCACTCCCACGTGGCTCTCTCTAACTCGCATATAATTCGGCGCTTTCACACAACGGCCTCTTATTCTCCATAACGGCGCCGTCAATTCCCCCGTTACGTATTTCCGTCATTGTTAACGGACTCTGGACCCCCCCCCCCCCCCCCCACAAAAAAAAAAAAAACACCCATTTCCATCCCTTAAATATCACCAAATCAATCCCCCCCTCCGTCAAGAAACACTCGCACACCAACAGCAAGATTTCAGGGACTGTGAAACTCTAGCAATTCAACTAGTGGCCGTAGAGAGGGCGGTTGGAATACTAGCAATGGTGAAAGCTGCTGCTGCTGCTGCTCAAGTAGGGGTAACAAGTAGTAGAGGTTCAGCGAAAACTTCAAAGAGAAGATCAAGACATATCAAGATTTCTATTGAAGTTAGAAGCAATCTTACTAACCACCGTCATCGTCGTCACCAAAGCGTTATAATTAGGTCTGCGAATTCAGTTTTATATAAACCGAATGTTAATTCCGGTGACCGGACGGTGACTGAAGAGAGATGTTCAACTTCAAGCCCTGAGTTGGAAGAAGATGACGATGACGATGCATTAATGTCTGCCTCTTGTTGTTCTAGTAATGGATCGTGTGATGATAGAATTAAATTCGCAGATCTAGAGGTGAGAATTACATCAGTTCTCCCCCCTTCAATTCTTGAATTAATTTTCGATTTGTCGAGCTTTAACTGCTTTTTTTGGTATTTAATTTAATTATATATATATATATATATATATATATATATATATATTAATTATTATCTGCAGGAAGGAAGAGTTGAGGTTGAAACGTCCATGTACTATAGTAGTAGAAGTGGAGAAAGGTTGGTCTGCTGCGCTATTTATTCTCGCAACAAAATTATAATCTTTTATTGAAGTTTGTTTCGTTTCAAATTCCTCCTCTCTAAGCTGGGGCGGTGTTTGTTTACGTAAGGACTCTTAATTTTCATCCTCTTTCTATTGGCTGCTATATTTATAGAGAGACGACACCAACTTCTAGCGATCGTGGAGAAGAGTCAACCTCAGAAGACATGGATTCAACGGCAAACCCACCATTGAAGAAGCCGAGTTCTCATCAAGGATCAACGCCCGCGGCGGGGCTGATAAGGATAACAGATGAAGAGTTTGAAAAGTTCTTTGGCGAAATACAGAAAAACGTTCCACAATGCTTCAAAGACAAGTAAGGAGAAGAGATACTGTGCATGCACATGAAAATTAATCTATTCTAAGCTGCAAAACTGAATGGGATTAAGTTTATGCTCTTAATTGTCCATTGCAGGTATAACTTTGATTTTGACGAAGACGAGCCGTTGGAAGGACGCTATGAATGGGCTAGATTGAAGCCATGAAGAAAAAACCAAAGAAGAAGTTAACCATGGCGTTTGCTCAGGTCACATGATCGATCATAAATAATATGATCCCCTACTTTGAATTTATTAAATTTACAATTACTAGCTTAGAACTATTCCACTCCTCGGTTAGGTATTTTTTATCTTTTTTAAAAAACTTTCCATCTATGTACAGTCTCTTCTGAATCCTTATTTCGAAGCTCAGTTTCATGTCTGTACTCCGGTACTGTTAGTAGTGATCATAACAAGGAGAAGAGAAGCTTCTTTCCTGTTTTTCTTCTGCCGCAAGAAAAAAAATTGCAGAGTTTGAGAGACGAAATCAATCAAAGAGTATTATTTCTGGGCAACTATCTATCTATCATCTTCCTGGGAAGTACTCTGATACCACCTTCTCTTTGCCGTCGTGGTATAAAAAAAATTTCTTCAGCAGGAAATTGGAAGAAAGGGATTTCCTTCTTTGTCGCTATTCATTTAATTGAATTCTGATTTGTATGTTTTACAATTATATAATTCTTTAAAAGAATTTATAAAAACAAAAACATTTATTAAATAGTATGATGGAGAGAGAGGGTCATCGGGGTCGGTTGATGATGGTGTGGTCGTTTGGTGAGGCAAGTGCACGCGCCATGCCATGTAAGTTACCGACATGAGGTCAAGTACGGACAGTTTTATCTTATTCCATCTAAGAGTGTTTTGTTTTTATATCTTTTATCTCATCTAAATTAATATTTTATTACACGAAAGTTACCGGCATGTCGTGTGAAAGCAAAAATACAAGTCTTTGATAAGCAAATCTATAAATCAATCATTGTTATTCTATAAAAAAAATAAAAAAAATAAAAGTATTATCCTAGTATGACCTTATATTATCGAGATATTTAGCAAATAAAACTTTTATTTACTAAATAAAAGTATATTCTTATCCATGCTATATTCTTGAAAAAATAAACAAAAGGACTACAATTGAAAACTAGAAGGGATTGATGAGGATCAATAAGGGAGATAAAAAAAGGAAGGGAAAAAAGAGATTTAAATGACTCTATCAACTCATTATAGCTGTGTTTATGAGCCAAAAATATAACATGCTAACTTGAGTTGATTATAGTATATACAATATATCACAATCAAATGTTTTTAAAAAATTATCATCTTAATTATTATTTTTTAAGAGCTTAAATTATATTCTTACAAGTCATTTGTATTGCTTTTGGACATACAAAGTTGATAGGATCACATCAAAAAAATTCACACACAATTAATTTGAAGCTTTATTCAGAAAACAATTCAGATTAGAAGATTTCAAAGTCTATCTAACAATATGGATTTAATAACATTATCAAAGAGTTTTCTTTGACATAAAATTTTCGGTTTAGAGAATTTGTTTTTGTTTTTTCTTTAATATATAGAATTCATAAAAAATATTTTAATTTTATTATATCATTAAGAATGCCAAAGTTATTTGAAATAAACTATCCTAGTATATTCTTTTTATTAATACTATTAGTATGTGATCAAGTAGATTAACAAAAAAAAAATGCACTACCAGGAGGGATTTTTATTACAAAATATTTATACAAAATAAATAAATTAACGACAATTCACCTATGGCTATATCATAATATATATAATGAATGTTTTTCAACAATTTGTTTTTTTATAAAATTTTAATGATATAAATAAAATAAATTCATCACCGTGGTACTTACAACTAAAAGAAATTGCAATTTGTCACATCAAAGAAAATTTGACAAAAAGTTTTGGTGGTTATAAGACTTCCCACATAAAAAATTATATCAAATCAACAAACTATATATATATTTTTTTAAAAAATTAGGGTTATTAAATCCAATATCATATACCAATTTGATTACTGTCGATTCATAATTTAACTTATATTAATTTTAAATTAAATTTAGTGAGATTACTTTTTTTAAGGAAAATATTAATAGAACATTTTTTAATATATTATTTTTTATTTAACTAGGATCAATAAGAGATATATTCTAAAAAAGACAGACATTCTAAGACTTGAGTTTCATCATCATCACTGACAATTATTAAACAGAAAGTACAATAACAAATATCTACTAACCTCCACTACATGCATCAATTTTAAAAGGATTTCTTATTGATGTTTTTATTGTCAAATATAATCATAAACACAATTTTTATTGTGTAAACCTAAAAATTAACTAATTATCTTCAAACAATATTATCATAAATTTAATGCTATGTTTGAAAAAAATATATATACATGCTTAAATCTGGCTTTCATTTTGTTATTAACTTGTTCGGATATGGATTTCTAAGCAAACTCCTATTAAATAAATAATAAGTATTTTTAAAAGCAACCACACTCCTAGAACTAAGAAAATGTTTGGTAACGCGATCCGACCGACGTTTCAAACAATAAGCAGGTTTATAGTATTTGGTAATGTACAAAACACAAATTAATTCACATGGACCCACCGAAAAATCCACCGAAATCGTGGTTCACAAGAAACATCAAAATGATGTTTTTTTATGTTTTTCCTGCGTTTCATCAAACAGGCATTAAGCCACTATAGTGATTGATTCTTATCAAAAAAAAGGCAAAGATGATCACGCAGACAACCCTTCTCCTCCTTCAATGTGATGAACCAATGAACCAAAAGACGTGATATCAAGCAGACTTCCCCGAACATACATTCAAACCAACTCATTCTTCATGCCCTCCTCCTCCGAATGCCCTCCCTCCAATATGTATAATAAAAATTATTACCATAAATCAACAACCACCATCTCTTTTTGACAATTCAGTAACAACAACAGTTATGACAAATCCTCTTCTTGCAGGTTCATGATCACGAACCCTCCTCCTCTTTCAAGGGCACGAACTAAAAGACGTGATGAACTAGAGCTTCTCTCTCTCTCTCTCTCTCTCTCTCTCTCTCTCTCTCTCTCTCCATGGCAACGTTTCCTCTCTCTACACAGTGGCGTCTCTCTCTCTCCACAGCAGGCTTCCGACGCTCACGAACCCTCCTCCTCTTTCAAGGGCACGAACCAAAAGACGTGATGAACTAGAGCTCCTCTCTCTCTCTCTCTCTCTCCATGGCAACGCTTCCTCTCTCTACACAGTGGCGTCTCTCTCTCTCCACAGCAAGCTTCCGACGCTCGTACCGACCACCATAGGCCACCGTTTTAGACGTCACCACCATAAAAAAAATCACATCGGGCTCCTCTATCCATCGACATCAGCCATTGATGCTCTCGTCGTGGTCGGTCGGAGACGAGAACAGTAGCGCTGCACTGTCCACGTGAAGAAGACGTGAACAATGTAGCGCACCGTTTCACGACTTCCTTTAAAAAAAGCTGGACTCGGGTTGGGTTGCACTCAGCCCAACCCAAGTCTACCAGATGGGCTTTGTCCCAATGTGGATGGGCCTGCTCTCGGTTCAATCTATTTTTTTTTAAATAAAAAAATATGTAGATACAGATCAGTTCTGATGGAAGGGAAATATTTGTTCGTGATGAAATTGCAAGTAGTTTGATGGGAGATTACAAACAAATATCTATTTTTTTCATGAATTATTAATTATATTTTATTGTTATGATTAGTAATATACAAAATTTAAAAAACAATGTATATGTGTGTGGGTGCTTGCGTGCGTGTGTCCTTTAAAGTAATATCACAAGTTGACAGCAATATGAAAAGCATGATAACCAAACACATGAAACTGTTTTTTTTTCAACCTCAAACTCAACTATAGCTTTAACTAAACACTTCAAAACTTATTTTGAATAGCAGGTAAAGTGTTTTTCATGAAAACTACTTTTTTAAAACCTCAATCACAAAAACAAAAGTAATACCAAACACACCCTAAATGCTCATGAACACTGCTGCTGTTTGACAAATCAAAACTACTTTGTTTTGGCCCTACACATTTTCTCAGCATCTAAAGAATATTGTCACACTGATGTCAAGACTCCATGAAATTAAGGAAAAGAATATATATATCAAGAAAAAATAGAAGTAATCAGCTAGTTACTAAAAACAACTAAGGATTTTAAAATGTGCACTAGTTTCAAAGATTTATGTAAAGAGTTAGTTATGCATAAGAAAAGAACTGGCTGTGTGTATTTTTTTTCTTATGAACACCTAACCCAGTCCCATGAATTCAACCCGAAAATAAATAGATCAAATTATCAAGACCCTAGCCCCAAACTCATTAGGTTTTGACAATGAAGACTTAAACCTTGCCCAGTATGCATTCCGTTTATACGGAAGAAAATATCAACTTTTGGTGATGACTTGACTACGAAGGCCAGCAGATAACTTGGCTTTGGGAAATTTAACTTCCTGAGTTTATCAACTTCGACTTGAATCATGGACCCGGACCTTCCAATTTCTATTTTCAGACTACGGTCATGGAAAGGAAGATTCTATCCAAATAGATATGAATCTAGTGATTATCTTCATGGGATTCCATTTCCTAAAGGAAAATGCATTCCCAGGGTGAACAGCTTGCAGCTCTCTCAGCAGACTCTGAACTTCTTTTCAATGACAGGCATTATATTTCTAACCATCTATCGAGTTATGATTCTGAACCTCAGATCATCCAAGATCCACAAGCATGGAAGAAAAGAACAAAATCCTGATTTCACAGGTATGTGATTTTCATCTCTGCTCGTACATGTTCATACACGAAGAAAGCGTATAAAAACAAGCACTCAGTGATGCTCTAAACATGAAATCTGAACAAGAAAGCAAGCTGCCTCACTCCACTTTGCTGTAGACTAAGGTGGTGTTTTTCAACAAAGAACTCCACTTCGAAAGTGCTTCTCTTTGTTAGGAAGAATTAAGGATCTGCCAATAGAGATGAAGATGTTGTCTGTCCTGTTGCACTCACCAAATCAACTTCATCTACTGTGCTCTCTTCAACTTCTCTCTCTCTTCAACTTCTCTCTCTTCAATCGCTCTCCTATTTCCTCTTTTTTTTTTGGTGTGTGTGTGTGTCCTAACATGTCTATGTTTCTTTGTATCTCCACCCCCTGTATCTGGAAGTCAATCACCGTCGCTTTTTCTGGGAAGTAAAACGTGATTTCATGTCTAAAACATGTTAAGGCCACAGCCTTGCCACATCGAACTGCAGATTGACCATATTGGCATGTATAATTGATTGATTAAATGAAAATTTTATTTTGTGAAATAGAGTTATTAAATACAACTGAATACATGGTCGAGTTGCGAGATTAAATATTTTAATTTTAGTTGTATGTTGAATACATTTAGATGCGTGTATAAATTTTTTAAAAAAAAAAATTGGCTCATAGCAAAACACAAGTCAAATAGCTAGTGAACTGAAATGTGCGCATATAGAATGAGGCTCGACGAAAGATCTACAAGGTATAATAATGAGTTAAACTTATTGTTTTCATGGTGAATTTGTTTTGTTTTGGTATAGATAATTGTATATATTATTCCTCATATTTATTCCAATTCCTTATAGCTATAGATATGAACATTGTGTAGATATCATGCATTAAAAATGGTTTAGAGGGAAGTTAGGTGTCATTATCTTAGATGTCCATGACTGTCAATACGCTTTTAATAATCATCCATCCTCCAACCACTCACATCTATTTTTTTCTTCCCGTCACATTGTATAAGATCATATAACTTATATAATGTGCAACTAAAAACTTTTATTTCTTAGGAAAAATACCTTTAATAGATTACAGTTTAGTCAAAATTATATTTGATTACTATGTTTTGGAAAAATACAGTTTGCAACTTGGATTAAAGACAAATTTCAAATATGATTAAATGACCATAATATTCACACGCGCGCGCGCGTTCACACACACACATATATATTATAATTAGAGATATCAAATGACAATTCAACAAATAATACATATTTTTCTAAATATACATGTCAACATGGGTTCATCTCTAAGTATAGGCATTGACATGGATTCCCCTGACCATTTATAAATTTTCTTAGTATAAGACTCATCTTACTTGGGTTCCTTTTAATCTCATAGATTTTTTAAAATATAAGCTCGCCTTTCTTGGGTTTCCCCTGTACCAATTAGAAAATTCTCTAATTATAAGCATTAACATGGGTTCATCCTCTCAATCTTTTAGAAACTTTTATAAGTATAGGCTTTATCATGGATTCTCCTAAGCCACTCTCGAATAGATGGACTAAAGGTCTCTATAATATAATAACATCATTCTCTTTGGGGTATTTTCAACCTTTTAAAAAAATTCTAAATAAAAAATGAACATTTTTGGGTTCATCCTCTTTGTCTCTTAGAGATTTGTTTAGGTATAGGCATAAACATGGGTTTGTTTCTAGTATGGACATAAACATGGGTACGTTCCCCTACCCTTAAAATATTTTTAAGCATAGACGTAAACATAGAAATGGATCCATCCCCTCCTCTTCTTAGATTTTTTTCAAAGTATAAGCATAAACTTGGGTTTGTCCCCTGCACTTCTTAAAAAAGTTTCTAAGTTTGGGTGTAGACACGAGTCTGTCTCCTTTTCCTCTTGAAAACCTTTCTAAGTATAGATGTCAATATAGATCTATAACTTCCATCTTTTAGAAATTTTTCTAGGTATGAGTGTTACTTGAGTTCCCTGTAGCCATTTTATAAGGGATAGACTAGAGGTCTTGCTAATGTAATGGCACCTTTTCTTAGGTCTCATTATACCCTTTATAAGTTTTTTAAGTATAGGCTGACCCTTACTGAGTTTCGTTCTATCTATTATAATTTTTTCTACGTATAGGTGTAAACATGGGTTTATCACCTTCTCCCCTTATAAGATTTTTTAAGACTAAGAATAAACATAAGTTTGTCCCCTCTACGCCTTATAATATTTTCTAAGTATGGTCATAAACAAGGTTTGTCCTTTTTACACTTGAAAAAAATTCTTTAACTATAAGCATAAAAATAAGCTTCTCCGTTTTGCCCCTTAAAAACTTTACTTAGTATAGATATTGATATGAATTCCATATGGCCACTTAGAGATTTCTAAGTGCAGGTTATACCTTCAATAGGTTCTCCCTAGACTCTATAAAACTTCTAAATTATAGGTTTGCCCTTCATATGTTCTTCTCATCCATTTAGAGATTTTCTAAATACAAATTCCACCCTTCATGGTTCCCCTCGACATCTAGAAAAGTTTGTAAAGTATAGGCTTATATTTTATGGTTTCCCTTAACAACTTTGAGATTTTCTAAGTACAAGCTCTACCCTTTATGAGTTTTTTTAGCCTTTAAATTCTTTTCTAAAGTATAAGATCATCTTTCATGAGCTCCTTTTATCCATTTTAAAATCTGTTAAGTACGAGTTACACTTTTAATTGGTTCTCCTAAATCTCATAGAAAATTTTATAAGTATAGACTCATCTTTTATAGGTTCCCCAAGCCATTAAGAAATCTTCTAAGTATGGACTCTTCTTATATGAGTTTCTTTTTCTATTTGAAGGATTTTCTAAGTATAAGTTCCTTTACTTTACCCTCCTATAAAAATTTATAAGTACAAGTTCCTCTATGGTTTCTCTCTATATACTTAGAACATCCTTTGTTAACCATAGTTCATCCCGCTACACACGAGCTCTCCAGTATATTACTCAGGGTTTCCACCTTTGTTCTCATATATATAAAATTCAATAAATTTATTGTATTGAGCATTTTTACAAAGTTATTGAAGTAAATATAAAAAACTCTTGGGGGGCTAATGATAAATCTAAATCCAATAGCTCTAAAAATGCCTATAAAGGTTTAAAAATTTACAGTCTCAAACAACATGTATAAGCCTAACCTTTAAGGGTTCATCCTTGTGGAAGAGCCTAGCCTCAATGAGCTCAACCTAGGAGAAGAGCCTAACCTTTATAGGATCAACCTAGGGAAAAAGCTCAACCATTTTAGGATCAACCTAGAAAACAAGCTTAACCCTTACGGGCTCAATTATATTTTTGATTCTAATCTCCTCATACCTATAGGTGTACAAAAAATCTCCTAAAAAGCCTATCATATTTTTATTACGTTAATGTTTGTGTAAAAAATATTTATCTCTTATTACTATATATGTATGAATATTCTCTTTTTAATGCTTGTGCAAGGGATATTTATATCTCAATAATATTATTAGGAAAAAATTACACTTTAACCCCTCCTCTAAAAAAGACAAAACTCATGAGCTATAAATACCTCACGAACCCTTTAAAGCTTTAGGTTCATAATCTCTATTCTCTATTACATATAATTACAGAGCATCTCTCTTTAAAATATCATTACATTTTTCTCTCTCTAAAAAGATACTTACTTAAGCATCTGAAAATATTTAAATCTACCAAAAAAGACTGTTTGTAACTATTAATCTCTAACCACCTTTAGCTTATTAAGCACCAGGTACTAACTACCTTGACTAGGAAGAATAAATTAGGTTGCTAGAACAAATAAATTAACCAATTATCCAACACATAAATTGTACTCCTAAACTACTTGGAGTTTTCAAGACCTCATCACTAAATTATTTGTCCCTTTTGATACAATTATCCGAGTTGTCACACTCTTTTATTTTTTTTCATAAATATTTTTAGATTAACTTTTAGAGTCTCAAGGAGAATTTGTTTGAGAATAAAGTTTAGTCTATGATGAGTATGGGCCTTATAACCATAAAAAATAGGCCCATAATCTTTATGTAAGGAAAAAAGATATTGATAACAACACTTGCAAAATTACAAGCTAAAGAATTTCTTGATAGTGAAGAGAATTTGAAAAAAAAAACACTAGTTAAAGTGGTCATAATCTCTTATATTATGTTGTTTGATTTAAATGAGTCTCTAGAAATTAGAATTGATTTTGTATTACATACAAAGTGGTTGATGAAATACCAAATCTTAGTTCTTTTCTAATTTTTTAGCAAAGTTATCATATTAATTTGATGACAAAGTCGTAATATAATATTGTAAGGGCTTTACAGTCATTAAATAAAAAATAATAACAAACCTATAAATAATAAGATAATTTTTATTGATTTTTCTGGATAGGTAAACAAATAGATAATACAAATTTAAAAGATATTCAGAATAAACTATATGATAAGATGATAATTTTATTTTATTTTTTTTGTAGTAGATAGGAAGATATCGTTTATGGCTTGAAAAGCAAGAGCAATGTAGCGGCAGTGATTTTTGTCACATTAGAAACATACGTACTTCTATTTAGTTGGTCTGGCTTGTTGATATAATAATAATAATAATAATAATAATAATAATAATAATAATAATAATAATAATAATAATAAATAAATAAATAAATAAATAAGTCAAGCTCTTGACTGCTTTGATTTTCTCCGGGAAAAGAAGGGGCTGAATTGTCATTGAAAAATGGAAACTAACCCTCAAATGAGAACCAACCTACGAGGCTAGTCCGAGGAGACCTGGTTTGGTTTTTGGTGCCTGTGACGAGTCGGACAAATTAGTGTTGCTGAGTCGAAACACATCTCCTTTCGTAATTAGTAAGGAAGAATGATCAGAGCTTATCATGAGAACCGGCAACAGCTGAGCTGATGGAAACTCGGCTGAGTTAGGGATATTGAGCAGAGAGTGGTTAATAGGATCCATTTCTAATTTTTGCGTCATTATTATGTATTTAATTTCTCTTTTTAAAACATATTTCATGTCCAGTAAGAATAGTTTTTTTTTTTTTAAGAAAAAAAACTAAACCCTCATGCAAAAATAAAATAAACAGAAAATGGCGCAGGCCAGGCGCACACAAATAAAGCATGAAGCATCCATCGAGCCACGTGAAAATCACGTGCTGTGCAATATAAGAAAAGCCAGTCAAAACGACCTCAACTAGAACAGTTAAGCAGTCGTTTTGCACCTTCTCCAATCGGATTACCAAGTCGTCCCAACCCAACGCTAACAAAAACGATATTTTAGATTTCCAGGGGAGTGTGCAGGGCAGGACAGGGCTGTGGTTTCCAATCCATTCCTGTAGTGGTGATTCAGAAATTCCGGTGAGGAAGGAACTATGAGCGGAAGAGTGAAGAAGGAAGTAGAAGAAACTGATTGCATTAAACCGCTGCTGTTTAATAAAGAGCAGCTCAAATCTGTCAAAGACGTAATTCTCCTTCTATCACCTCTCTCTCTCTCTCTCTCTCTTCCTGCCTATCTTGACCTCCCTGCCTTCTGACGAGATTTCCTGAAATCAACTCCGCCGGGCACTTCAGATCTCGCTTTTTTCTACTGTTTTTTTTTTTTTGAAAAGGTGATTAAGATGTGATTAGGTTTTTAAATGTCGGCAGGGTAAACAGAAGAGTCCGATGGAGGCTACTGCAAAGCTTCTTAAGATTAAGAGGAGATATTCGGATCCGAAACTTAAGTTTGTAAGGATATCTCTTCTTTCCTGTCGTTGCTTCTGTATTCCTTTCCATCCAAAGCCAGAAGCTGTGTGTAACGCCTGGCATGCGCAGGAGTTACAATATTGTGCAGGCTTAGATGAAACTATCCTGTTAACAATGGACCATTTCTAATTGCTTGCTATCACTGCATTGCTCCGATGCGTAGTGCTGTTTTCTCTAGTCTGATTTTATGCACAGGGATGGATAGAAGCCCTTTCTTGTTAGAAAAAATCGGGGGACAGATTTTCCTCTTTGTTTTCCATTTCCTTTGGAAGTATAAAAGTATGAACCACCCTGTGCATAAGATCGGTGCCATCATGTAGCAAGCTGATTTACCCAGTCTGATTACTGGTAAAATATTATTAGTTTTATCTTTGATGCTTTTTTCCAAAACTATTACCCATCATCTAGCATCTACTGAACTGAATTTAATCAACTAAGCCTCGTTTGTAAATTAATTGGACCCGTACACTTGTCTATGCATCTGGGATTTTCTGACCCTGATATAACTCTGGCGCAACTGAATTTTTAGACTTTTTTTCTTGCCAACGTCCAATTTTCTGAAATGCGTGAGATGATTTTAACCTTTCCTGTGGTATGTTCATGTCTTTCTGATTTTGTCTTCCAAAATTAATCTAGATGCCTGTAGTTCTCTATTACAATGAGATATTGATATACGTTGCTGTTTCAGTTTTATACTAACAGGAGCTGTAATAAATTCTTGAACAGGTGATATCAGGTCATTCTGGGAAGTGTACCTGGTAAGTGAGGAAGCCACTATGCCTTTTATGTGTTCCAGGCTTGGCTGTTTTTGGCTCTTGAAAATCTAACTTGTGATCATTTTGTCTCTGCTTTTGCTGAAGCTGTAGGCAGAATAAGGCTCCGGTTGAAAGATCGACCCCTGGAGATTTCAAGTCATCTGCTATGATTCGGGCAGAAGAGGTTCAATCCAATCTAGAACCGGCATTCCCTAGCTTTGTGAAATCTTTGGTCAGATCACACGTTGCTAGCTGTTTTTGGATGGTAAGAGCAATGAAATTGCATAAGCTTGAGTTGGTTTATAAGTATAACCTCACATAACACAGTCCATATATGCTTTGGCTTGGATATTTTCGAATAACAGGGGCTTCCTGGATCATTCTGTAGAGCACACTTGCCAACTGTGGATACTACTGTGATTTTGCAAGATGAACGTGAGAAGGAATACAAGATGAAGTACATTGCATATAAGACAGGCTTGAGTGCTGGATGGAGACAATTCTGTGTTGCTCACCAATTGTTTGAGGGGGATGCATTGGTCTTTCAATTAATCGGGTCTTGCACTTTTAAGGTGATGGTTTGAATTGATTGTCACGTTCATAAATTGACCTTTTCTTTCAGCACTTCTGCAATGGTATGCAAAAACATAGAAATTACTACTTTTACTGTAATGTGCATGGCTCTTGTGCTCATTAATGTATAAAATGTTTTAGAACTTGCTGGAAATAATTCATTATCTGTTATTTGGTTGGTGGTAGGATGAGTCCTGTTTGGAAACTAGGAATTATGGCTGAATTATGGAAATAACTCTACATCATACCTGATTTGACAAGAGAGTTCCAGGAGAAATGACCAACAATCCTTTTGGGACTGGATCCTGAACAACATGATAAATGGGGCAAAATTAACTCCCCTACTGCTATCCCAGGATCATTTAGTGCATGTTACATCATCCACGGGCTATAAAAAATGTCTACAACTCACTCTGTTATTTGAAGTCCTGCCTCTTTTGAAGCCAGTCAATTATTTGAATGCACATTTGAGAAACTTATTGAGAGTATAATACAAAGTGCCTATCCACTTACAATACATAAAAGATACCTTTACAGAATAAATAACTTCTGTGAAAAATATAAGTTAAAACACTTTCCTAATGTGTTTGGTGCCATGCCTAGCCTTGCCTTGACTACTGATTCTATTGAAGTAGAAACAACTTTCCCTTGTTCAATACGGCCAAATTGTTAATTTTCCACTTTGGTAGATTTCGGCAATAAAAGTGGTGTGAATCTTGAGAGGGTTTGTGATTTCCTTTTACTGAAGCTCTACTATTTAAGTCATTGCTTCATTATAAGTATCTGATTTGTTGATGCAGGTGTACATAATAAGGGCTAATGATTTGACAGAAGTGGATGGTGCTCTAGGTCTGCTGAATTTGGATGCTCAAATTAAACAGAATGTGGCAGGCAAGCTAGTTAATGTCTATGTCTTGCAGTTTTTGGTGTGCTGTGTATGGTATTTCTAATATTTCTTTGTTGCTATTGGGTGTCAAACTCGGTAAAAATAGATAGTGCAGAAATGAAGACTGCTGCTTGTAAAAGTTCAAGGAGGAAGCGTCCCAGATCTCTTCCACTATCTGTTGTCCAAAAGAAGAATAAGAGGTCTGGCCAGCTGAGACCGTCAGTTCCGCAAGCTGGCCAACCATCCGAGCTATCTGAAAATGATAGTGAAGAGGTTGGTTCAGAAGTTTTAGAAGGTTTCAAGTTATCATTACCTGCTGTTCATTTTAAAGACATCAAAAGCTTTGAGGATTTCAACATTCTGGTTGATGGGCTAGTTTTAGATTCGGAACTCTCAGAAGACATTCGGAATAAGTACTACGAACTCTGCTGCAATCAGAACGCATTTCTTCATGACAATCTTATCAAGGGAGTCAATTTTAAGCTGATTGCTGGGATCATTTCGGAAACTGTTAGTATTGCAGATGGAATGAGAGCTTGTACTCTTACCACCTCACGAGAAAAATTTGCTACCTGGGACAAGGCTTTGAAGGCTTCTGAGCTTTTTGGCATGAATGTTGGTTTCTTACGTACCAGGCTAAGCCGCCTTTTAAGCCTTGCCTTCGATTCAGAAGGTGCCACAAAAACAAGGAGGTATCTAGAAGCTAGATTCGAACGAGTAGTAGCAGCAGATGAGATAAAAAGTCTTGAAGCAAAGCTTGTGGAATTGGAGGAAGCCTATGAAAGATATGGTGCTAATGCTGAAAGGCTCAAGTCGAAAGCTGAGGGCTATGACCTCAGGTTCCAGGAACAGGTTCTTGCTCCATGGTGATGTATTCGTAAAACATGCTGTTGTCAGTGCGTTTTTTTGTTTTTCTCCCTGGTGACACCCGGTGCTTCGTTTTGGCTGTAAACAACGTTTGTAAACATCTATGTTATGATTTATTACGTCGACAATGTTGTGACATTTGAACGTTTTTAGGATTTTACAACATTACATTGTGTGCTGGGCCAAATTTCCATTAACATAAAAAAATATATATATATTCGAAGGCATGTATTTTTTTAAGAAGCAAGAAAATTGCATGCCCGGTTGTTGATTTAAATGAGTTTAACAAACCTGATTAGTTTAATGATATGATGAAAACAATAGACAATAACAGTAAATAAGCTAAGCGATTATAAAAAATGCTCTCCCTCCAGCAGATGCATACCTTCATCCTGGTCTTGTGGAACAAATGCTCGAGTGTTCACATTGTCTAATATATATTTCTCTTCCATGAATTCACGTACGCGTTCTCCTGTCTGAAAAAGCTGAAGAGCCATCTGTAGAAAAGTGCGGCCTAGAACCTATCTCAGATGATAAAAACAAATAGACAACTAAAAAAGTTGTTTCGCTCTGGGAATCCACCGTGAAACCTCTCGTACGGCACAATGAAATACTGATCATGACCTTTACTCTTTTTTTTTTTTAGTTTATTTTATAATGTGAAGACGAGTGCTGTAACATTCTTAACATATTGCAATTTCTAAGAATTCGGTACACTCTTCATCCGCATGCTTCCCTATTTCTAGGAATTATCTGTGGTCTCTCTCTCTGTCACACGGGATGCTCTCCTTTCGTTGTATAAGTTGTTCTTTAGCTGATTGTTGGTCATTGGTGCTACTGTGGAAAAGCTTAGGAGCATTTGTACGTTTTCCTTCTCCGGTGACGGAAAGCAAGCAAGCTGGGCCGCCCGAGATTAAAAAAGCTACGTACTGCTCCATTCCGTCTGTGCTCCTCTTTTCTCCGTAGCTGTGGGAAAGAGTATATTGTTGCATCATTAATCCAACGTTGGACTTATAGGAGAATAATTATATGTTTGTGAACTGTCAAATAAAATGAAACCTAATTAAAAATGAGTTGCTAAGTATTTTTAGGCAATTGAGTTTTTTGTTGTATCTAATAGGGTGTAGACCTTTAATGTGTAGAGATTAAAGGGTTATTCTTATTGTAGTGATGAGCTAATTAATATAAGAATACCAAAGGGTGAGAATGCCAAAAGGCATGAACACCAAAAGGTACTCGGTTATCTATATATAGGGTCATGGTCCCTAGATTACATGTGCTAATTCATTCTCACATTGACATTCCATCATCAGAGAGAGAAAATAAGGCTAATGCAGATAGAATCAAAGGGCTCTCAAAGAAGAATGTGTTAATTTGGAAGGTCATCTGTATGACTCTAGATAGCGACTTCCGGATATGGATTCAGGTACGCTTCCGCTTTATAGTTTATACAGTTTATGTGTTTTTGATAATTCGACATGAATATAATTTCTATATTCTATGAAATTCTAGTCCTAACAAGAATAAGCAACGAGGACATAAACAAGCTGACGCGCCATTACCAGATTTTTATTCGTCATTCTTCAATACTGAATGACACGAAGGGAATGCTAGCTGAAGTTTATCCAAATACTAGCTAATTGCCCGCGCGTTGCCGCGGGTATTTTTTTGTATATAATTTAACACAATTAAATCTACAACGATCAATTTATATGATATAAGTACAAAAAAATTATAGATTAAAAGATAAAATGTTTAAAATTTTGAGTTTAGTTTGTCACGTAAGCATAGATTACTTTAATAATGAAAGGAAAAAAAATAAATGAAAGATGAAAAATATCTTAGAAACTTTAACAAAACATAAAAAAAATTACCATGGCTATTACTGGAAATTTTTTTTATCAAATTATCGGGAGGGGAAAAACATAACAAAAGAGTAAGAATGAAAAATAATTAAATCATGATTATTATTATTATTATTATTATTATTATTATTATTGTGTTAAATACATTATTATTATTATTATTATTATTATTATTATTATTATTATTATTATTATTATTATTATTATTGTGTTAAATACATTATTATTATTATTATTATTATTATTATTATTATTATTATTATTATTATTATTTTGTTAAATACATTTATATATACATGGACAAAAGTAGGAATTAAAAAAAAAAGTGTAAGGGCTGAAATGAAAATCAAATATCAAGGGCTTAAATTACAAAATTCAAAGTCAAAGGGCTGAAATGCAACTTACATTAATTGTCAATTGAAATCAGAGGACAACATTGCAAAAATCGGAACTTTTGTACCGAATTGATTGAGTTATATAAAACCAACCCGGAAATTAAAAGTAGAAGGACCGAAATGAAACTTTGCCATTCTGAAGAGAGAGAAACTTGGCCGGCGGCTTTAGCCGGCCTCCGCCGCTTCCACGGACTTCCGGTGGTGACACGCACCACCGCGGGAGGAAGAGAACACGGCGGCGCATCGTTCTGTCCTCCGGTAGACAATTTCCGTCTACCGGAGGAGACCGCACGCGCCGCCTAAACAGGGCGTGAGGCGGACAGCCGTCTGGCGCGTGCGCCTCACGCCCTGACAGACGCCGATTATAAAATTCGGAAAATAGGGACAATTACCGTTTCACCCTGCACCCAATTAAGTGTTTTTGTCGTATTAGGGGCTAAAACCGTATTTAGCCATTTCAAAAAATAATAAAAAAAGAAAAAGTTGCGGCGGACCGGACCGGACCGGGCCGGTCCGGCCGCGCGCAATTACGCCGGTGCCCCTCAGCCCAATGCCTGTTTTTGTCCTATTACCGGGGACTAAACCGTCAATACACTGTTCATAAATAAATATTTAAAAAAAAAAAAGAAAATCAACTGGAAAAGGCGGAATTAACCCCGCCTGCCAGCCATTCAACGCCGCGCGCCCGAGGGCCATTTTCGGGCGCGCACTGTTAAAAGAACAGTGTTTTGTGAGTGTGTGCACAGTGCAAAACTCTACATGTTTTATTTTGTTTTTAATTTCCACGAAGGATACAACTAACAACTGCATGAAATGGTAGCTTAAATCCATCTCCATATTTGTGTGATTATGTCACCATATATATACACCAGAACTCTTCACCTACTACTGCATGAACAGCTTGCCCTAAACCTAAACATGTCCCATTCCAACTTCCAAATTCACCAATTGCCTTTTAGCATGTTAAACTCGGCAACCAGCAAAATGTTCGAGCACACAACGACTCGAATCTCCTGGTTGAATCTCGTCCGACCATGTTGTGTGCACTTTTTTAAATCGCTGTTTCATTATATATGGCGAATAATAACACTATACACAATCATAACACTTTGGTGAGTGAAAGTCTTGCGAGCATTCTATAACTCTATTAAAAAAACAACGTGAAAATATGAGCTTGAAATAAATAAAAACTATCAAAATATCAATTTTATAAGGAGGTTGCCATTTGTTAGCGTAACGACTGATTAATAACAGCCACGCGCCACTACCTCTGTGAATCGTTGACAGCATTATTACAACGATAATGTCGAATACCGTCCTTAATTAGCAAGGTTGATGGTGATGACGCGCCTTAATTTAACATCAAATTAATATAACATGAATGAATAATGGGGAAATCTACGGCTACCTGCTCTTTAATGGATGACGTGTCACTATTCTTCAACGAGCCTGTAACGAGATTGGTATCTTTCAGAACAATGGAGCATATGATTTTGTTTTCAAAACCATTCTGTTCTTTGATTTGGCTGCTACTGGAGGGACCTGTGCTGATGGGCATCCATTTTGCAGAAAACTTCTCGCTAGAGTATATTGATCTCTCCAACGTCATAGCATGAAAGAAGTAGAAAAGCCTTATAAAGTATATATAAAAAAAACACAGGAAAGTAAAGGTGTTGAGTATGAAGGGTAGTTTTGAAGGGTTAGATGGTGATTTCAATGTCCTCTCCATGGACTCTATTCATTATATTAACTTTCTTGTATGTAGAAAATAAAAAAAGCCAAAATGAAAATTTGAAGGAAAGAAATGGTGATTCAAATGAGGATGTTATTTATAATTTTATTGATGATGTTAGTAATATGGTAGCTAGAGTAAATTGTAAACATTAGCACCCATATATAGTACTAGGGTAAGAAAATATAAAGAATATTCTACACCGATAGGTAAAAGAAAAAACAATAAGGGTTTAATTAGAATTGAAGCTTAACTATTTGATAATTTTGATTGATTACTAGATAATGTGTCGACAAAGAGTGGATGCACTTTTAGCAATAGGGATTAAAAAGTATAACATTGTGGAGGTAATGACTAAACTTTATTTTAAAGATGAAATTGTCAAAGGTAATGATTTCCATTACTATGCTTTGCAACTCTTTTGTTCAGAGAGCAAAAAGAGAGGTGGTAAGAAATGAGATTTTGATACCAAGTTTAAGGGTCTGTTTGGGAGAGCTGTTGCGGTAGCTTTTCAAAGTGCTTTTCGTGCCGAAATACATCAAAATGATGTTTTTTTATTTTTTAAAAATTATTTTTGACATCAGCACATCAAAATGATCTAAAAACACCAAAATATATTCATTTAAAATGAATGAAAAAAAAATGATTTTTTTGGAAACGGCGTTTGAAACGCCGTCCCAAACAGGCACTAAATGGTTACATAAGTTGTATGAGTGTAGTTTAAGGTCTTATAAATGAGGGTTATGCTTGGTGTCATAACTTTTATTGTAAGAATATATTGTTTTTGTTCTTTTTCTTGATATATGACATTACAAAATTGCAAAATGTTGTTATCTCTATGCTCTGCTATAATGTCAAGGTCTTTTGGTTTTATGTAATTTCTTAAACATGAGATTTTTATTGTTTATGTAATGTTTGAAATTCGAATTGTTAATATTAAGATGAACTAAAATACAATAATATTAGTGATATGAGGACCGTTTATAATTGGGTTATTCTTAGATAAAAGTTAAGTGAATTTCTTTACCAATTCCTATCATCTTTAATGCTCATTTCAGATTCAACACGTAACATGATGTTTGTTACAAATATAACATGTATAATATAATCATTTGTATTGTGTTTTCCAAAGGATGATCATGCAAAAATACTTTGTATAAACCTAACTCTATATTTTAAATATATCATTCATTTACAATAAAAAAGATGATCTTAAAGAATTAACAACTAGTTTCATAATAGTCGGTTAATGTCTAATTATAGAAATAAAATCCAAATGGTTTAATGCTTTATTTAAAGATAATTTTGAGGAAGATTATGATTAATAATCATTATGTAGTTAATTATATTAACTATGATGGTGATAGTGGTAATGGTGACGATAACAATGTTGGTGATGATGAAGATATAAATACGGATGATGTGAAGAAGATTATAATGATAGTGATGAGGATTGTGAATTATTTTGGGAGTGATAGTTTGGTTTTCATAAACTAGAAATATGATGAATGCAACAATATTATAAATCTTATACTATGATTTTGAAACAAAGTTTGGGTTAATAGCTTTAATAAGGATGAATGTTATTGAAATGATGACCATATTTCCTTATATATTAACATTAGGTGCTTCAAATAGAGAAGTTCAAGAAAGATTATAATATTCAAGCAAGCTTTTAGTAGGTATTTCAATGAAGTGCTTAACTTTATCTATTTGCTCCTAGCAAATATTGTAAAACTAGAAAAATCTAAATTTAGAAACATTCCAGGAAATTGAGATGAATACAAGATATATACCTCATTTTAAGGTAACTCTTATATTATTAATTCTAAATATAAATTATTTGGATAAATTTTGTTTAATCATTAACAAATTTTTTTTTTGTATTTGATGTAGAATTGTGTATGATCAAATGATAACACACAAGCGTATGCTATAGCATGTCTAAAATCAAATCTTATTTATCAATTAAAAATATATTGTATCTAGCTTTAACATGGAATTCTTTTTTATTTGTGTTAGAGTATAATATAATCATATTCTGGGGCCTCACCTACAAGCTTAAGCTTTTAGGTGAGATGGTTCCTTAACATGGTATCAGAGCTTAATAGAGTATAATATAATCATATTCTGGGGCCTCACCTACAGCTTAAGCTTTTAGGTGAGATGGTTCCTTAACATGGTATCAGAGCCTTGTTGACCCAGCGGTCACGAGTTCGAATCTCACCACCCCCATTCTATTTGATAAAAATCAAGCACAAGGTGATGTGGGCCTGTGCAAGTTTCAAGCCCAAAGGGCTTTCACTTGAGGGGGTGTGTTAGAGAATAATATAAATCATATTATGGGGCCTCACTTACAAGCTTAAGCTTTTAGGTGAGATGGTTCCTTAACCTTTTAAGTGAGGCTCCATAATATGATTTATATTATTCTCTAACACACCCCCTCAAGTGAAAGCCCTTTGGGCTTGAAACTTGCACAGGCCCACATCACCTTGTGCTTTATTTTTATCAAATAGAATAGGGGTGATAAGATTCGAACTCGTGACCGCTGGGTCAACAAGGCTCTGATACCATGTTAAGGAACCATCTCACCTAAAAGCTTAAGCTTGTAAATGAGACCCCATAATATGATTTATATTATTCTCTAACAATTTGGGTAGGATGAGAAAACAAAACACATGACACACATATTGTTCTAGAGGCAATTGACAGTCCTCGTATAAAATTTTCAAAACCATTTTAAGACAATTATATATGAAAAATCTTATGTTATTTTAACTCATTCTTCTCAATAATATTTTTTTTGTGAAATAATATATAAACTCATCACTTATTATTGTAGAAAAATATCATTTGATAAATGTTTGGTATCTAAATGAGTGTGAATTTTAGGTTAAAATAAAGATGAAATATATCACTTGCTAACTTAAGGGCAACTAAAAAGTTAGAAAAAAAGTATATAAAATATACACACTCTTTGATATAATGTGCAATAAAATATATTTTTGGGGCGTGGAAAAAAATGAAAAACTTTATGAAACATGTTATCTTATCCTAACATAACACATATTTAAATTGCAGTGTAATCAATGACTATACATAACTATATTACAATAAAGTCTTTGAAAAATCATACATTTGTAGAATTTGATTGCATCCAAACTTTGTTTCTGAATGATTTTTAACCAATGCCATGACATGTTTAGTAAGTCACGAATACCGGATGCTATTGTAAATATATTATTTTGATGAATGAGTTGCATCTAGTTTAATGAGACAACACTTGCTTAGCTACATTTTTTATATATTAATAATCATATTTTTTTTATTTAATTTAAAGTTATGAATTTACAACTTTTTTTGAATTTAACCTTTTATTTTTAGTTATTTTAGTCTCAATAATATTTTTAAAAATAATTTTAGCCAACCATTTCAACATCAATTTTACCTAAATATATATAAAATTTAACCAAGCAACAACTAAGGATGATTTTTATTTTTATTTTTAAACTAGAATCATAAAAACCATAATAATACTGGACAAGTAAGACATAATTAGACACAAATTACACTTACAAAAATAAATAAACAAGTGAAAAGGAAAACCAGAGAGAAACTTTCCATAATTTTCTTTCCGTCAGCCCGCTGCTTTAACTTCGTTTTTCTCTTTTCTCGCTACTCCCTCCCTCCCTCCCTCGCAGTAGGACTTCTCTTGTAAGGAAAAACATCTCTCTCACTGTTCATCCCCGCGGTGGACGATATCGTCGCCGTATCTATCTTACGTCCTTGCAGGTAAGCCCCTTGTCTTTACACCCAACCCCCATTTCTTCGAACTCTAGCTACACTAACATTATTGTTGTTATTAGTCGCTGATTAATTTCACATTTGATTGCTTGCTTGATCAGGATTAGAAAGACTATCATTTTCCTCTCTAACGTTTGATTTTGTGGATTTTTTATATAATTATTATTGATACAGTGAGATCTGCTTTAATTGGAATAAAGAAGAGGAATAAATTAGGGTTGTATCTGAATCGGAATCCGCCTTGATTATTTCGGGTCGGACCGTGAAATGGCCAATCCTGGAGCAGGGTCCAAGTATGTATCTGTGAATTTGAATAAATCTTATGGCCAACAACACCAACAAAATCACCATAATAATCAGTATAATCATGGGCAGGGTCGGGGATGGCCTGGTGTGGCTGGAGGAGGAGGAGGAATGGTGGTGCTTTCGAGGCCACGCAGCTCTCAAAAAGCTACTGGGCCGAAACTTTCTGTTCCGCCCCCCTTGAATTTGCCATCCTTGCGTAAGGAACATGAAAGGTTTGATTCGTTGGGATCCGGGGGTGGGCATGGTAGTGGTGGTCCAGGAAATGGGCTTCGGCCTAGTTCTTCTGGTATGGGGTGGAGTAAGCCTGCTGCACTTGTGGTTCAGGAAAAAGAAGGGCTTGATGTTAGTGGTGTTAATAATGGAGCTGAGAGTGGAAATAATTATGGTGGTGATCAGGGAGTGAGTAATGGGGTTAATAAATTGAGCACTGGTAGTAGTGGTGGTGTGTATATGCCGCCTACAGTGAGGTCAGTGGAGCTGACTGTTGTTTCTGATGGTTCAAGGGGTTATTCAGTGGCAAATAAAGTTTGGAAGGGAGAGGATTTTCCTTCATTGCAGGCAACTTTGTCTTCTGTGTCTGGGCCGGAAAAGAAGCAGAAGGATGGTTTGAATCAGAAACAGAAGCAGGTCTTGAGTGAGGAGTTGGTTAATGAGCAGAGGGATGGATTTGGTTTAAGTAGGGTTGCTGGTATGCGTCCCCAAATGCAGGCAAGGAATACTGTGGGAAATGGACTGGATGAAGATGGTGTTGACAACCAAGGATTGGGTCATTCTGTTACATCCAAGAAAGAGTGGAAACAGCAAGAGTATTTTGCGAGTCCTTTGCCATTAGTTCGGTTGAATCCTAGGTCAGATTGGGCAGATGATGAACGGGACACAAGGCATGGTGTGACTGACAGAGGGAAAGATCATGGTTTTCCAAAGGACGAGGCCTACTGGGATAGGGATTTTGATTTTCCAAGACCTAGTGTTTTACCACAGAAACCAGCTCACAATCCTTTTGACAGGCGAGGACAGCATGGCAATGAAACTGGAAAGATTTCTTCTAGTGAAGTCACTAAGGTAGACACTTATGGAAGAGATGTCAGAACACCTAGTAGAGAGGGAAGGGAAGGGAAATCATGGAGAGCTTCTTCGCCTCTTACAAAAGATAAATCCATCACCCAAGAGGCTGCAAATGGTATTGGTGTAAGACCACCTAGTTTTAACAGAGAAACAGTCAAAGAGAATAGGTACATCCCTTCAGCACTCCGAGTCAGTTCTCAGGATGATGCTGGGAGGAGGGATGTGGGTTATGGGCAAGGAGGGAAGCAGCCTTGGAGGAATACTATGGATTCTTTTGGCAATCGAGGGCCTGACCGGAATACCCGAGAATATTATGGCAGTGAACAATACAACAGATACAGGGGTGATACTTACCAGAACAACTCGTTTGCCAAATCATCATTTTCCGTGGGTGGTAAAGGGCTTTCCATCAATGACCCCATACTGAATTTTGGTAGGGAGAAACGCCCATTTTCGAAGAGTGAAAAACCTCATGTAGAGGACCCTTTCATGAAGGACTTTGGAACTTCTGGTTTTGATGGATGGGATCCCTTCTCTGGCAGCCTTGTCGGTTTGGTTAAGAAGAAGAAGGATGTACTTAAGCAGACTGATTTCCATGATCCGGTTCGGGAATCGTTTGAGGCTGAACTTGAGAGAGTTCAAAAGATGCAGGAACTGGAACGGCATCTGGTACTTGAAAAGCAGGAAAGGGCTATGGAGCTGGCTCGGAGAGAAGAAGAGGAGAAAATGAGGCTAGCTAGGGAACAAGAAGAAAGGCAGAGAAGGTTAGAAGAAGAAACTAAAGAAGCTGAATGGAGAGCTGAACAAGAGCGTCTGGAAGCCATTCGAAGGGAGGAAGAACATAAGATAGCTAGAGAGGAGGAGAAACAGAGAATCTTTATGGAGGAGGAGAGGAGGAAACAAGGTGCAAGACAGAAGCTTTTAGAATTGGAAGAAAAGATTGCGAGGAGGCAAGCTGAAGCAGCAAAGAGTGGTAATGGCAGTTCTTCTGGTGTTACAGATGAGATAATGACAGGGATGGTGACAGAAAATGTTTCCAGGGTGACAGAAGTTGCTGATTGGGAAGAAAGTGAAAGGATGGTGGAGAGCATCACAGCTTCAGTATCTTCTGATTCCTCGGCAGTGAATAGACCATCTGAGATAGCTTCTAGGTCGCACTTTTCTAGAGATGGCTCTTCAGCTTTTTCAGACAGAGGAGAACACGTGAATTCATGGAAGAGAGATATATTAGACAATGTGAACACTAGAGCATTTGTTCCACAAGACCAGGATGATGGTCAACCTAGTCCCAGGCAAGATGCATCTGTTGGAGGGAGAGCATTTCCTAGGAAAGAGTTCTATGGAGGACCTGGATTGTTACCCCCTAGGCCTTACATTAAAGGAGGGATTCCTGATCCTCAGGTTGATGATTTTAGTCCACAATTTAGAAGTCAAAGGTGGAATATTTCTGGGGATGGAGATTATTTTGGTAGAAACTCGGAGATTGAATCTGAGTTTCAAGAGAACTTTGCAGAGAGATTTGCTGATAGTGCATGGGGGAATGCTCGGACTAGGGGCAAGCCAGATCCTCAATACCATGATAGAGTGTATCAACATTATGAGGCAGATAGTCTCTATTCATTTGGGAGGTCACGGTATCCCATGCGGCAACCTCGAGTTTTACCCCCTCCATCAATAGCTTCACTGCACAGAAATCCCTATAGAGGTGAGAATGAACGCTCTGGTCCCTCAACCTTTCCAGAGAGTGAGATGCAGTCCAATCATGGAGCTAGAAATGATTCTACCATGCAGGCAAGGTATGACAGCAGTTATCAAGAGAATCTTGGACGAGCTGAAACAATTGCCCAGCTGGAGAATACTGAGATTGAGGTGCAGAAACTGAATACAAACACAACAAGGTGTGACTCGCAGTCTTCCCTCTCTGTTTCAAGCCCCCCTGATTCTCCGGCTCATCTCTCTAATGATGATTTGGATGAATCTGGAGATTCTCCAGTGTTATTAGCTGGTGAAGGAAAAGATGTTGCTTTGTTGGGTCAAGAGAATGAATCTGTATCCCTGCCTACTGAAACCAATAAAGAGAATGTGATGAGTGGCTCAAGTATTGTCTCTGATGGCGAGGACGGGGAATGGGCTGTTGAGAATGGTGAACAGTTGCAGGTATATTTTCCAAATAAACTGGTATTGTTAGAGATTCTCTTTGGACATCTGTCTTTCCTTGATAAATGTCCTTGAGTTTGCTACCATAGTGCTTTTCTTTTGGGTGTAAGTGTAGTTTTGTTGATTCTATTTATGCTTGATATTGTTTCGCAAGAAACCTTGTTCTTTCTCAATGATAGGTTTTCTTGCATAAAATTGGTGCCTAATAGTAAGTTAATGTGATTTCTGTGGCTGGGTTAGATGCTCTCAAAATGTTGTTACTTGGTTCTGGTTATTTCACAAATCATTTTTGTGCTAAGTGGTATTGAAATTAAGATTCTTCTAGAAAGAGAGAGAAGCGGGTGGGGTGGGGTGGGGTGGTGCTTCGATGGAAGGATACATTGATATGATATTTACAAAATGGGCTTCTGTAGTATGGCATCTTCCTAATCATAAGTCTCTACATTCACTTGGTGTATAATGCTTGATTTTTTTCGTGTTTTGATTCTGTTTTTTTTTTTTTATTTATTTTATTTGCAACTCACCTCATTGCAGTTCGTTTAATGCTGATGCTTAAATCTCCATCTTGTTGGATATGCATCTGTGTTTAAAATCTTCTTGCCTCGAATTTTTAATTTATAGATTACTGAAACTCGGAGAGACTGGTGTTTGAAATGCTGTTATCCTGAGTTCATGAAATTGCCACCGTTTAGTTTGGCTTTCTATCTTGCTGTTTATAGTCCATCATCTTCACTGTGTTTTTCTTATCTGGTCTTAGGAACAGCCTAAGCTCTCTTGTATTTTCCCATTGTAGATGGCTTTTGCCATTTGAGTATCTTGATATCTGATTTTTTCCTTTTATTTGATCACCTTTCATTCAATCACCCAAAAAAAATTGGTGATACAGTTGCAGGAGCAAGAAGAATATGATGAGGATGAAGATGGTTATGAGGAAGAAGATGAAGTGCATGATGGAGAAGATGAAAATATTAACTTGACTCAAAATCTTGAAGACATGCATTTAGATGAGGAATGTGCACCTGATATGATGGAAAGCTTGGTCTTAGGCTTCAATGAGGGTGTTGAGGTTGGGATGCCTAATGATGATTTTGAAAGAAGTTCAGGGAATGAAGAAATCAAATTTGTGATACCAAAACCTTCAGAAGAGCAGGGATCGTTTGATGCAACGTGCAGTTATGGCCAAACCCTTCAACATGTAGATGGTTCTACTCTAGTGAATCTTGATAATTCTACAAGAATCTTCCAGGAAACACAGAAGGCAATTCAATCCAAAAATTCTTCTCAAACTTCAGCATTGCCTGAGCACATGGATCATTCTGATGCTTCAACTAATCATTGCCTGTCCATTCAGCCTCAAATCCAATTGTCATCTGATCAAACTGCTATGTCTACCATTCCTTCTGCTAGTAACCAGCCAGAGGTACCTGTTAAGCTTCAGTTTGGTCTATTTTCTGGTCCTTCTCTGATACCTTCACCAGTTCCAGCCATACAGATTGGTTCTATACAGATGCCACTTCATCTACATCCCCCAGTGGGACCATCCTTCACTCATATCCACCCATCACAGCCTCCTCTCTTTCAGTTTGGTCAGCTGAGGTATACATCTCCCATTCCACCGGGGGTTTTGCCTTTGAATCCTCAATCAATGTCTTTGGTTCAACCTGATGATCCAAGTAATGTTTCTTCCAATCATAGTATTGGAGTTGCTGTACCTATTAAACCTGGTCAAGACATTGTGAAAAACGATGTTTCATCAGTTTCAATGGATAGCCAAAGAGGCCTTCTTCCTCGACACTTGGATCTATCCCATCTGGAAGTGAAAGAGGGAAATTTATTGCCATTGAGATATAGAGCTGATAACACGAAAAAAATACACAAGGTTAAAGGAGATTGTTCTCATAGTGGCAATATCAATTCGAGGCCTGAATCATGTTTTCAAGCTGAAAATTCACTCGTGAAGACTTTCGAAACTGTACCCACTCGAGAATTGGAACACCAGCCTCAAACTGGGGAAGCATCATCTCTATCTGTTTCGAAAGAAAAAGGGCTGGGAGTTTCAAAGGGCCCAGGCCTAATATCAAGCGGGAGAGGGAGACGGTATGTGTTCCTGGCGAAACATTCTGGCCCAGGATCATCATTTCAAGCTACAGAGATTTCTCGCACAGATTCTAGTGGATTTCAGAGAAAACCTCGACGTTTGCGAACTGAATTTCGAGTTCGGGAAAATTCGGATAAGAAGCAATCTGCTGGATCAGAGGTAGATGATAAGTCTAATATAAGTGGTGGGCGTGCTGGTGCAAGAAGTGGGTCTAGTAGGGTGGTTTTTGCAAATAGACATCCAAAACATATACCTGATTCAGAGGGATCGAGTTCAAGGCCTGTAAGTTTGCAGGAGATAGATTCTCGAAGCAAGGTTGAAAAGGTAGCTGGAAAAGAATCTGTGAGAAAGATCCAGAATATCTCTCACTCCAGAGAGGATGTGGATGCTCCTTTGCAAAGTGGAATCGTCCGTGTTTTTGAGCAACCTGGCATAGAAGCCCCTAGTGATGATGATGACTTCATTGAGGTGAGGTCAAAGAGGCAAATGCTGAATGATCGTCGTGAACAGAGACAGAAAGAGATCAAGGCAAAGTCTCGGGTTTCAAAGGTTCTATTGCAGTTTTACTTTGAATTAGCTTTTGTTGCATAAAAAAACATGTTGCTTAATTACTTTAATTTGTTGCTATTAGATGCCACGGAAACCTCGACCTTATTCGCAAAGTGCTTCTGTGTCTTCCATCTCAAATAAAAATTATCCACCAGTTGGTGGAGAGGCATCAAACAGCATTCGTTCTGATTTTGTGGTGCCTGAGGGGCATGGCTTGGCAAACATTGAAGTATCAGCTGGATTCAATGCACCCATAGTGTCTCAACCATTGCCTCCAATTGGAACACCTGCTGTGAAAACTGAAATTCAAGCTGTCAAGTATGTAGTATTTCAGAATTTTATATATCCAAATATATATGGACAAACTTGTAAGTCTCATATGTTCTTCTGCAGGTCCTTCCATACAAGCTCCTTGACCAGTGTCTCAGGTGGTGGAAAGAACCATGCTTCGGGCTTAATTTTTGATGGCAAGAATAATGTTCTAGAAACTGTCCAAACTTCTTTGGGCTCCTGGGGTAGGTCACGGATTAACCAACAGGTATGGTAATTAGTTCTTGCCATCATATTTCCAATCACTGCTGTTAAAGTGCCATGATAGTTTAATTTTCTCTTAGGGTTCTTCTGTTCTATTGTTTTGCCTGAATATGAATGTCATGATTTCACTAAAAAAAACATGACGGAAAATTTGGTTGTTAGTTGAAGAAGTTCTTTGATTTAGTGGCTATTTCTTTTTTATGATTCATTCATCGATATTGAGCTTCTTGGGTCATTTTAATTGCTTTCTAAGTTTTGTGCAGTGTTTCTCTGGAGTGCACTGCAAAAACTTACCCTTAGTTCACTCAAGGACTGGCTTAATGATTTTAGCATCTCTGTCCAGTCCTACCACACTTGTCTTCAAGCCCTCAGAACCAATGCTACTTTTTTCCTCCCAAAGAAGATGGAAAGGAGGTGAAAAGTAGAAGTAAAGGAAGGGGATGTGTGGGAAAAGGATAAAAATAGAATTTCTGTTTAATTTCTGTGTCTGTGTTGAAAAAAGTGGACAGATAGTCAAGAGCAAAATATATAAATTATGTGTTAGGAGGTATCATATATGTAGATCCTGTGCTTAATGTGTTTTAAATTTTAAAATGCTTGCAATGCATGACGTGTTTAGAGGAAGTTTGAGGATGCTAGTCTAGAAAGAAAAGGCTAGCCGCACACTATTAGATTTTAACACAATGAAACTATTTCATAATAACAAACCAAAGCAACTGTGAAATTCATGATGATTTCATCATACTCATAGTGAGAGACAACAAGGCATATTTGTATACTTGAGTTATGCCTCAATTAGATTTGGACTTGTAAATATGAACAGGTGACTTGCATGTGCTTGTTTTCCTGTGGCATTTGCGATGGTGACCATTTCAGTGTACCTCATCGTTTTATTGGGAGTGGGAGCACATTGTCATGCCCTATTATTATTGATTTTGACTTCTTGCTGATTTATTCTCTCTGCGAAGCTCTGAAATAAAATGTGCCATCAGAGTGTTTAACATTACCTGGGAGACCTGGTGCCATTAAAGAGTTAGTATGTGCTATATTGTCAGTTGATATCAATTTCAACTCATGCTAGTGAGAAGTTTCCTTAAGTTTTGCTTGACCGAATTTCTGTTGACAGGCAAATAGACCCAGTCTCTATGTTGATCATGCAATTTAACTGCAGAAAATAAATAAATCAGCAAGGTCTTTAAAATAAGCAAGCTGATAAATTTTGTTTTAAAGGGTTTTGTTTTACAGTTTCAACTTTCAAGATCCATGATCTAGTTTCGTTTGCAAATAATTATTCTGATATCTCTTCATATTTTTGCAATAATGTCATTGTCATTAATCATCTGTGACCATTTGGTAAATCTGCAATCGACATCAATTTGGCATCTGAGATTGATTAAATGTATCTGATAGGTTATGACACTTGCACAGACTCAACTTGATGAGGCTATGAAGCCTGTGCAATTTGATTCACATTCATCTGTTGGTGATCCAACTAATTCAGTTAGTGAACCCAGCGTGCCATCATCATCTCTTTTGTGCAAGGACAAGTCGTTTTCTTCTGCTGGTAGTCCAATCAATTCATTACTTGCTGGGGAGAAAATTCAATTTGGTGGGCATTTACTTTCTTGTGAACTTGTGTTTGATCTAAAATATACTATTGGCCTTATTTTGAAATTTATGATGTTCCCTTGTATTCAGGTGCTGTGACATCTCCAATTCTTCCTTCTAACAGACAAGCTGTTTCCCACGGGATTGGCCCTCCAAGTCTATGTCAATCGGACATTCATATTTCTCATAATCTCTCTGCAGGTGAAAGTGATTGCTCTCTTTTCTTTGAAAAAGAGAAACCCTCCAATGAAACTTGTGCTCATTTGGAAGATTGTGAAGCTGAAGCAGCTGCTTCTGCTGTTGCCGTTGCGGCCATTAGTAGTGATGAGATTGGTGGTAATGTACTGGGTGCAGGCCACGTCTCTGTTTCAGACTCAAAAAATTTTGGAGGTGCAGATCTTGATAGCATATCAGCGGGTACTCATTTTTTTTATTGCTGCAATATTTGTTGGGAGCCTCACATTTCTTTTCCTTTTAGTATTTTTAAGCTCTTTTTGTTAATATTTTGTAGGTGCTTCCGCTGATCAACAAATAGCAAGTCAATCAAGAGTTGAAGAGTCTCTTAGTCTGGCTCTGCCAGCTGACCTTTCAGTGGACACTCCAATTTCCTTATGGCCACCTTTGCCAATTCCACAGAATTCTGAAAGCCAGATGCTTTCGCATGTCTCTGGAGCTCCACCTCAGTTCCCCTTCTATGAGATGAATCCCATGTTGGGAGGACCGATCTTTGCTTTTGGGCCACATGATGAATCAACACCTACTCAATCACAGTCCCAGAAAAGTAATGCATCAGTTTCAGGTCCACTGGGTGCCTGGCAACAGCATTCTGCTGTAGATTCATTTTATGGTCCTCCAGCTGGTTTCACAGGCCCTTTCATTAGCCCACCCGGGAGCATCCCGGGGGTTCAAGGTCCACCTCACATGGTTGTCTACAATCACTTTGCACCAGTGGGACAGTTTGGACAAGTTGGCTTGAGTTATATGGGCTCCACGTATATCCCATCTGGAAAACAACCTGATTGGAAGCATAACCATGTGTCTTCTGCCATGAGTGGTGAAGGGGACATGAATATGGTGTCATCACAGCGCAATCCCACCAATATGCCTGCTATCCAGCATCTTGCCCCTGGTTCTCCGCTTTTGCCATTGGCCTCACCTGTGGCCATGTATGATGTTTCTCCTTTTCAGGTACGCATATGATCTTATGATTTGGAAGCTCAGAACTATATGCCTTTTTGTTTTTGCCAAAAATTGTTTATGAAATGGAAGCTTTTCTGTTGTGTTTTAGATGATGTCTGCACCAAAAGTGGTTTACTTTTTCAATTGTTTGGAGGTTGACTAATGGTTTCTTTCTTATCACTTATCATCTAATGTTGCTAAATTTTTTGAAGAATGGTGTACCATAACCTAACATTTTGATTAAACTGTTTTGCCCAGTCTTCTGACATTTCAGTCCAAGCTCGCTGGCCACATGTTCCTGCATCCCCTCTTCAATCACTTCCTGTGTCAAAGCCATTGCAACAGGCGGAGGTTCCTCCATCTCATTTTAACCATAGCCTTCCTGTTGACCAAACATTAACTGCTACCAGGTTCTCTGAGTCTGGAACAGCAACTCCTGACAATAGGCAGGACTTCCCTGCAGCAACTTATGCTACTGTCAGCCAGTTACCTGATGAACTTAGATTGGTAGACTCCATCACCACCAGTGTGGGGATTTCAACTCAGAGCACTGGTGCTAAGAGCTCGTCTGCAAGCACCATTTCAGAGGCTGGCAAGATAGATGGTATGCAGAATGACAGGGCTAGCAGTGGTAGTGGCCAGAACTCAAGTTCTGCTTTGAAGACAAAGCCTTCGCACCAGAAGAATACGTCTGCACAGCATTACAATAATAGCGCTGGGTATAATTATCAGAGAGGAGGTGGAGGATCTCAGAAGAATAGTTCCGGGGCTGAATGGTCTCACCGGAGAACGGCATACCAAGGAAGGAGTCAAACTATGGGTATAGAGAAGAACTACCCCCCTTCAAAAACAAAGCAGATTTATGTAGCGAAACAGACTGCAACCGGGACACCAATGTCATGAGGAGCACTGAAGCTGATTTTCCTGGATTTTACATGCTGAAATCTGCGGGATAGAAGCATCTCTCGAGAATAAAATTTTTGGTTTATATTTGGCAGAATCTATTCTATGATAGGGAATGACTGGGTTTTGGATTTTACCAGTGTCCATAAATTGATTGATATAGCGGTCTTTCAAATGTGCTGCCCAGCGGGCTGACTATAGCTTTGTCTTTTGGGTTTTAGGAGGAAGTTGGAGGTCTACTGTGTCAGTTGGCCTGCAGGTGCTATTTTTCCAAGTCTTGTGTGTTAGTTGGGTTTGGTCCACCAGTGTTTTCATCTGTCCATGTTGTTTTGATGCACAGACCCAATTGTAATATCAAAACGCTAATAATCCTCCAGATTTCCTGCTTGGAAAACTTCTCTTTCTAGGATTTGAGATTTTGTTTGGAAATTTGTTTTGCTTAGAGCTATAGGGAGTTATCTTTACTATGGTGCCAATGGCATTTTTTTGTAGTTCCTTTTTATTTAAACGAAGAGAAATTTCTAACAAGTGCTTACACTATTATCCGAGTGTTGCTTCTACTTCTGTTATTTGAGTGAATTTTCTAACTTTCTTAGCATCAATTAGATTCATCATACCTGTAATTTGATAAAATAAAATATATGTATTTGATTAGAAAAAAAATTGAAATTACACACTCAAATAACAAAATGAAAGGTAAAAACACTCAAGTGGACAGAATAGTCAAATATATGTATTATTTTCCTTGGTATTATCTTTTCTATCCTTGTTAATATACCATGATATGTTTTTTCAATTTTAATCTCTCAGACACATAACATGATCTTGTTGTTTCCTGACTAACAGTGATAATCAACCTCTAAAACCATGACTACAAGATGCGGGCAGAGGGATTGGCATGCCCAGTCATGCAGTATAGGGTCTAATCTAGCCAAAATTTGAAACTTAAGGGACAATGAATATACAGAGAGAAAAATGGATGGATAGTATGGAATCTCTCATTTCTCTCTTATTAGAAGACTGCAAGAAAATAAAAGTTTTTGTGTGATGCAGTCTCTATTATAATCTTATAGCAATAACACGAGCAATGTGATCGCGTGTTGTGTTGGGGTTTTTTTTTATCTATATAAAAAATTGATTAATTTGATATGTTTTGTATTTTATTATTTTAATATTTAATTAGTAAAACTATAATTAATAAAATCTATTAAAAATAGTTTTTTTTCAACTAAAAAGTGATTGGATGTTGCTATTGCTAAAATACTTTTGATAAAATTTGGTAAGATGATGAAATGATTTATTACAAATTTGTTGTCACGGATACTCTAGTTAAAAAAAACAAAAAAAGAAATCTGGTTAAAAAAAAAAAAAAAAGCTTAGTTGGACACCCTGGTTATGACAAAATTTAAAAAGTATGGAAAAAAAGGTTCCCGTTTATTCAAAGGAAGAAAAAAAAGGAAGCCAGCTATTAAAAAAACAAATGCAAGGGGAAAACAATTTTTTAAGAAAATCATTTGACTTGAAAATTTAAAAAATATACCGCACTATGTTGTGGGCTGAGTAAATAATTTTTATAAATGTTTGGATTAAAGAAATCAATGGGATTTGCCAATCCAAAATTAAAATATAATATCTACATATGCAAAAATCAATATAATAAAACAGATCACCACATCCTATTATAAAAATAGCAACATCGAAGCTTTAACATCTAAAATTATCATTGCTATTACTGTAAAAAAAAAATATCAAATTATCTCGAGGAGAAAAGCTGAAAAACAATTTAGAAAAATAAGAAAGAAAAATATTTGAAATAATTCTTCTTCTTCTTCTTCTTCTTCTTCTTCTTCTTCTTATTATTATTATTATTATTATTATTATTATTATTATTATTATTATTATTATTATTATTGTTGTTGTTGTTGTTGTTGTTGTTTTAATAATGGAAAAAAATGAAAGATTTAAAAAATCTAAATAACTTTAACAAAATATTAAATGAAAAAATAAAATAAAAATTTGTCAGAAACATAGTGGAATTGAAACGGGAAATGACTCGCATGGTTTTTTAATTATAGATAACTTAGGTAAATTTGTCAAAAAAAAAATTTGAGTTGTCTTTTTCCCCCAGTAATATTAGATTTTAAATATTAAAAATGAAAATATTGTAATTTTTTTAAGGAATAAATCTAAACAAAAGAATATAAAATTTAAATTGAAAGCCATATTTTTTTATTTTATAAGATTTATTAATCATATTCTTATATTAAATGTATTTAAGAATACTGACATTAATGTTTTTTTAAAAAAAATTGTAGGTCATTTTTTTCTCTCTCTATATATTTTTAGGCAATAATATTCAATAAATATTAAACACATATAATTAGTCTCACATACTTCATAGTGTGATCAAAATGGGAAGTGGTTCTTATATTTTTTAATTGTAGATAACCTAGGTAAATTTGTAAAAAACAAAATATGAGTTGCCTTTTTTCCCTAGTAATATTAGATCTGACACATTATAAATAAAAATTTTGCAATTTTTTTTTAAAAAATAAATATAAATTTTTTGCGTGCTATAATTACTTGTTTGCCATCTAAAAAGAACAGCGTTGCAGAAACAGAAAGTACCTCGTATATTTTTGAATTGTAGATAATCTAGGCAAATTTGTGTAACTTTTGTGTTTTTGAGTTGTATTTTTTCCCCAGTAATATTAGATCTTAAATATTAAAAATCCAAATTTTGTATTTTTTTTAAGAAATAAACTTGAACAAAAGAGCACAAAATTAAAATTCAAAGCCAATTTTTTTTTATAAGATTTATTCATCATATTATTATATTAAATGTATTTAAGAATGCTGATATTAATTTTTTTTCCTGCAAAAAATCCGAGGTCATTTTTTTTCTTTTTATATATTTTTAGGCGATAATATGCAATAAATATTAAAACATATAATAATGACTTATTTGCCGTTTAAAAAGAACAGTGGAATCGAGACAAAACTGACTTGTATCGTTTTTTAATTGTAGATAACCTAGGTAAATTTGTCTATTTTTTGTTCTTGAGTTGTCTTTTATCCCTAGTAATATTAGATACAAAATTACTATTGCTATTATTGCAAAAACAATTAAAATTATCAAATTATCTCGAAAAAAAAAACACTCAAAAATATTAACAAAAGAGTAAGCAAGAAAAAGAATATATTATTATTATTATTATTATTATTATTATTATTATTATTATTATTATTATTATTATTATTATTATTATTATTATTATTATTATTATTATTATTATTGTGTTAATGATGAATAAAGAACAGAAATAAATAAAAGACTAAAAAAATCATAATAACTTTAACAAAAGACCAAAAAAAAATCAAAATTATCAGGAAAAAAATCAAAATAACTTGAAAATAATAACGATAAAACCAATAAAAAACCTCAAAGAAAGAGCACATAAAAAAAATATAATAGATGATAAAACAAAAAAAAATTATTAGCTGAAAAAATTATTTAATTTGAAAATTAAAAAAATATATATATGTTCTACGTTGCGGGCTGAGTAAACAATTTTTATAGGATTTGCTGGATCAAAATAAAAATATAATATTTATATATGTGAAATTTAATATAATAAAATGGCTCAACACACCCTACTATAATAATAGCAAAATCAAAGTCTGAAAATCTAAAATTATCATTGCTCTTACTATTAAAATAATAAAAATTATCAAATTATCGTGGAAAAAAAACACTCAAAAACATTAACAAAAGAGTAAGTAAGAGAAACAATTAAATTATTATTATTATTATTATTATTATTATTATTATTATTATTATTATTATTATTATTATTATTATTATGTTAATAATGAAAGAAACAAAAATAAATGAAAGACTAAAAAAATGCTAGAAACTTGAACAAAAGATAAAACAAAGAAATAAGATAAAAATAAAAATAAAAATTATCATTGCTATTAATGCCAAAAAAATAAAAATTATCAAATTATCCGAAGAAAAAAAAAACATTATCAAAAAAGCAAGTAAGAAAAACAATTAAATGATTATTATTATTATTATTATTATTATTATTATTATTATTATTATTATTATTATTATTATTGTGTTAAACACACTTATATATACATGGATAAAAGTAGGGGTTATATTAGAAATTTAAAAAAATAAAAGTATAAGGGTTGAAATGAAAATCAAATATAAAGGGATTAAAATCATAAATTAAAAGTTTAAGGGTTGAAATGAAAATCAGATTTATTAACATTTTCAATTAAAGGAAAAATTTGCAAAAATGGAAATTTCTGTACCGAATATATTAAGCTTTTTCAACCCAATCCGGAAATTAAAAGAAGGAGGACCGAAGTGAAACATTAACATTTAATGAACTGCAATCGAAGGACCCAATCGAACAAAATCAAAACTTATATAACTGAAATCAGGACCATAGACACTATTAAAAGTCAAGGGAACGAAGTGAAGTATACAAAACTCGGGGAGCTCTTCTGTACTTTTATGTGCAGGAGAGAGAGAAACGGTGAAACTAGCTTTAACTAGCCACTATCGCGTCCATGGCCATCGGGCGTAAAAACGCGCCGTACCGGGAGGAAAACCAACCGGAGGCGCACCAGATTAGATGCCGGTAGCCCATTTCCGGCTACCGTATCATCCTTCACGCGCCACTTGAAAGGGGCGTGAGGGGGAATACTGTCGGTCGAGTGGACCGCACGCGTTGACAATATTTTGAAAAATAAATAAATAATAATGGTCAATTGCTGGTACACCCCTGGGCTTAATGCACTAATTTTGTCTTATTAGGAGCTATAACCGTATTTAGCTATTTTAAAAATATTAAACAAAAATGTTGCGGCGGACCAGACTGAACGGGACCGGTCCGTACGCGTGCAATTACAGCTGTAGCCCTCAGTCGAAACCGTTTTTCGTCTTATTATCGGGGCTAAAATCGTTAAATCAGTGTTCACATGAGAAAAAAATAAAAAAAAGGTGGACGAACTCGCGCGACGCACGGATGAAAAATGTCCAGTCCACAGTGCCAATGAGTCTGAGTGTACAGTAGGAGTCCGAGCTCTTTTAGCTCTTTTACTAATGTTTTTACTATGTGCATTTTTCCAAATTCTATTAAAAAATATATTATTTCTTTAAATTGTAAGGATGATGATTGGGTCCTCAAGAAGTGATATATATAGTGATAAAGAATTTAAGATCTGTATTGTAGATATCAAGATTAATTTTGTTCGAGTTAAAGTTTATTTATTTTATAAGAACATATAATAATTGAGATTTTATTCACTTAACTTAAAAAAATAAAAAAAATCTAAAACTAATTAATGTTTCATCGAATTAAAAAAAATGATTGGGGTAAATGAAAAATGATTGAGAAAATTACAGTTCTCGCACAGAAATCAAAAGAATCAAATGATTAATTATGTTAAAAAAACCATATGTTAACTTATTAAAAAGAAAGAAAGAAAAACTAGAAGTTACATGATAAATAACTTATCAACACATCCATGTGTAATTATTACCATAATCATAATCTTATTATTAAACTAACTACCATTTTATTATTATCCTATTATAGCCCTCTGCCATTACCACCACTTGGTTACCGTTTTCAAACACCATTGACCAACATCTTATACTAACACAATTTTTATTTTATCACAATCTCATCATAACACTCGGTCATTACCATAGGATGAAACTTTATTTTAAAGATAAAATTGTCAAAGGTAATGTTCCATTACTATGCTTTGCAACTCTTTTGTTTAGAGAGCAAAAAGAGAGGTGGTAAGAAATGAGATTTTGATACCAAGTTTAAGGGCCTTTTTGGGAGAGTTGTTGCAGTAGTTTTTCAAAGTGCTTTTCGTGCTGAAATACATCAAAATGATGTTTTTTTTATTATTTTTTAAAAATCATTTTTGACATCAGCACGTCAAAATGATCTAAAAACACCAAAATATATTTATTTAAAATGAAAAAAAATATTTTTTTTGGAAACAGCGTTTGAAACGTTGTCCCAAACGGGCACTAAATGGTTACATAAGTTGAATGAGTGTAGTTTAAGGTCTTATAAATGAGGGTTATGCTTGGTGTCATAACTTTTATTGTAAGAATATATTGTTTTTGTTCCTTTTCTTAATATATGACATTACAGAATTGCAAAATGTTGTTATCTTTATGCTCTGTTATAATGTCAAGGTCTTTTGGTTTTATGTAATTTCTTAAACATGAGATTTTTATTGTTTATGTAATGTTTGAAATTTGAATTGTTAATATTAAGATGAACTAAAATACAATAATCTTAGTGATATGAGGACTATTTATAATTGGGTTATTCTTAGATAAAAGTTAAGTGAATTTCTTTACCAATTCCTATCATCTTTAATGCTCATTTCAGATTCAACACATAGCATGATGTTTGCTACAAATATAACATGTTTAATATAATCATTTGTATTGTGTTCTCCAAAGGTTGATCATGCAAATATACTTTGTATAAACCTAACTCTATATTTTAAATATATCATTCATTTACAATAAAAAAAAAGATAATCTTAAAGAATTAACAACTAGCTTCATGGTAGCCGGTTAATGTCTAATTATAGAAATAAAATCCAAATGGTTTAATGCTTTATTTAAAGATAATTTTGAGGAAGATTATGATTAATAATCATTATGTAGCTCATTATATTAATTATGATGGTGATAGTGGTAATGGTGACGATAAAAATATTGGTGATGATGAAAATATAAATAATGATGACGTGAAGAAGATTATAATGACAGTGATGAGGATTGTGAATTAATTTGGGAGTAGTTTGGTTTTGATAAACTAGAAATATGATTAATGCAACAATATTATAAATCTTATACTATGATTTTAAAACAAAGTTTGGGTTAATAGCTTTAATAAGGATGAATGTTATTGAAATGATGACCATATTTCCTTATATATTAACTTTAGGTGCTTCAAATAGATAAGTTCAAGAAAGATTCTAATTTTCAAGCAAGCTTTTAGTAGGTATTTCAATGAAGTGCTTAACTTTATCTATTTGCTCCTAGCAAATACTGTAAAACTAGAAAAATCTAAATTTAGAAACATTTCAAGAAATTGAGATGAATACACTACATGTACCTCACTTCAAGGTAACTCTTATATTACTAATTCTAAATATAAATTATTTGGATAAAATTTGTTCAATCATTAACATCTTTTTTTTGTATTTGATGTATAATTGTGTATGATCAAGTGATAACACACAAACATTTATTGATTAAAAATATATACCAACTAAAAATATAATGGTTGTATCTAGCTTTAACATGGAATTCCTTTTTTATTTGGGTAGAATGAGAAAACAAAGCACATGACACCCTTTGTTTCGGAGGCAATTGACAATTCTCATATAAAATTTCCAAAACCACACATTTCCAAAACAATATGTGTGTGAAAAAAGTATATAAAATATACACTCTTTGATATAATGTGTAATAAAAAATATATTTTTGGGACTTTTTAAAAAAATGAAAAACTTTATGAAACATGCTTTCTTATCCTAACAGAATACATATTTAAATTGCAGTGTAATCAATGACTATACATAACTATATTACAATAAAGTCTTTGAAAAATCATACATTTGTAGAATTTGATTGCATCCAAATTTTGTTTTTGAATGATTTTTAGCCAATCCCATGTCATGTTTAACAAGTTATGGATATTATCAAAAGACCTAAAAGAGCTCAGATTATTACTGTTTATTGTGACTCATTGTCACTATTCATTGGCAATTTGCTCCAGAGCTCCGCGCACGCCCACCTTTTTTTTCTGTCTTTTTGAACAGTGTATTAACAAAAAAAAACCTCAAAAAAGACAAAAAACACCGCCATTTTCAGGGGCTGGACGGTCATTGACCGTTTGCGGCCCATTCCGGTCCGGTTCATCCGACCGGATTTTTTTTTAATATTTCATTAAACAATGCATTAACCATTTTGTCCATCGAAAAAGACAAAAACACGTCTGGGTGAGGGCTTTTCGGTAATTAGCTAATTTTTTATTATTATTTTCCGTTGACATCTACTAGCGCGTGCGACGTCCTATGGCGTCGGAAAATGCCCAACCGGCGTCTAGAATCATTTTCAGGCATGTTCTCTTCTACCTGGGGTGGCGCGTGTAGCACTATGGTGTTCGGAGACGTGTAAATGGTCGTTTTAATTTTCCCCCTAATTTCTCTCTCCTGCCTACGCTAGATGACGTCAACTAAGCTGTTTTTTATCAAAGTTCAGTTCAGACCCTGAACGTTGTAATTTGGTTTTCTTGCCCTTAATGCTATTATATAGGTTTTGATTTGATTCAATTTTGTCCTTCAATTGAAATTGATTATATATTGGACTTTCAATTCAGTCCTCATTCTTTTAATTTTTCAGAATGGGCTGGAATTTTTAATATTTTTGGTATCAAAGTTTTGATGGACTTCAATTTCATCCTTCCATGCAAATTTATTATAAACCCTTAATATTTTCGGTCCCAAGGTTTGATTTCTTTCAATTTTATCCTTCTATGCAAGTTAATTATCGATTTTAGTTTCATTTCGGTCCCTTTTCTTTTAATTTCAGGTTATGTTTTCAATTATTTAATTTGAATATTTGGATTTGCTTCAATTTTGTTCTTAAAATTACATGTATTATTTAAAGTATGTCAATTTCATTATATATTTGTAAATTTATGTCAAATTAAAGTATGTGAAACTAATTATATGTTTTAATATTTATTGAATATTATTGCCTAAGAATATATATATAGAGAAAAAAATTATCTAGGATTTTTTTAAGAAAATTTTTTAATACCAGTATCTTAAATACATTTAATATAATAATACAAGGAATAAATCTTATAAGAAAAATTGTCTTCGAATTTTAATTTTGTGCTCTGTTTTTTAAAGTTTATTTCTTAAAAAATATTTATAATATTTTGGTTTTTAATATTTCATGTCTAATATTACTGGGCAAAAAATACAACTAAAAAAAATGACAAATTTACCTAGATTATCTACAATTAAAAAAATATTCGAGTCACTTCCCGTTTCGATTACATTGTTTTTTTTAGACGGCAGATAAGTAATTATAGCACGCAAAAAATTTAGGTTTATTTCTAAAAAAAATTACAATATTTTTATTTATAATATGTCAGATCTAATATTACAAGAGGAAAAAGACAACCCATAAATTGTTTTTGCCAAATTTACCTTAATTATCTATAATTAAAAAAATCTACGACCCCCTTCTCATTTCGATCACACTATAAAGTATGTGAGACTAATTATATGTTTTAATGTTTATTGAATATTATTGCCTAAAAATATATATATAGAGAAAAAAATGACCTACAATTTCTTGCAAAAAAAAATAATATCAGTATTCTTAAATACATTTAATATAATAATATGATTAATAAATCTTATAAATATAATATTGGCTTTGAATTTAAATTTCTATTTTATACTCTTTTTTTTGTTCTTTTAATAAACGGTAACCTTTTTTTCATATATATTTTTTTTAATAACACTCGTGTCCAAGTCTTTTTTTTAACCGGGTTTCTTTGTTTATGTTTTTTTAACAAGAGTATTCGTTACAACAAGTTTCTAACAAATCATTTCACCTTCTTAGCAAATTTTCTAACAAATTTTATCAAAAGTTTTTTAGCAATAGCAATATTCAATCACTTTTTGGTTGAGAAAACCCGTTTTTTACAGATTTTATCAATTACAATTTTACTAATTAAATATTAAAATAATAAAATACAACATTTATAAAATCAATCAATTTTCTACATAGATAAAAAAAGCTCAGTGGAGCGGGCAAATCGGCTCGTTGGATGCTATTAACAAATACACTAAAAGAAAACGAAAAACACTGTTCAAACACTATTCACCCAGACTCAAAGTCACTGTGGACGCGAGCTTTGCCCTCCGTGCGTCGCGCAAGTTCACCCACCTTTTTTTTTTGTTTTTTCCGCCTATGAACAATGTAGTAACGATTTTAGCCCCGATAATAAGACAAAAACACGTTATCGGCTGAGGGTTAAGGGCATAATTGCGCGCGTCCGGACTGGTCCGGTTTTGTCCGGTCAGCCACAAGGTTTTTTTTTAAAAATGGCTAAATACGGCTATAGTCTCTAATAAGACAAAAACATTGACTTGAGTGCAGGGTCAGAACGGTAATTGACCATATTTTTTAATTGTTTATTCTGTGGCTGTCAAGGCGTGAGGCGCACGCGCCAATCAGTTTTCCGCCTCACGCCCTGTTTGGGTGGTGCGTGCGGCGTCATACGGTGGCCGGAAATGGTATTCCGGAGTCTTTTTCGATGCGCCTCCGCGTGGTCTTCCTCCCGCGGTGGCGCATGCACCCTAAAAATGTCTGTGGACGCGGCGGTGGCCGGTTAAAGGGGCTGCAAACGTTTTCTCTCTCTCCTACACATAAAAGTGCAGGAGAGTCCCCCATTTTATGTTACTTTTCACTTTGGTCCTTATACTTTTAATTTTGATTTTGGTCCTGATTTCTATTATATAAGTTCTGATTTAGTTCAATTGGGTCCTCCGATTTTAATTCATTGAATGTGAGAGTTTCACTTCGGTCCTCCGACTTTTAACTTCCGGATTGGCTTTAAAAGCTCAATAAATTCGGTACAAAAGTTTTGATTTTTTCAACTTTGTCCTTTAATTTAAATTGATAATAAATGTGATTTTCATTTCAGCCCTTATACTTTTATTTTTTTATATTTCTAGAATATTCCCTAATTTTATCCATGTACATATAAGTGTACTTAACACAATAATAATAATAATAATAATAATAATAATAATAATAATAATAATAATAATAATAATAATAATAATAATAATAATTTGATTGTTTTTCTTGCTTACTCTTTTGTTAATGTTTTTTTTTCTCCGTATAATTTAATAATTTTTATTGTTTTGACAGTAATGGCAATGATATTTATTTTTTTTTCTTTTCTTAAAGTTTCTAGGATATTTTTAGTCTTTCATTAATTATATGTTCTAATATTTATTGAATATTATCTCATAGGAATGTATATAAGGAGAATAAAACATGACCTCCGATATTTTGAACAAAAAAAAATTAATATCAGTATTCTTAAATGCATTTAATATAATGATATAATGAATAAATCGGATCACATAGAAAAAATTTGTCTTCGAATTTTAATTTTGTACTTAACAAAATAATAATAATAATAATAATAATAATAATAATAATAATAATAATAATAATAATAATAATTTAATTGTTTTTCTTGCTTGCTCTTTTGTTAATGTTTTTTTTTCTCCGTATAATTTAATAATTTTTATTATTTTGACAGTAATGATAATGATATTGTTTTTTCTTTTCTTAAATATTCTAGGATATTTTTTGTCTTTTATTAATTATATGTTCTAATATTTATTGAATATTATCTTATAGGAATATATATAGGGAGAAGAAAACATGACCTAGGATTTTTTGAATAAAAAAATTTAATATCAGTATTCTTAAATATATTTAATATAATTATATAATGAATAAATCGGATAACATAAAAAAAAATTGTCTTCGAATTTTAATTTTGTACTTAACACAATAATAATAATAATAATAATAATAATAATAATAATAATAATAATAATAATAATAATAATAATAATAATTTAATTGTTTTTCTTGCTTGCTCTTTTGTTAATGTTTTTTTTCTCTGTATAATTTCATATTTTTTATTATTTTGACAGTAATGACAATGATATTTATTTTTTTATCTTTGGTTAAAGTTTCTATGATATTTGTTTGTCTTTTATTAATTATATGTTCTAATATTTATTGAATATTATCTCATAGGAATATATATAGGGAGAAGAAAACATGACCTAAGATTTTTTGAATAAAAAAAAATTAATATCAGTATTCTTAAATACATTTAATATAATTATATAATGAATAAATCGGATAACATAAAAAAAAATTTTGTCTTTGAATTTTAATTTTGTACTTAACACAACAACAACAACAACAACAATAATAATAATAATAATAATAATAATAATAATAATAATAATAATAATAATAATAATAATAATAATAATAATAATAATAATTTAATTATTTTTCTTGCTTACTCTTTTGTTAATGTTTTTTTTCTCCGTATAATTTAATAATTTTTATTGTTTTGACAGTAATGGCAATGATATTTATTTTTTTTTCTTTTCTTAAAGTTTCTAGGATATTTTTAGCCTTTTATTAATTATATGTTCTAATATTTATTGAATATTATCTCATAGGAATGTATATAGGGAGAATAAAACATGACCTACGATTTTTTGAACAAAAAACAATTAATATCAGTATTCTTAAATACATTTTATATAATGATATAATGAATAAATCGGATCACATAGAAAAAAATTGTCTTCGAATTTTAATTTTGTACTTTATTATTATTATTTAATTGTTTTTCTTGCTTACTCTTCTGTTAATATTTTTTCCCCTCTAGATAATTTAAATTTTTTTATTGTTTTGGCAGTAATAGCAATGCTAATTTTTATTTTTATTTTATTTTTTTGTTTTATCTTTTGTTAAAGTATCTTAAATATTTTGAGTTTATCATTAATTATATGTTCTAATATTTATTGAATATTATCACATAGGAATATATATAGGGAGAAGAAAACATGACCTAGCATTTTTTGAATAAAAAAAATTAATATCAGTATTCTTAAATACATTTTATATAATAATATAATGAATTAATCGAATAACATAAAAAAAATTTTATTGAATATTATTGCCTATAGATATATAAAGAAAGGAAAGAAATGGCTCAGGATTTTTTACTTCAAAAAAATTAATATCAATATTCTTAAATATTTAGTGTAATAATATAATTAATAAATCTTATAAAAAATATTTTTATATTTGTATATTTATGTCAAATTAAAATATGTAAAACTAATTATATGTTTGGATATTTATTGAATATTATCGCCTAAAAATATATTAAGAGAGAGGAAAAATGACCTAAGATTTTTTGAAGGACAGAAATTCATTTCATGTTTTCTTAAATATATTTAATATAATAATATGATTAATAAATCTTATATAAAAAAAGATTGGCTTCATTATTTAATTTTGTGCTCTTTTATTTAAGTTTATTTCTTTACAAGAATTTCCAATGTTTTCATTTTTAATATTTTAGATCTAATATTACTAAAAAAAAAAACATCTCAAAAAAAATGTTGATAAATTTACCTGCATTATCTACAAGTCAAATTAAAAAAATATACAAGTCACTTCCCGTTTCCATTAGACTGTTCTTTTTAGACGGCAAATAAATAATTATAGCACACAAAAAAATTAAGTTTATGTTTTAAAAACAAATTACAATATTTTTATTTCTAATATGTCTGATATTTATTGAATATTATTGCCTAAAAATATATTGAGAAAGCGGAAAAATGACTTTGGATTTTTTGGAGGACAAAAATTCATATCAGTATTCTTAAATATAATTATACTAACTAAATATTAAAATAATAAAATACAATATATTAAAAAACAATCAATTTTTTACATAAATAAAAAAAATCTGCCACATCGCGCGGGTTAACCGCTCGTTGTAACTATATTATTTCGATGAATGAGTTGCATCTGGTTTAATCAGAGTTGTCGGTTCCAGTCCGTTCCGGCCGAAACGGCCAGAACACTCCATTCCAGTAAAAATAATGGCACAAACAGAGTGGTTTTTGCCCCGTTTTCTATTCCGGCCTGTACCGGAAATTCCGGCCAAATTCCGGCCAGAATGCACCAGGAATATTCCGGTTGTTCCGTTTCGGAATGTAAAAAAAAAAGCAATCAATCCATTTATGAAACCCCGTCCCCGGCACCTCCAAATTCCCAATTGATATTTTTTCCCCAAACTGAAAAACTGAAATCCCTAACCCACAACGAGCGACACCACCCACCCAATTGATTATTCTTCACTTCTTCCCCAAAGCTCTTCCCGCGATAGCACCACCTTCAGGCTTCACTAGTTCTGCATTTCATCTTCTCCAAAACTTAAATCCCTAACCCACAGCGAGCGACACCACCCAATTGATTATTCTTCACTTCTTCTTCACCAAAGCTCTTCCCGCGATAGCACCACCTTCAGGCTTCATCAGTTTTGCACTTCATCTTCTCCAAAGCTCTTCTCACGGCGGCAAGCCAACAACCCTTTCTTCTTCTCCACAGTACTTCACATAGGAATTTCTTATATTACTTGCTTTGAAGTATACTTTGCGATGTTTTCTTATATTACTTGCCTAACACCATTGGAGTGACTCGTCGTTTGTAACTTTGTAAAGATGAGAGGATTTGAGGGGTTAGGCAGGCTAACTTAGGCTGTCTTCGGAAATTATTTGAGAAACAATAATTTATTGTTTATATTGATGCTTTATTGATGTATGGATGATAAGAATTTGGGATATAAATTATAAAGTGAATATAAGTTTTTCGAAATTGATGTATGGATACTTATGGATTTAATGATGTATGCCCATGCGATGCTTATGTATGGATAATTTGAAGTTAAATTATCTTGAATTTGAATTTTATTTATTAAATTAATATATACATAAATAATTAAATATGAACAGTACGAATCTGGAACGGCACACCGGAATGCACCAAAACCGAAACGTTCCGTTCCAATCAAAAAACCAGAACGGCGACCGGAACGGATTTTACAACTTTGGGTTTAATGAGACAACACTTGCTTAGCTACATTTCTTATATATTAATAATCACATATTTATTTTTATTTAATTTAAAGTTATGAACTTACAACTTTTTATGAACTTAACCTTTTATTTTTAGTTATTTTAGTATCAGTAATATTTTTAAAAATAATTTTAGCCAACTACTTCAACATCAATGGATGATTTTTATTTTTATTTTTAAACTAGAATCATAAATACCATAATAATAGTGGACAGCCCGCTGCTTCAACTTCGTTTTTCTCTTTTCTCGTCCCTCCCTCCCTCCCTCCCTCGCAGTAGGACTTCTCTTGTAAGGAAAAAATCTCTCTCACTGTTCATCCCCGCGGTGGACGATATCGTCGCCGTATCTATCTTCTGTCCTTGCAGGTAAGCCCCTTATCCTTACACCCAACCCCCATTTCTTCGAACTCTAGCTACACTAACATATTGTTGTTATCAGTCGCTGATTAATTTCACGTTTAATTGCTTGCTTGATCAGGATTAGAAAGACGATCATTTTCCTCTCTGACGTTTGATTTTGTGGATTTTTTTATATAATTATTATTGATACAGTGAGATCTGCTTTAATTGGAATAAAGAAGAGGAATAAATTAGGGTTTTATTATACTTTTGATGCTTTGGCGGGGATCTGAATCGGAATCCGCCTTGATTATTTCGGGTCGGACCGTGAAATGGCCAATCCTGGAGCAGGGTCCAAGTATGTATCTGTGAATTTGAATAAATCTTATGGCCAACAACACCAACAAAATCACCATAATAATCAGTATAATCATGGGCAGGGTCGGGGATGGCCTGGTGTGGCTGGAGGAGGAGGAGGAATGGTGGTGCTTTCGAGGCCACGCAGCTCTCAAAAAGCTACTGGGCCGAAACTTTCTGTTCCGCCCCCCTTGAATTTGCCATCCTTGCGTAAGGAACATGAAAGGTTTGATTCGTTGGGATCCGGGGGTGGGCATGGTAGTGGTGGTCCAGGAAATGGGCTTCGGCCTAGTTCTTCTGGTATGGGGTGGAGTAAGCCTGCTGCACTTGTGGTTCAGGAAAAAGAAGGGCTTGATGTTAGTGGTGTTAATAATGGAGCTGAGAGTGGAAATAATTATGGTGGTGATCAGGGAGTGAGTAATGGGGTTAATAAATTGAGCACTGGTAGTAGTGGTGGTGTGTATATGCCGCCTACAGTGAGGTCAGTGGAGCTGACTGTTGTTTCTGATGGTTCAAGGGGTTATTCAGTGGCAAATAAAGTTTGGAAGGGAGAGGATTTTCCTTCATTGCAGGCAACTTTGTCTTCTGTGTCTGGGCCGGAAAAGAAGCAGAAGGATGGTTTGAATCAGAAACAGAAGCAGGTCTTGAGTGAGGAGTTGGTTAATGAGCAGAGGGATGGATTTGGTTTAAGTAGGGTTGCTGGTATGCGTCCCCAAATGCAGGCAAGGAATACTGTGGGAAATGGACTGGATGAAGATGGTGTTGACAACCAAGGATTGGGTCATTCTGTTACATCCAAGAAAGAGTGGAAACAGCAAGAGTATTTTGCGAGTCCTTTGCCATTAGTTCGGTTGAATCCTAGGTCAGATTGGGCAGATGATGAACGGGACACAAGGCATGGTTTGACTGACAGAGGGAAAGATCATGGTTTTCCAAAGGACGAGGCCTACTGGGATAGGGATTTTGATTTTCCAAGACCTAGTGTTTTACCACAGAAACCAGCTCACAATCCTTTTGACAGGCGAGGACAGCATGGCAATGAAACTGGAAAGATTTCTTCTAGTGAAGTCACTAAGGTAGACACTTATGGAAGAGATGTCAGAACACCTAGTAGAGAGGGAAGGGAAGGGAAATCATGGAGAGCTTCTTCGCCTCTTACAAAAGATAAATCCATCACCCAAGAGGCTGCAAATGGTATTGGTGTAAGACCACCTAGTTTTAACAGAGAAACAGTCAAAGAGAATAGGTACATCCCTTCAGCACTCCGAGTCAGTTCTCAGGATGATGCTGGGAGGAGGGATGTGGGTTATGGGCAAGGAGGGAAGCAGCCTTGGAGGAATACTATGGATTCTTTTGGCAATCGAGGGCCTGACCGGAATACCCGAGAATATTATGGCAGTGAACAATACAACAGATACAGGGGTGATACTTACCAGAACAACTCGTTTGCCAAATCATCATTTTCCGTGGGTGGTAAAGGGCTTTCCATCAATGACCCCATACTGAATTTTGGTAGGGAGAAACGCCCATTTTCGAAGAGTGAAAAACCTCATGTAGAGGACCCTTTCATGAAGGACTTTGGAACTTCTGGTTTTGATGGATGGGATCCCTTCTCTGGCAGCCTTGTCGGTTTGGTTAAGAAGAAGAAGGATGTACTTAAGCAGACTGATTTCCATGATCCGGTTCGGGAATCGTTTGAGGCTGAACTTGAGAGAGTTCAAAAGATGCAGGAACTGGAACGGCATCTGGTACTTGAAAAGCAGGAAAGGGCTATGGAGCTGGCTCGGAGAGAAGAAGAGGAGAAAATGAGGCTAGCTAGGGAACAAGAAGAAAGGCAGAGAAGGTTAGAAGAAGAAACTAAAGAAGCTGAATGGAGAGCTGAACAAGAGCGTCTGGAAGCCATTCGAAGGGAGGAAGAACATAAGATAGCTAGAGAGGAGGAGAAACAGAGAATCTTTATGGAGGAGGAGAGGAGGAAACAAGGTGCAAGACAGAAGCTTTTAGAATTGGAAGAAAAGATTGCGAGGAGGCAAGCTGAAGCAGCAAAGAGTGGTAATGGCAGTTCTTCTGGTGTTACAGATGAGATAATGACAGGGATGGTGACAGAAAATGTTTCCAGGGTGACAGAAGTTGCTGATTGGGAAGAAAGTGAAAGGATGGTGGAGAGCATCACAGCTTCAGTATCTTCTGATTCCTCGGCAGTGAATAGACCATCTGAGATAGCTTCTAGGTCGCACTTTTCTAGAGATGGCTCTTCAGCTTTTTCAGACAGAGGAGAACACGTGAATTCATGGAAGAGAGATATATTAGACAATGTGAACACTAGAGCATTTGTTCCACAAGACCAGGATGATGGTCAACCTAGTCCCAGGCAAGATGCATCTGTTGGAGGGAGAGCATTTCCTAGGAAAGAGTTCTATGGAGGACCTGGATTGTTACCCCCTAGGCCTTACATTAAAGGAGGGATTCCTGATCCTCAGGTTGATGATTTTAGTCCACAATTTAGAAGTCAAAGGTGGAATATTTCTGGGGATGGAGATTATTTTGGTAGAAACTCGGAGATTGAATCTGAGTTTCAAGAGAACTTTGCAGAGAGATTTGCTGATAGTGCATGGGGGAATGCTCGGACTAGGGGCAAGCCAGATCCTCAATACCATGATAGAGTGTATCAACATTATGAGGCAGATAGTCTCTATTCATTTGGGAGGTCACGGTATCCCATGCGGCAACCTCGAGTTTTACCCCCTCCATCAATAGCTTCACTGCACAGAAATCCCTATAGAGGTGAGAATGAACGCTCTGGTCCCTCAACCTTTCCAGAGAGTGAGATGCAGTCCAATCATGGAGCTAGAAATGATTCTACCATGCAGGCAAGGTATGACAGCAGTTATCAAGAGAATCTTGGACGAGCTGAAACAATTGCCCAGCTGGAGAATACTGAGATTGAGGTGCAGAAACTGAATACAAACACAACAAGGTGTGACTCGCAGTCTTCCCTCTCTGTTTCAAGCCCCCCTGATTCTCCGGCTCATCTCTCTAATGATGATTTGGATGAATCTGGAGATTCTCCAGTGTTATTAGCTGGTGAAGGAAAAGATGTTGCTTTGTTGGGTCAAGAGAATGAATCTGTATCCCTGCCTACTGAAACCAATAAAGAGAATGTGATGAGTGGCTCAAGTATTGTCTCTGATGGCGAGGACGGGGAATGGGCTGTTGAGAATGGTGAACAGTTGCAGGTATATTTTCCAAATAAACTGGTATTGTTAGAGATTCTCTTTGGACATCTGTCTTTCCTTGATAAATGTCCTTGAGTTTGCTACCATAGTGCTTTTCTTTTGGGTGTAAGTGTAGTTTTGTTGATTCTATTTATGCTTGATATTGTTTCGCAAGAAACCTTGTTCTTTCTCAATGATAGGTTTTCTTGCATAAAATTGGTGCCTAATAGTAAGTTAATGTGATTTCTGTGGCTGGGTTAGATGCTCTCAAAATGTTGTTACTTGGTTCTGGTTATTTCACAAATCATTTTTGTGCTAAGTGGTATTGAAATTAAGATTCTTCTAGAAAGAGAGAGAAGCGGGTGGGGTGGGGTGGGGTGGTGCTTCGATGGAAGGATACATTGATATGATATTTACAAAATGGGCTTCTGTAGTATGGCATCTTCCTAATCATAAGTCTCTACATTCACTTGGTGTATAATGCTTGATTTTTTTCGTGTTTTGATTCTGTTTTTTTTTTTTTTATTTATTTTATTTGCAACTCACCTCATTGCAGTTCGTTTAATGCTGATGCTTAAATCTCCATCTTGTTGGATATGCATCTGTGTTTAAAATCTTCTTGCCTCGAATTTTTAATTTATAGATTACTGAAACTCGGAGAGACTGGTGTTTGAAATGCTGTTATCCTGAGTTCATGAAATTGCCACCGTTTAGTTTGGCTTTCTATCTTGCTGTTTATAGTCCATCATCTTCACTGTGTTTTTCTTATCTGGTCTTAGGAACAGCCTAAGCTCTCTTGTATTTTCCCATTGTAGATGGCTTTTGCCATTTGAGTATCTTGATATCTGATTTTTTCCTTTTATTTGATCACCTTTCATTCAATCACCCAAAAAAAATTGGTGATACAGTTGCAGGAGCAAGAAGAATATGATGAGGATGAAGATGGTTATGAGGAAGAAGATGAAGTGCATGATGGAGAAGATGAAAATATTAACTTGACTCAAAATCTTGAAGACATGCATTTAGATGAGGAATGTGCACCTGATATGATGGAAAGCTTGGTCTTAGGCTTCAATGAGGGTGTTGAGGTTGGGATGCCTAATGATGATTTTGAAAGAAGTTCAGGGAATGAAGAAATCAAATTTGTGATACCAAAACCTTCAGAAGAGCAGGGATCGTTTGATGCAACGTGCAGTTATGGCCAAACCCTTCAACATGTAGATGGTTCTACTCTAGTGAATCTTGATAATTCTACAAGAATCTTCCAGGAAACACAGAAGGCAATTCAATCCAAAAATTCTTCTCAAACTTCAGCATTGCCTGAGCACATGGATCATTCTGATGCTTCAACTAATCATTGCCTGTCCATTCAGCCTCAAATCCAATTGTCATCTGATCAAACTGCTATGTCTACCATTCCTTCTGCTAGTAACCAGCCAGAGGTACCTGTTAAGCTTCAGTTTGGTCTATTTTCTGGTCCTTCTCTGATACCTTCACCAGTTCCAGCCATACAGATTGGTTCTATACAGATGCCACTTCATCTACATCCCCCAGTGGGACCATCCTTCACTCATATCCACCCATCACAGCCTCCTCTCTTTCAGTTTGGTCAGCTGAGGTATACATCTCCCATTCCACCGGGGGTTTTGCCTTTGAATCCTCAATCAATGTCTTTGGTTCAACCTGATGATCCAAGTAATGTTTCTTCCAATCATAGTATTGGAGTTGCTGTACCTATTAAACCTGGTCAAGACATTGTGAAAAACGATGTTTCATCAGTTTCAATGGATAGCCAAAGAGGCCTTCTTCCTCGACACTTGGATCTATCCCATCTGGAAGTGAAAGAGGGAAATTTATTGCCATTGAGATATAGAGCTGATAACACGAAAAAAATACACAAGGTTAAAGGAGATTGTTCTCATAGTGGCAATATCAATTCGAGGCCTGAATCATGTTTTCAAGCTGAAAATTCACTCGTGAAGACTTTCGAAACTGTACCCACTCGAGAATTGGAACACCAGCCTCAAACTGGGGAAGCATCATCTCTATCTGTTTCGAAAGAAAAAGGGCTGGGAGTTTCAAAGGGCCCAGGCCTAATATCAAGCGGGAGAGGGAGACGGTATGTGTTCCTGGCGAAACATTCTGGCCCAGGATCATCATTTCAAGCTACAGAGATTTCTCGCACAGATTCTAGTGGATTTCAGAGAAAACCTCGACGTTTGCGAACTGAATTTCGAGTTCGGGAAAATTCGGATAAGAAGCAATCTGCTGGATCAGAGGTAGATGATAAGTCTAATATAAGTGGTGGGCGTGCTGGTGCAAGAAGTGGGTCTAGTAGGGTGGTTTTTGCAAATAGACATCCAAAACATATACCTGATTCAGAGGGATCGAGTTCAAGGCCTGTAAGTTTGCAGGAGATAGATTCTCGAAGCAAGGTTGAAAAGGTAGCTGGAAAAGAATCTGTGAGAAAGATCCAGAATATCTCTCACTCCAGAGAGGATGTGGATGCTCCTTTGCAAAGTGGAATCGTCCGTGTTTTTGAGCAACCTGGCATAGAAGCCCCTAGTGATGATGATGACTTCATTGAGGTGAGGTCAAAGAGGCAAATGCTGAATGATCGTCGTGAACAGAGACAGAAAGAGATCAAGGCAAAGTCTCGGGTTTCAAAGGTTCTATTGCAGTTTTACTTTGAATTAGCTTTTGTTGCATAAAAAAACATGTTGCTTAATTACTTTAATTTGTTGCTATTAGATGCCACGGAAACCTCGACCTTATTCGCAAAGTGCTTCTGTGTCTTCCATCTCAAATAAAAATTATCCACCAGTTGGTGGAGAGGCATCAAACAGCATTCGTTCTGATTTTGTGGTGCCTGAGGGGCATGGCTTGGCAAACATTGAAGTATCAGCTGGATTCAATGCACCCATAGTGTCTCAACCATTGCCTCCAATTGGAACACCTGCTGTGAAAACTGAAATTCAAGCTGTCAAGTATGTAGTATTTCAGAATTTTATATATCCAAATATATATGGACAAACTTGTAAGTCTCATATGTTCTTCTGCAGGTCCTTCCATACAAGCTCCTTGACCAGTGTCTCAGGTGGTGGAAAGAACCATGCTTCGGGCTTAATTTTTGATGGCAAGAATAATGTTCTAGAAACTGTCCAAACTTCTTTGGGCTCCTGGGGTAGGTCACGGATTAACCAACAGGTATGGTAATTAGTTCTTGCCATCATATTTCCAATCACTGCTGTTAAAGTGCCATGATAGTTTAATTTTCTCTTAGGGTTCTTCTGTTCTATTGTTTTGCCTGAATATGAATGTCATGATTTCACTAAAAAAAACATGACGGAAAATTTGGTTGTTAGTTGAAGAAGTTCTTTGATTTAGTGGCTATTTCTTTTTTATGATTCATTCATCGATATTGAGCTTCTTGGGTCATTTTAATTGCTTTCTAAGTTTTGTGCAGTGTTTCTCTGGAGTGCACTGCAAAAACTTACCCTTAGTTCACTCAAGGACTGGCTTAATGATTTTAGCATCTCTGTCCAGTCCTACCACACTTGTCTTCAAGCCCTCAGAACCAATGCTACTTTTTTCCTCCCAAAGAAGATGGAAAGGAGGTGAAAAGTAGAAGTAAAGGAAGGGGATGTGTGGGAAAAGGATAAAAATAGAATTTCTGTTTAATTTCTGTGTCTGTGTTGAAAAAAGTGGACAGATAGTCAAGAGCAAAATATATAAATTATGTGTTAGGAGGTATCATATATGTAGATCCTGTGCTTAATGTGTTTTAAATTTTAAAATGCTTGCAATGCATGACGTGTTTAGAGGAAGTTTGAGGATGCTAGTCTAGAAAGAAAAGGCTAGCCGCACACTATTAGATTTTAACACAATGAAACTATTTCATAATAACAAACCAAAGCAACTGTGAAATTCATGATGATTTCATCATACTCATAGTGAGAGACAACAAGGCATATTTGTATACTTGAGTTATGCCTCAATTAGATTTGGACTTGTAAATATGAACAGGTGACTTGCATGTGCTTGTTTTCCTGTGGCATTTGCGATGGTGACCATTTCAGTGTACCTCATCGTTTTATTGGGAGTGGGAGCACATTGTCATGCCCTATTATTATTGATTTTGACTTCTTGCTGATTTATTCTCTCTGCGAAGCTCTGAAATAAAATGTGCCATCAGAGTGTTTAACATTACCTGGGAGACCTGGTGCCATTAAAGAGTTAGTATGTGCTATATTGTCAGTTGATATCAATTTCAACTCATGCTAGTGAGAAGTTTCCTTAAGTTTTGCTTGACCGAATTTCTGTTGACAGGCAAATAGACCCAGTCTCTATGTTGATCATGCAATTTAACTGCAGAAAATAAATAAATCAGCAAGGTCTTTAAAATAAGCAAGCTGATAAATTTTGTTTTAAAGGGTTTTGTTTTACAGTTTCAACTTTCAAGATCCATGATCTAGTTTCGTTTGCAAATAATTATTCTGATATCTCTTCATATTTTTGCAATAATGTCATTGTCATTAATCATCTGTGACCATTTGGTAAATCTGCAATCGACATCAATTTGGCATCTGAGATTGATTAAATGTATCTGATAGGTTATGACACTTGCACAGACTCAACTTGATGAGGCTATGAAGCCTGTGCAATTTGATTCACATTCATCTGTTGGTGATCCAACTAATTCAGTTAGTGAACCCAGCGTGCCATCATCATCTCTTTTGTGCAAGGACAAGTCGTTTTCTTCTGCTGGTAGTCCAATCAATTCATTACTTGCTGGGGAGAAAATTCAATTTGGTGGGCATTTACTTTCTTGTGAACTTGTGTTTGATCTAAAATATACTATTGGCCTTATTTTGAAATTTATGATGTTCCCTTGTATTCAGGTGCTGTGACATCTCCAATTCTTCCTTCTAACAGACAAGCTGTTTCCCACGGGATTGGCCCTCCAAGTCTATGTCAATCGGACATTCATATTTCTCATAATCTCTCTGCAGGTGAAAGTGATTGCTCTCTTTTCTTTGAAAAAGAGAAACCCTCCAATGAAACTTGTGCTCATTTGGAAGATTGTGAAGCTGAAGCAGCTGCTTCTGCTGTTGCCGTTGCGGCCATTAGTAGTGATGAGATTGGTGGTAATGTACTGGGTGCAGGCCACGTCTCTGTTTCAGACTCAAAAAATTTTGGAGGTGCAGATCTTGATAGCATATCAGCGGGTACTCATTTTTTTTATTGCTGCAATATTTGTTGGGAGCCTCACATTTCTTTTCCTTTTAGTATTTTTAAGCTCTTTTTGTTAATATTTTGTAGGTGCTTCCGCTGATCAACAAATAGCAAGTCAATCAAGAGTTGAAGAGTCTCTTAGTCTGGCTCTGCCAGCTGACCTTTCAGTGGACACTCCAATTTCCTTATGGCCACCTTTGCCAATTCCACAGAATTCTGAAAGCCAGATGCTTTCGCATGTCTCTGGAGCTCCACCTCAGTTCCCCTTCTATGAGATGAATCCCATGTTGGGAGGACCGATCTTTGCTTTTGGGCCACATGATGAATCAACACCTACTCAATCACAGTCCCAGAAAAGTAATGCATCAGTTTCAGGTCCACTGGGTGCCTGGCAACAGCATTCTGCTGTAGATTCATTTTATGGTCCTCCAGCTGGTTTCACAGGCCCTTTCATTAGCCCACCCGGGAGCATCCCGGGGGTTCAAGGTCCACCTCACATGGTTGTCTACAATCACTTTGCACCAGTGGGACAGTTTGGACAAGTTGGCTTGAGTTATATGGGCTCCACGTATATCCCATCTGGAAAACAACCTGATTGGAAGCATAACCATGTGTCTTCTGCCATGAGTGGTGAAGGGGACATGAATATGGTGTCATCACAGCGCAATCCCACCAATATGCCTGCTATCCAGCATCTTGCCCCTGGTTCTCCGCTTTTGCCATTGGCCTCACCTGTGGCCATGTATGATGTTTCTCCTTTTCAGGTACGCATATGATCTTATGATTTGGAAGCTCAGAACTATATGCCTTTTTGTTTTTGCCAAAAATTGTTTATGAAATGGAAGCTTTTCTGTTGTGTTTTAGATGATGTCTGCACCAAAAGTGGTTTACTTTTTCAATTGTTTGGAGGTTGACTAATGGTTTCTTTCTTATCACTTATCATCTAATGTTGCTAAATTTTTTGAAGAATGGTGTACCATAACCTAACATTTTGATTAAACTGTTTTGCCCAGTCTTCTGACATTTCAGTCCAAGCTCGCTGGCCACATGTTCCTGCATCCCCTCTTCAATCACTTCCTGTGTCAAAGCCATTGCAACAGGCGGAGGTTCCTCCATCTCATTTTAACCATAGCCTTCCTGTTGACCAAACATTAACTGCTACCAGGTTCTCTGAGTCTGGAACAGCAACTCCTGACAATAGGCAGGACTTCCCTGCAGCAACTTATGCTACTGTCAGCCAGTTACCTGATGAACTTAGATTGGTAGACTCCATCACCACCAGTGTGGGGATTTCAACTCAGAGCACTGGTGCTAAGAGCTCGTCTGCAAGCACCATTTCAGAGGCTGGCAAGATAGATGGTATGCAGAATGACAGGGCTAGCAGTGGTAGTGGCCAGAACTCAAGTTCTGCTTTGAAGACAAAGCCTTCGCACCAGAAGAATACGTCTGCACAGCATTACAATAATAGCGCTGGGTATAATTATCAGAGAGGAGGTGGAGGATCTCAGAAGAATAGTTCCGGGGCTGAATGGTCTCACCGGAGAACGGCATACCAAGGAAGGAGTCAAACTATGGGTATAGAGAAGAACTACCCCCCTTCAAAAACAAAGCAGATTTATGTAGCGAAACAGACTGCAACCGGGACACCAATGTCATGAGGAGCACTGAAGCTGATTTTCCTGGATTTTACATGCTGAAATCTGCGGGATAGAAGCATCTCTCGAGAATAAAATTTTTGGTTTATATTTGGCAGAATCTATTCTATGATAGGGAATGACTGGGTTTTGGATTTTACCAGTGTCCATAAATTGATTGATATAGCGGTCTTTCAAATGTGCTGCCCAGCGGGCTGACTATAGCTTTGTCTTTTGGGTTTTAGGAGGAAGTTGGAGGTCTACTGTGTCAGTTGGCCTGCAGGTGCTATTTTTCCAAGTCTTGTGTGTTAGTTGGGTTTGGTCCACCAGTGTTTTCATCTGTCCATGTTGTTTTGATGCACAGACCCAATTGTAATATCAAAACGCTAATAATCCTCCAGATTTCCTGCTTGGAAAACTTCTCTTTCTAGGATTTGAGATTTTGTTTGGAAATTTGTTTTGCTTAGAGCTATAGGGAGTTATCTTTACTATGGTGCCAATGGCATTTTTTTGTAGTTCCTTTTTATTTAAACGAAGAGAAATTTCTAACAAGTGCTTACACTATTATCCGAGTGTTGCTTCTACTTCTGTTATTTGAGTGAATTTTCTAACTTTCTTAGCATCAATTAGATTCATCATACCTGTAATTTGATAAAATAAAATATATGTATTTGATTAGAAAAAAAATTGAAATTACACACTCAAATAACAAAATGAAAGGTAAAAACACTCAAGTGGACAGAATAGTCAAATATATGTATTATTTTCCTTGGTATTATCTTTTCTATCCTTGTTAATATACCATGATATGTTTTTTCAATTTTAATCTCTCAGACACATAACATGATCTTGTTGTTTCCTGACTAACAGTGATAATCAACCTCTAAAACCATGACTACAAGATGCGGGCAGAGGGATTGGCATGCCCAGTCATGCAGTATAGGGTCTAATCTAGCCAAAATTTGAAACTCAAGGGACAATGAACATACAGAGAGAAAAATGGATGGATAGTATGGAATCTCTCATTTCTCTCTTATTAGAAGACTGCAACCAGCTGCTTTTCTCAATCGTCTCCGGTCTATGTTTGCCCTCACTTTAATGGCGTCTGACCATCGCCCAGCTGCTGCATAGATATTGGAAAGAATCACATAAGGCCCAGGATTATCAGGGTCCATTTCAAACAGCATCCCACTAATTTTCTCCCCAATTTCGACGTTGCCATGCACGCAGCAGGCACCCAACAGCGACTCAAGCAGGGTAGCCGAAGGTTTACCAGGTAGCTTCTTGACGACACCGTACGCCTCCTTCAGGTGACCTTTTCTCCCTAGCAGGTCCACCAGGCATGCATAGTGATCCATTCCTGCTGATACACCATTTTCGACCATCGAGTTGAGGACCATCCCACCTTGCTCAACTAAACCAGCATGGCTGCAGGCTGAAAAAATTGTTGAAAACACAATGTCATCAGGGATCACTCCTGATAGCTGCATTTGGGAGAAAGTTTCAAGGGCAGCTTTGCCGTCCCCATGCAGACAGTATCCATTGATCATAACTCTCCAAGAGACAGCATCCTTTTCAACCAAGCCCTCAAACAGCTTTTTAGCAGTAACAATGTCTCCACATCTTGCATGCATATCTATAAGGGCATTGCTAACGGCGGAATCTTTCTCAAATCCCTTGCATATCACAAAGGCCATTACAGAATGAGCAAGATTCAAGAAATTTAGCTGAGCGCATGCTGAAACTAAACTCAGAACTGTTATGTTATCAGGTTGTAAACCCATTCGAAGCAAATCATAGAAGAACCAAACTGCTTTTTCAGGATACTTTGCTTGGATATTCACAGAAATAATAGCATTCCAGACTGGTATGTCTTTTGTTCCTATTTCAAATACAGAGAGACATGAATTCATATTTTCAAATCTAGCATACATGTAGATCAGAGAAGTAACAAGATGCGTTTCCTGTAAAACTCCTGTTCTGATTGCAAAAGCATGGACAGACTTGCCCTGCAAATGGCTGTAGCACAGAGGCAATACATTTAGCAGAGTTACAGAATTTGGCCTCTGATACTCCATCATTTGACTGAAAAAGACCAATGCCTCCTTCTGTAGGTTGAGATGCCGGAAGCCAGTAATCAGGGCATTCCAAGACACTATGCACCTTTCTGACATAACTTCAAAAAGATATCTCCCAGCGTCAAGATCGCCACACTTGCAATATGCGCTGATAAGTGCATTGACCAAATATACATCAGAAGAAAACCCCCTTTTTATAGCATAGCCATGAAGGGTCATCCCATGACCTAAATAGTCCCTGTGACAGTAAACAGGGAGAACGCTTATTAGGGTGACCAAGTCTAATACCACACCCTCTTTCTGCATCCTGTGACCAAGGTCAACTGCCTTTTCCATTTCTCCACTACGCGCGCACCCAGATATCAAAGTATTCCACGACACAGTATTCCTAGTGTCCACCATTTCGTGAAAGAGCTTAAAAGAAGAGGTGAGTTGTCTACAATCAGAATAAAATGCCAAGAGAGCATTTGAAACATTGGGGTTTGAATCAATCCCCTTTCTAATGCTAAATGCATGGGCACACTTACCAAGCAAAACAGCCTCCAAGTTGGAGCAAGCAGAAAGAATACTAACAATAGAGACCGCATCTGGACTAAATCCACCAAGCTGCATTTCACAAAATGCAGCGAGACTTGTATCCCATAGACTATTGCGCACATATGCGGACACCATCACGTTCCACAACAAGAGGTTCCTATTGGAAATCCTATCAAAAAGATTTTCAGCTTTATGCATCTGTCCAAGCTTAGCATACATGGACACGAGGGCTGTCAGAACAGAAACCTGATTTTCTAAACCGTGTTTTATCACCCGAGCATGAAATGATTCACCATACAGTATACCACCACCAACCTCACATGAGGGAATGATCGACACAAAAGTAATTGAATTAGGCAGCACACCAGCAAGAATCATTTGTCGAAACATCCCATATGCTTCAAAAGCCATATGCTTTTGTGTATAAGCAGAAATCATAGCATTCCAAACAGCAGCATTCTTCCTTTTTACACCTTCAAACATATTTATAGCACTAGATACACACTCATCACGAGCATACATTGAAATTAAAGCCGGCACCAAGAACTCATTCGGAAAAAATCCAGATTTGACTGCAAATCCATGGAGAGACGTACCTGTATCCAAACACCCCAATCTGGTACACACAGGAATTACACTGGCCAAAGTACTCAAATTAGGCTTCAAACCCACCGCGAATATAAGCTTAAAAACCTCAAACACTTGTTGATCAATCCCATGAAAAGAATAACAAGAAATCAAAGCATTCAGAGAAACCAAGTCTGGTTGTGGATTTCCATCAATCAGAGAGCGTGCAGTCCCTAAATGACCAGTCTTTCCGTAAAAGTCAACCAATGCGGTCTCTATAACAACATTTCTCTCATACCCATTTCTCAACACAACACAATGAATCTCTTTTCCAATCTCAAAAGAATCAAGAACCGAGCATGCCTTGATCACAAAAGGAAACGTAAAATCACCAGATAGGCAATTCGAAACCTGACAGGTTTTATACACAGACAAGACGTTTTCGTGTAACCCTTTATTACTTAGTCTCCTAATCATCAAGTTTTGCAACAACGAGCTCGGTTTCTTAACTGTACTGAAAGTCGAGATGGCTATATCAACGGAACCCAAATTAAAACAAGACTCCAAAAATTGTCCCAGCAAAAGCTTGTGTTTTATTAGACCGTTAACTATGAGTAGAGCTTTCAAAGACTTCAAGTGGTTGGTGTTTTTGCAGAGATTGGAGAAGTCACAGCTGGATCTTGAATTGAGTAAACTGTACATTATCGCAGCTGATTCTTGTTTCTTTTTAAGAGAGACCGTCATTGAGACAGAGTTGGTCACAGATTCATGGGAGCGAGATGGAAACGAGGAAATTTCTTGCAGATTTTATTTCATAGCCTTGTATTGCTTGCCCATGCTTGGATCTTCGAGGCTGGGGCTCTGCGTTTCCAGCCAGGAGATCAAGTAATCTTTTGAAATTAGTTGTATTCTAAGCAATGTTAGAAATCTTACATGGAAAATGTTAGAAAGGAAATAAAAGTTTTTGTGTGATGCAGTCTCTATTGTAATCTTATAGAAATAACATGTTTTTACTATGTACATTTTTCCAAATTCTATTAAAAAAATATGATTTCTTTAAATTTTAAGGATGATGATTGGCTCCTCAGGAAGTGATATATAAAGAGTTTAATATGTGCATTGCAGATATTAAGTTTAATTTTGTTTGAGTCAAACTTTATTTATTTTATAAGCATATAGAATAAAAAATAAATAAAAAATCTAAAAATAAATAATGTTTCATCGAATAAAAAAAAATGATTGGGGTAAATAAAAAATTATTGAGAAAATTACAGTCCTCGCACAGAAATCAAAAGAATCAAATGATTAATTATATTAAAAAAAAACCATATGTTAACTTATTAAAAAGAAAGAAAGAAAAACTAGAAGTTACATGATAAAAAGCAGCATTGGTTCGGAAGGAAAGTTAGTAATAGTGATAATAATAATTTCTTTAGAGTAATAAAGTAATTTTACTTTAAATTTTATTAATATGAATTATGAAAAGACTGTCTTACCCCGATGCAAGTTGAAATCTTTTTTTGGCAGAATTATAGTAGCTTTAGGTTTTCGTTTATTTTCAAGAAAGCAATCTCTATTTGCTCACAATTAGGATTTGGAAGTAACTATATACCTAATATTCTCATGCAAGAAATCTGCCGTTTCAATACTTATACGTTATACCTCAAGAACTTAAGAAGTGTGTCTCGTAATCCAATTTCTTACATATATTAAAAAACAATAATGAATTAAAGAGCTTTAAAACAAAACTAAATTGGAAAAATAGAAAAAAATATTAATATAAATGAACTTTAGGTATTTTAGCGCTTTGTTTTTCGAGATCAAAGGGACCTCATTTCAACTCTCTTTATAGTTTATATTATTCTCATCGAGTTTAGAATCCTAAATAAATATTAAATTTCTATTGCATTGTATTCTTTTTCATTATCTTTTTATAATCCCTTAATGGTGTCAGATTTGTAGATTTTTTTATACCATAAAATTGGTTAATTGAGGAATAAAAAGATAGTACATGTGCTTAGTATAATAAATTAAATAGATATATAAACTAATAAATTGTCAAGAACACTACTTAGTAACTCTTTTTTGGATCCAAATAAACTCCATCTTCCGAAAAATATATTTTATTTATCTAGATAAGCAGGTAAAACTCTGGTTGTCCTAAATTTTTACTAAAGATTCTAACTTAAATTCGAGAATTATTGTACATATCACAAGCTTTATATTATCACGTGGGGACAACACTACTTAGATATTAATTTTCCTTATAATAAGCAAAAGATAGATGATTCGCCTTCATTTTTATAAGAGTGTATCATTGAGAGTCTGCTAGTTGATGGTATGCAATAAACTATGGAGCAAGGATAAGAGCATAGGAACTACAATCATTTTTTAAAGTTAATTTTTTATTTAATTGAAGAAATTAAAATAAATATTTAAAAAGTTATGAAGGATTAGAATTTATTATAAAAAAAGAATTATTTATTCAAAATCCTATTTTTTTATGTATGGAGTTTTTCCTATTTTGATGATACATGTATTTTATATTAACAACACGAATTTCGGGCCACAAACACCTACATTTCAACTTGTTACAACAAAAAACAGCTAGAAAATCATAATAATTGACCTCAAAATAAATTTTAGTAAGTTAAAAAAAGCAAAAAACTTAAAATGCGCAAAAATATTCTTTTCTCCTCTCCCTTATTCGGCTATTTATCATCTATTCTCTCTATATTCAAGGATCAAACACATGAGAGAAATAACTTTTTAGGATCAAAACATGAATATATAAAACAATATAGACTAAAATAAATAAAAATAAAGACTGTGAGTGCCTCTGCAGAAAAATCAATGTCCTAGACAGTTTCTCTCTGGTTTCGAAACGAAAAGCTTGTACGTGCAATAAATGATCAATTTCTCACTTGATTGCTTCATCTGAACTGCTCACTCATTTGCTTCTGCCATGAGCGTTATGCTGCTGCTATAGGCTATAGCAATGAACAGAGAGAAATAAAACACAAAACTGACAATCGAGGCTTTCAATTCCGTGAAATTACAGCTTATATTGCCAAAAAAGAATTATTTTTTACACTCCCCAACCAAAGAAAAGGGAAAAACAAAAGGAGGGTCTAAGAATTTCAGATGATCATAAATAAACCACATTTTTATACCTTCTTCATACCAGCATTGCCCCACTGGGACTGCCCTCATCGATCATGATCAAGAGGATAAATCAAAACAATTAGGAGGATGAAGCTGATGAATTTGATGTGTGGTTGCGACAGAACTGGAAGCTATTCTCATCCATTTTCTCTACCACAAAATGAGCGAGCATGCCATTAGACTCCACCAAGTTCTCTCTGCACAAGAACTCATCCCCATAAATTCTCTCCACGTTCCTGTAGTAATCATGAACAAATATGTGAGTCTTGGCACTGCTAGCCTTCTTGCTCCTAGCTAGCACACCAGACGTGAAGATTGGTGTCATCCTCCCTGGGCCTTCCGGCCCATCCCCTCTAGGCCCATCGATCAATATCACATCCCAGTCGACCTCGTAAACATGATTAGGCAGGTCATTGATCCCGAGCTTGCATTCTGAGAAGAGTAAATTCTGCACTGGCCTGCATTCGTTTTTTATTTGCTCCTTGGTGGAGGCGATAAGCTCTCTCATCTCTTTCATCTTGGTTGTGTATTGGACATCAAAGACATCGATTTCGGGATGTAGCTCTTCATAGTAAGCTGCATAGTAGCGATTTTCTTCGATGAAAACGGTGCGGCCATTGTGGTTAAGAGCCTTCCAGAGAGGTGTCTCGTGTGTTAGACCAAAAACAAGAAAGTTACAGGGAGACGAGCACTTTCTAAGCGCATCAGATATTGGTTTGATTTCGGCATGGGACATATGGAAACTGTCATTGGATCTCGAGGCGTAGTGGAGGAGAGTGTTGATGACTGTTGTTGGCAATGGAGCGTTGCTGCCATAGGTGGAGCTAGAAGCGGAGCCTGCGGCCATGGTGGTGGTGATTGCTTTTACAGGTGAGGTCTCCCTCGTGTAGATTAGCGTGAGAAGGAAAGCGATGGTGAAGAATGATACAAAGGCAAGGAGCCATAGTCGATTGGAGCCTCCTTGCTTTTGGATGTAAGGATGAAGAAGGATCAGCTTTGTGTTGTTATTGCTCTTCATTTTCTGAGCGAGAGAGAGACAAGTGTCAGGGTGAAATCTCTCTCTTGTTGTGCTGTGGTGGTCAAGATTTTGAATCTTGATGGAAATGAGAAAACAGAGAACGATTTTAAAGAAGGGTTAAGCTACCTCAGGGCAGCAAATCAACGTTCGAAGCAACAGGAGATGGCGCTCCGGCAAATATGAACAACGACATGTTAAAGTGAACCTAATGCTACCTTTCAAGATAAATAATCGCCCCATTTTATTTTATTTTCCATGCAATTATGATTGGTCAAATAACACTTTCTAGTTTTTTATTTTATTATTCTGGTTATGGTTATGGAAATTATAAGGAAATCCATCCACATTCGATGTGCAATAGGAGCAAAATACAGAGTGGTTGGACTGGAGCTAGTTGTAGCTGGTATTTCACCAGCGACCCTATAACTAATTACAAGTGACAAGTCGCTTTTCCTTCTTGATTTTAGTTTTAGTTCTCAAGCAACCTCGTGTTATTATATATAAAACTATATAATATATCATTTCTTAAGAAAGTAGTTTCCTTCTGATGGAGACCCCTTACTTGCAAGAGATTCCTCTTCAAGGGCAACCGTTGGATTATGCCACACCAGCATGGGCTAGGGACAAAAATTTGGTGTTCTACTGCTCCTGCCTTGACATTAGACATCCTATTTTGGTTCCCCACTACCAACCCTAGAAACGAATAGGGACAAAAACGAATGGACCAGGCTAAACAGTTGCTTTAGTTTTCTTTTCTTATTTTTAATCTTGATGATGTGGTAATTGGTATGGTGATTACGGAAGCATAGGTCAGATAGCTACACTTGCTTCATAAACCCTACAAAATATTTTAATGGCGGGGAGTAAAATGCTGGAAAATGGAAATGCAATGCCAGCATTTGAATGACTTTGATGACCCTATACTTGAATGCCAGATGGCAGCCCAAGGCTTGGAAATTTGGGGATGAATCCGAGAAGAATGATCTATTTAAATTTAACCGCATGGAATATATATTTTCTTGCGGAATAATATAAATCATATCTTGATATTTTATGATATAGTATTAGAGTCTTATTGACTCAGCGATCACAAGTTTAAATCTTAATAATCATTCTATTTAATAAAAATTAAACATAAAATAATGTAAACTTGTGTGTATATTTCAAGTTCAAAGAGTTTTCACTTGTGTGGTATGTACTAGATAATAATATAAATTATATTATAAAATTTTATCTAAAAACATAAGTTTTTATATAAAATGATTACGTCTTCATAAATATGCAAAGGAGACAACAACTCAAATCTAATTGCAACTCCAATTCCCTTTTCTTTTGAGATTGAGAGTAACTACTCTAGTCCTCTCAAATCTGAATGTTGTTGCTTTTGGCAAAAAAAAAGAAAAGAAAAAATTAAACTAAAAGAAAAGGTTGCAAATCCTCTTTTGAGGGCATGAAAAGAAAGCATCAACAGGAAACATCATTGTAAAGAGACAGTTGTTACCAAAGCATGATGTCTTTAGATGGCTAAAAGCCTTTTCATGGTATGCCTTGGGGCTTGTCATTGCATCGTGGCCCAATCGGCATTATGATTTGCCTTAAACCCCACCTCACATGACCTTTGTCTGTGTTTTTGCAAACCCTCTTTTGAGGCCATAAAAAGAAAGCATCAACTTTGCCCATTGAAAGGGCAAAAGTAAGGGGGACAAGTGTCTTTGACTTGTAACTGCCTTGGTCTGTTAAGCAATAAGAATTAAGGTTGGTTTTGGTTGGTGTTTAGTTTTTATAATTAAAATATAATATTTTAATTTTGAAGTGTTTTAACGCTTTGATTTGAAGTTGTATTATTAATGTTTATATATATATAATTAAATATATTAATTTAATAAAAAATAGTTTAAATTCAAAAAAAAAAATTAGAATTGTGCAATTTAAACATAAGTAAAATAATGAGAGTTAAACTGATATAACTCGACTGACTTGATGAGTTTAAAGATAACATGAAAAATTGATAAAAATATAGTTTAACTAAAAAAATTAAGTTAGCATCTTTTTTTTGTTGTTGTTGAAATAACGATATATTAAATCAACTTTAAATAAATTAACTTTAAATTATCCTCACCAAGTTGACATCTTAAATAAATCTATGAAAATAAGTTTAAATAAATTTTAGGAAAATTAGAGGTTTTATGATAATATTCTCAAACACTTTATGAATAATTATATATTAACCGAATATGTACATTAAAAAAAAAAACTTTTTCATTAATATTGAATAAGAATAAAATATCTATTTTATTATTTTTTTATTGTACTTTTTATAATTTTATTAGATGTATTATTTTTATATTTTCTTCATTCAAGTGCGTAATAATTATTCATTCATGACTTTTTTTTCTTATTGAAACTTGCATTTACAATGACAATGAGTTTTTATTTATGAAAATGATATTTTTTATTTTAAATATCATTATAAAAAAAAGCATGAATAAGAAAGTGGGTTTTAATTAAAATAATTTTTTCCTTTTAATCCAAATCATTAAAACCACAGCTATTTCTCTCTTTATTTCCCTCCTACCTTTCTATTACTCCGTAGATTAACAATTCTTGACCTTTCTTACAGCAATCTCAAGGGACCAATTCCAGTTAATTTATCTTCTTCAGACCGATTAAACTCGAGTTTAATCAGTTCAACGGGACTGTCCCTTCGTTAGGCCTTGGACTTCTTGTTATCTTTGATGTTTCTGGTAATAACCTTACCGGTCCAATCCCTCTAACCCCTACATTGTCACGTTTTTACACTTCTTCTTTCTCCTTTGATCCTCATCTTTGCAGAGAGATTATCAACAAGGCATGTAGCCACTCACTACTGAAAAATAGGGTTGCTATCAATGGAATTTTTCAATATAATAATGTCATTTCTAATATAGCAATGGATCAACATCGGATTGTGTTTAGCAATGAAAAATTCATTGCAAATGTGATTGTATCAAACCTTTAATGGATAAAATATTAGTGATAAAAAAAAAAACTTTGCAACGGATCATCATGTGGACGTGAAATCGGAGGCATATTGAGATCTAATTTCAATATTGTGCAGATGTTGTAAATCAATTGTCTAAATTGTGTAGATATTGTAAGCAATTTTCTATTTACTTATCATATTTTGTCAATTAGAAAAAAATAGACATTAACTGAGGACGATGAGCAAATTGTTTGTGATATTTTGGATGATAAAGCTAGGGTTGTCTTGAAACAGTAGTTCACACGAGCTCGCAAGAAAGCCATGTCAAATATGAACACCACGAATATTATAGATTGCCTGATAAAGGTCTTTTTTGGATAAACAATGATGATTGGAATAAAATGATCAAAAATGTTTGGTTCAAACCTGAATCCTAAAAAATATTAGAATCTTCAAAGAGGAATCGATTAACTAAAACAAATGAAAAAATAAGCACTTATCGTGGTGGTACAATGTTATTTGCATCATATCAAGCTAGCATGGTAATAATTTTTTTTTGTTAAAAATAATTAATTCATTTTCTTATATTTATTTTTGTTAATTTTTTTCATGTCTATAACAAGAACAAACGAGTGGGCTCTATAAAATGATGTCTTTTCAATTTTGCATAAGAGTGATAAGTACTATGGCACATTCATAGACAACATGTCTAAGAAAATGTTTAAAAATAAGTCTTTTCAATTGTATTAAAATTTTATTTTTATTTCACTTATTATTTTTGATAAATTGGTTTTAAATATTAATGTTATTTAAATACATTCTTCTACTTTTAAAATATCCATAAATAATTTAAAATATTAATAAAAAGAAATTTATAATCATTAATGATTTTATTGTATTAATCAAATACTCAGCAACGAAAACTCCTTTGCTGAATACAATTTCATGGTGTCTTAACTTAGCAACAGATTTACCGTTGCTACTTTAGCAGCAACGACAAATCTATTGCTAATATCAGCAACAAATTTTTTGTTGCTAATTATTAGCAATGGATACATTTGTTGTAGATAAATCAACAATTATAAATATACACATGTTGCAAATTTCATTGCTATTTTCAGCAATGAATTTTAATTTTATTAGCAATGGATTAAGTTGTTGCTAATTGACTGATTGATTTTTTAGTAGTGACGATCTCCGTTTTTGGTCCCCAAAGGACACGACATGATGGCAGAAGGTATGCGAATTGTACAGTAGACTCAAGTTCGAGTCAGTACATGCACCCCTTATAAAAACATAGAATAACCAAAGTTTTACTCGTTCACCTGAGCCCATAAAATATATTTTCTGGAAATAAAATTTACTCTCATCTTAAAAAAATTGGGGTTTCTTTGTTGTGCATTGTTTGTGTTGTGGTCAAAAACACAGAAGAAAGAGTGCCGAAGAGAAAGAACTAGCAATTGCCGGGATGAGCTCTCCTGTGAGGATTCATTCGAAACCTACAATGCAAAGTGAAGCTGGAGAAAAGGGTCATGAGACTATAAATACGAAAGGAAAAGAAGGGAAAACACAGGTTTATACATTAGAGTAGTGAATGAGGGCATCTGCTGAGTTGCTGGGGAGGGGTATGATTGAAACTATTTGTTAAAAAATACTATAAATTATATTATGAAGTATCACCTAACAGCTTATGCTAATTTTGGGTGAGATGATTTATTGATATGGTATTAGAAGCTTGTTGACCCAACAATTACGAGTTCAAATCTCACTATTTCCATTCTATTTGATAAAAAGCAAGTACAAGATAATGTGGGTCTGTGTTAAAGAATAATATAAATCATATTCTAGAATCTCATCTAACAATATAAATTTTTAGATGAGATGGTTATTTGACTCTACTTGTAAAGCTGTGCTTGATAATCAGTTGATTGTCATAGTGAAACTGTTTGATACTGGTAAGACTGCAATAACTAGTAGTGAAGTGTTTAAGAGGCATATAGATGTTGTAGGCGAGCTTAATTAGACACCTAAATTTGGTGCTAATTGCTGCTTATTAGCAAATACACTAAAATAAAACGGAATTCACTGTTCATTCACTGTACACACACACTCATAGGCACTGTGGACACGAAATTTGTCTCTATTCTTCGCAGGTGCACGTCCACCCTTTTTTTTTGTCTTTTCCGTGTGTGAACAGTATTTTAATGTTTTTGCCCCCGATAATAAGACAAAAAACGGTTTCGGATAAGGGACACGGGTGTAATTGCGCCCGTTCGGACCGGTCTGGTTCGGTCCGGTCCGCTGTAGGTTTTTTTTTTAATATTTTTTAAAATAGCTAAATACGGTTATAGCCTCTAATAAGACAAAAACGTTGACTTGAGTACAGGGGCATTACAGTAATTGACCCTATTTTTTTTTGTTTTTTATTCCGTGGCTGTTAGGGCGTGAGGAGCACGCGCCAGTAGGTTTTCCGCCTCATGCCCTGTTTAAGTGTCGCGTGCGGCGTCATACAGTGGCCAGAAATGGTCTTCCAGAGTCGTTTTCGATGCACCTCCGCGCGACCTTCCTCCCGCGGTGGTGCGTGTAACCTCAAAATGTCTATGGACGCGGCGACGGCCGGTTAAAGCCACTGGCCACGTTTCTCTCTCTCCTGCACGTAAAAGTGCAGGAGCGTCCCCCATTGTTTGTTACTTTTCACTTCGATCCTTCTACTTTTAATTTTATTTTTGGTCCTGATTTCTATTATATAAGTTTTGATTTAGTTCGATTGGGTCCTCCTATTTTAATTTATTGAATGTGCAAGTTTCACTTCGGTCCTCCTACTTTTAATTTCCGGATTGGTTGTAAAAGCTCAATAAATTCGATACACAAGTTTTGATTTTTTCAACTTTGTCCTTTAATTTAAATTGATAATAAATGTGATTTTCATTTCAGCACTTGGACTTTTAATTTTTGAATTTAATCCCTTTATATTTGATTTTCATTTCAGCCCTTATACTTTTATTTTTTTATATTTCTAGAATAATCCCTACTTTTGTCCATGTATATATAAGTATACTTAACACAATAATAATAATAATAATAATAATAATAATAATAATAATAATAATAATAATAATAATAATTTAATTGTTTTTCTTGCTTACTCTTTTGTTAATGTTTTTTTTCTTCGGATGATTTAATAATTTTTATTATTTTGATAGTAATGACAATGATATTTTTTTTTCTTTTGCTAAAGTTTTTGGGATATTTTTAGTCTTTCATTAATTATATGTTCTAATATTTATTGAATATTATCGCATAGGAATATATATAGGGAGAAGAAAACATGACCTAGGATTTTTTGAATAAAAAAAAATAATATCAGTATTCTTAAATACATTTAATATAATAATATAATGAATAAATCGGATAACATAAAAAAAAAATTGTCTTCGAATTTTAATTTTGTACTTAACACAATAATAATAATAATAATAATAATTTAATTTTTTTTCTTGCTTATTCTTCTGTAAATATTTTTTTCCTCCGGATAATTTAATAATTTTTATTGTTATGATAGTAATAGCAATGATAATTTTTATTTTATTTTATTTTTTTGTTTTATCTTTTGTTAAAGTTTCTTGAATATTTTTAGTCTTTCATTAATTATATGTTCTAATATTTATGGAATATTATCGCCTAGGAATATATATAGGGAGAAGAAAACATGACCTAGGATTTTTTGAATAAAAAAAATATAAGTATTCTTAAATACATTTTATATAATAATATAATGAATTAATCGGATAACATTTTTAAAAATTTATTTCTTAAAAAAAATTACAATATTTTGGTTTTTAATATTTCAGATATAATATTACTAGGCAAAAAATACAACTAAAAAAAAATTTGACACATTTACCTAGATTTCAAAAATATGTGAGTCACTTCCCGTTTCAATTACATTGTTCTTTTTAGAAAGCAAATAAGTCATTATAACACAAAAAAAAAATCCTAAAAACATATTATAATATTTTTATTTACAATGTATCAGATCTAATATTACTGGGGAAAAAAGGCAACTCATAAAAAAAATATGACAAATTTACCTAGGTTATTTACAATTAAAAAATATGCGAATCACTTCCCGTTTCGATTATACTGTTCTTTTTAGACGACAAAGAAATAATTATTGCACGCAAAAAAATTATTTTTATTTAAATAAATTACAATATATTTTTTTATAATGCGTCAGATCTAATATTACTGAGGAACAAAAGCAACCCATGAAAAAAAATGACAACTTTACCTAGGTTATCTACAATTAAAAAATATACGAACCACTTCCCATTTCGATTACTCTATAAAATATATGAGACTAATTATATGTTTTAATATTTATTGAATATTATCGCCTATAAATATATAGGGAGAGAGAAAAAAATGACCTAGAATTTTTTCCTTCAAAATATTTAATATCAATATTCTTATATACATTTAATATAATAATATAATTGATAAATCTTATAAAAAAAAAATTTCCTTTGAATTTAAATTTGGTACTCTTTTGTTTAAGTTTATTTCTTAAAAACAAATTTACAATATTTTCATTTTTAATATTTTAAATCTAATATTACTGGGGGGAAAAATTAAACTAAAAAAAAATACAAATTTACTTAGGTTATCTACAATTAAAAAATATGTGGGTCACTTCCCGTTTCGATTCTTGTTCCTTTTAAACGAGAAATAAGTAATTATAGCACGTAAAACAATTAAGTTCATTTTTGAAAAAAAAATTCAATATTTTTATTTTTATTGTGTCAGATCTAATATTGCTGGGGAGAAAATGGAACTCAAAAAAAAAAATTGCCAAATTTACCTAGGTCATCTACAATTAAAAATATACAAACCACTTCCCATTTCGATTAAACTATTCATTTTAGGCGGGGGAAAAATTTATATGTTACATATTTTATCTGTTATAGTGTTACTGATTAAATATTTAAACAACTAATTACAACATTTTAAAAATCAAATAGTTTTCTACATAGAAAAAACCTAACGCAATACGCAGGCAAGCATACTAATTATACAACGCAAAAAACTCATCTCTAACATATTTGATCTATTGCAATTTCAGTAATTAAACATTAAAATAACTTATTATAGGGCGAAAAAATAATAAGTTTATTTATGGAAAAAAATAATTACAATACTTTTATTTATAATGTGTCAAATCTAATATTATTGAGGAAAACATGCAACTCATAAAAAAAATTACTTGCGTTATCTGCAATTACAAAATATACGAGCCACTTTCCAGTTCGATTATACAGATTTTATCAATTATAATTTTACTAATTAAATATTAAATTAATAAATATAATACATATAAAAACAATCAATTTTCTACATAGATAAAAAAACCCCGGCACATCGCGCGGGCATACCGCTCGTTTTCAAGCTAAAGGAGAGAGGCTTGTTCTCTATGATTATCAACTCAATGGCAGTCTCTTCAATCTCATTCATGGTATTGCTTTTTTCTTTCTTCCTCCCCTACTTTCTTGAATTTTATCTTGGCTTGGCTGATCTGCATTTCTCTTGTTTCTGAGGTCATTACTTTTAATTCAGGACCCATATCTCCACATTACTTCGAAGTTACGACAAAATCTTTCGCAAGTCAGGTCTGAAGCAAGGCGCCATCTTTAACCAATCTGATACTTTCATGAGAAATTTCTTTCTGGAGGTCTCCCATATGATGCGACACCCTGAACGGATAACACGAGAAACAAACCCACTTACAATCCGAGCTAGTTTACAGTACATAGTTACTCAGATGGGGTGTGTTGGTTTCTGCTGCTATGTCAGTTGCCTTCAATTAATACACGATAAGGAAACTTCAACGAAGAGTTCGTTTCATATTATAGGCCTCATATGAAAGCACGGGTCGCTCTGCAACTCAACATGTCCTTTGGATGGATGAGTTAAGCTCCACATCAATCGTTGGGTAGTGCATTTACTTGCTGCATTGATGCAAAGTCTTTGAATTTAAATATTAGTGAATAGATTGTCCGTTAACACGTCTATTAGCTCATGTAAAACTATGTCTTTGAAAGCTCAAATCAATCAAATAAGATTCGTTAACAACTTCATGGAAATCTTGCATGGCTTTGAAATCATTTGGGAGATCCTAATCTTCTCATGGATTTACAAACCCTTGTTCCAATCACTAAGAAATAATCATGGCATGACAAACTGTGTGGTGATATTATTTTCTTGTATTAAAAAATCTATTATTTTCTAGTTTTTTAGGTCACCCAAACCACTCTAGACACCCCGTCTATTCAATTCTAACTTCAGATATCTTTTAATGCATTTTTTAGGTTTCTAGGAGTTGCACACATAAATTTTCCAAGCATACATTCTTTTCTACACAGATTCTTCTGTGTAAAGCAAATATTATTTTTGACGTCAATAACATTGATCCTAACCTATATTTTTTAGTATTTGCAACATGATACAACTACCTCGACACAACACAATAACCAATAATCACCATGGATAAACTACTCACTTTTGTTATATGAAAAATGTTGGATAACACTATCAAGTATCTTTTTTTCTCTAATGGATTGTAAGCTCCAGAACTAATGGTGAACATTAAATTCTCTACCAATAATACATCTTTTCTATAAAAACAAATCAAGGACTAGGTATATAAATACATCCTATCACTAGTGTTGAGGGAAACATTACAGGGAAAGAGACTAGTTCACCATACAAGTCTATTATTGGTCGTACAAAGCTAGAACCATATAAGTTTTAGGTCATTTTTAGGCCATATCTCTCATGTAATACAAGTTCTAGGACCATGTTTTCAGTCATTCCAAGCCATACAAAGCCATAATTACTCTTATTGTATATTATACAGATTATATGCCATACATTATACACAAATCAAACCTAGATATGCATTCCTTTTTCATTTTATTTCTCTTATTGTATATTATTTTCTCCCTTTATATTTAATAACTTGATTATGAAAATCCCTTTAATTCTAAGCGGACTTTCTTTTTCTAACATATATTAAGCCATATGATCACTATTAACTAATAGTCAAGGATAGAGCCATTGCAATCCAATTGTTATCTAAATTGTTTTCCAGGGCTTTATAATTTTGAATTTAATTTACAAAAAAGAGACCAAGTTTTGATTTTATTTGTTTCTAACTACCGTAACAACCTAACATGCAAAAATTACATATATCATTCTTCAAGTATCATTACATCAATATGATGTAATGAAATTGAAAAAAGTATGACAATAACATCTTTCTTCTAAAAGAAATCAACAAAGTAAATAAATGTGTTTATATATATATATATATATAAAACAGAGATAAAGGTTATATCATTATATGTCTATATGTGGAAGATATGTTTATTTTATACAGTAAAGATCACATGATTAAATCTACTAAGAAAATGTTAAGCTAAACAAGTTTGATATAAAAGACTTGGGTGTTGCAAATGTCATACTAGTATATATATATATATATATATATATATATATATATATATATATATATATATATATATAGAACATCTAATGGATTGGTATTGTCTCAATCTAATTATGTTGAGAAAGTTTAAAATTTGTTTTCTAAATATGATGGGAACACATCAAAGGATATAAACGTTTATCTGTCTAAAAAATAAGGTGAGGGAATAAATCAATTATAATATTTTTGGATAATTAAGAGTTTGATTTATGTTATAAATTGTATAAGACTTGATATTGTTTATTTGGTTAGAAAACTAAGTAGGTTTTTCAGTAATCTAAGTATGGGTCATTATAAAGCAATGCAAAGGGTACTCAAGTATTCGAGGTACATTATTGAAAATAAGTTATACTATATTGGTTACATAACAATACTAGAAGAGTATAATGATGCTAGTTAGATATCTAAAACTAAGAATTTGAAACCCATAAGTAGATATATCATCATATTATTGGATCTATTATGTTATGAAAATCCTTCAAACAATTATGTATTACTAAATTCATAATAGAATAAGAGTTTTCTACTCTTGATAAAGTTGTAAAGAAAACCAAATGGGTTTGAGATTTCTTATAAGATATTTCTTGTGGGTCAACCATTGTCAATGTCTATTGAGGCAATCATTCCAAAATTTGAAGGGCACAAAATAGTACATATATAAAGGTAAGTCTAGACATATACATTGTAGATATAATATTATTAAATACTTTCTTTCAAATGAAATTATTTTCATTGATTTTGAAAAGTAAAAAAAGATATTGTGGATTTGCTAACCAAATATTTGTCGAGAGAGCTTGAGTATAATTCATTGAGGCAAATGGGCTTAAAGCCTTAAAAAGATGAAAGAGTATAATAATGGTAAGCATTACTTGTTGATTGAAGATCCCAGTATCAAGCTTCAAATAAAAATCTAAGCTACATAACATTCCCAATAACACTAGAAATTAGTACATCAAATTTTTTCTTATGATGAAATAAGTGTTAGATGTAACATAATAAAATATGAGTTGTGCTCTTAATGACTTTGTATTGTAGTGCACCGACTGGATTATACTTGAATACTTTTAATATAAGATTACTTATATGAGTGAGAAATGTGATTGTTTCTTTGAAATTTTATAAAGGTTTAATTCTCTAAATCATTGATGAACCCAAGAGCATTTCATGGCCATAATAAACATAATAGTGAGAACCAAAGAGGTATTTCTAAATTTGATTATTTATATATGGTGGCTAATCAATGGTTGATAATGGTGGGAATTAATTCTTTAATATTTTAGCTACTAAAATTCACAATAAAAATGGAGGTGAAGAAAGTTTTTATAAATTGAATTCTTTACACACTCTTCATTACCTTATTTTTAGCGGGTTTATTTTCTCATTTTATGATATGATTTTTCTCCCAAATCTAGAGTCTAGGTTCATAATGTTTAGTAACATTTGAGTTACATAATCTTTGGTTTAAAGACTTTGTTTAAAAGTGCATCAAAACCAATATGCTGGTGTTGGGATCTTGGAAGGCATGTTGCAAACATCCTGATTGTACAAGTGAAGAGAAATAAAACTTTAAGGACAAAAGATTCATCCTTAACAACAACAAAGATTTGTTTCTTTAAAGTACTTTAACAAGCAAATATCCTCGTTTGTTTTAACTTGAGCAATGTTTATTATCGGTACACATGCTAGAAATTTGATCTTATATATATTGTGAGTTTGAATATATGTTTAGTATGCATGTTAGAGTTCTATTATTATTTTTGTGTTGAACGCGTGTTTGTTTTTAATTATACTCTTACAAACTTATAGTTTTAAACATATATAAAGTTTAGGCTTTTATTGGACATATTTTGTTTAGCATGTCATTGTAATGATAAACTAAACAATCCATGCTAATTATTTCCAAACTATAGTCTTATTATGATAAACTAAATATTTTTGCTCAGTAGTTTAATATATCAATAACCTTGATTTATACATGGATCAAAAGATTATTTATTTGTATGATGAAATTCTATCTGAGGTATATGACGAGAAAACTATTACTAATTTATGGTTCAAGTTTTTGGAGTCATTGTAAATTGTAAGTCTTTTATTATTGTGTTCATGACCAATAGTAGAAAGAAAAGAAAAATATTGTTTGGTATAAAAATATTACAATTGAGGAATATAAAGTTGTTTTATTATTAAACAAAATGATAAGCATTTTGATAATAATGATAATGATGTTAGTGATATGTTTTTTTGGAAGAGTATGTAAGTAGGGATTTATTTATAAGAAAAAAAATCAAGTCATGTAAGGAACTTTTCACAAGTATTATAGTAAGAAAATTCATACTAAGAAAAATAGTTGAAAAACAAAAACAAATGAGTGATGACAAAAATTATCCAGAAAGGCCTTCAATATTTCAAGCCTTAATTTTCTTTCCTCTAAGATAAAGTAATTAAAAGTAAAAAATAAATGTTTGGTAAGGCTTTATAATAATCCATTACTTAGCCTTTTGTGATATAAAGTGTCTCAACTGGAAAATATGTTAGTTTTCCTTAAAAACAAACTATAAGAAATGATGCCTTTAACATAGGGAGTTTCTTGCTTCATTTAAAATAAAAAAAAAAAGTAACCTTAAAAGATTCATGATAATAAAAATATTTACAAATATGGATTTGTATTAAGTTATACAATATTTTTATTTAATTAAAAAATATATCTAATTTATTAATTATTTTTTTACTTATTTAAAAGATTTCATGTATTAATTAAAGTATGTTTTAAATTATATCATATTACTATTTATTAAAGTATGTGATATTTTAAAAGATTTCTCTAATTCTTTTCTTATATTATTGAAAACCTTTTAAGGAGTTAAAGTTTTTAATCAATGTATTTGTTTTTTTAAATCTAAGTTACATTTTTTTTTCTTATGAAACGTTTAATTAAATATTATAATAATAAATTAACAAACAATTATTTCTAGATATTGTAAGCCCTTTTTTAACAAAATATTTTTTTCTTTTATTTTTCAGGATAAAACATATATTTTAAAAAATAAAAATTAGTTTTTAGTTAACCTTTGAATATCATTAATTTGGAAGAAAATATTGTAACCTTTAAAAGAAAAACTTTTATGGTACTACCACTTCATAATATTCAATAACAATACTATAAACACCATTAACACATCCATGTGTAACTATTACCATAATCATAATCTTATTATTAAACTAACTACCATTTTATTATTATCCTATTATAGCCACCACTATAAACACCTCATTCCTAGTGTCCATCATTATTGACCAACATAGTCATTATTGTATCTCTTGTCATCATAACACTTAACAACCACCACCACCATCATTTGTTTTGCTACTTATCATCAACAACTATCTTATCATTAAAATAACTATCATTTTATCATTATTTTCACCAGCCTCTGTCATCACCAATGCCATTAATTATAAATATTACAGTCATAGTCATCATTAATATTGTCATCATAATTATTTATATCACTCCCACCTTTATTACAAACATCACATTTTTCTCTCATTTTATTGTTTTTATTCAAAAAATATATATGAAAAATATTTTATTTTACAAAAACTATTTTTCATAAAATGCTCAAATAATATAAAATATTTTTTTTAAAAAAATATTATACATTAGGAAACATAATCTAATATAATTAATATCAAATCATACAACACCACAAATATAATAATCACTACTATAACCAAATATACAATAAAAGCCAATTTTATTAAGCTCGGGCTAGCAAATTGATCATGGATCTGGATCTTGCCTAAAATGTGTTTTAATCAATTAATGACTAAATCAAATCATAATTTAATTTAAAAAAAAAATATCTTTCTAAATTGTTCCATTCAAAAAAAATATTATTTTGATTAATATGGATTAATCTAAATTTACTTGCTCGGATCATAGGCCAATTAGGATAAAATTAAATTTGGTGAAAAACAATCAATACACTTGTCATTCCATCATCCTTTTAATAACAAAAATTAATACAAATTTATTGAAAGTTATTTTAGCTTATTAATATATTTTTTTAAGAAAAAAATAGTAAAATAACACATTTTAAAAACTATCAGTAAAATAATATAGTATCGAAGATGGAAGATGTTGAGATTGAGAATAGCAATTTTGTAAGAATATGAGTTTGGGAATAACAACTTCTAAAAAAATTGTTAAAATGGGTTGATACAAATTTCATTAAAATTTTCTCATTGACATTTTTTTATTGTTAGTGGTGTAATAACTAGATTCAATATGACTACAGTTTCACCTTTTTTTCTTATCTCTTTTCATTGTAATTACCTATTTGACTTTGAACCAAGAAATATTATTTTCCGTGGGTATTCTTGATAGCATTTATTGGTATCATTAAATTTATTTTGTTATTTTTGTAATGATATATGTGATATCGTAAAAGCTTCAACATGCCTTTAAAATTTTTGTTTTCTTTGAAATTTGTGTTTACAACTGTAACAATCTCTTTATAAATCACTATTCCAAACCATAATTTCTTAAAAAGTCAATATTTCTTATATGATGTGTACCAGCCCAGAAATACTAGCAAAAACCTATTACATGTTCTAAATGATCTAATGACTCGGTCTAAGACAAAGATATTGAAATAGACATTGAATGGATTGGTTTTGAAGATTTCAACCAAGTCAGAATTGCAAGGTCCATTGGAGTATCAAAAAGAGACCCTGGTACGTCTTATTTATGTGCAAGATGAGTCCAATATAATTTTATTTGAGCCATGAAGTTAGGACAACAAAAGGAGATAAAATAATCCTACTACAACTTCAAAACAACATGGATGACTATCGTTTTCTTTTGTTTATAGGATAGGGTTATGAAAATCCGCGCGAAACAACTGGTCGTATTGTATGCGCGAATTGTCATTTAGCTAATAAGCCAAGGGTTGGATGGAAGGCTATAAATAAGCCTTGAATGAGCTCTATAATACTTCTCTTATTCTCATGACAGTTAATGGATTTAATATTATGAGTTTTATTTAATTTTGTTAGCTACAACCCAAGACTTGTTTGGTCTTAATTAAAACTTTATTTTCAGCTAGGATTCAAGGCTTGTTTGGATTAAGTCATGAGCTTTCCAATTTAGGATTCTGAATTAGTTTTGAGTGGACCTCATTTAAGTCCACATAAGAGGTCCATTAGGTTTAATTTTTCAAGAACTATTTAAACTCATGGAAACTGAATTTCAGCAACCATTGATGAATATTAATTTCTGAATTTTTAGTTTTATGTGTGAGAGTGATTCTTGCATTCTTTAGTTCTTGAACGAACTGAATCAGACTTATCGAAGATTAGCTGACTTCGTGGTATCATTCTACTTATTCCAATAGTGATAGTGTCTTAGGGCATATTCTCATTGTGTCACACTCCTATCAGACCTATTTCGACTTTTCGGGATTAGATCCCTGTCTTAATTGTAGGTTGTGTGAACACGTGATCATGAGATTCACATCATTATCATAACATGTTTTATATATGCTATATTATTTTACTAAAGAAATTCAAACTATTTTACTTTATTATTATTTTTCTTTCAAAATAGTGCTACTATTTCTTATAAAGTCAATATTTCTTATCATAACATGTTTTATATATGCTATATTATTTTACTAAATAAATTCAAACTATTTTACTTTACTATTATTTTTCTTTCAAAGTAGTGCTACTTTTATTTTAATAAAATACATTGTTGAATGCTGCCTCGGAAAAGCATGGTGGTGACTTTTCAAAGCGACACAACACGCCCACAAAATTAAATTCCTCACGTGAGTAACACAATAGTTGCGTTGTCTTAACGCCAATACACATAAATAGAAATTATTTTTTTCGTGCCTTTAAAATTAAAAGCTAACAGTTATAATAATAATAATATAATACAACCAAAAACATAAAAATGACAAAAACAATATTATCCAATCACACCGCACAAGAACGAAGAGGCCCCTGCTGAGCAAATCTGGACCGTACAATCGGTCCCATCCTGTTGATCAAACGTTCCCTTTCCCTCACAGTAGACCAGGGGCAGATTTGGAAGAATAAAAAATCTGGAGCCCGTAGCCTTCGACTAGAGAAATTTCGCACTTTCGGCCTCTGCTGTTTATAAAATTCACTCCAACCATTTGAGTCTGTACACAAACACAGAGAGAGTAGTAAGCTTATTGAGAGAGAGGGCTTATTGAGAGAGGGAGAGAGGGAGAGAGAGGAACACAAACACAGAGAAAGAGGGAGAGAGATAGACACTAATGTCAGGTGGCATCGCACGTGGTCGTCTCGCTGAGGAAAGGAAGTCCTGGCGCAAAAACCACCCTCATGTCCGTAAAACACCCACACAGATAGAAAGAGACTTTCCCTCTTTATTTTATTTCATTTTATATGTTTTATGTTTCCCCCTTTCGTTTGTGAGTTATAACTATGTGTTCTCTTGTTTGTTAATTTTGGTTAAATTTTTAGGGTTTTGTAGCGAAACCAGAGACACAGCCAGATGGAACAGTAAATTTGATGGCCTGGCATTGCACCATCCCTGGAAAACTTGGTGTAAGTTCTTCCCATCTTAATTTTCTGTCAATTTTGATTTCTCGTTTTAATTAGCTTTTCCTTGCTTTCTATTTTGGGTTTTCTTTCTTGTATATAATATTTACTGTTCTTGGTTCTCCCAATCGAGTTCTGGTTTGTATCCTGAGAAGCAAGAACAATTGTAGCATTTAGAGACTAAAATTGCTTATAGCTAGTTCAAGTATAATGGCGAGATAAACTGGAGGTGAGGTAGTTGATCAGGCATCTGTAAGATTTAAGTTTCCGGGCCTGTTCTGATGTGTCATTAAATTTTACTTTAGACGTCACGACTTATAAACCATGACGTTTCATTGCCCCAAGATGAAGGATGTAAGATTTTAAGATTGCTGATAAGCTACTGGGAAAAAAAAGATTTTTAAATCTATCAAAGTGAAAAGTTTTGGGGCAATTCTGAAAGGTAGTTGACATTCTTTAATTAGCTGGATCATGTCAAGCTCTATTTAGAATCTAGAGTATCAAGCTAGCTCCTGTCATTCAGTCATTCTCCTGCTCTATTGATTAGCAAAGTTAAAGCATCTAGAATCTGGAGTGTGTATCCTGATTTTTTTTTTCAAAGTTGTAACAGTGCTATTATTAGATTGAATCCAGTCCCTGCTTATACAAATTTGAATCTCATCGTATGAAATTGCCAGTGATCATAACTTCTCTTCTCTATCTTGGCATGGACTTGTACAACCAGATGCAACTTATCTGGTTGAGAATTGCTGCTGTGCCTGTCAATTTATCAGTACCTTTTCTTATCCTCTGTGTTCCTTTCTCTGAGACTGGGATTTTTTTCCTGTTTTTAATTTCACTCCTTTTTAACTGTTTCTTTTGCATGATGAGACCTGTGCTTTGAATTCATCTCATATACTGTTGTTTGTTCTGAACAGTAAAAGTTTTTTTTTAATGGCTATAGAGATAAAATTGAAGGCATCTGAATATTTGACACAATAAGTTGTACTTGTGAACACTTGTCCATTATGAGTTCAGTTGCTTTTGTGCTTCTGATCAATTTTCTGCTTTCGAATGTTGTAAAGATAAAAGTTTGGTCTACCTTCTGGTTGCTTGTCTTTTGATTTGTTATGGTCTGCTCCATGCACTTTTTTTCCTTTTAATTATTATTGTTGTTCTTTTCTGGTAAATGCATAATAACATCAGCCTTCAAGTCATATTTGATTCATATTATATGGTGGTTTAACTAACTGGGGAAAAAAAGATGGATGGGGTAGATGTATATATCACCTGTTCGGATTGATTTTATAATTCATGTAATTTTGCAGACTGATTGGGAAGGTGGTTATTTTCCTCTTACACTCAACTTCAGTGAAGATTATCCTAGCAAGCCACCAAAGTGTAAATTTCCTCAGGGTTTCTTCCACCCTAATGTATATCCATCTGGAACTGTTTGCCTGTCAATCCTTAATGAGGACAGTGTAAGTATATTCTGTTGCCTTCGATATTTATTCCAGTTTTATAGGTTAATAATGTTGGGGATTTGTCCTGCTTATGGTGGTTTGTATAGGGATGGAGACCAGCCATCACAGTGAAGCAGATTCTCGTGGGTATCCAGGACTTGCTGGACCAGCCAAACCCTGCTGATCCTGCCCAAACTGAAGGTTATCATCTGTTTATCCAGGTATGCCAACTTTTGAAAATTTGCACTTCCATCCCTAGGATATTTCTCTGATTTCTGTCTAGAAAATCTGGAAGATCCTTCGAGCATTTTTGAGGTCTAAATTTGTTTGACATGGTATAGAAGGGCTCTAACATTTCTATAATAAAGATTTTATTGTAATTTCTGAACTGTTGTTTAGCATGTATTGTTAAATGATGTGCTATGATCAGGTGAGCCATATCTTTGATTAAAGTTTTCTGGTTCTACCTAGTCAAGTTCTTGCCATTAGAATTGAAACTCACCTTGCTTCACCCAGCATGTGAAAAATATTGAAATACCATAGAAAATAAATGCTCAATGTTTATCGGTGAAGTAGAAAAAGTACTACTTGTTCTGGCCTTGGGCATTGAGAACCATGCTTACAAGCTTTCCACGGGGTATCAAATTTCTTCTGGACAGTGCTTTGTAGATTTTGTTGTTGAAAAGACCTGTTCCAATTGTATCAGATAAACAGTTGAGATATGGTAAAGTACATGAAAAGTTGATAGGGGGTAATAATTTCTAATTTGTTGAAAATTGTAGCCATGCATGGCGAGGGTTCATGGGGCTGTTTCCATGTGCAGGGGTCCATTTGTGTGAACAAAGGGGCGCAGTGCACTTGGTATCATATTACCATAACTTAATCTGAATTCTTTATGTACTTTGATTTGATTCAGGATGCTGCAGAGTACAAGAAAAGAGTGCGCCAGCAAGCTAAGCAATACCCTCCTCTTGTCTAAAATGAAATTTAGTGTTTCTGATTACTGTTGGCTCTTGGTAGCCGTCGGATGCCTGCAATTGTGTGATGCTGAACTTGTTTTTCCTGGTAATAATTGGAACTTGGTAAATGTTCATGGCTTTCCTATCCTACTGCGTGGCTGAACTTCTGTTTTGTCTTCCCAAATTTGATTCCTGTTAATATCTTACAGTACACTAGTTAGTGAACGATACCTGTTCGTATTTATATCAGATAGAAATCTAATATTCCACCCCCTGAGTTCGTATTTCTGCTGTGAATGCCAAACAAGAGGATTTGGATTGCGACTATAATTTAAGATAAAGGGCATCTTATTCTCCACTGTTACTGACTGGTTTCCATTGATTATGTGCTTAGGCTTCCAAGAATATCAGATGTCGCGCCTCTTTTGAGCGTTACTTTATCGATGAGTGACAGCTTGACATGACATGTTTGAAAAACTCATGTGCACTACAAAACTTTGACTCAAAATTTTAAGCCACTGCTCCTTTAAATCTCAATTTTCGGTTTTGACCGAATCACATTTCTTCTCAATCAAGTCCTTTTCATTGGTTTTTGTAGAGTTCTACCAGTTAAGTAAATGGTTTTTGCATGTTAAAAAAATGAATTTTTATTATCATTTAGCAATCCTGCGTTATAATCTGTGACTAAATGGGCTAAAAATAGAGGGGGGGGAAAGATTATTTCAAATGATGTTGGACATCGAAATCTGGAATTAAAAGATGAGGGAGTAATTTTAAAAGAATGTGTGGTTTTTGTTGCGCTTGAATTATTTGTACTATTCAGTATTTGTTGATCAGACACATGATAAAGCCAAATTGTTGACTTCTCGAGATTAATATGTTCTGTTTGTTTGTTTCTCTCAATGAAAAGAAACCATAACTAGGAACTGAATATTGAGCAGATATATTAAAAAAAAAGTTTCGTGGAGATGGTTTGGATCTTTAATAATGTAAGAACAGTGATTTTTTATTTGAATCTGTTTCTCAAATCATGATAAATATTTATTAAAAAAAAATAATGATATTAATAAAAAAAACTGTTTTATATAAAAAATACATAAACAAAAAATTAGCTAGAGGAAAGATTTAATAGAAAAAATGGCTTGATCGAAATAATTGGATCATGAAAATTGTATACATGACTCAAACTCCTTGCATAAATTCTTGTTACTAACTTAACAATATGTTACCAATATAGTCTGACAAATAATTAAATTACTATCTTTATGTTTAACAAACAAAGTAGAGTTAATTTTGTCCATGTGAAAATCTTTTGGAATCAAAGAATAATTAGTATTTCATAGCAAAATTTATTAGCTTGCTTAAGTTTTTAGAAAGCACTTTAAAGTTTGTAACCGTGATTTGGAGGTTGCAAAACATACATTTTTTCATGATAAAACAATTTAATATTTATTTAAAAAAATGTAAATTCCTTGAAGATGGCAAATTATATTTCATTAAATTCCTTGTAGCATCCAAACCAAACTACATTTCATTAAATTTATTTGAAAAATCCACTCTCTTACAATAATCATTTGACCTCTCGCCTTAGAGATTAGTTCCCAAACTTGCTTCTCGTTGAGTTCCTCTTGCATCACAAGTTTTGGGTCAAAGATGAGAGATGAAAATAACATTATTTATATATTTAGTTTAACAATTTTGAATATGTTTTTCTTTTTGTCGCAACCAACACAATGATCAGGTCCTCTTAATTTAAAATAAAAAATAAAACTTTCACCTAGTAATTAAAAGAAACTAGAAATTCTAAACTAAATATCGGTTTTAAATGCTCAGGAAAACAGTTGGTTATATTGAAGAAAAGATGGACATCATTTTTACTGTCTTTTCAAGTGAAATGTTTCTTTTGCTATGTGTTCTCTCTTAATTTTATTCTACGTGTGTTATTAATAAGAGATTTCATTGATTTATTTTAACAACAATATTTTTTTATGTTGATACTTAAAAGTAGGATATTTTATTGATTTTGACCTTTTAATGAAAAACTTGATGTTATTCTCTAGAAATAAAAGATTTCATTAACTTTGACTTTATAACAAAAAAAACAATATTAATCACTAAAATCAAGTTTTGTTTGAATTGTAAAAAATTAGGTTCTAACCACGTAAAATAGGTTCTAATAGCATTGCCCATACTTATAGACCTATTTATAGCTACATTGACCCAATATAGGTATACTCATAATAATAAGGGATAATATGATGTATGTAAAACACATAAATTATCAAAAATAATATTTACAAATAAAGATGATAAGAAGAGCATTATATTTTTTTAAAAAAAAAAACATATGTTCTCATTTCCATTGTGACATCACCAATAGGATAATGATTTATTGTATGATGAAAAAGTGAAATGAGAGGGTATTGCCAAATACGTTTCAACTCTATAATTCATGTTCATGCTTAACAAAAAAAATATTTGAAAAAACAAAGTTGCAATTCAAAGAATAGCACGCAATTAATTTTTGTATGTTAATGTTTTTTCTTGTTTTATATGAAAATGCATCTATCGTATAGTTTTAAACAAAACACACATTTAAAATGCACATTCATATGCAAAAAACATCATGCTAAAAATTTTACCTCACAAGAAAATCCAATGTTCACATACAAATCACATTCAAGTGCAAACTTTTTAACAAGTGAAATCATCACAAACAACCAATGTTCTGTCATAAAAAATTAAACAATATGTTACAATTTAATTTGGGGTTCACGATCAACCTTTCTAGGTTGTCGAAATCACTTAAGACAACTTGAAAAACTACTAGAAGAGTGCAACAATGGTGACAAGTGCAAGACGCACTATAGAGGGATGTCATTTTAGGTATGCCATTTTCATGCCCCGTGTGAGGCTGGGAGACATGTAGACCAACCTATTAGACATGTGGCTTCCATTTTTTAATTCATACGTTGGAGATGTCACCTATCATCCCTTGTAGAGGGAGATCAAAGCCATCAAAGTGTCAACTTATTTATTCTCTCTCAATTGGTTTGTTTTTCTCTCTTTTGTTCTTAGATGTGTTACTATCGAGTTATATGACTTGTATGAATGTGTGTGGTACTCATCTAAGGGACAAAAATAATGGTAGTTATGTCATGGCTTAAAGTTCAGAAGAGATAAATTGAGAAGAAAACATTTTGAATATAGTTTTTCTCTCCTCAATCTATGATGATGAAGGAGTTGTTATCTTTAATTGATGAAGGGGTTGCTTTAATTGATGAAGGGGTTGCTATCTTTAATTGAGTTGTTGTGGTGGTGTGAGAGAGAAGAATAATGTCTTATTCATTTTAAATATGGTGATCAGGGTTTGAATTTTTTTTTTTTTGTGTGTGTGAGAGAGAAGATGAATAATGTCTTTTTTTCCCTATTTTTCCTTTATGTTTTACCCTAATTTCTCCTACATATTCTCCTCATTACCAATGGTGGCTAGTTTTACACTCCTCCTCTCTCAAAATATCTCGTTTATCTATTGTCAATTTTTTCTTGTCATTTTCTCTTAATTACTTGGGGAGTAAGTAACCAAATTTCACATTAGTCCAAACTCAATCTGTTTTTATTTTTTTGTGTATTATTTATTTATTTTCTTAAAAGATGTCAACAGAAGAAAATAAAGGTGCACAAATGGTTAAGGTGTGTTGAGTTTTTTTTCACTTTTTTTTTTGGATTTTTGAAAAACATTTTGGAAATAGGGGTTAAACTTTAGGTAATGACATTTGTACCCTTTTTAAAATAATTACAGTACAAAGTATATATAAATTTTTTTTGTAGGCTTGTTTAATAATCTTAAAAAGAAAAGATAATGTTTTTAAATGTTTACAAATAGTCAAAACAAAAGGTGAACATAGGATTGCCTAGTCATTTTAAAGGTTGATCAACTCTAAGCTTATTTTGGCTTACCCAATTTCCATGATTTGTCTAAAGATATATTGATTGCTAGATATAAACTTTTTTAATTGTCCAAAAATAGATTTTTGATAAAATTCTTGTGTTCAAGTCAATCGTTTTTGTTTGAAAATGGAATGATCTTCTTCTTCATAAACACTTTCAAGTATTTTTATTTTAGAATGTGTGATATGCAATACTTCAAAGAAATTCTCAATTATGGTGAAAGAGTTAAATAAGCTTTAAGGAAAGAAAAATCTAAGATATGATGATACCCTCAAGAACTAAGAATTAACATTAAAAAACATATCTTTGTATAAACAAAATACCTTAAACACTCTCAACAATATTATTTAAACTTGAATATCATGACCTACAAGATACACAAGGTATAGGTCATAAAAAATGTATTTAATTTCCTTTTTTTATTTATTCTCATCAACATATATTCATCCCTAGTGATTACTCAACAAATAGTACCTCAACCACTTAGTGCTCGTTTGGTAGTGTGGTTGAGATTTCTTTTCAAAGTATTTTTTGTTTATAAATGTATGAAAATGATATTTTTTTTATTTTTAAGAATTATTTTTGACATCAACATATTAAAATAATCTAAGAACACTAAAAAAATTAATTTAAAGCAAAATTAAATATATTTTTTTATTAAAGAACTCTTTTTTGTTTCCTAAACACCCCCTTAAACCCATCCAGCCACCTTTCCTAAAATGGTACAAAAACATATTAATTGTGAATGTCATTAAGGAGCCTTAGGTCATTTCATTAATCTTTTTAAAGGATTGAATAGGTATATCAACAACTGGATTCAAAAACGGGTGGTTATCATTTAAAGGTTATCATTTAAAGAGAACTAGTGAGCATAACATAATTCCCAAAATATTATGAGCTAAATAGAAATGATATTATCTTAATGATGACTTCGATCTTCCAGTTGGTATGTGAATAAATAGGTTCAAATTGCCTTTTAAATGAGTTGTGAAGATACTTTGACTATAAAAAATGGGTGCCTTAACTTTACAAATGGAATCACATAACCCCTTTTAGATTTTATTGTGTTTAATATATTTAAGGGTACATTCTATCTCTTAATGAAGAAAATATTTTTCAATGAACAATTGATATTTTGAAATCAAAAGATGTTATTATGAAGTAATATTTAGCTTTTTATTTTCATCCAAAATGGTTAAATATAATGGCAAATTCATTTTTTTTTTGTCAATTTACAAGATATATCAAGAAACTATTAGAGGCAATCCTTATTTTATGAATCTTAAAGTCTTTTTTTTTACCCTTAATGAACATTGAAAGGATAACATCTTGATAATCTATATTATTAAGACCTTAAGACTATCCTTTTTACTTCCAACGAAACTTAAAAAGGGAAATCTTACTTATAAAAATAACTTGATGATAAAAAATGCACCACTATAAGCAAATTCTTGAAATTCTTTAAGTAGATAAAACATTAGAAGGGATAAAAGTATCACAAAAAAGAGCAAGGAAAAGATCAGGCAACAAAAGCCTTTAAAGCCTCTCGAATAAAAGATAATATGAAATGAAAAGGCATGAAAAAAAACTTGAAGAATTAATATTGTAGTGAGATCAATCATTGAAATGCAAAAATTAAGGTGATAAACGCAAATAATCTCTACATGCAATTAATGATCATATGTCTTCGAACCATTAAACAAAGTGTTAAGCCTTATGAATATCTCATTCTCTTGTAAACACAAGTACATGCATTTAAAAGGTCATTTCTAATATAAAAAAATGTATATTTGTATTGATAAGTTTTAACCTCTAAAAAGATAATAAAGGCTGATTTGAAGCAAAATCATGACATATTTATATAATGGATATTGTTTTTTTATGAAACCAAATCGTCAACAAAATGCAAAGCAAGACTTCTCTGTTTGAAAACCATAACTTTTATTTAGAATCCAACCTTTCCTTTCCAAAATAGCCTTCCATTATTGGAAAATCCCTTTATTTTTATAAGATAAATGAGTCAAAATCATAAGATGACCATTCTTTCTTACAATCTCAACCAAAACTTTTATTTAGAATCCAACCTTTCCTTTCCAAAATAGCCTTCCCTTATTGGAAAATCCCTTTATTTTTATAAGAAAAATGAGTCAAAATCATAAGATGACCATTCTTTCTTACAATCTCACCTGCATATACCTCATTCTTTGTTAAAAATACCCAAAAATTGCATCTTGACATTTCATGAAAGTTTTGGGCTCTCAACCAAATGAGTTTTGTTTTCATGAAAACAATCTTAAAATTACATATCAATAATTTCATTTCAAAATTTGCTTGAATAGATATAATCATGAAAATTTACAACATTACCCCAAAACAAACAAGATGATTTTAAAACAAAATGGTTATTAACTAAATGTGTAAAGTTCATAGTGAGAGTGATGATGATGTTTTTTAGCCTCATGGTGTATAATGGAAAGATAAAGAATCAAAATAATTAGAGGTAAATCTACATGGAAGAATTTATGATGAGAATGACATAGGTATGCCTCATGATGGCTAAGGGAGATAAAAAAAAAAACTAGCTAGGAGGCAACTTTGTTTGAAAGAATTTATTGTGTGTGTATAACTTCTTTTAGATAAAGAAAGAAGATAAAAACAACTAGATCTGCTAGGAGTAACTCTATTTGAAAACACTTATGATGATAATGTATGTATACCTCATGATGGATACTATAAATATAATCACGAGTAGATCTATTAAGGGTAAATACATTGAAAGAATCTGTGATGAAGATGGTAAATGTGAGACTCATAAAAGTGGCCATGTCTTTTAAGAGCAATGTTTTTTCAAAACAACTATGTGATGATAATGATGCGTGTGTGACTCATGGTGGCTACTGGAAAGGCATAACTAAATTACTTGTAGGGAAATTATTTGAAAGCATTCATGGAAATAATACACCTAAAATAATGATATAAAAAATGTTAACACATGTCGAATAGGTAGAGTCATTAATTTTTCATGATAAAAGCACAAAACATTTTAAGGACATCCTCGGACTATATTAGAAGACAATTGAATAAAGAGTTAATAGGGTTGAACTAATATGATGAATGAACCATGATCATCCATTAGTTAGAGTTTAAACCAATATTAAGAAGTTTTATTTTGTGTCATTGAATTTCAAACTAGTACCAAAAGTCTCTATCATGCATCATTAGAATTCAAACTAGTACTAGAAGTTTTATTTTGCATCATTGGAATTCAAACTAGTACCAAAAAGTTTGATCGTGTGTCATTATAATTCAAATTAATATCAAAAGTTTGATCTTGCTTCATTGGAATTCAAAGAAGTATTAAGTAATTTGATTATATGCCATTGGAACTTAAACTGAAACAGTAAGTTTTATCTTACATCATTGGAATCCAAACTAATACCAAAAGGTTTGATCCTACATCACTAGAGTTCAAATCAATACCAAAAGTTTTATCTTGTGTCACTGTACTCAAACCAGTATTGCGTAGTTTGATTATGTGTCACTAAAAATTCATAGCACTACAAGAACTATTAATTACATCACTAAATTTTAAACTAGTACAAAATAGTTTGATTATGCATAACTAATATTCAAACCAATTCTAAATTTTTTTCCTGCATCATTATAATTTAAACCAACACCAAAAGTTTTATTTAGTGGCACTAAAATTCAAACTAGTTCTAAAAAGTTTGATGTTGTATCACTAGAATTGAAATCAGTGCCATAAGTTTTATCTTATGTTATTGAAATTCAACAAGAACTAAGTGGGTATTTGGTATTGTTGTTTAAATTGAGTTTGCAAAAAAGTTGGTATATTAGTGTTTGGTTAAGGCAAAAAAACTGGGAAAAATTTGTGGGTCCCACATAATAAAATCACCAAAACTCTGTTTCCTGAAAAGCCTTCGGTCCAGGTCTCCGAAGAAAGTAACCAATTGTTAGCTACTTTTCCTAGTTTTCTCTCTCGCCTCGTGCTTTCTTTTACTATACGATTACACTTGAGTTATATTTTAACTAATTTCCATTGCTTTCTTAATTACCATTAAACAACAAAAAGCTATCATTTTTATTTTATTAGACAACAAGAAGTATTTTTTTTTCTAGACTAGTTTATATATTACTTGAGTTATAATGAAATACATTTAGTGGGTGTTTTGGCCCACCTTGACTGGGCCAACCCATTTAGTTGGGTCAGGCAACCTGATTTTTTTAAAACAAATATAAATATCATATTAAAAAAAAATATGTAGATAGAGATCAGTCTGATGAAAGGGTAAGGCACGTAACTTCGTTTCACTAGTACCAAACTTCAAAAGTAGTTTGATTATGCATCCTCGAAATACAAACTAGTACCAAAAATATTATCTTGTATCTTAGGATTCAAACCAATACCAAGTAGTTTGACTCCTTGTCACTGAAATTCAAATAGCACTTCAAGGTAAATCTCTTCGACGAAGGATTATGAAAAGACATTTTTGTAGTAAGTGGTCCAAAATATAGTGTTGGTTCAAGCAAGCTTATTATTTGTTTCACCTTGTACAAAGTTGATCTTGTCTTAATGATTATGTTATGTTTGATATCTCCCATCATATATCATGCCTCATTTTAATGTTGGCCTTTAAGGAAAATTAAGCTTTCAAATGTGTTATATGTTTGTCCCCTTTTTATTGTACGTATTTAATTTGCATTTATACAAAAAAAAAGAGTATATAAATAAACATGTAAATGAAGCAAAATATTGGATTGTTAATGCAAAATATTCAGCATGGCTTGCCTAATCCTAAACACATCTCAACTTTTTAGATTATCTGAACTACACATAGGGTAACCTAGGCTCTTAACCTTACTTTACATGATAATGAAAGAGACTTCATGATACAAAGTAAATAGGGTGAGCTTCAATCCAAGTGGAAGTCCAAGTGAGAATCAGTATGCATAAGTCATACTCGATAACTGAATCTGTATATTTTTAGAGCTTTTATAGGCTCATAGCATGGTATGTGACTACTTGAAAAAATAAATAGCATGCATACATATGCAATCCAACAAAATAAAAATAAATTGCAATAAATAAATTAAGCAACATGAAATAAAGGCTTATGTAAGTTCGATGGTTCTCAAAATATCATGTAACTCCTTAATGTTAGGATAAATAAAAATATTCTCAATGATGTAAGAACTTGATTTTTTTTCTAACTTAGTAGACAAAATAACTCGATATGGATCAACATCATCTCGTGCAATTACTTTATCAATACATTCCTAAACAATTCGAACACAAACTCTAGGTTTGGTTTTAACTTTGGACAATTAATTAACCATAGAATGATCATTTATAAAGGAAGGAGTGTATGTGTAATCAACTTGCTGGAATTGTTTGGTGAAAACAAAAACATCATCGGCATACAAAATCCATGTTTTGTTTTAAATTTGACCAAACCATGATGAGGATCAAATCTGATTTCTCTATTGGTGATATCATACCAATATATATGAATAAAAAAATTTTATTGCAATTTAATGACCTTTTCTAGCTTCCTATAATGGTTAACTCTAATCTCATTTGAAGTCAATCCCTTAACATGAACTTTATTGTTATGTCTTTCTACCATGGCCATACTCTTCATTAAAAAAATCATGTACATTGATGAAATACTTGTAATAACACTTCACTTTTCTTTCCTGTCCTATCTTTCTTTGTTTTTTTTTCTTAAAAAAAAAAAGCTTCAATTTGGTGTTGTAAATAAGATTGGAACATTTAATATTTTGTGCTGGTTTTTAATCTATAGAATTAGAGAATCAAATGGTTTCAATTGATTAATTTGATTACAACATTTACAGAATATATATAGAGTTATCATGAGATACAATTGTAGTTACAGCAAATCTCCTTCCTAATATATCTGATCTTCAAATATTCATCCTAATCTTCTCCCTTGTGATAGTTGAATGTATTGATAGCTGTGAGGGCTGATTTCCCGTGATTTGTATTATCCTCCTGACTTCTCTCTGTCGATATTGATCTGCCAGTTTTGGCTTGATTTCCTTCAATAAATCCGGAGCTGATATCTTGCTCAACACGCTCCCTCAATCTGAAGGGAAGGGCACGAACGTTCAGATTGTTTAAAATGGTAGAGAATTTGCGTGGAAAAACTGGTTTGGTAAGGGAGTCTGCCAGTTGCTCAGCACTTGAGACGAATTGAACTGAAAGTTGTTTACGTTGAACTTGATCCCTGACATAGTGAAAATCGATTTCAATATGCTTTGTTCTCGCATGAAACAATGGATTTACTGTAAAATACGTTGCCCCAATATTATCACACCATAACTTTGGAATAGTTGAGTTCTTATGACCAATTTCTGAGAGGAGAGACTGAATCCACTGAATTTCAGATGCTGTGTCTGCAAGGGACTTGTACTCAGCTTCAGTACTACTTCTTGCAACCGTGAGTTGTTGTTTGCATCGCCATGAAATAAGGTTGGTGCGAAGGAACACACAATAAGCACCAATGGATCTTCTATCATCACGATCACCTGCCCAATCCGAATCGGAAAAGGCTTGAATGGCAGATGATCGTGATCGGCTGAGAAGGAGACCAGTTGAAATTGAATGTTTGAGGTATCGGAGGATCCTCTTAACAGCTTGCCAGTGTGGTTCAAGTGGCTTGTGCATAAATTTGCTGACCTTGTGGACTGAAAAAGCGAGTTATGGGCGAGTGAATGACAGATATTGAAGGCTTCCAACAACTCGTCGATAAAGATGAGGATCTGAAAATGGTGCTCCATCTGTTGCAGTGAGATGACAATTGGTAGACATAGGGCTTGAACATGGTTTAGCTTCTGCCATTTGAGTGCTATGTAGTAATTCAGCTACATATTTACGCTGTGTGAGAAACATAGAATCAGAGGTGCGCAGGACCTCTACACCTAGAAAGTAGCTTAATTCACCGAGCTCCTTCACAGCAAAGTCAATATGCAGGTGTTGAATAACTTGATGAATTGCAGCAGGTGAGGAGCCTGTAAGAATGATATCATCAATATAAATTAGAATTAGAACCATAGCATCAGTGGTGTTCAAAATGAACAATGATTAGGGCAGGTGAGGAGCCTTGCTTGCAACAAAACCAATCGTGTGGAGCTTGTCTATCAGCCAAGAGAACCAGGCCCTTGGAGCCTGTTTAAGTCCATAGATGGATTTATGGAGCTTGCATAGATGATTAGGCAGTTGGGGATGAACAAAACCTTGAGGTTGAACCGTATAAACATCTTCTTCCAAGATGCTGTGAAGAAAGGCATTTTGTATGTCGATTTGTTGAATTTTCCAGTCTTGCAAAATAACCAGAGATAAAACAATGCGAATGGTGGCATGTTTTACCACAGGACTGAAGGTCTCATGATAGTCAACCCCCTCTTGTTGATGAAAGCCCTTGGCCACCAGCCTGGCCTTATATCTCTCAATAGAACCATCGACTTTGCGCTTGATTTTGAATACCCAGCGGCAGCCAACTATGTTGGCAGTTGAAGGAGGAACAGTTAGGGACCAAGTCCCATTGCGTAGGAGAGCATCGAATTCAGCATTCATAGCTGATCTCCATTGTGGAAACTTGATGGCCTCAGTATAGCAAGTGGGCTCGGCTGCAGAGTTATTCACAGAGGCAAGAAGAGCTTTTGGTAAGGGATACCTCACAAAAGCATCAGAAGGTACTTTTGTTTTGAAGATATTGTTGAGAGATCGTGTGGTCATTGCATGAGTACGTGACTGATTTGGTGGAGATGGTGCTGAGTTTGCAGTGGAAGGAATGTTCTCAATTGGGGCAGTAGAGGCAGGTGCTGGTGAAGTGGCAGCAACGGGAACAATTGCATGGTCTTGTGTGTCAGCATGAAGAGCTTGATCAATTGTACCTGTAGATGAATCATTGACTGGAATAACAGCATTAGTAGTAGATATTGAAGTATTTTGAATATCAGAAAAACTGGCAGGAGTAGAAAGTGAAGAGGATAAGGGAAGATTGACATGTGTTGACTGATCAAGACGGGAAGTTCTGGAATTTGAAGACAGTGCAGGTGAAGGGTTTTGATGAAAGGGAAACAGATTTTCATCAAAGACAACATTACAAGACACATAGACACGACCAGTTGATAAATCTAGACACTTGTAACCATGATGATTTCACTATAACCAATGAATATGCATGATTTACTTCTGAAGTCCAGCTTGTGTCTGTTATATGGCCGAAGATTAGGCCAGCATGCACAGCCAAAGACACGCAAAAATGAGAAATTTGGGGTTCTTTTATAAAGGATTTCATGCGGGGATTGGTTATTGAGAATGGGGGTTGGGAGTCGGTTTATAATGAAAGTGGCAGTGGTGAAAGCATTTTCCCAGTATAGTTGTGGCAGCTGTGAATGCGCCAATAAACTCAAACTTACTTCAACAATTTGCCTATGCCTTCTTTCAATGGAACCCATTTGTTGATGAGTGTGAGGACAAGCAATTCGATGTGTTATGCCATGAGTTTGAAAATATTTATGTAGCCTACGGTATTCGCCACCCCAATCAGATTGGATGGCCTTGATTTTATGAGAAAATTGTTTTTCCACGAAATGTTGAAAACGTAGAAATGTTTCTTCAACATCAGATTTAAATTTTAAAGGAAACAACCATAGGTATTTAGAATAATGGTCCAGAAAACTGACATAGTAGCGTGCTCCTGTAGTAGAAGTTACAGCAGCTGGTCCCCAGACATCGGTAAAGATCAATTCTAATGGATTTGTGGACACATGATCAGAGGCATTAAAGGGCAAAGAATGACTCTTTGCTAATTGACAATCACAGCATACAGAGTGTGTTGTTAATTTATCAACTGGAAATTTATTTGAGGACAAAATGCGTGAAACAACCGAAGGTGAAGCATGCCCCAGGCGACGGTGCCACTGGTGAAAGGGAATGCGAACTGCAGAGTAGATTTGAGGAAGATGGTGTTTGGGCAAGAAGTGATATAGTCCATCACTGACATGGCCGCGATGAAGGACGATCCCCGAGTATCCCTTCACAAGAAAGTATTGACCATGAAATTCAAAATAGACGTTATTGTCTTTGCAAAATTTTTGGACCGAAAGCAAGTTTTTCTAAATTTGTGGAACGTAAAGTATTTGATTTAAAAGAAAAGAATGAGATGACAGGTTAAGAGATGAATTGCCAGTTTTTGAGATATGCAAACCTTGACCATTACCAACTTGTAGCTGATCGGTTCCAGTATAATCATCCTCTTTCAAGTTGAGATTCTGCAGGTCACGAGTGATGTGGTGTGTGGCGCCTGTGTCTGCATGCCAGTCATTGTCCCAATTTTGAGTTGCCAGGAAAGCTTGCTTGTGTTGAGGAGAAGTGTTTTGATACGTGAGATCAAAACGGTGATAGCATTTTTTGGCAGAATGCCCATGTTTGCCACAGACTTGACATATCAGAGGAGAGGAAGTGTAGGTGTCCTGGCGATTTTGAAAGGAATGTTGTCCTCCACGATAATTGTTGGGTTTTCCCTTGCCTCTATAGCCATTCTTGTTTTTGAAATTGGATCGCTGAACAAAGTTTGCTTCAGCAATTGATGTTGGAATGGATTGGTGATGACGATTGAGCCGTGATTCAGTCACAATTAGAAGGGAATACACTTCTTCAAGAGTGACAGTGTCAGTCCGAGCATAAATTGAAGAGACAAGACTATGATACTCATGGTCTAACCCAGCAAGAATGTATGAAATTATATCATCACAGCTAAGAGAATGACCTGCCATAGCAAGTTCATCAGCTAATCTCTTGATCATTAAGAAGTAATCGTTGGCAGATCGATTACCTTTCTTGGCATTGGCCAATTGAGTTCGAACCTGTATGGTACGGGCTCTTGATTTGGAGGAGAAATTAGTTTCAAGAGCTTGCCAAACTTGGTTGGCAGTGGTATAAGAGATGACTTGAGCCAATACACTCTCAGTCATGGAGGACATGAGAGTACTAAGAATCAAGCTGTCTTGCCGCAGCCATTGAGAGTATGCGGGGTTAGGAGTCTGTGTGGTGTTACTATTATCAGGATGAGATACAGTAACAGTTGATGGTGGGGGGATGAGTGTACCATCAAGATGACCAAAGAGATCTTGTCCACGAAAATAGTGGAGTAGCTGTGTTTTCCATAATGGATAATTATCGGGAGTCAATTTGAGTGAAACGACATTTGAGAGTGGAATGATGGAGGTGGTGGGGGAAGCAGAAGTGAGAGTTGCAGCAGAGGAAGGAGAAGAGGTGGTAGACATGATAAGACGCTAGTCTTTCTTTGGAGGCTCTGATACCATATAGAATTAGAGAATCAAATGGTTTCAATTGATTAATTTGATTACAGCATTTACAGAATATATATAGAGTTATCATGAGATACAATTGTAGTTACAGCAAATCTCCTTCCTAATATATCTGATCTTCAAATATTCATCCTAATCTTCTCCCTTGTGATAGTTGAATGTATTGATAGCTGTGAGGGCTGATTTCCCGTGATTTGTATTATCCTCCTTACTTCTCTCTGTCGATATTGATCTGCCAGTTTTGGCTTGATTTCCTTCAATAAATCCGGAGCTGATATCTTGCTCAACATAATCGGTGAAGGCAGAGTGTTGGCGTTGAACTATTGAGAATTTTTTCCTGCATGTGTTTTCGAGGTTGCAAGTAAATTTAGGTTTAATAAAAATAAGAATGTTTTCCATGAAAGAAGAAGACGAAGAAGAGAGAGGGGAGAAATAAAGCCGGTTATGGGTTGTTTAAAATCATATGCGGTCTGTTTAAACTCTCAGAATTATGTCAACGCGTATCTTATCATTCCTTACATGGCAAATAAATATGTTTTTCAGTTGAGTTTGTTCATTCAGATGTGTTTTTTGTACGTTGGCAGACAAACCGTCCGTCGTTGCAGCCATGCATGCACTGAATGCAAGAACATCTTGTCTTGATCCTGTAAAAGGCCATGCATTGCTGTAGAGTTTGTTTTACATGAAACTTAAGTTCAGTCCCAGCTAACATTATATATTACTGCTGTGGTTTGAGGCGATTTCAACTTCATTTTTCAATTTGGAGCCTTGGAAAAATTCTTATTCCGAAGTGGTATCCAGTTAGTGGCGAGGGCTCTCCTAACAGGGTTATTTTTATGCATCAGGGTCATATTTAGATTAATTGCAGCCAATAACTGAAAAGCTCTGAACCTTTGTTGCAGGGGATGATTTTTGATCTTGAAAAGGGATTGTTTAGATTATTTATATGCTGTTTGATTCCGATGAGCCACCAATAATTTGAAGGCTAATAACACTAGCTTGTAATGCCATAGAGAAAAGGCCTTCTTTTGAGAGAGGAAAGTGGAATGATTGAATGAATTTCCCTGCAGCTCGTAAGAGGGCTTAAAGGTCACGAATTTTACCACCGAGCGTTCAGGTCAGCTGGCAAGGGGCAGTCCTGGCTTAACCAAGGTCACGAGTTCGAAATTGGGTTTGTCCTTGGGTATACAGTGGCGTTTTGTGGGAGAGCTTTAGCCGCTCTAACGGGTCTCTCCCGGCTCGAATCCAGATTAGTCGGCTGTGGCCGGTTTACTGGATGGTTAAAACCAAAAAAAAAAGGTCACGAATATTCATGCTTGAAAACTTAAAATCAGTAGGATCTTCAGTTTGCTTTATCTCTTAACTTGATTTCACAATTTGCCCCGCATACCAAATTTGATGGGCTGTGAGCTAATGGAGCTTGAATTTGTTGGAAATGTCAAGTTCCAAAATGCTACTGCTTGTGCAGGATACTGCCCAGCTCAACTGCGGCACTTATAATAAATCATCTGCGAGGCACCGTCTTCTATCCATCCGTTGCTGGCGAGGCCATGCGGTCGGGGAGGAGGAGCAGCTCTTTTCTCACCAGCCAAGCAGCTCGCAGACTGATTGAAGAGAGGTTGAGCTGGGGAAAATGCAAAAAATACCACCTCGGATCATCAACACTGAGCTGGATACCATCATTTCTCTCCTGTTGCATCAAATCCCACGTCCGTCCGTACGAGGGAGTTATAACGTTGTCGAGATTGTTTTTTAATTTATAAATATTTTAAAATAATATTTTTTATTTTTAAAATTTATTTTTAACATTAAACTATCAAAATAATCTATAAAAATTTAGTTTAAAAAAGAAGATTATTTTTTAAAATACAGTGTGAAACAGTTCCCATAAAATGTAACCGGATAGCACACACGTGTAAGATTGAGAGCAAGACAGGATTTTTAAAGTTTGATATTCATATAGAATTTGATCTACTTTTTACTTTTTATATATGATGATGAGTCACAATTCGATCATGATTCATTATTTCCTGGTGTTATCATCACCAGGAAAGGGCGTCAAGTTTAGCAACATTGAATTGGCATGGCAATCTCCACCTAAATTTTGACTTTTTTTGGAGCTCTATAATTGAACCGGAAGCAACATTTACATCCCAATTCAAATATTTTATAAGAAAATAAATAATTAAAAAAATTTGAGGAATGGAAAGTAGAGAAAAAAAAGGAGTGAAATAGCATTATAGATTGTTATTCTGAATAACGAAATTCTTAATCAAATATTCGAGATAGGAGAGATGAGAGACAAAATGAAATTCGGAGAAGCATCGACTTTTACTACAATATTATTGATATTATTACAAAAATTAACAAGATAAGTATAATTATACTAAAAAATATTATTAATTATGACTCGAGTGGGTCACACCTCCTATCAAGTATACAAGTGAGTATAATCATCTATTAAATAGTTCAATAGTAAGAGTTTGGGACTAAGAGATTTATTTCTCCTGTGATCTCAAGTTCGAGCCATATGATTGCTAATATGATTGTTAATTGAGGCTTGCATGGCTGTTAACTTCAGAATTCATGGGATTAACCGAGATATACACAAGGTAACCCGGACATTCACGTTAATAAAAAATATTATACAAGTGAGCATCTTTTATTTTTGGACAGCGATTATAACTTATCTACTATGATCACTATTCATGATTTTTTTTTGTTGAATTTTTTTTATAACACCAATAGCATTGTAATCAGAGTTTAAGTGTTTTTAAGGGTTTTTTATCCTTTATTAATTTACTTTTTTTTAGCTATATTTATTATTTTTAAATATGTTATTGCAGTAATTTATTTTTAATATATATATATATATATATTCAGAAACGGGCAGGCACTCGACCTCATGATCAGAAAGTAAAAATTTCCATGCGCTCAGGTTGAGTGCTGATAAATTCATTTTTGGACGGTAACAGAAATCAAATACCTTACACGTACCTAAGAATTTCCTGGAAAGGCCAAAAAGTATTACCCCTTTTTCAGTGAATAGGATCCAATTCTCCCAAATGTATATTTCCACGTGTCATTGCCACAAATATTATTGGAAATGGCTTCCAATGTTTTGTTTGCCGGACTATCTCATAGATAATGTCGGACGTTTGTTTTTAACGATCTTATTCCAAATAAAAATATTTTCTATTCTATACAAAACATAATTTTAGGACATCAAACATCGATGTTATAAATATAATACTAATAGAGTTATTAATGAGAGTGATGATAAGATAGTGATGATAGCGGAGTAGGTGAGTCTAGTGGTCTTATTTTAAATGCAATATAAAATAACCTTTAATAACTTAACTTTATAGACTATTATTTATTTTTTTAATATGATATTAGAATTCTAATTATCAAATAATTACAATTTTGAATCTTAACACCTTCATTTGTTTTTGTTAAAACCAATAAAATTAAGAACAAGTGATGAACTCATGAAAACTTATATTTGAATTGGATTTTTCAAGACTGTATCTTAGACTAAAAGAGTGACCGAACTTGATCACTAGTTAGTAGGTTTTTAGTATGTTATCCATTTTCACTTGCCAAATCTAGTCATTTATCAAAATAAAACATCATCCAATACTTAATGTAGTAAATGTTGGAGAATAAGAGTATGTTAAGTAGAAGAATAAAGTGTGAAGAGGGGAGTTAGTGGTGATGTACAATATCTTATATTTATTTAAATAGAGTTTTGTAATGTTGAATGAACCAATGTATATTATTTAATGACTTGAATTCATTTTTACATGGTGATCCAAGATATTTATAGACCTCGATCATGTCAACTTACTCAAAAAGAACTATGATGAAGAATAATTATTTTCCTTTACAGGTAACCTAAAAAGTTGAGTCTTTTGTTGTGGTATCTTTTATATTATTGATACAAGGGTTAGTGCCTGGTAGGTACCATTTAAGGTGATAGGTAACTAGGAAATAGTCATTGGTTAGGAAAGATATGTTCTATACTAAAAAATTGTGTATAATCCAAGAAGAGTGTGACCTTCTATTGACTTTCTTATAATGTGTGTCGGTAGCTGGAACTCCAGTTGGTTGAGCTTAAAGAAATGGTTGTAGAAAGGCCTAAGGTGTTACGGATGAGGTTGTTGGCTGGTGAAAAGTTTATTTGGGCCTGGCCTAAACAAAATAGGTCAATCCATTTAGGCTGACCCATAAACCAGTGAGTACCAATTCATTTAGGATAGTATAACTAGAGCAGAGATGAATTTGGACTAAAATAGAGAAATTAAAGTAAAAGAGAAGGAGAAAAAATAATTGGCTCATATAACACATATGTCGGCAAGTGAGTCATGTCTCGTTGCCTTTAAGCAACCCTTGTGACTCACAAATGACTTTGATGATGGTCTTTCTTGATGTCATTAGATTCTTCTCATGTACAAGTTTTGTGTGTGTTGATCAAATATTCAGTAAATCTTTGACATACCGTTATTTTTTTCTTTCCTTTTTTTTCCCTCTCTTTTATCTTTAAAAGCACACTGTTTTTTTTTAGCTTCTTTTGTTTTTTGGTCATTTTTTGGATATGCCAATTTTTCTCTTCATGTTGCATGGTTTATTTAGGCTAGACATTTAATATCTCATCTAGAAATTTCTTTCCATGATTGAAAACTTATGAACTCTAAGACATGAAAAGGTTATTGACTTTCCTACTGTAAGTACTCTATCTCCCTCATATCCTCACCAAGTCTTTTATCGAGTGAAGATGTTTAATAATGTTTCAAACACAAAACAATATCTTCACTCTTTTACTCTCTCAACTAGAAACACAATAATAATTTCACACTCTTTTACCTTCATTGCATGCATCACTAAATGCACAAAGATAACTCTAGTTTCTTGATGGATTATGGCAAAATTATTTTGAAACAAGTAGGTACAAGACACGCTTATACTCTAACTTTTTAAAGGAATACTTCTATATGAAGAGTGTTCTTATATTGGATGCTCTAAGAGTGGTTACCTTCATTATTATTCTTTTGATTCTCACTCTTGTACTATCTATTGGGGGGAATCTTGAAACGAGATGAGACTAGTAATTGTACAAATTCCTGAGAATGGATTCCACCTCTATTAAGTGAAAGATTATTTACTTTGTCACTAAATGCTACACATTGATCTTTCCAAAATTATGTCTGTGTGAAGACCAACTTAGACCATTATAATTGTTTAATAGAACCAAAAAAAAACTTATATAAACATGCAAAACATCTTAAGTATTGTAACCTACGACGTCGATGTTATGTATATAATTCTCATGATAATATTACAGAAATATCGGGGCATGATATCATAATCTACATGTCTTCAAATATTGAACTCTTTATGCATTCATCATCGAGTGCTAACAAAATCTATGAGAAGGTTACATGCATCATTTTTCTTTTCCTCTAACTTTTACTAAACTATTTCAAAAATGGAAGCTTAAAATACTTAAATGAGAAGGGAAAATGATGATACCATAGTAAAAAGAAAAGGGTTAAACCAACTCAAATGGATTACCCTTACAAGTGGTTAGTTTGTTTAGGCCAATTCAAATGGATTAATAAAAATAGAATAGTCTATTTGAGTTGAAGCCTAAATGAACTAAACAACAAAGAGAAATGGTAAGAACAATAGCCCACTAAAAAAAAATGAGCAATAAAATAGGCGAATCTAGCAAAACCGATGTGCTTTTCAAGATAAAAGATAACCAATCTAGTATGAAGTTTCACAGCTTCATCAACAAAGTACTGTTAGGTTTGTACAAATTTCATGTTAAAGCATTTTTAATTTAAGATGATGTGTTAGAGAAGAATATAAAATTGTTCTTTAAGTCTTATCTAATAGTTTAAACTTTTGAGTTGAAATAACTTATTGATAAATGACAACATTTAACTTCATTGTTGTTGCTGTTAGTGGTGGTGGTGGTGAGGAGGGATAATAGGTATGAGGGTGGCTATGAAGTGGTGATGATAATAAGATAACAAGGAATGAAATAATTAGATAGTATGATGATTGATTCATTTTGGTAAAATATTTTATGAACTTTCAAAGCTTAAAATGTTTTCATTGACTGTAAAATATTTTATATTAACAATTTTTTTAATATAATATTTTATACAAAATAGGAATAAATGGTAAAGGTAAAACATCTTACACAAAAGAATCATAATTGCAAAATAATTAGATAGTATGATGATTGATTCATTTTGGTAAAATATTTTATGAACTTTCAAAGCTTAAAATATTTTCATTGACTGTAAAATATTTTATATTAACAATTTTTTTAATATAATATTTTATACAAAATAGGAATAAATGGTAAAGGTAAAACATCTTACACAAAAGAATCATAATTGCAAGGGTTCCTAAACTTCAGACAAATAATTAGTTGAATCTAGTAAATTTTGAAACATAAAGATAATCAATTATTATTTATATCTCATTGTTCATAAATAAAAGTCGCATTTACACATGACACACACAAAAAAAATGTGTTTGTTAATATGCAATGGCTAAAATAAGTGAAGCCCAATGAGTTTGCTAAACTTATTCCTTTTAGATTGTCTGAAATTAATTTCTATTATAAGAATCTCTTGCCATCACTAATGTGTGAAGAGGTTGTACTATCATATTCTATTGACAAAATAATCAAAGATTGCAATCAAATACCATAGTCACTTTAACTATAAATTCATTCTTTAATTCATCATGGATCCTTAAATAAATTGGTAAATGATACAAATAAAAAGCAAAAAAACAAGTCTTCAGGATTGAGAAAAAAAAACTAACAAAAATGTGAAATTATTTGAAATTTAAAAAATATAAATTTAATAAGCAGATCTAGAATTATTAATAAATAAATAGAGGGAAAAAGAAGGATTGTCGTTGGTGTAATCTTCACAAACAACAATCTAAAAATTGTATATGATTTATATCTACATAAATTATTTCTTAGCTTTTCAATGCGAGATATTTATACAAAACTTCTTTTTTTTTTTTCTTATAGCTTATATCTACGTGCATTGTTTTTTTTTTTTAATTTTTGATGTGAGATACCATTATTTGGCTATATCCACATAACTTTTTCTTATTTTTTTCAATATGGGATAACCATACTACACATCATATTTTTTATAGCTAACATAGAAATGGATTGTTTTGAAATTTTATGATGTAGGATAACTATATATAGCCTACATCCACATGAATTGTTTTTTAAAAAATTAATGTGGGATGGATATACTTCACTTCATATTTATTTTATATAGTCTATGTCCACATGTATTATTTTTTAACTTTTCAATGTGTGATAACTATGTTAAACTTTATATTTTTTTCTATAAACTACATTCACATATTTTGTTTTAAAACGTTTTCATTTAAGATATATATACTGATTTGATTTGAACCACACTTTATACAACGTAAATCTCGAGAAAAGTTACACACATATAAAATAAAAAATTTGATAATATATAATACAAAACAAAGTAAAAAAAAAAATACAATTTAAAATGAAAGAGAAAGAAATATTGCATAATACAACATGATTTATTAAATTTCTTAAAATAGATGCAACAATTAATAAATAATTCTTAAAACAATTTAATATTTGACTCTATATTAAATTGTATATTACCTACAATTTTTAAAATAAAATCTTTATTTTTTTTAATATTATTGTATGAGACTCACACAAGAGTTGAATTGATTTAGATAGTTAAAAACAATATTTATTTATCTTCAAGTTGTAAATTAAAAAACAAATATATGTGTTAAGAATGGTATAGTTGCATTCAATTAGTCCCAATTTTGGAAATACATTAATCTTCAATCTCCATTTCTTACAGGCAGAGGTGAGTATTATGAGAGACCTAGATATTTCCTGTCCAATGTGAGTTCATTATTTTTTATTTAAATTTTTTTTATTAAAAAAAGTTAATTCATATCCAATAAATAATTAAGCCGCCCAAAATAAAAATAAAACCGGGTATGCCCCATCATCATCTCCAAGTGGAGTGGACCATGGGAAATTTTAATTATAATTATAATTTTAATTTTAATTATAATTATAATTTGAAAGACAACAACAGTGTTTTAGAAGGACAAAAAAGGCCATCCATTCATATCGTTATTGCGTGGAGCGAAAGTCAATTCCTAACGGTATCTATCCACCGACCCGACCTACCCTTTCCTTTATTTAGAAAATTATTAAAAACAAATTAAGAAAATACTAATTAATAATTCAAAACGTCACTGTACTTATCCATCTTCTTCTCGCCACCTGGCACAATGACTTTTCTTTTTTCACAACCTTTGAAGTCCACCTCACTTGCCCACAAAACGACACGTCCCAGCACCACCACCGTGAACCTGGCTTATTATCATATGCACCTTCTTTTTTTTCTAAGTATATTATTTTCTTCTCTGGGGGTATAAAAAAATAAATAACTCTTTATAGGTTACTTTTGAGCATTGAGAAAAAGATTCTGTTTGATGATTTAATATATGCGTATTTTCTGTACCTCCATCACTCGTTAATGAATCCTGAACTTGAGTTCTAAAACGACAACATTGAAGATATGCAGGAGCCATATTTTACATCAATTTTAAAATCTATATAAAATAAAATAATATTTCTGATCTGTCATTTTTTAATTAGGAGAAAGTACTATTGTGAAATAGCTTGTGTAATATTAGGCATATAAAAAGCAATAATCCCAAAATAAAAAGGTTTGAGGTTTCGCTGTCTAACAGAACCAAAATTAACCTGATCTAATGACTTTTCAGGAGTTTTATTGAGTTTTATTGTTTATGTGTGAATTACAAAATTCCATGATAACAATATTCATATACCATTTAATTAAACTTACTAATAATAAAAACTCATTTTTTACTAATACTTTAGCTAGTTAGAAATTTCATGAGTAAAGAGAGAGAGAGCTTTATCTATATTAGAAATGTAATAGGTTTTGTTGTAGCTTAAAATATAATAGACACCAAATCAATAGATTTTTATGTAGAAGGGAAGATTCTAAGGGTGAAGTTGTTTTTTTTATAAATAACAGTTTGATATTGATAAAAATCAATTAAAAAATAATTTTCTTCTCTCTTTATTTTTTCTCTACAAATTGTTTGTTTATGTTTATTAGAAACAAAACATAAATTCATAAGAAAATTTTAAAAGATGTTGTCTATAAATTTAAGGTTTTGTGTCATTTGAAAGGTATATCACTTTAACCTTCCAACAAATATAATTTGGAAAAATTAATACTTTAAAAATAGTAATATTTACTCCTCATAGATTGTGTGTTATACCAATGAATGACAAACACAAGAAAAACATTTCTTAATCTGTTATATAGAAATCATATCCAATTTATTTTATATATGGTTATCATATATAACTAGGATGCTACTAGTTCATTGACCCGCCTTATGCTATAGGTTGGATAACATATCCTTTTTAAACGTAATAAGGATTCCACAAATCATATGGAGCTATGTAGTATTGTTGTTAAACTCAGTCTAACATGTTAACCTTGATACTTTCTAATCGACTTTTTATTTATTTAAGATTCATAATTAAATTGTGAGAGAGTTGGCTTAACATGATCCATTTAACTTGGTCGGTCCAAAAGCAACCCAACCAACTAGTAAAATAAATATGGGAGTGAATTGTTTTTTTTTTTTTTTAAAAGATGAAATTAATACACCTAACCTAATTTCCTTCCTGACCCCAAGTTTGAAATAAAACTATATAAGATTTATCTTGATGCAATTTAGTTGACTTGTTGGTCAGTAACCGAGATTATTGTTACACAAAGATCTTGGAATGGAATTGAAAAGAAGAAAGGATAAGATTGAAAAAATAAAAAGAAGGGAAATGGATAAAAATAGGTGTTGAATTGAGAAAAGTTTCATTGTTTATATTAATAGCGTTTCGGTAATTTCACATTAGTTTATTTGTTATTTTCAGGTTAATAAGGGGTGTGTCAGTAATTTTATATTTATTTTTATTCAAAAAGGTACAAATGCATATAGTTAGTTATAAACGTGTTAGTGATATTTGTGCTTTTTAGGTGATGTATGTGACACTACTAATTGTCTAAACTTGGTCTTCCATCATGTCTTTAGAGGTGTCATCACGCTCCTTTTGTTCTACTGTGGCACACGATGGCGATTTATAGACAATTTATCACGAATTGATATTTTCCCCATCTTTTCTCTTTTTCCCAAAGTAAACACATGTTTGTCTTCTTTTCTTTTCTTTATTTCAATTTCAGTCCTTATAGTTTGGACTACTTAATTTTGTTTTTGATCTTTTTTCAAAAGTTTTTTATGATTTCATTTTGGTCCATAAATTACAATTATATATTGTTTTATTCCAATTCAATGTTTATTCTTTTGATTTCTCATTTTGATTATTTACTATTTTGTTGGAGTCTTATTGGTTTTCATTTTATCCTTTAATCAAAGTATTTGTTTTTTTAATTTAGCCCTCATTTTTTTTTCTTTTGTTCAAGTTTTATTTTTCAATTTAACCCTCCAATTTACTTTTTTTCTTAGATGATCTCGAAGATTTTATTTTTATTTTTATTTTAACCCTCATTCTCTTAATTATATTTTTTATGTGGTTAATTTTTTTCCAGTTATATCCTTCGTTGTTTGATATATTCAGGATTAGGTTTCATTGTTTTTCTATGTCATTCATTCAATTTAATCATACAGATCCTAACGTTTAAGTATTAATAAGGTTATGAATCCTTGGTTGACCTTATTTTCTTTTATGGTTTTATCATTCTATATTATTTAAAAAAAATAGTTTTATACAATCAATTTTATTTGTATTTATCTTTTAGGTCATGAGTGTTTTACAATGTGAATTTATTGTACATTGAATGAAGCAAACAAGTTTCATAAATACAATCAAGTGAATATCTTATTTTGTGTGATTAAATATTTTGATTTGCATTCGTGTTTTAATATTTTACAATTTATTTAATTAGATGTTTATATTGGATTTTCAATTTATACTTTATTTTTAAAATAATTAAAAGTTAATTGAAATAATCTCCATATCTAATATTATTTTAAAAAATAAACTATGACAATACGCGGATGCAATAACAAGTGCACATCTAATTACCATACGGTTTTCCTTCTCCTTTAATTAATAAATGATTTATTTTATCCACTTCACAACGTATCATGCAAATCAGTTCTCACCTCTTGTCTTTTAAACACAGTCACAGAGAACGTGTCGGTGAATTTGGATTTTTCAAAAAGCTATTACTCTCTCTCTCTCTCTCTCTCTCTCTCTCTCTATATATATATATATATATATATATTAAGAGGGAGAGAGAAAAGAAAAGAAACCCTCCACAAGGAATTATTATCGACGTGTTAGCTCACCCAAATGACACCCCTTATTCTCCAAGACTCGTCACAACATCTCCTCTCTGCTGTCTTCCCAATCCTAAAAATTAGTTGCTTTGCTTTCTTAATTCTTCCATGAAAACGTGTCACTAACTCGAGCCCTGAACACCCTCGTGAAAGAACAAAAGGAGTACATATTTAAAACAAATATTGGGGTGAAGAATTTTCTGTGTGTTGAGAGATCGATGGAAAGCGGAGTAGACAAGGAGATGGCGACAAGAAAGAGAGGTGGGATGGGAGGTGAGAGGCAATACAAGGGAATAAGGATGAGGAAGTGGGGGAAATGGGTGGCTGAGATACGAGAGCCTAACAAAAGGTCAAGGATTTGGCTTGGTTCCTACTCATCACCGGTAGCGGCAGCTCGCGCTTATGACACTGCTGTTTTTTATTTGAGAGGGCCGTCGGCGAGGTTGAATTTTCCTGAATTTTTGGCTGGAGAGAATTTTGGCGGCGGTGGATCATTTGGGGACATGTCAGCTGCTTCTATAAGGAAAAGAGCAACCGAGGTTGGAGCTCGTGTCGACGCTATTGAGACAGCGTTAAGCAGCCACCGCCGCAGCCGCCATCATGATGACCGTCAAAGAAATAGTAGTAACAGTTCCAGTAGTAATGATAATAACGAAACGGTCGTTGATAGTAGGGAGTTAAAGTCAGGGACGGTTGACTTGAATAAGATGCCTGACCCGGAGGATCAAGATGGAGATGAGTGGGATAGGAGTTAGCCACCGGCGAGTTGCTAACATGGGCAGCAGGAGGTATTTTACATGGCTGATCAAAATCATGAGGCCTTATATGTGGATTAATCACTTTTAATCCTAGTATTTTACTTTCTGTTCAAGTAGTTCATGTCTTCCTCCTGTTAATTTTTTAGCTAGTTTTCATTTTTAATTGATTAAACTTTTTTTTCCCTATTCTATTATGGTGATTTAGCAAATTTTGGTAAATGTAAATTACTTGGTTTATGACTCGAGGGTGTTTCATGTTCCAATTATGTGTGTATTTTTTTATTATTTTTTCAATTTTCTGTGTTTCCATAGAATAACATAGGATTCGAGCTCGATGGCTCTTTTGTTTTCTATAAAGGGTGGACTATATATTATTGTTGGATTAAAGGACGAACAGTTATGCTCGCCTTGTTATGGGAAATGGATGCAACAGAGAGAGGCATGAGGATTTGCCCACTTGGCAAAAATATTTCTTTTCATTTTCTCTGTTTAGAGAGAGAGAGAGAGGGCTGGGGGGCAGGAGGTGGCCTACATAGCCTGCAGTTGGTGCAAATAGCCATGCTAACCACTAAAGTGAAAAAATTTGGAGTTAGGTATTTTCTGGTTCTGCACTGTTGCTTAATTTGAGCTGTGGGGGAGAGGCGGATGAGAGTGATTGCTATCCTGCTAGTGCAAGGTGACTGTGATAATGGGACCGAATCGATGCGTTTTACTGCCTCAGCTTCTGTCAAATCACCGCTCCCGACTTGGCAAGAAAATCTGGCATTCGCCATTAAGCCCTCAGCCCGCTCAGATCTTTTTGAGAATCGTATGAACAGCTGTTGGGCAGTAGAGGACAAACAATTAGCCCACCATTAGCGGATGTGTTTATCGATTCCCGCGGTGATACATCACTTGTCCTCTCCCGGATAATTTGCAGGTGGTGAGACACGTAGTTTCATGTAGATCAGCATTCAATTACAATCAAGCCAAATCATTGTTCTTGGCCTGCATAGTAGGGCAACTCGGGTTTGTCCACTAGTGCACTCACGTTCCCTGGCCCTGGTTTAAACTTCAATGGAATCATGTCTGCCATGAATAAATATCCAGAAAAAGCAGCAGACATCATGAGCACTGTCATGAGCTCGAAATGCTTCCAAGCATGGAAGATGTTCAGCTCAGCTCAGCAATAACTGCAAAACATGGTAGAAAGAATCCAAATTCAGAAGTGAATGATTTGCATATTTCCTTATTCCATCCAAATGTTCTGCCTGATATTTCTAGGTGTTTTTTTCACAGAGACCATGTGGTCTCCAACAAAGACTGTATTTGGTCGTCGACAGAAGGGGATGGGCTTAAAAACAATCAACATAATCTCAATTTTTTACAATGCAAGGCTCCTCCGCCATCAGGTTCAGCAACCAGCATGACAACAAAGGGCATCATAGAGCAGTCATCATCATTTTCAATCTAATCACCATCCATATTTAATACACTGCAAGGAAGAACAGACAAGTATTCCGCTAGCAGCTTATAACATCATAAATCTGAACCACTTGAGCGTCTTGAGATGAACCATTAATATACGAGTAAAGAAATCATCTGGATTTTCGGTTTCTGTCCCTCACTTTTGGGGAATAACTCATCATAGAAAGGGCAGAACAGAGGGGCCAACAAAAATTATTGGCTCCTATAGCTCTATAGTCCGTGTAACTATAACGCCTGCCTATTACTATAATAGGGAAAGTAGAAAATGATGTCATCTAAACACGAGCCAAAATCGTGTGTATGAAGTAGCTAAGCTCTTCCAACTTCTTTTGTTGCCGAGCTGTTCTGAGGTCGCATAAACAAACCAGTCGCAGGCACAGCTTGCCATGTTGACTGCAGTATTTTTCCTTGAAAAATAATGTAAACGTGGATACTACTACGCTTTCCTTTCCATGGCGTGTTTTATTTGCAAAGCAGCTCTTACAACATTTCCTCTTGTGATAATTCCAACCTTCAGGTGCAGGAAAAAATGGCTAATTACACCGCCATTGAACATGATTAGATGATATTGATCAATATAAAAGTCTGATATCTCTTACCAGCTTGCCATCGGCATCCACAACTGGAAGTCTACGGTATTTTGTCTCAAGTAATAATCTGGCATTAGATAAAACCAAGTCAGAAGTTATTTTTTTACAACAAATTATCAGAATAAACATAAACATGGTGAAGGGAATATTCAGAAAGATCAACTTGGAAAATAAAAATAAAAAAATAAAAAAAGAAGAGCGAATGTACTTTGCAGCATCCTCGAGATTGGTGGTTTCACGAACAACAAGTGGTGCTGGTGTCATCAAGTCACCAACGACCTTCCCGTTGGTTTTATTGAGCAACATCTGTACCTCATTGAAAGTCTGCAATCATCATTTACTATTTGTATCAGCGAATTACATAGTTGGATGACTGCATCATGTGCAACATCTCATCAACTATCAAGCAACTTGAGTGCCTGCAACAAACAGAACCATGCTATTTTTTGACTTCCTGGTTTCTAGATTATCGCTTCATATTTCATCAGTAAGATGTGGTCAGCAAACATGGATTTAACCAACAAACTCAGAGCACATGAATTTTGCAACTTATTTCTCTCGAGTGAAATTTCATAAAGACAATCCAATAAGTGAAGGATAGAAAAATGCTAGCGGGAGAATAGCTTCTGGCGTTTAAACTCTCACTATAGAGCTATATGTTCACATTGTTGAGTAGAGGCCTTTTCTATTGAAATACGATATGCCTAAAAATACTTGATAGAAGGAAAGAGTTTGAAGCTGACAGAATCAACAATAGAAAGAAAAACAACAAGCACAAGCAACACATAATTCTGCTGAATAGAGTTACTACACAAACTTTGATTTGAAATTTCATTACTTAATATTTTCTCTTTAAATATTCTCATGCAATACAGACTAAGCAGCCATGTTCATTCTAGTCCTAGGCCTAAAATGAATAAGAAAAACTCATAAACTAAATGATTCCTTAACTAAATAGAAAGAATAAAAACACCAAAAATATTTTCCAGCACTAAATGGGAATAAGAATTAACTAAGGAAACAAATAATTTCTCATAAAAATCCTCCTGCATCATTCTTCTCAAGTTGGAAGAAACCCCTCATTGAGTTCATGTTATTGCCTTGATCTCATCAATATCCAATCAAGACTCTCTAACCTCTTTTCTTTTCTTAAAGTGTGACAATTTTAGATATCACATTAAATTTTTCAAGAGAAACATTGATTGACAAATGATTTCTCTTTCACTAAAACCACAAACTTGCTTCATTAACATGTGTTGTATCCATATAACCCTCGAATAACCTACCTTTGTGATAACAATAAGCTTGTAATCAAAACAATCAACAACTTTCTTAGGTTGAGCAGCTGCCACGTTCTATTTGCACTAAACGTCTAACTTATCAATGACAACATTATTGATGACATCATCATTGTCATTTGAATTATTGTTTATGCTATCATTATGAACACATAATCGTCAAAATAACCATAATAAATTGATGGTTAATTCCAATCCATAAAACAACTAGAATAAAAAATAAAAAATTGTTTCAATATCATAATCATCCGAATCAAGATGATGCCTCTTTTGCTTAAGCTTCTAAAAAGGATTCTCAAAACTAGCCTTGGATCCATGATCACTCTCCTGAAGTTTTTTCCCCTTTATCTTTGCTAATCTAATTGATAATTCGTCAACTTGTCTCTGTAATGTTATCACTACTAATTGACAGGACAATTCTGCAATCTTCCTTTACATGTCTTCTAATCACTTGTTCTTCAATATCTTTTTTCCCAAAGGAGAACCTCTTTATCCCCTCATACACGAGCACGTCCTATTTTGTGACCACCTCTTCCAACCATGTTTATTAAACAGATATATGCAGCCAACCACCAAGAGTTGTTGGGCTCTAATATCAACTAACATAAATGAAAATAACACAGGAAAGACAACAAGCACAAGTAGCACAGAGTTCTACCGAATAAGGTTACCACACAAATCCTAATTAGAAATTTATTGCTCAATGTTTAGTCTCATGAATTATAAACTAAACCACCATATTTATATTAGACATAGGCATAAACTGAATAAGTTTCAGGATAATGAAATTAACCCAATTCATCAGATTAATTTAAGGCACGCTTGTCACTTTCTTTATCGGCTAAGGTCAGATTTGCTTCCAAGAACAGTAGAGAAGCAAAACAGAATCTCAGACACAACTCATTCAAATTTGAATCTGGACTATGTTAGGCTTGCAAGTGCATTTTCTTTCCTTTCTTCTTACCTTTTGGAAGGGGTGTTGTTTGAAAGGATAGGATAAAAGAATAACATTTCCCTTGCAGTTTCATAGTAAGAAAAAAATCACAGAAAATAGTTGAACAGTAACATATGTATCCCACAGAACAGTTTAAGAGGAAGTGCAAGACTTCAAGGCTTGCCAAGCAAGGTGACTTGAGCTATCTCTGAGTTTCCTAATTACAGACAAGGAGTGTTCAGAAATACCTAGTAATATACTTTATAGGCAAGTGAGCAACTTCTAAATCAATTGGGGAAAGCAACCATATGCCCGGTACCCTTGGGACTTCATCTACCAGTACGAGTTGCATCAGTCAAACAAATTGCCTCAATTGTTATTCACGGCACTAAAGAATTGCCAAGTGATTTCAAGCTCAGCTGAAGTCAATTTAAGCTGATGCCTTGAACTTTTCCATTTTTTCCAGCCCTATCCATTCATATCTAATAGAATCAATTTTTAAACCATTCACCCTTTTAGTGGCGCAGCTCTCAGCATTATCATCCTTGCCTCCCTTGTAATATGCTAGAAATACAGAAGTCAGACTACTCCAAATACATTACCCTTCTGAATGTCATATTGCAAAGAAGTTGGTTTATGAATCTCCATACAAACAATAACTGGGAAACAAATGTCAAAAGGTGGGTGATAAAACATGCATGTATTTGCATTGAAAGTGAGCACGTCTGGGTTTGAAAAAAGGAGAAAGTTCTCACATACTTTCCAGGTGCTATCGACTTCAGGAAACATGTTAGTTTCGGTTCTTCCACCACCTAGTTGAAATATTGAAACAGATCCAGATGTAAGAAATGAAAAATCATGAATCCTTCTCATATCAAGCATCTAGTTTTGATGCCAGTTACATATAACTTCATCTATATTGTTGATTGAAGAAATTGCAACAGCATAATAGTACAAATGAATTTTTCTTTCAAGAAAAAAAAAAGAGATAAGTTAAAATTAGCTTAATTATTTTAAATCACCTGATATGGAGTCCAATGCTAACAAGTCATAATCTGACACAAGACCAACCTGCAACAGAATGAGCATTCAAATTATTCCCATAACTTAATTGTGTTAGTTCATAAGAAAAATGCAAATAAATTGCACCTATAGACACTCAAAAAGAAGGCATAAACATTTATACAATAGCACCGGCAAATTAAAAGCTACATCTTAGAAATGATGGTCGAGACATACAAGTATCTGTTTTGATGCATCCAGAAAATTTCTTCATCATCCCAAGCTGATTGAGGATCATTTACAATTTTCAAATCAGATTTTGCTATCATTCTTCATTTTTTTTTTTAAATGGTCAATGATTTTCCAAGTGAATAACAGCATCCTGAACTGGTCGTTGTTAGGAGGAGATAAAAAGCTGAAGCAAAAAACATCTATGTGAATTGTTAGTCTAAGCAGCAAAGACTGCAACTGACTCTCATAATGGGGAACCCCGAGCCCATTTGGGTATTCAATTTCGGATATCTAGAAATGCTTTCAGAAAGTGAAATTAGTTACTTCAAAAAAATTATATAATTCAGAAATCAGATGTTAATTGTCATCTGTATTTGGAAACCAAAAGGGGAAAGAACAAATCGACATTATTAACAGCCAGAACCCAAACCAAAAAGAAGGTCAAGGAAGGGTTACCAGTTTCCAGTCATCGTCAATCACAGGAAAACCAGTAATTCTACGATCCACAAGTGTCTCCAGTGCTGTTAATTGGCAAAAAATACAGCACATTAGGTGTTGGAAAAAATACGTGCACTCCATGGATACAATCTAGAAACCTAACAAATACCTTCATTGACAGTTGTTGTCGGTTTTACCACATGCAAATCCTCTTTCCTCGTCATAAAATCACCAACTGTATATACCCCACTTTTTGGCTGCGCATCAGCAAGTCCGAAAAAGAATCACATACAAAAGAACGTTAACGTTCAAACCACACTTCAAGGTGCAAAAAAGGACCTCAATTGGATAAAACCAGATGGACCTTGCCATAAAATTCTCATTCTTTTGATTGGTATTTGTCAAACTTAGGACCAACCTCATACCCAAACCCCAAATCTTGACATTTGCGGCTTTTGGCTAAAACTCCAGCAGCCCAAAGTACAATAAATTACCAAATTGAATTCTTTCTCCATCACTGCACCAAAATTAATGACATTTTCCAGTAAAGAATTCCCTAATATCGCCATCGCTTACCCTCATCAACACTCAAAATCTGAATATGGCTTTCACACCAATATCCAAATCCTCTCCGTAGACAGCCTTACACACCCAACATGTACTGGGGTAAACTAGCTTTTTTTTCTTTAATGCATCAATTGAAGTACTCAAAGTGCTTTCTCAAAACCCAATTGATGCATACTTTCTTCCTATCTCCCACCACAAGCAATTAAATTAACCAAAATACCACAAAAGTATAAAATTCAAGAGAAAATAGTGAATTGCTAAATAACAAGATAAAAAAAACTGACTGAACAAAGTGAACAAGGGTGTGAGAGCGAGTTACAGAATTGGCCATCAAGGTGCCACTACTTGTAGCTTCTATAAAGTAAGGAGACCTGCGAGGCCAATTAATGGAGGATAGCGAGACAAGTTTCCGTCCAGGAGTAGAAAAGAGAAGGCAGGGCATCTGGTGAGTGAGGGAAACAGCAGATGCTGTGATTGTGGTGGCACGCAGGCGAGTGAGGGAGAGAGAGTCGGAGTGTAGCATCGAAGCGTCCATGTGTCGGCTCTTATTGGATTGTTAATTCTGGAGAAAGAACCGACGATAGTGCGGGGAAGAGAAACACAGTAGACCAGAGAGAAGAGGGCGCGTCTTTTTTGTGTGGATGTTGAAACCGACCTCTCCTTTATGTGATATCTTAGGACCAAGCCCGCATTTTCTTCCTGCTTCTTTTCCTCTTTTTATTAATTGTTTTATTATTTTTTTTATAGAATGACAGAAGGTATAATAACTACCCTATAACATTCACATATTCCTAGACAAAGGCTTTATAATATTTTTATTATTTTATTTTTATCTAGGATAATTTTAATTGATTAACTTGGTTCAATTTTTTTTAATAATTATTTTTTAATATTATATTGGATGAAGATTAAGCTTTTTTCTACTTGTTTTTTATATGATTATCTTGATTTTATGATCTATGTTGTTGGTTTGAGATGTTAATTTGATTTAACTCCAATTATTTTTATTTTTATTTTTTTTCTAATTAAGAATTTTTATTTTATTTTCAGCCAGTGACAACTCTTTTTTTTAATTTTATCTTTCAATATTATATTATTTGAAAAATAAACTTCATAATTATTATTTTTACTTTCTATACAGTTTGTCAATCTTGTGGATGTAATTTTTTTCTTCTTCTTGATTTTAACATTCAATATTGGATCTATTGGAAATAAAATTTAGTGAATGTTTTTTTATGAAATTATTCTAGTCTCATAATCCAGGTCACGAGTTTAACAAATTAGACTTGGGTTTTTTTTTTTCGATTTCATCTTTCAATATAGAGTTGGTATGAAATTATTTTGTGCAATTATTTTTTATTTGCTCTTAAAGAGGTTAATTTAATCTCATGACTTGGATTGATTCTATTGTTTTTTTGTCTTTTTTAATTGAATATTTTCTCAATTGGGCTTTCTAATTGTTTTCAATTTTTTTCTGAGATTATCTTGATCTCATAACTTAGGTTACAAGTTTGACAGGTAAACTCGGGTCGACTTAATTTATTTTTTTATTTTCTTAATTGAATTTTATTTCGTTCAACTTCACCCTTCAACAACTCAATCTTTTTTATTTAGTTGTTTTTCAATTTTATCGTTTAATATTAAGTTATTTAAGAATTAGGTTTTGTAAAAAAAAAATCAATTTGTTTTTCATGGAGTTATCCACGTCTCATGGATTTATTTGTTTTTTTTTTTCAATTTCAACCTTTAACTTTGAATCCATTGGATATAGAGTTTAGTAGTTTTTTATGATGTTATCTCGGTCTCATGATCTAAGTCACGAGTTTATCAATTTCGTTTAAGTTTACTTGGATTTTTTTGTCTATTATTTAATTGGTTTTTTTCTATTTTATTCTTCAATATTAGGTTGGTTGAAAATTGGGTTTCATAATTTTTTTATTTTCTTTTTATAGAATTATCCTGATATCATGACCTGAGTTATAAGTTCAGTAAGCTAACCCGAGTTTACTCGAATGCTTTTTAATCTTTTTTAATTATTTTTTTATTATGTCCTTTAACATTAGGTTAACTCGTAATTTATATCTATAATTTATCTTGATTTGTTTTAGGGTCATCACGGTTTTATGATGTAGGTTAACCTGATTAATCTAATATGTCATCTTAATATTTGAAAACAAAGATCATCTAATATATCATTGTATCAATATTTTAAAAAAATCGTTCAATATATATCATATTTTGAAACTGTGGTTTGTTTTATTTTATAAAAAAAAAACATGTTAGCAATGCTTAAATAGTTTCTTATGTTAAAAGAAATATTTGAATTGTTCAAAGAACTTTGTTTAGAAGTAGATATCTTAATCTATGTATAAATAAGCTCAAAAAATAAATATGATTGCCTTTTAATACTGTACAGATTGAAGCTTTATTTGGCCCAAACAAGTTGATGATGTTCTCGACCCAATCAAGTCAGCCTAGGTTCAAGGCTGATTAGGGTTGCATAATGACATCATGTAAGGTATGTTTAGGCCTTAATTTGGATTGGTTATGGGGCTTAATTATTTTAATAGGTTTTGGCATAAAAGATTCCTAGTTTGGCAAAGAGTAATTAATGTTTCAAAGTCCTTTTATCACAAGAATTTTGTAAGTATCTTAGTTACACAATAAAAATGATTGGCGATAATATTTGTGTGATTATTTTTAGAAAGTTTTCATGTGACAAAAAGAGACCAATAAACAAAGAAGAGCATTATATGTTATTGTCATAAGGCTTTTATGTTATTAAATAAAGTTTAAGAGACAACAACTAAGAAATTTAATTAAAAAACAAGTTTTCCTAGTTTATTTGGGACATTAAGGGTGATAACAACAATCCTAGACCTTCTGGTTATTTCATAATAAACAAAGTTATTATTTGGGTTTTGTGTTCTTTTTATTGTTTTTCATTAATTTTACAATTGTTTAGTTTTATTTTAGGCTTTATTTTTTATATTAGGTTTATAGGAACTAAGTCATTGTTTAAGGCTTATTGATTTTATTTAGTATTTTAGGTTTTAGGTTTAGTTAGATTTTATTTTAGGCTTTTGGTCTATGATTTAAGGGGGTTTATTAGAGTTATTAGATGAGACTATTTAAATGTTTGCGTGCTCAAAGTTTAGCAGTCTAGTTATTTGAATAAAATTAGTTTGTTTATTTGAGAGCAACATATACCTCTTTCTTTATCAACAAAAACAAAATTTATTACAGTATAACTAACTTTATGATGTCTTCATATACTTTAAGGTTATTGGTTCATATAGTCAATGGGTTCAAGTTCATTTAAATAACTTTGGCTCTTTGATTTAGATAATTTTTGGGTCGAGGTTTGTTTTTGCAATTTGATTTTTAACTTTTCAATTTTGTCATTTACTTTGTTGTTTGTTCAAGAGTCATCACACTCTAGGTTTGTATTAGTTAATAACAAAGCTAGGCTCTACAAATAAAGTATTATCTATGATTTTAACTTATGCTTCTTATCCAACATGTTTCAAGTAAATTTAGTGTTAAGATATTCCTCGATTTTTTTCTCTCATATTCTTTACTAACAAGATTAATGTTTTAATATCTTAGATAAAAAAAAATATTTACATTTTATCTAAAATTTGTCTATCTAGAGTTAAATAAAATAAAGCATAATTTAAAAATAACAAGGTTGTTATAATCATGTTTTTATCAAGAAATTACAAGGTTTGAGTTTTTAGCTCTTAAATCAGTTTCTTACAAGTTCATTGGTTTGTTTCTTTAGTTTTTTTTTTTCAAATTATGGCCTCAAGTATTTTAGGTGCATATGGTTAATTATTGAGTTCGGGTCAAAAACAAATTTATTTATACCTTAACACAAGAGAAGAGTGAGCACGGGGAGGGGGGGTGATATAATTCCTTTACCATTAATGTGATTTTTTAAGATAATGACATGTCTTCTAATAAACATTTACACCAAGAAATAAGGATAATCATGGTTTTATGTTTTATATAATAATAATCAAAGATGATGACTTTGATACTTAGTGTGATGTAAGACCAAATGAAAAGATAAGAAGCCACAACTACTAATTTGTAAGGTGGGCAAGTAGGAGGCATGAAGGACGTGTTAATCCAATATCTTATGACGACATTAGTGAGAGTGAAAACAAAGAAGATATAAAGTATAATAACGTATCAATGGAAGATAGGTTTTCGTTGCTTAGAAACTAAAGGCATAAGGATTTTCAAAATGGTGTTCAATTTAGTCATAAGGATGATTTTGGGAGTTTTAGGCATCGTGATAGGTTTGATACAAGTTTAGGTAATAGAAGATTCAGGCGGTTGAAGGGAGGAATGATCCCGAGAATTATTGAAATTAAAAGAAGAATATTGAGCTAAATTTATTTTGTCACCATTATTCTAAAGAGAGAAGAATATTGAGCTAAATTTATCTTCATGTCTTCGGTTAGGTAGGTCACCCATTACAGCAACACTAATTTCTTGTGCCATTCACAAACATCATCATCTTTTCATCATTTAAGTGTCCTATTTAGGTCTCAATTCTTAGGTAGTGCGCTTTCTGACTCTATTATACAGTTCCCTTCTCAGTATGCTTCATAGCCTTTATTTTCACTTTTAGATGAATCAACTATTTTTGATTTGGTAAATCCACTCTCTTTTTCTTTACAACGTTACTATCTAAAGTGTTTTACAAAACTTTAGTCATATGCAGAAAAAACCTATTTATGGGTTATTCTCCTAAATTTACCCAAAATAAAATAAAAATAAAATAAAGCGGCTGGCATCGGTAGAAAAATCAAAATGGACATTGTGAATATTTTCGAGAAACCGGTCGTACCTCTTTTGTGCCTAAAAATAAAGGAAATACAGATTAAAGGCTAAAATAATTTATTATAAGATAAATCTGTGTAAAAATTAAACTGAAAGGTATAATTATATTTTTTATAGGCTAATGTGATTTAACCGTGGGCCAATATAAAGTATAATTATGTTTAGAAGTTGATGTAGGGTCCAATTGGAGAATTTAATTAAGTGCTCACTTAATTATACTTTCAATTGGTCAAATTAATTTTATCAAGGGCATAATCAATGAAAAAAATCAAGTTCTTGAGCTTAATTCAGGTTCAATTGAGAATATTGGAATTCTTAGAGGCCGGATTGAATTTTTTTTCAAGCCAATTGTGTGATGTGAGGGGCAAAATTGAGTAAAATTGAGAGTTTAATGATCACTTGAGGGTCAAAATATATAAATCTGAAACCAAGGATCAAAATAAAAAAGACACGCAAAGTTAAGGTTGCTATTGAAATTTTTAAAGTGATACAATTGCATAAATTTAAAATTTTAAAGTCAATTAGGGGTATAACTAGAACGATTACAAATTGAGGGACCAAAATGCATTTATACCTTCCTTTTTTTCAAAAATCAATTTGTGATTTATTTTGCAATTTTTTTATTAGGTTATCCCGATCTCATGATCTACAACACGAGTTTAGAAATTACAACGCGGACTAACTTGACCTATCAATTCTTAGATTACATATCTATCATGCTATCTTAGGTTGACTCACAATAATTTTTTAGTGTTTTTACCCTACTTTTGACTCATATTAATTTTTTTGTTGTGTTTTTACCCTATTTTTTTCTTTTATATTTAATTAGATGAAAATTAAACATTATTTTTTTCACTATTAATTTTTTTTTACAAATTATTCAGATCGTTTTAAAAAAAACAAATTAAAAGATAGTTGTTTTTTTTTTTATCTAATTCAAATAAAACCAACTTACTTGACTGATGAGGACTATAGTTCAGCTATTAGAGTTTTCTTTTTTATATATATAAAAATGTGTTTATAATATCTAAATATCTTTTGGAAAAAAAATTATATGATTTCACGGTATAATATAGAACCTTATCTAGTAGTACAAGTATTAATAACACAAAACAATATGTGACTCCTTAACCTAATTCTTGATGTTTGCTCTTCAATTAAATCATTTTGTATCAAATTTATTAATTTGGAAAGAAAAATTTAGAAAGAGTATCAATTGAGAATTATGTTAATATATAAGGATATATTGGGTATAATTAAATAAATAAAATAGATTAGAAACAAGTTCTAAAATACAGGTAATTGCTCCATATCACAAGATGGATTTAGGTGGTAAGATTCTATCCTAAACTTATCTAAAACTAGTTGGACCGTGATTGAAGTTATAAATTTTTTTCATTTATGTTCTCAGTAAATGGATTAAAATTTAGCACTAAATGGCGAGATTTTCTGTTATATGCAAGGTTGTCAATTCTGTTTTGGTTGGCGCTTGTTTTTTCAAATGGAATGGAATATTTTGGTTTTGAAGAGTTTGGACGCGTCATTTCAGGTTTGTACTGTTTATATATATAGTTCAAATCCAAAAATAAAATTATTTAGAATTGTGCAATTTAATCTAAATAAAGACATAATAAAATAATTTTTCTGAACAAAATTATGAACATGTATAATAATACGAGAATGTCATCATCAATCTCGCTAAGTCATTATATTCTCTGATTGTTTTTAAATTTTAACATAATATATATAAATATATCAAGAGACTCCTCAAAAAATTTCATCTCAATCTGACAGTCAGATTAAGAGATATGATTGATATTGTAAAATTATTTATTATTAAAAAAAATTATTTGGCCGAAATGAAACCGAAATGTTTTGGCCTGTATTTGATCAAAAAATTCGAAATGGGTCAGAATTTAAAACGAGGTAAAAACAATGTTGTTTTGTCTTATTTTTTAAACTGGTACGAAATGTTTCGGCCAAAACGAAACGAAATTGACAACCTTGATTATATATGAGTTTAACATAATTTTTTGTTATAGAGATTTTCTCAGTAAATGACCTTGTTTGACAATGGGTTTCAAGAACATTTTTGAAAAAAATAAATTTTTTTATTTTTTTTATTTTAAATTAAAAATTTAGGATTTTGAGATCATTTCATGTACTGATATAAAAAAATGATTCTTAATAAATAAATAAATAAATAACATAACATAACATAACATAATTTTATTGCATTTCTGAATAAAAAACACTTTCAAAAGTAATCACACTCTCAAACAAACACAAAATCTAATAAACTTTAATTTTGAAGTGGGGAATATAATAAAAAACATTATTGAAGATTTATATATTTATTTATTTATTATTTGTACAGTACAATTTTGCGGATCTCATTCTCATTTTACACATGTTTCGATTTTTTTTCATTTACTTGGATCTCAATAAAATAGGCTGGTGGTATTATTCTTAAAGTTAAAGATTATTATAATCTCTCACCGTCACTTTTATTTAATAACTGTCGGGTTAGCTTGTGATACCTCAATTAATTATATAAATTTTAAAATTAATAATTATATAAATTTTTAGTGGTAGTTATTATATTAATAGCTAAATAATTTAAACCTAAAATCAAAAAAAAAAAAAAAAAGTTCCAAACTCTTAAAAATATTTCACTCCACCTGGTAGATGTTTCTCTCACATCACTTTGCCTGTGATTGTGACTGTTTCCATGAGAGGTGTCTCGAAATGTTTTCCCAACTCGAAATTAAGCGCATTAGTTTTATTTTATGTTTGATTTTTTTCCCATCAACTATTTAATTAATTACAGCTCAATTTCCAAATACATGGAGATAAATAATTCAACAGGTGCTTATGTTTTAGATAAACAAATAAATAGAGTTACGATACATAGTTGAAATCCACTGTCAGACAGGCAGACACAAACGCAAAACGGGTAGAAGGGAGTGTTCGATATTTCATGACTACCAGTTTTTTAGATGGGCGAACACACACAGACACCCACAAAGAGAGAGAGGGAGAGAGAGTACGAACAAGTAAATATAAATAATCAGACAACAATTTTGAAACTTGAAAGCAATACCATAAAAGGGAAGAAGTATACGAGAGAGAGAGCCGAGAGAGAGAGAGAGGGAAGGGAAATGAAAGGGGATCTGTGAATGATGAAAGCGATCTAACACTTAACGGTACGATCGTGGAGCTATAATTAACTACAGTGTTTACTATCTCTAATTACGTGTGAAATAGCAGCAACCCTACTGTCGAATCTCAGTCGCAGTCATTGGCCCAGCACTCAGTCAGACCGCCCAGCTTTACCAGTGCCTACTCTCACCCCTTTTTTTTATTCATATTATTCCTTGCTCAACCATACCGAGTAACCATTTATTGCGAAAATATTAAACTAAAGAGCATGAAATTCAACAAATCAGGTCGAATTATCAACTTCTTAGGACTACCATGTCCATTTTTTTATGATCATTCTGGCTTTGCTTGACGTTTACCTTGCATTAGCTTCTCTTTTTATCCTTTATATATATATATATATATATATATATATATATGCACACTGCTCTCTGTCTCTCTACATGCACATAATCTTAACCCTTTTTCTGTCCTTGACTGGGGTTAATATTGACAGGTCCCTCTCGTCATCATAGCGGTGCTGACTGCTTTTGGCCATGAGAGCTGATTCCAAGGACATGAAAGATTGTGACTATTCATCACCATCCAGTGACATTTCCAAGGCTCAAAAACAATTTCCAGTTTTCATACCGAATTACTTCTCTGCTCTCTCTTCTTTTGATGGTAAAACTGAAGCTCACAGTTCACTTTTTTGTCCACATCTTATATCATGCTTGCTTTCTGTAAGCCATTACTCAATTTGGGAACTAAAGAATCAGTCTCAGACAGTTTTTCCAGACCTAGAGAACGGTAAAGAGCTAAAAAGAATCACCAAAAAATGCCTCTAGTCCATGTATACTTCTTTGGGTCTAAAATTAAGCAGCACCAGGCAACCAGAATGAGGTCAGGCAATCCCAAGTGTGGATGACTTTTATAACCAGTTAAATATTGCTGGATGGGTCACATAGCCCCGAAGGAAAAGTAGCCATAAAATGCCATACAGCAGGCACATAGGGCGGCAAAGAAAGAGCGACAATGCAATGTTGTTTACAGAACATTAAAAATGAAGGAAAGCAAAGCCAGCAATTTTAGTCAGAACCCAGAAATGAATTTTTATATCTAGCCGAAGATCTCGTCCCTTCGTCTGTTCAAACTGATGACCAGCCTTTCCCATAGGCTTGGAGCTTCCTCACCTCCTCGTTCTCTTTTGGCCAACAATTTCTTATTTGTTGGGGTGGGGCGGCTCACTTGGGGATGGTTAAAAGACTTGCTTTTTAGATGCTACAGCTAGCAAGCATTGTAGCGATTGAAAGATTGCATCGCAAGGAAGATGAACAGCTACTTTATATAAGGGTTAAGAGGGTCTCGTGAGACAGTCGAACCCATTTTCCTGCAGCCAGTTTTGTGGAGTCCTAATCTGCAGTTGGAATCCTGATGATGCTGCAGCATTTGCAAACTGGGGAGGTCCTGCTTGCCATTGCTGATATTGACGACGACGATGAAGTTCAGTGAGAGAGAGGGAAATATCACTTCCGGTTCGGCCTCCATTGCTACTGCTTGGATACTGGATCTAGAGGGTTAGAAACACGACAGCATGTTAGCTAAAAGACCTTATAACTTTTTGTTTGCGTCATAGCTGGTTAATTGAGCTTTAACTCAATGGATGCTCACCTGATAACTTGGTGGATTGAACTGTGGGGGAAGAACATGAAGCATCTGACCATCTCCTCCATGCGGTTTCCTGAACTGCTCATATCTTGGCATCTCTCTAGACTTGAGCGATGCTAGAGATTGAAAGTGGTGGATTTTGCTAAGAAGCTGGGTCGTTTCAGTCTCCCGATGCCCATCTCCTCCATGTCCATCGTTGTCACCTCCATAGAGGTTAAGCTGGTATTTACAATGACATGAGAAGCCATTAGCAGAATAAACAGTCAAATCTGAACAAGAACAAAACACAAGTGCGACATGGGATTCGAAAGGTAACAGCCAAATTAGATGGTTTCCATTTAATGCTGTACCTTAGGCCTGGACCCCCGATTTTGCCAACTAGGTTCAAATGACATCGTTGCTGAAAGTTGCTCCATGGCAGCATTGTGCCTATCCTGGCCAAATTCTATACTACTTTGCTTCGAAGCTGGATTGCCCAAGCTCAAATCAAGGTTGTGGGCCGCAGCATTCCCTGATGATTCTAATCAGCTTAAACAGAATTAGTTAATTAAATAAATATGAACCAGCTGAATAATATGATTAAATAAACCCTGGATATCCTCCAAATTAAACTGCTTACCAAGCTCGTTTTCATAAATGCTGGGATCAAAGTTGGTCACTGCCTCTTTGCCATTGTACTTGATTGCAGCTCTGTCGTAGGCCCTACAAAAGAGTTCAAGAATATTTAAAACTCCACCAAACACTACCAGACAACATTGATTGATTTCCCATTGGCTACCACCATGTCTTACATACTGCCGATCAAGGTGTACAAAACAAAACTTATAGCGAGGGCACACAAACCTTCCAGCTTCGATCTCAGTATCAAACAAGCCTAGATAAACATACCTGCAAATAAAAAATTTATCACAATAAATATCGAAAAATGAGATTTGGGGTTGGTGTATGAAATGTCTAAAGAAGAGAAGGAAATGGTTACTTTTTGCCTAAAAACTGGCCCATTCGAGCTTCCCATCTGCCGCACTTGTGCAGGGTTACGCCTCTGTACTTGGAGCTTCCTCTAGGAAATCCTGTGCTTTGCCGGCGAAGTACATGAACAAATTCTTCCTTGGTGAGGTTGCTCATCTGTTATCAATCATACACAAGAATCTTCCCTTTGTAAAACCCATATATTTGATGATTTTTTTCTATTTCCCTATGATTTCAATTGCACAATAAAGAAAAGAAAAGCATATAAAAAGCACAACTGTACGAGACAAGGTTTGCAGGCACGATTGACGATAAGATGATAAAATCTCTATCCCCCCCACCTGTTTTAAGTCTTCCTCGTAATCTTCTATTCTAAAATTAATATCTGCTTCCACTCCGCGGAACTTGATAGCTGCCCTATCATACGCACTGCAAAAGAAAGAGAAGAAAAGGACTGTTTCAAACTCATAGTCTGGATTGGACATGAAAATTATTGGCCATTTGCCTTTCAAAAGAAGACGAGCAAAACTTTCACGCGCTTAGCAAACAAGGGACTATATGAGAACTCACCGAGCAGCTGCATGTGCAGTGTCAAATCCACCTGTTTAAATACAGAATATGCAGGAAGCAGAAACCAGTCTAACCCGCATCAGAAACACGTTTGAACAACAGATGACAAATAAGCCATGCTTTTCCAAGCCTAATAATAGTAATTACAAAAACCATTTAAACTAGAATAAAACATACCTAGATACACTTGCTTGCCACAATCCCTGCATCAAGATCATACAAAAGCTAAATCATAAATTTTGATAGTCAAAACCACCATCACCACCACAAGCATTGGAAAAAAAATAAGAGCACCAAAAAACGCCAACCATATATGAGATTCCCATCGGCCAGTCCTCCGGTAGAAGGTAACACCACGGTATTGAGAGCTCCTGGACCGCGGTCCTCGCCTACTTTTCTTCAATGGCCGTGAGACTTCCATGGATTTTTGAGAAACAAGTGATGAATCCGATTGGCAAAACTTGACACCAACCCAGTGAGCCCGAGGAAATGCACCCTCAACTCTCGATGCGGACCCCATTTCTTGATCCTCTAAAGGAAATAACTGGCGGGTCACCGGTGGATCAGTCGTGTCCATGGAGTCTTGATCATAAGGAACTGAGAACCCGAAAATCTTGCTGCTGAAGCTTATACTATGTTTCTTGATTAATATATTTCCTCTCTCTCCACAACCATCCTCTTCTTCTGATCCATCCTCAATTACTACAGCAGAAGAGCTGGAATTCGACACGGATCCGACCCTTTTTCCCTTGTCAACTTCGCCACCTATTGATGTTTTTTGACTTGACCATCCCTCGGATTCATCGTCTCTTGTTTGATCAGGCGAGTCATTCAAGTTCCACATATCTTTTAACCTCCTCTTAAGATAGAGCTTGAAGCAGAATGCAAGATTTTTTCAACCCTCCACCATATATGAAAGAAGAAGTGGAATAACGATAGCTGACGGAAGAGTAGCTATAGCTGAGATATTATTGGCGCCGGTGGCTGGTTGAAGAAGGGAGGAGGCTACAAAGAAGAAAGCTTTATCTTGGATTTCGTGAATCAAACAAATAACGAAGCGTATTCATATAACAAAGAGCGACAAAGGCAAAGAAAGGGTTTGAGTATTCAAAGGAAAAAACCTACGACTCCTCAGAGAGAGTGTGGTTTATGTTGGAAAAAGGTATAGTGGAGGGAGAAATGTTTCAGGATCTTGGTAATCCCTGACTGCCCAATACAGTATAGACGAGACCAGTTCGAGTTAGCTCAGCCGACAGCATCCACACCCACCTTAATATCTTTATCAATCTCTCTACACCCTCTCTCTCTCTCTCTCAACTTGCCTTGTCTTCCCTTTTCATTTACTACCACTTGTTTTTATGGCCCAGGATATGCTTGCACAGTCATGCATAGTTTTTTTTTTCTCTCTTTTAAGGCAAGAGAAGACCTTTTTGCTTATTTATCTCTGTTTTTTTCTTATTTGATGTTTGACAAGAAATTTGCAAGCTGTGTGTCTATTTCGGCTTTTGCAATAACCCCATCGTCACTTGCGCTCCTATCAACCTTCTTCCTTTTCTTTTTCTCTCTAAACTGAACAAAAAGGACTTTTACTGTTTTATGGGTTTTGTCTGTAATTCATCTATTCATCTTTTTTCTTATTGGTGGGTTCAGAGGGACATAAGATTGGGGAAAGGAGAGAATGGATGAAAGAACCGTCTCTTTCTTACCTCAACTTTCCCACGTTAACCAAATCGAAAAGCATCCTCTCTCCCTCTCTCTCTCCCCCTCCATATTTTAACGATTAACAGAAAATTAGAAATATAGACAGGCAAAAACTCGAATGAAATATTTTTAAAAAAAATATAAAACTAAATTGATTTTTTTCGAGTTGGTTTTTAAGGACATTTTGTGTTATTTTGCTCACCCTAATAATTTCTTACACCTCGTATCACAAGTCACTCTCCAAATATTAATTCTATCAACAGAAGGTCAAGGAATATTTGTATATTGGGTTTTTTCAACATGTTTTTGTAGTTAAAAAAGTTAAAAATAAAAAACAATTATGTATATATATATATATAATTAAATAAATTGAGCCCATCAAATGGAATAATTTAACACGTTATTTGACACAAAAATCAATTATAATTTGTGGTATTGATCGATCTCAACAATATTTTTTTCCTTATAACCAAAATCCAGCGATATCTCTTTTTTATCTATCAACCATGGATTAAAAAATATCAAATATGAACTTTTGTACCACAATTAAATTGAAAAAATATTGATGTACCAAAATTATATATTCTGTATTATTTTTAAAGTTTAACGACCAAAGTATATCTTTTTTTAAACTTCTAGAATGTTAACCATTTTTGGTGCCTTTTTTTATTTTGATCCATCTTTTAAGTCCACTATTTTCTAAGAAATCAAAATCAATTGGTCTTCCATTAGAGCTAAATTGTTAATAAAAAAATTTGATGATGAAAATAAATTATGAAAAAACATATTATGTCATCCATAATTATATTTGTGTGTGAACAATGCATCTATAAGTAAAGTCCCACACATTTTCTTTTTTAGTATAGTTTTCATCATAAACTATACTAACAAACTAGTCATATGATGTTGTTGGATGGTTTCATGTTAGTTTTTTTACTTCTACAAATAAATGTAAGTTGTTATTTTTCTTGATTTGTTCTTATTTGAATTATAATTTTAAATATTACAAAATGACGATACTCTATTTCATCATCATGATCATTTTTGTTTAACTATGATTATGACGAGTGTCATATAAAATTTATATTGTAATATTATATGCATACTGAAAAAATAATAAAATGATTGTACTATTTATAGTTTTGGTGTGATGGTAGCAAGTGTGTTATGATCATAAGAAACATATTGATTTTAATTATGCATATATATTTTAAAAATAAAATGCCATATTAGTTTGAAAGCCCATTTCTTTTTATTTCTATATCACTTGTCACTTGTAATTAATGTTTTTTTTTTTATTTTATAAGTGTAAGATTAAAAATGATAAAAATAAAATATTAAGATTAGGAAATAAATAAGCACTGGTTAATATAAAAAGATCATTTTCTTAATTATGAATATAGTTTATTGAAATACACCAAATGTGAAAAAGGATATATAATCAAATCGATTGGAGTACAATAGATATTTGAATAACTTAATAGATCTTGTAATTTATTTTTCTTTTTTTTTTTGTCTTGTGCCTTCATAAAAATATATACATTATGCATTTTAAATAATGCATATTTACAACATGAACTTTGTTTTGCTTAACAAAATTAACTGATAAATAGTAAATTGAGAAGAAATTATAGTAAAAACTAGAAGAAGTAACAATTTAGTGCATCCAGACCCACTTCATTGTGGATATCAATATGGAATTTTTTTTAAAATACTTTGGTCCTCTAAATTTTATTTCATATAATTTATTTGTTTTGAACCCAAATAAGCACTCTTGTATATTTTGGGGGAATATTAAGTTTAAAGACTAAAGTGAATACAAAGGATAACATAAATGGTAGATTTGATATTTGTTTGAGAAATTCATTTTAGTCTCCCATATGTTTTTAGCTATTGAGCAATTGGTCGCTCTATTTTTATTTAAAAAATAATTTTAATATCAAACTCATTTCCTTTTTTTCCATCTTTTTTTTTTTGGTGAAGGAGAATGAGACTTGTCAAGTTTTTGTGTAGAGAGAGAAAATTATAATTGGTAATGATTTGGCCACCAAAATTATTGATATTAATGTCAAATAGTTTTATTTGATAAGAAAAGTTCAAATTACATGCTTTTGTTTATCTTAAAAGCACATAAAAAAAAAACATCTAAGAGCTTGAATTTTTTTTTTTATATATTGATTTTGGGTCTTGGAGAGTTTTCATAGATTGGTTTAACAAGGCTTATAAGATATTTTTGTATTTTGGATTAAAAATAGTTTTTTAGATGAAAAAATAGGAACCAAGTTTTTTTCATCTACCATAATGGCTTAAATTTGGGTTTACCAAATGACTCATCATTTATATATTTTTTTTAAAGAATTGAGAAAACTATGTCATCTCCCTCATTAAATTTTACAAAATAAAAGCTTATGTGTTGATCCTTTCTTGATGGGTCAGACGTTAGGTCTGACTTACTAGGTCTAGCAACGCCTGATCTCATTTTTTACAAATTATTTTTTATATGTTTTTTATAATATTTTTTAATTTATATTTTATTTAATACATATTTTTTTGATTTTTGATTTTGCTTATTTAACCCTTAAATGATTAATATGATTCATCTGTAATATATATTAACTTTTTTAAAAAATAAAATACCTTCTATTTTTATAATATTTTTAATATGTTCAATCTTGTATAATATTTATTTTTATTAGATATGTGCATATATTATTAAATTTACATTTGTGATTTTTTTATGTTAAGAAACATATTGAGAAATTCTACATGATCAATTTTTTCTTATCATGTCTTAGTATTTTTATTATGATCCTTATTGTTTTTCTTTAATCATTTTATACAAATTTATTATTTTTAATTTCATCCTTCAATCCAAGCTGATAGTGTATTGTTTGTTTTCTTGTTCTTTTCTTGTTCTTTTGATTATTGTTTCTGAATTTAACTCTCAAATTAATAATATATTGTTTCTATTTATTTTATTTTTATTTTGATTGGAACTCTCATTTTTTAGTTGATTTTTTTTTGGAGGGTTTTTTGTGTGATTTGTTTTTTTATTTTTTTTATTTTGTCATTCAACATTACAATTTATTTTATAGGAATTGAGCTGCATGATATTTTCATGTATGTTTCTTCTAATCTAATGACCCAAATCATTGTTTTGAAAAATTAACTGGGATTGACATATATTTTTTTTTATATCATTGTTCAACATTGATTATTTTTATAAAAAAATGATTTGTATGGTTTTCTTAAAAAAAAACATTTATCAAACTATTTTGACCTCATAACCAAGAACGCGAGTTTGTTAAGTTAATTCATGTCATAGAACCATCTCATCTAAAAGTTTAATTTGTTAGGCGAGATCTCAAAATATAATTTATATTATTCTCTAACACACCCTTAAATGAAAGCTCTTTGAGCTAAAAATTTGCATACTTGATTTTTATCAAATAGAATATGGGTGATGAGATTCAAACTCGTGACTGTTGGGTCAATAAGTCTCTAATACCATGTTAATGAGTCATCTCACCTAAAAAATTAATATTCATATTACATTTCTATGGTGTTGGTTCATATTAATTCACACCAATTTTTTCAATAGGATTTTTTACTCTATTTCATCATTTCATGTAAAATCAGTTAAAAACTAAACAACATTGTCTATTTGCTCTTATTGCTCTTGGATAAATTTCTTCTTTTGATACACACACACATGCATATACTTGTTTTGCTGCTGTTATTTTTTATATAATTTAAATAAAATTTAATAGATTGGAATATAAAAAAATAGAATTTAATAGATTGGAATATAAAAAAATAAAATAAAATATGTTCGCTTGCAATGCATAAATATGTTGGAGGTAAAAACTTTTATGTTTTTAGTTTCTCTCTTTTCGTCTTATTCAATGTCTTGTATTTTAATTGTTTATTTATCTAAGTTTCTATTTAATAAATGGTGAAGAATGATAGGGTGAAAACGGAACATCAAGCTCTAATATACTTGAATAGTCCACATAAAATCACATAATTGAAACCAAGAGCTCGCTTCTACTTTATTATAATACGTAGAAATAGAGTTTGATTATTTAAATGTTGTAAAATTAATTGCTTCTGAGTTTTTAAAACAATAAAAAGCGTCGTATATGGAATATTGTAATGCAATCACGTATAAGCTCGTCATTATTTACAATATATTATTTTTGTAAAATTAATCAAATCACTCAATAATAATAGTAATAAAATGTATTTTTATGGGGCAATAATAATCCCAACTTACCACAAAACACATTTTTAAAGGTAGAATTATTGAGATTTTGTTTGGTATTCCTTTCAATATGTATGATGATTTTCTAAAATTAACGAATACACAACTGTAATTTAGGGTCTGTTTATGAGGGCGGTTGCGGTTGTTTTTGAAAGTATTTTTTATTTATAAATACATCGAAATAATTTTTTTTTATTTTTTTTTAAATTATTTTTGACATCAGCACATCAAAATGATTTAAAAACACCAAAATAAATTTATTTAAAATAATAATAATTTTTTTTTTAAGAAACAGTGGTACAACCGCTCTCCTAAACAGCTTCTTACAGAACACAATTGCTTGACCCAACCCTCTTGGATCATGATCCACATCAACCATATCCCAAGAATTTTTGTCTCGTTCACCAACACATATAATTAATTTTCTAATGCAGCAATTATAAATTCATTCTTATAGTAAAGCTTTACTTTTTGAGCCAAAAATTAAACACGGGAGCACAATAAAAGAGTAAAACTGCACAGCAATAAGATAAACATCTGTGATGTAGAAGTAACTTGAAGATGCTGCGATAATTAACCATGAGAACATCCAAAGAGCCACCAACTGTTCTGCCACAGGAAAGAAAATGAAGACGTGGAAGATGCAAGGGGTGATCACGGAAAAAACAATAAAGTAGAAGGGGTGATTTGGGAAAGTGAGAAAATTGCACAGTAGAAACAAAAGAAAAGGATGGTATTAGAAAAGGAAATGGGAATCTTGTTAAGAAAAGGAAAATCTTTCCTGAAAGGTCCAATCCACAAGTACGGGAAGGGGGCCACATTTGCCTCTCCCCCTTCTCCTATCGACCAATGCCCTGCCTTTGCTGTACCTCGTATTTGTGACCACTTGCCTCTCCCCCCACCAAGCAGTTAAAATCGAGATTTTGACACGGATCGGAAAGGGCTCCGAAAAATCGGATCGTAAAATAGAAGAAAGATCGTAAAATGTCCGTACAAAAATTATTATTTTTAATTATATTTAAATTTAAAAAATGAATTTAAATATAATTAAAAGACCCACAGTATTTGAGATTTGAAATTTAAACTATTTATTTTATGTTTTTCAAGTAATTGTATATTTTTTTTATGGTTGTTGTATTTGAAATTAATTAATGTTATTTATTATCTTAAATTAATAGGATTTTTTTAAAATTATTTTTTATGCTAATTATTATTATTATTATTATTATTATTATTATTATTATTATAACCCCTCCTCCCCCGTATAAAGTACCTAATGAATATAATATAACATAATTATGGCCATAAAACTTCATTAGTTAAGGTTCATGCATGATTCAAAATAATTGAAAAATACATTACAAAACAATTATGTCCATAGAATTTCATTAGGTAAAAATTAACAAACTAAAAATAAATATTTTGTCGATGTGAAATATAAATTAATTAATGTTATTTATTATCTTAAATTAATAGGATTTTTTTAAAAATATTTTTTATGCTAACTATTTTTTATGCTAATTATTATTTTTTTTTATTATTATTATTCTACGATTTTTCTATGATTTTTCTACGATTTTGAACGATTTTTCTACGATTTTTCTACGAGTTTGACCGGGTTCGGTTTTTCTACCGGTTCAACCAGGTTTTCGGAGCCAACTCGCAAAATCGTACGATTTTGCGAGTTGGCTCGCGATTTTGACTACCTTGCCCCCCACCCCTCCCATTTCTTTTTCTTATTAGGATCTAGGGCTAGTTCATTTTTTTAATTTATAATACTTGTTATGACTTTATCAAGAAAATCATATCACTTCAAAAATTAATTTGTTAAGTGAAAATTATCTCATCTAAGTGAGGTTTCAAACTTAATCATATAATATAATTTATATTATTCTCTAACATACCTTCAAGTGAAAGCTATTTGAGCTTGAAACTTGTATAATTCACTATACATTGTGCTTTATTTTTATCAAATAGATATAGGGTGGTGAGATTCAGACTCGTGACCACTGGGTCAACAAGGCTCTGATATCATGTCAAAGAACTTTTTTACCTAAAAATTTAAGTTGTTAGGTGAGACTATAGAATATAAATTATATTATTCTCTAACAATTCCAAGATATAATTAATATTATTCTCTAGTATATTTCTCAAGTGAAAGCTTTTTATATTTGAAACTTGCATGAGTTCACACTATTTTATTAATTTTTACCTAATAGAAAAAAAATGGTAGGATTCAAACTCGTAATCGCTAGATCAATAAAATTTTGATGTCATGTCAAAAAAATCATCTCACTTAAGAGCTTAAATTGTTAAGTGGGACTCCAAGATATGATTTATACTATTTTGTAACATGATTAATATCAAAAATAATTTTTTAAAAAATAACAATATTTATTATTTTGTAACATGATTAATATCAAAAATATTTTTTTAAAAAAATAACAATATTTATTATGATGTAGTTTTGATAAAAACTAAATATTTTTTTGTGAAAAAACTTTTCTACCACACTTTCAAATATTTTTGAAAATAATCATTATGATTTATCATATTATTGAAAAATAAAATCTTATAATATTATGTAGTTATTTTATAGGACATATTCACTAGTATTTAATATACTGACAACAATTTCTAATTACTTCCTAAAGTCTTGCTACTACTCAAACATATATTTCAATTAGTTACTTAACAGATAATGCATTTATGTTGGAGATACAGTATCAACTACAACGGTAGTGTTTCTATAAACAAAATATTACATATTTATTTACCTACTTTAATGTTTAATATAAAATTTGAAAAAATGTGTTTCAATTCAATAGTTTTAGTATTTTTTTTACACTGATCAAGTACAATGAAATCAATTTATGTTTAAAGAGCCCTAAACTACCAAAGAAACTAAAAAGCAACTAATTAGGTAGTCAGAGCCATGATCAACTTAAGAAAAGCAATCAACCATTGGAATTTGAACATACACAAATAACTAGAAGCTTTAGTCCTCTTGAAAACAAAAGTAATTAATATTAAACTAATTTGGATTTAGATTAGTTAGGATTCACATGGTTATAAGTAAGATAGAGTTCAACTTATATTAAGATTTATCATATCATCTCTTTATCTTATATAAATAAGTTATCATATGTGTAAGTTATATCTTAGTATATTGTAGAAATTATATCTCACACTGATTTTACTATTTGGAATTGCATAAAATTGTGGATCATACTTAGTTCTCATAAATTGACCAACCATCCTTTTGCAATGAACTTTTCTATAAAACCCTAAACTAAAATCTTAGAAATTGTTTGAAAATATTACAATGAAATTAAATATAAATAGGTATTAATTGGATAGAATGATTGTAGACCCTCTGGTTTAAAAATATATAAGTTTTATCATATAGTTCTAAATCTTGATGGAATACAAATAAAATAAAATAAATAAGGAGAAAATTTTTTATTAACAAGGAAATTATGGAATATAATTAAATTAGTGAATTTGCCATGTAAATTGTACCAGTAATAAAGAAGTTTATTTAAAATACCTAAGAAAACTTTGCCTAGTGGAAAACTATAAACAAACACAACATTCTATCTCCCCTATGTAATTGAGGCCAATAACCATTGATGAGGAAAACAAGCTCTTTGCTTCTCATTTTCTAATAACTCTAAATAAGCTTGGGTTTTTAAGGTATTATGAAGGTGATTAATGGTGGTATAACACTTTAATACAAGATTTAGAAGAGTTTAAAAGATATAAAATTAGGATTTAGTGAGAGAAATAATCAATTTGGTGGAGAAAAAAAGATTAAGAGGAGAGCTTTGCAAAGGAAGTGACAAATTAGTTTTAGATTTGCTTGGCAAAGTATCTTATATTTTTTTATTCTTATTAATTGAGTTTTGGTGTAGGGGGAGAAAAACCCTTAAATTCCTCACTTAGGGTTATGAGAAATATTGAGGGAAATATATAATTAGTTATAAGTTGATAAAATGGTCGTGGAATGATTAAGGCTAACCATATCAAGAGTTTTAGGGAATAACATACTTGATTAAATAATAGGAGGATTACATGTTATTAAATATATTAACATGAATTATTATGTTTCAGGAAAAGAGGTTTATGTTGATATATGAGTGTTGTATGTATGAATGTGGGTTTGCTAAGGATGTGGACTGTAAGTTGAATACTTTGTGATGTTACATGTAGCTAAGTAAATGATTTTTTTTTTAATTAATTGATTAATTAATCTTATTGTTTACATACTGGTATGGTGTAATATATAATAAAAGGAATATGTGTGAATGTTAAGAAATTTTGGATGGATATATATTGTTATTTTGTTGTGATATTATATTAGAGTATGTACTAAGGAAGCTCAAAATTTTTATTAGTATTGTTCATATTATTCAAATTGTTAGTGTGCAAGTTGATAAAATCTGAAAAATGATCAAAATGCTAGATGGCTTAAATATCTTACATGAAAGTAAGATTTGGTAAATGAAAGATAGTTTAAAGTTGAAAAGAATACAAAATTGTTTATACAAATTAGAAAGATGTTGACTTAAATGGTTGAATCAATTGATATTACCACATTATAAATCATTAAGAATTTAAGTGAGATTATTTAAAATGATTTAATTAATAGGAAATGAATTGATTATAATTTTCAGCGATGCTTTTTAATATGAAAAACTCAAAATTTGATACGGTCATGAAATATGAAATGGAAAAGTGTAAGTCAAATAAGTAAAGAAAAATCTTTAGAATCTTCATATGTTGAAGTTAAAGATGATAATTAAAGTGTAGATATAATTTTATCAACATGAATATTGATTCATAAGAGGAGAGATTATTGATATACAAATAATGGACCCTTCTTTTTAGTAAATCAAAGTCTGACTTGATTTGCTGAATATATATATTAAATATTATTATTGAAAAAAGTGTAGGTATGTATGTTCCACAAGCAATCATATAGCATCCCCCATGTTGTTTGTGTGGCAAATGTAGGGTTGTATGACCATCAAACACAAGATTTCAGGGCAATATTTAAAAGATTTCGATGACCGCTGAACAAAGAGACAATGTGGATCAAAAATATCTCTTATTAGATGTCAATGACCTTATTTTTCATAATTCTCTCTCCTCAAATTTAGTGTCATCCCCTTCAATTTCTTTTTCCTTCACATTTGGTCTCTATCATTTTTATTGATATTTTTATATTTTTTTAATAAGCTATAAATTTACAAATGGTATTCAATTTCACCCTTATTGTTTTTTAATCTATAAATAATATATCAAATTACAAATGTTTTTTTTTTTAATTTTATCCCCTATGATTTTTAATATTTTAAATTTGGTCCTAGTTCTTTTAGTTGATATTTATTTTTTTGGATATTTTTCTTTCTTTTTTTCAAATTGTATCCCCATCTTTGAAAATTAAATTTGTTAAGAATTAAGTTTGTTGATTGAACCCAAGTCCAAAATTCAATGGATAACAAGTTTTAGACATTAGATCGAGTTTAAAAGGTACACTAAGGTTTGCATGTTTTTCTCTTTTTTCACGCTGATATGTTTATCTATATATATTGCCTTGTTATTTTTTATGGTTTATCTTCTATATATTTTAGCCCTTTACTATTTTTTAATTTCATGTCTGTCATTTTTTAATCTTCCAAATTTTCTCCTCATTCTTTTAATTGTTGTTTATCTTGTTTGTGATCATTTAAAAAAAATCTATCCTCATTTTTTTTCCTATCAAGTCCCCATTCTTTTTGTTGCTTTCACAAAAAAAAAAATATTTATATTTTTTCAACAATTTAATCCTATTAAATTAAATTGATTTAGAATTAAGCTTTTAGAAAGTTCACCATGATTTGCCCCCCCCCCCCCCCCCCCCCCCCTTTTTTAAGCTAATCAACTTTTCTATGTAACACTTTTGAGTTTCACCTTGTTATTTTTTATGGTTTGGCACAGTTGCAAAGGTGAATACAGTTTCATTATTTTTAATTTGATTTATTTCAATTTCATCCTTCAAATATTTTTCTTTATTTTTTATATAAAATTATTTCAATCTCATGTTCATGTCACAAGGTTTTCAAGTTTACCCAATTTAATAAGGCTTTTCTGTTTTCTGTTTTCTATTTTTGCTTTTTTTTATATATATTTTAATAGTTTTGCCTTTTAATTTTGAAATGTGTGATAATTCGGATGAGCTCAAGTCTAGCTCCTTTTTTACCTTTTCTTGTTATTTTCTGTCAGATTATTTATTATTATTATTGTATGTTTTATTCTTATTATTTAAATGATCAATTAAACCAATGATCCAGTCTTAATTTGCTTACAACAATATATATATATATATATATATATTAAAAAACAAATAAAGGGTGTGGGAAATTGCACTGTACACCCCCTCACAAACCACTGTTCTTTTAATAGTGCACGCCCGAAAATGACCCTCGGGCGCGCGGCGAGAGGAGGGGCTAATCCGGGGCTATTCTCGGTTTTTCCATTTAATTTTCTTTTTTTAAAAAAAATAATCAGTTATGAACAGTGTATTGACGATTTCGTCCCCGGTAATAGGACAAAAACAGGCATCGGGCTGAGGGGCACCGGCGTAATTGCGCGCGGCCGGACCGGCCCGGTCCGGTCTGGTCCGCCGTAACTTTTTATTTTTTTAATATTTTCTGAAATGGCTAAATACGGTTTTAGCCCCTAATACGACAAAAACACTTAATTGGGTGCAGGGGTGAAACGGTAATTGACCCTATTTTTCAAATTTTATAATCGGCGTCTGTCAGGGCGTGAGGCGCACGCGCCAGACGGCTGTCCACCTCACGCCCTGTTTAGGCGGCGCGTGCGGTCTCCTCCGGTGGACGGAAATTGTCTACCGGAGGACAGAACGATTCTCCGCCGTGTGCTCTTCCTCCCGCGGTGGTGCGTGTCACCACCGGAAGTCCGTGGACGCGGCGGAGGCCGGTTAAAGCCGCCGGCCACGTTTCTCTCTCTTCAGAATGGCAAAGTTTCATTTCGGTCCTTCTACTTTTAATTTTCGGGTTGGCTTTATATAATTCAATCAATTCGGTACAAAAGTTCCGATTTTTGTAATGTTGTCCTCTGATTTCAATTGACAATTAATGTAAGTTGCATTTCAGCCCTTTGACTTTGAATTTTGTAATTTAAGCCCTTGATATTTGATTTTCATTTCAGCCCTTACACTTTTTTTTTTTAATTCCTACTTTTGTCCATGTATATATAAATGTATTTAACAAAATAATAATAATAATAATAATAATAATAATGTATTTAACACAATAATAATAATAATAATAATAATAATCATGATTTAATTATTTTTCATTCTTACTCTTTTGTTATGTTTTTCCCCTCCCGATAATTTGATAAAAAAATTTTCCAGTAATAGCCATGGTAATTTTTTTTATGTTTTGTTAAAGTTTCTAAGATATTTTTCATCTTTCATTTATTTTTTTCCCTTTCATTATTAAAGTAATCTATGTTTACGTAACATACTCAACTCAAAATTTTAAACATTTTATCTTTTAATCTATAATTTTTTTGTACTTATATCATATAAATTGATCGTTGTAGATTTAATTGTGTTAAATTATATACAAAAAAATACCCGCGGCAACGCGCGGGCAATTAGCTAGTATATATATATATATAAACAATTATCCAGCCGTGACATAGCTCTGTCTTGTATGATCTCCAGTGATAGTTAGGTGTGAGGTTCAAGACTGCTGAAGAATAAGTTGAAAAGGAAGGGGATATAACTGTAACCTGTTCATAGATTGCTGTTTGCTATGTAATAATTCAACTAGTAAGGAGCATCATGGACAGCAGAACAATCATGATGAGCAAAATGTAATAATATAAACCACATAGACCAAAATAAAATATTGAAGAACATGATTCCCTCATCATTATTACGCAGAATTATTGCAGACAAAGCAACGGTAGCTTAATGGTAATCATCCCCCATCCAGAAAGGCACTGAAGGTTAAGGCCTCCCTCCTCCCCAGCTAAGCACAATAGGGAACAGAACACTACACCATAATATATATTAAAAAAAGAAGAAAAAAGAACAGCTTACCTTGCTAGTCACCCGGACTCCTGTGGGCAGACACTTGAACAACTAGTCATAAATTCATGATTCATTTAATGTGATTCAAGTTAGTTTTTCATTATGTTTTTTCAATTATTTTGACAAAAACATTTTAAGGAATCAAATTAATGTTTTTCAAACAAAAACAACTTTAAAAAACATCCGAACTCCAATGTGAAATAGTGCTTTATAATAGATGGAGGAGCACATCACAATGTTTGGATTCACAGGTACACAATTAAAAAAAGATAGATAGATTGCTAATTACTCGAGAGTTCTTTGACAAAACAAAGCTTGTCAACAAGGAGGGGCTGATGGCTAATTTTCTGGCCCTTCAAAATTGGACTATCATACCGAGAGTGGAACCCACTAAGAAAATTATTAAAAAATATAAATTCCCTTACAGGTTGGTCCGAATCCTGAAGAAGTTCAGAGAAACCAAAATTTGGAGCTCCTACCTACTTTCCCTTTTCTTAGTGTTATTTTGAACTGAACAAGTTTTAGTTTTGGCGAAGAGGAATCTTTATAAAAGAAAATCTTGGGAACCATGATCTTTGCACCTTTTTTTTTTTTTTTTTTCCAATAGCTATTTCTTGGTTACAACCTTTTTATAGTGCTTCATGCTGGCTTTCAGATATATTGATGACTTGTGGAGGATAAAGCATACGAGCTTCAACCTGAGGCAAACACTGACCTCAAGGCAGGCAGTAGATACCCAGCTTGCCTGACCAGTTGGTGGTGAACTGCCCAGAGTGTCCCCCCCCATTTAGGATGGGGGGCAGGCATCAATTAGTAGATCCCGGGCGACCTGCACTGAAGAAAACCAAACCAAATTGATGCTCAGCATATCAGAAAACTTGTATATGAAAAACAAACCAAGCTAATAATAACATATTTTATGGGTTTGCTCCCCTCCCATCCTCACCAAAACTGAATCACATGTAAATGCCTAATTCATGTGAATAAATAAGAAAAACAGTTGTGGTGAAAATGTCAACAGTTCATAAAAGCTGACTCCATAGAATCATATAATCTAGAAGTTGCATCAGGAAACTTCATCTCATCTTAATAAAACTACCTCGTCCTTTCCTTCTCTATCACTCTCTCTTATTTATGTTCACCATGTCCTAGATAACTCCAGTTGGAAATAAAAAATCTCAATCCTCTTCAAATATACATGTAACAGGAAAACTAGCTCTATACTGTCAAAACCACCAAGTGTTGCCAGCTTAAACAAATGCAGGTTAGTGGTTTATGTTACTGAAATCACTACATGACAATAATTACTGAAGCATGAAAAGAAAAACCAATCCCGTTTGATTTGCAAAACAAAGATGCATATTCATAATTCAAAAGAAATTGAACGTTGCAAGGACATATAAACTGGTAGTGGCACTCACATGAAAATCAAGTTCATAGTCATATACAAAGTGCACCCATGTCAGGCAGCCAGCCATCAGATCCACTGGATGGCACAGATTCAGCATGTCCTTTCTTGCCGTGCTTTGTTTCTTTTCTACCTTTTCTAAAGTCAACTGTTCGGTCACTGACACAACAAATATGCTGCGTTAACAAACTTTCAGTTGTGGTGATGGGAACATGGTTAAACTTCAGTGATAACTGAGTAAGATGAACAAAACAATCACAGAATTCTGTCCAACAATCAATGAAGGATGTCAACTAGGCCTAACTCATTTCTTAGTTATGGGTGACATCAATGTGAAGAGAAGTACTGGAGATACTTCCTTTCTGTTTTTTGTGTCTAAAATTTCCATCCTCACCAAAAAGCAATATCTTATTAGCATAACCAGAGAGAGAGAGAGAGAGAGAGAGAGAGAGAGAGAGAGTATCTGAAGTTCAAGAAGCATACACAATCTTAGTAGATGATCTTCCCTTCACAGCTCCACAATAAGCCTTGTGTTTCTTTTTGGATCCACAGGAACAGTCCTTGTTTCTTGGAATCTTCTGCAGTCACACAACAACAATAAAATAATGTTCATAGTAATGACAACAAGAATGAGAATGAGGAGCACAAAGATTGACTACAATAGTAATAAAATTAATGAATAAATGACAGGCACCAACAGACTCTAATTTTAAGGAAGAAACGGCCAAAGGGTTCTGTTATCAGTATAAAGAAAACCTTGCCATTTTCTCTGGAACTGCTATCATCATGGGTTTGTTTGGTGCGATTATTTAAAGAAACTTGTTTGTTGGTCTTTGTTACAGGCTCTTCCTTGTATTGTTCACAGTTTCCATCTACGCCATCTCCTTGACATTCTAAGAATTAGGAAGAATGGATAAGTACAAAAACAAACACTGAATATCTTGAAAGCAAGACCGGATTGTAGTGAGATGACTGGCATAGAAAGGTCTATCAACACATTTCTCAGATGAATTTAAGAGTACAGTATTCATAACAGACACAAGTACATGCAGGCACACACAAGTAGAACATATTTTTGTTCTAAATCCTGGCATTATATCAATCTCCAAAACAATTGATTTTAATGCAAGAACATACTGGCATTCAATTAAAGCTGAAACTCTAGGGAAAGCATGCCAAGTCATTGTTACCAACACAAATAATATTCTCCTTCGACAACAGCCTAAATATAAAGAAGAAAAGAGAACTGATTCTGCAGATCAAATCATAATTTCACAAAAAGAAGAATCATCTTCTCATTCCTTGTAGAACTGACCCCTAAAGAAGGACTCCTTATGAAACCATGTTATGTTTGTTTGACTAAATGATAAGGCAATCAGAGGTCAGAGCCAACTTTCCGAAGTGTTTACAGAATCATTAGATACTCCAAGGAAATCATTTCCATGAAAAAATATTCCTTATCAGACAAATCATCACTTCAATTCTTCAAGGAGGATCACACAAATAGTTCCGTAACTAGATGAAATCTCAGAACATGGAAAGTAATACCTAACAGCAGCCAACTTACTGAAGTGTTTGCAGAACCATTAATACTCTTAAGGAAATCATTTCCAAGAAATTATTTTGCTTATCAGAGAAAAATCATCACTTCATTTCTTCAAGGAATATCACACAAATAGTTCCATACTAGATGAAATCTCAGAACATGGAAAGTGATGGCAAACAGCAGCCAACATAAGATTATTTAACATGCAACAAAAACAATGAAAAGACTTTACCATAAGAAATATTTGTGTCATAGCAAAGGGAATTATTTTCTTCTGAAAAGGAATCTGTTTCTTGCTCCGCTATTAAAAACTCTATTGCAGCATCAACATCACCATCAACTTCTAGTAAAACCTAGTATGAGATTAACAGCAGTATTAAGACATTATTTTCGATATAACAATTCATATAGCAGGAGATTATTTCTACCTGTTTGACTTTCTCAGCATTTTCACAACCACTTCCTGCCATAACCAATTTAAGGGATCCTGAGTCAAAACTGTCCTTCGTAATTCCTGCTTTAGACTTGCAAGACACAGCTTTTGCTTGAGCAGATGTTGCTGAAAGATCAGCATCAACCTTTCACAAAATAGAAGTGATCAGGATATGGCTACCAATTACAGGTTAAAAGTAGATGACATAAATTTATTAGAAAGACATCATCAGGATATCACTATCAATTACAAGTTAAAAGTAGATGACATAAATTTATAAGAAAAAACAAACTGCTAAGGATCATAGAAGATCTAGAGAAAAACCTTGATTATAATTGACTGAGCTGGCCCATTACAAGGGTCATCCTTTGACCGCACACTATTGTAATGTTCCTCATCATGATAAGATCTGAAGAAATGTAGGAAAATCATACTGAATAACTGAAACATTACTCCTATTATCAAATCTAGCACTCTTAAGACAAAAATCTTAGATGAAAATCAGTGGTGCTGCACAAAATAGAAATAATCAAGGTATAGTCCCAACTGAATGGGATAGATACTTAGTTATTCATCCATCAAATGCACATATAGAAATCATATGAATATAGTAAGCATTCATTAATTTCAGTGATTCTCCACTTCTATAAGGTTCAAACACATGTAATAGTAAAGACTGCTACAGACATCATACATTTCAAGAATACTTACAAATGGACCATACGAGCTCCATGCTGATCAAAATTCCGGATGTACCAACGTGGTGACATGTACTGTATCAAGTAAACAATGAGCACATATGAATCCAAGAACTTCTTGAAGCATATCAAGTAAACAAAAGTGTGTGTGTGTGTGTGTGTCATTGTGCCCATGAGTACAAGGGAAGAACATCTGGGTGCATATAACACTTATATTTTCTTTGTGCATGTTGATTTATGTCTGTCCATTTATTCAGTTCACTTTGTACAACATTGCATATGTGCAAAGATAAATTGGATTGGTATATCAGTTATGAAATCTTCCACTGGATAGTAGCGTGCTTCATACTTCCCATAAGTATTTTTTGAAACTGAATGTAGACAATCCATACCACTTGTAGTAAAGTTGTGGCAGTTTTACAAGTCACTGGACTAGTTTTTTATGACTTGACCTCACAATCAATCTAGAATCTCTTCAATAGGATTGTTGACATCAAAAGAAAAGCTTTGAGAGATGCCCAAAGGAAAGACAAACTAAATCCATTAGTATGGAAACAAATGCGCAAATGAGAGCTGCGCAAAAATGAGAATCTCACCCGGTGAACACAAATATTACTATGTGTAACAAGAGACGCTGCTTGTAATTCCATATGTCCAGCCCAAGTGCCATCCTTTTCCATCAATTGGCAGTATTCAACAAATGGGACGTCATCCTCAATAAAGGGTTCAAACATTTCACGAGTCTTCTGTAAACACATGGATTTGCAGGTTAGTATTTATCAAATAACATACACATGCATGCAGCACATACAAGCATACGAGAAGGAAGGCAGACACACACGGATGGAGAAGGACAGGGGGAGGTAAAAAAATCAGATCAGTTGCTTGCTAATATACACAAATATTCCTCACATATCTTGTATGGTTGGTAGCATAGCTATAGCATAATCAAAGAGAAATTTCACATTGACATGCAACAGGAATATGTTGACAGTTGATGGAAAGCAAATTCTTAACACCATTAATACTAGCATCGGTTTCTTTTTCAATCCACATAAAAAGTTTCTTTCACATAGGCATTTACCGTTATATACTGGACCACCATACTGCGATACTTTCCATGTTCCTCCTCATTACCTTCAAGCTGATCTGCAAGTCCCCTGCAAACGAACAAGGGTAAACACCTTAAGCAAGACTAAAGGGCAGCTCCAAAATACATCAATAATTATTTCCTCAGGTAACATTGGAATGAGATTAAATTTCAAAATATGTTCCTACGATGTAACCCACCAATATATCATTATAAAATATACAATACGCAACAAACGGCAATACAAACACAGACCTGAAAAAACAATTACCATCTGCAGTCACTTGGACAATTTTTAGGCCCAATGCATCAAGCTGAACGCGAAACTGCACGATATTGGCCTGCTTTCCCTGTTTTTTCACCTGCAAACCATACGAATTCCAATTTACCTCCCACATAACATCGAAGGCAATAATTTTTTTTAACATGCCTGAGTCTAAGCCCGCTAAAGAGAAACACCTCATCACTTCATCACCTCAAAGGCTCAAACACAGCAAAAACTACATGGGGCGGACCAAATTAATCTTTTTCACCACTAATCAAGTACAGGGTCAAGTTACCAACTTAGATTACTTTCATATGCAAATATTGTATTAAATGATTTTGACACAAATAAAAAAATACCCCCCCCCCCCCAATAAAAAGTAACAAGAAAGAGAAACTTCACGTATATCATGGCATTGGATAAAATTCCCAGACAGTAAGGACGCAAAAGGAGAAAATTTGATTATTAACAGTAATTCGTGGGAGAGAGAGACTTACATGGGGAGTTTTCTTGGGTTTGGACTTCTGCTGTTTGGTTTTTACCATTGCTTAAGATTTGATTGCTTTGTTTGAATATAGCTGTCTTCTTTGGGTCTCTTGGACAAGACACCAACTCTCTCTGTGTAACCCAACGAGCGATGGAGAAAGAAGACCGACAGAGCAAGAGGTTGTCTTCTTTGGATCGCTTGGACGAAGGCACGACATGCACCTGACCTTTTTTTTTTGTTTTTTTTTTCTTATTTATTTCAGTCGATCAAGGCCCTTAAAGTACGGGCTTTCTTGAGGTCTAAGCCTGTATGGTAAAAGGTTTTGGGCTATAAGCTTACTTACTCTTCTAGCCCATGGGGATTCTCCAGCCTAGTAAATTATTGGAGCTATTGGAAAGCCTAACTCAGCAACCACAAAGCCCGACTCAGTGCTCAATTTTTAACACAAATTGATTTAACTTGTTTTCTAACTTTTGACCGGTTGTAGATTATTTTAGAATAAATCTCAATTTAACTATAATATTTTTATATAATTGATCCAAATTGTATCTTGGTAGAAAATCTATTTCTTATAAATAAATTTTTCACTTTTTTATTTTTTTTATTCAAACAAATGATAATAGAACATAAAGACACAAATTAAATTAATTAGATAAGATAAAAGATGAAAAAAGCATCATCTAGGGCTACACATATTGAAAATATAAAAAGTCTTCAAATTTAAATGCAAAACCAAAAAATTAATAATTTTTTAAAACAGACTTTCTAAATAAAATAAAATAAAATAAAAGAGTACTAATATAAATATAAATTAAAAAATATCAGAGAGAATTATATAATAAAATCATTAATTTAAAAAAAAAATCAAAGATCAGGCGTTGTTGAGCTTAACAATTGATATCATCCCACCTAGCCCATTTGTTTAGGCCCACTTGATCAAGCCCTATTTGTTTTGTTGCTATTGGGTTGTTTGCCCTCAAGTTTTTTAGGGAAAAAAAAATTAAACAACGCGATTAAAATCTTCTTTTTTAGCAACTGAAACCTATGTTTTTTTTTTAAAACACACCGCCTTCTAAAACATACAGTATGTCGTCCCCCATAACTTGTGCTATTTGCGAAATTTGGGGACCAAATGTATCTCTTGTAAAATTATAGCACATCATCTATGGTTGACTTTTTTTTTCTTTTCATTTTGGTCCCTCTCTTTCATACTCTATTCACAAGAAATCAAAATTATTTGGTCTTAAATTAGGATTGAATCGCTGGAAAAAACAATTGAAGATCAAACTAAACTAAGAAAATAAATGTTTTAAATAGTTCACCCGTGGTAATATATAAAAAGATGAACAATGCACTTCAACACGGTAAAAACACTGTTGCCCTTTTATTTTAATGGCATTGAATGGATGTAATACAAATCAAGATAGATAATGACTATTCAACCCTTGATCATCGAGTGAGGCCAGTAAAGGCACATTCATCACGTATGAATACTAACAAAGATAGCACCTAAAATCAAGGATAAGACATTTGTGGATGATAAATGTCATCAACTCAAAGACTCGTACTAATCGAATTGTTGACTTTGTAAGATCTGACCATTTTAGATTTCTTAGGTTAACTTAAGTATTAAACATCTTTCTAGGTGCGGGGGCTTGTTTTATAGGTTGTTTTTGGATAATGATATCTCTTATTTATTTAAGAGTGTAGTTGAGATTAATTATAGATAAAATATATTTTTTCAAAAATATTTTTAAAATATAGTGTCAAACAAATCGCCGCGTAATAATAATAATCAAGCGATATCATATGGTAAGGTAATGACATGGAAATCAGTTTCAATCAACTTTCAAAAGCATGTTCAGTTCAGAATCCAACCCCTTGAACCCATCTCAATTACGTGCATCGCTGAACAAACGTAGTTCATGGGGCCACCACCACCCTTATTAGAGGTGGCAACGGCCGAGTGGCTCATCTTCAAACCGAAGTAAACAGTCTGAAAATGAGATGATAATCGGTGAAAAGGAGCCACCAAACGCCTGGACGTGAAGGAGCAACGGCCATGTCCACTCACCACTTCTTTTCACTTGTAGTGGGCCTGGAGCACTCGAGCTTCTACACTTTTCCATGAAGAAAAGGATTTTGCTTCCTTTTTCTAGGGTAACAAGAGCATTTATTAGGTGTTTAATTTAAAAGTGTAATATTCTTAAATTATTTCATTATGTTGATGTTAAAAATTAATTTTAAAAAATAAAAAAAATATGTACTTTACCAAACTACTAAAGAGACATGCAATATCATGCAAGGTGCCGAAGTCAAATTGAGAGGACCCATGGCAGCCGCAAAAAGCAATAGCTTTTTGGTAAACAGATGAAGGGATTCCTCATGTTGAGCCATCAATTCTGCTTGCGAATTATGTCAACTTGTTTGCCAAGTAAAGTACCCCAACGTATCATGCATGTTTCATGTGACTCCCAATTTCTGCTTCACGGAGTTGCACTTGAAACGCATAATTTATTGCGTTTCGCCTATTAATGATTTCTTATAAATTATAACTGTAGTGATTAGTGCACTAATCACATGTGATTATGTTCTAGCACTGGAAAAGCATGTTCAGGGAACAGACAGATGGAGAGTTTAACGTAAGAGCGGAGCCTGAAAGAGAAAGAGTGGTTGCAAGTAATGTGCCGAGGAAAAAAGGTGACAGCAGACCAACCAAAAGCCATAAGCATCTCTATCATCAGTATTTAATTTAATTAAACATAAAGAAAGGTTAGAGAGATACCAAGAGTGAGTTAATGGAATGGCTAATTGTATTTTAAATCAATGCCACTCACCTTATCTAATCTCAGATTCGGACATAAAGCAACAGCACCCAAGACAGCAGCTTCCACGTCCCTTCATAATGTCTTTTAAAATTATTTTTTTATTTTTTTAAAATTATTTTTTATTAAGAAGACAAATCACTGATATTAAGTGTGGAGGAGGGAGCACTTCAGCACTGGCAACCCATGAAATCAGGTGCCATCATGTTCCGATTAAAATCCTTTTCTTTTTTCGAGGAGTTTGGATTTGGAGAGAGAATATTATGTATCTGTTTGTTACTGTATTTTTAATATACTTTTAAAAAAATTAAAAAACCTGTTTTATTTTAAATTAATTATTTTATAGTTTTATATTATTTTGATTCATTAATGAAAAAAACAATTTAAAAAACACAAAAAAATATATCATTTTAATATATTTTAACCAAAAAAAAAAACGATTTATACCACACTTGGAATCAAATACCAGGGTGTTTTGGAAACAAAACAAGGTTTTGAAAAAAAATGAATTTATTTTACTTTAAATTATTTTTTTTGATGTTTCTAAATCATTTTGTTATAATAATACCAAAGCTAATTTTTTAAAAAATAATATTTTAATATATTTTTGAACAAAAAATATTTTAATATTAATCAACTTGTTTTTTAAATTGTTTTTGCGCGGTGTTTTCATGTTGTTTTTATCAATTTTGATGTGTTGATGTAAAAAATTAAAAAATATATAAAAATATTATTCTAATTAAAAATAATTTTATAAAAAGTACTCTACGTAATATTATAAAACTCAGGTGCAAGTTCAAGAGTTAGTGAACAAGTGACGAAAAATAGCACAATATCAACAACAAAGACCGACGGTCTTCCAACAAGTTTTAGGAAGGCAAAAGCCAACTACACCGTGCACAAAACACCATCCAATCTCTTTTCAACTACTCATGAGATGGCCTAACCTTTTTACATCAAAAGAAGTATATATATTTATATGTATATGTATAATAATAATAATAATTATTATTATTTTAATATATTTTCAAATAAAAAATACTTTTTAAAAGCACCTTATACTATTAATATCAAACACATGAATCATACCAGAGCAATTTAGGAAGGACAAAAGCAAAACTTACTATACAAGTGTAAATGGAGATAGTTAATATAGATATTTATGTCATCTCGAAATTTAAGATAATTTTGAATATGATATTAATTAGACAGAGGCGTACCATTTTAATTAAAGTCAATAATGGAAACCGCTCACGAAATGATGATGAAAACCCCCAAAGTATTGACTTAAGCAATTCTTTTTATTTGCATGATTTTTCTATTTCAAAAAATAAATGTATCTTTTGTAGCAGGCTGAACTTGATTTTAGAATTTTTATTTGAATATCTTAAATTATTTTTCGGTCAAAAATAGAATTTTCTATCCAGGTTTCTATTACTTCGTTAATATTTTTGTTATTTTATTTTTAAATTATATATTTTTATAATAGGTCTCGTGTTTTTAAACAATCACCCACGTTCAAACATAATAGGAATGCTTTTTATATTTATTAAAAAGATAGTTAAAATTTTAAATTTAAAAAATTCTAGATTAAGTGTAGTTTAATTAAAAAAAGAAAAATTAGTGATATTGCCCAAACAAAATGCACAAATAAAACTATGAACGAAGCGTGAAACACGCACGTATATTCATATTCACGAGTGCTCGGGAATATAATAATGATTATTTTTTAAAATATATTATTTTTAAGAGGAAAAAATTAAATTGACCAGTGAAACACACTCCAAGTCTTTGACTTTTCTGTATGGAAGCACAGGCACAGTGTCCTGGCAGACACTCGTACACAGATGTCCAGAGCCTTTATTTCTGTCTGCAGAACGTACGTTGTTTTCCCTTCATTTTACTTTTGCACACTTATTTACTTTTTGTAAGAAAAATATAATTATTTTTAAAAATGTTTTTAGTCTATAAATATATTAAAATAATATTTTTATTGTTTAATAATTATTTTTAATATCAAAGAATCTACAAATATTAAAAACTTTGATTTATTCTTACAGACATTGTATCAAATTTACAGACGGTGTTGTCTTAATTTCTCCCTCTTTCATTGCTCTGCGTGTGGGGTATCATGTATCTTTCTCTTCTTCTTTGAGAGCTTCCCTTTGTTTATTATATTTGTCGGTAGCGTCATAAGCATTGCGCATTGTGATGTTTCTATAGATTTTACTTGGGTTCACTTGAGTCAAGAAAGGAATAGACTCCATATTTGATGTCATGGATAGATTTTTTAAGATGACCTGCGTCCTCCTCATTATCCGGTGCTTATTTCCTTTCTTGTTTTGAATTCCATTTTTATTCAAGAGAATCTGATCAAGTTTTCTGTGCATCGATCAAGATGTCAGACATTTCATGGTTTCATGATCCGTGCATGTTAGATGTTTTTAATGGCAGGGAAAATTTGCTTCTTTATACGTTCTCGTCTGTATTATATAAGTTAAAGGGGGTGTTTGGTGGTTCTTAATGTTGTTTTTATTTGCTGCAGTTCATGAAGATCCTCAGTGATTTGAAGTACTGGCTGTAGTGAGTGGAAGTCATGGACCATAAGACATGGCTGTGGAGGAAGAAATCTACAGACAAGATTGTTGTTGCCGCTGATCCTAAAGTTGACCTTTCTTCAAAAGAAGAAGAGGTACATTACTGAAATTTTGGGCCCCATTCAATTCCGTTTATTAATGCAATCTATGAGAATCATCAGTTCATACAATTTCTACTCTTTAATCCCACACTGCATGTTCAATGTGATCAGAGGTCTCAATTATTCTTGAAAAAACCCAATCAATCGCTCCTCAGATATGCACTAAAAAGACCAGCTTCTTTCTTGTACCTGATTTTGATCAGATTTCCAAATTATTTTGCTCGTTTAAAGCTCAGATTTTGTTGCTCTAATTGTCTTTGTATTTCATAACCAAATCGCTACTTATCTGATTTACAGGAGCCAGCCTTCTCTGTTCACTGTATTTTATTCTTGGTTGATTTCATTCGATAACTGCAGTGAATCTGACAATTAAAACCTGTTGCTGTGTTTTATTGAAACAAACCAGCCTTGACGATTGATTCACAATTAATCCAGGTTGGTTTGGTAGATACCTTTTACAGAATTCTAGTTAAGACAATGGACATGTCACTGCGTGGATGGTAAGAGTTCTCCTCGTATACTAGTGGAGACTTGACTTTGAAATCCTTCATTGTGCTGGCTTCGAAAAATCTAGACATTATCCTGATGTACTAAATGACTTAAAAGAGCAGTGAAACAATGTTCCTGAACCAAAAATTCAAAACACTTGCTGTCTGTGAAGTTTGAAGAAATGTATTCCAGGTGATGGCCAACGACAAATCGACATGGTTGTTATTGGTTCCCTGGTTTACCTTTTGTGATAGGGATGGAATATGGAGGGGAGAGTCGATCACTCTCTTTGAGGAGAGTCACCTGCTTACTAATTCAGATCTCAATTCTGCACACTGAACCATGATTTGCTTCAAACCATAAGGCCTGTCAAGGAAGAGATTTTCTACTCCAATAGGACTATTCTGTGTAAAACTAGAAATAATTACCTCGTGTTATGTTGTTTAGCGATTTATTGAGGTCAATCAAGTGAGTTTTCTCTAGTTTTAGCGTGTAGAAATGTGCAAGGAAACTTTAAAACTGGTCGCACAAGAATCAAATCAGCTTGGCAAGTCTCTGATTGCTGGAAGTTTTACTAATAAATCACATTTATTTTTGGAAGTGATTTAAATTTTGGATGATTATTAACAAATTTGGATGTTCCAGATACAGGCACTCTTGGATAATAAGGCGGAATTGGAGAATGATCTGAAAATTTTGAGTGAGAAGCTTTCATCTGCCCTGTCCGAGTGTAATGCCAAAGATGATCTTGCAAAAAAACAAGCCAAGCTGGCAATGGAAGCCATGGCAGGTAAATTATCAAATATTATTACGTCTCAGTACTTTAGTGATGAGGTTCTTATGCCAATTTATCAATTCACATTGTCAGAGGTCTTCTTAACCTTGTATGCTCTATGATTATTGATTGTTAATAGTCCAAGAGAAAGCAGAAGCAAAAACAGTGTCTCTAAAGCAAGAATTAGATGAAGCTTTACAGCAAAGAGCTGCTGGTGAAGTAAGATTGACTCATCTGGATGCAGCCCTCAAGGAGTGTATGCAGCAGCTACGTTTCGTTCGGGAAGAGCAGGAGCAAAGGATTCATGATGCTGTGATGAAGACGTCCAATGAATTTGAAAAGTCCCAGATCATTTTGGAAGAGAAGTTGGCAGACACCGGTAAAATTGTTGCGAAAATAGGTATTGAGAAGGCTAATCTAAGTAAGGCTCTCTTGGCAAAAGAAAGGTTGATTGAAGATTTAAGTAAGCAAAAGGCTCAGGTGGATGCAGATTTTAATGCTCTGATGGGTAGGTTAGAGTCCACAGAAAAAAATAGTGCTTCTCTCAAGTATGAAGTACGTGTCCTAAATAAGGAGCTTGAGATCCGAAATGAGGAAAGAGAATTTAACCGCAGAACAGCTGACTCATCCCACAAGCAACACTTAGAGAGTGTGAAAAGAATTGCAAAGTTAGAAGCAGAATGTCAGAGGCTGCGTCTCCTAGTCCGCAAGCGGTTGCCTGGCCCTGCTGCCTTGGCTAAAATGAAAAGTGAAGTAGAATTCCTTGGAAGAGATTCAGTTGAAATGAGCAGGAAAAGGTCAAATTCTAGTCCTAATGGTTTAATGGTTGACTCATCTGCTGGAAACTCTGCTGACTCTCCCGGCAAAAAGATCAACTTTCTGACTGAGCAATTATGTGCCATGGAAGAAGAAAACAAGACTCTTAAGGAAGTCCTTAATAAAAAAGCAAATGAGCTCCAGTTTTCAAGAGCCATGTATGCTCGCACAGCTTCCAAATTATCACAGGTTGAGTCACATTTTGATGAATCGCCAAAAGGACAGATAACCTTAGAGCAATCGAGGAGCATGCTTATGCCACAGGAGCTCTCTCTGGCCTCAATGTCTGAGATTGGCAGTGATGACAGGGTGAGCTCTGCTGAATCTTGGGCGTCTGCTTTGATTTCAGAATTGGAGCACTTCAAACAGGGAAAGCAAAAGGGGTCACCAACAAACAGAACCATAGGAGCTTCAGATATATCCCTGATGGATGACTTTGCTGAAATGGAAAAACTTGCAATAGTCTCAGTTGATAAGCAGCTCGAAAGTCCTCGTGTTTCTTCTGACAATGTCAATGCAATTGGTCAGGAGATAGTTCAAGTATCAGAATCTCGCTCTGGGGTATCAAACCAGGTGATCAAGAGAGACGAAGCTTCTGGTTGGCTACATGACATTCTGAAAGTCGTGTTGGAGCAAAATCGTGTCACACAGAGAACACCTTATGAAATACTGGAGGATGTTAGAATTGCTCTGGCAAATATAAATCATGCAAGCCCTGCAGAATATGTTGATACAAGGCAAAGCTCAACACATTCAAATGGATTAAACTCTCCTCATGTTGGTGGATGCGTCTCATGTAAACCTGTGTATCCAGTGACTGATTCACCAGGTGGAGTTAATGAATCTGAGGCCTTGCTGATGGATAAGAACCACCAGCAGGTCCAGTCAGATCTTGGCAAATCACTCTGCAAGATTATTGAGCATATTGAAGGGATTGCTTTATCATATGCTGATTATGGTAACTCAGAGACCTTGACCAGAAAGGATGGGGATTTTTTGCCATATGAAAATACGGAAACACCTCCAGGCTACATGGTCCGTGTTTTGCAGTGGAAAACATCTGAACTAAGTGCTGTATTACAGGAATTTGTCCATGCTTGTTATGATCTTTTGAATGGAAAATCTGATGTGAACATCTTTGCCCAAGAATTAGGTTCTGCTATGGACTGGATTATGAACCACTGCTTTTCCATCCAAGATGTTTCAAGCATGAGAGAAGCAGTTAAGAAGCATTTTGATTGGGATGAATCACAGAGTGAGTATGAAGCTGAGGTTGTTGCTTCAAATGGACATCACAACTACTTTGAGAAGAAGGATGAATGCCATCAATCTACTATCAGAGATGAAAATAGAAAGATAAGAGAGGAGTTGACTAATATTGACTCTGCAAAGAGAGACTTGGAAGCGAGGCTTCAGTTAGCTTCTGATAAGAGTGAGTCCTTAATGAATCAACTCAAGGAATCAGAGAAAAACATTGAGAGCTTGAAAGCAGATTTAGAAACTTTGAGAGGTTCGAAGGCAAGGCTTGAGAGCCAAATTGAAAACCATAAGTTGATGAAAGAAGATGTTGATACACAGCTTAAAGAGGCCAAAGTTCAATTGAATAAGGCTCACCAAAAATTATCTTCCTTGGAAATGGAACTCGAGAACAAGAAGAGTTGCTATGAAGAATTGGAAGCCACATGTCTTGAACTACAGATCCAACTTGAAAGGTATCGGATTTTATTTTTTATTTTTATATGATTTCCTTCTTTTAAGATAAAGAGTAGACCCACAACTTTAGATTAACTTAACACAATACATGCTAGATAGAATTAACTAGTTATCCTGCATTTTAGTATGTCGTACTCTTCATGGCCCAAAAGTTGTCTAACTTGTAGTATTTTCCTAAAAAAATTGGCTGATTCTTAAAATAACAATAACAATAACAATAATAATAAAAAAAAAAACAGTTTGCCTGCATTATTGAGAAATCTCATTCATCTGATGTTTGTTATTTTCAGTATGACGAAAAAGGAAATCCCAAACTCTGAACTCCATCAGGATGAGAGCCAACTCCGGACTGTAAGTTCATATATGCCACCTTGTGTATACAACTTATTTTCATTTGCTAATGCAGCAGTTTTAGCTTTTTATTTCACTGATTTTTTTTTAAAGATAGACAAATAAAGATTGAAAGGTTGAATTTATATTTAACTTCTTTAGTAACTTGTAAAATCTCGTAAGAATGGCAGTACTACTAGTTGGCATAAAGAACGTACAATTCCTTAAGAATTGTAGTTTCAACTGTCGAACAAAATACAATTTCCCCCCTAGTTCGCTTGAAAAAATGAGGGGCATTTGATCTCCTGCTTTACCTGAAACTTTAACTTCAGCCCATTTTCCTGAGTTTGGATGAAGTTTTGTGTATAGTCATGATTCCCATGAAGAATAAGAAATGTTGAGATGTTGGGATTGAATTGAAGGGTCACTGTCTAATGCAACAGCAAAAGTCTGCTTACATTATTTGACATCTGTGAGCTGCTACTTCATGCAAAACTGCTGAAGATTCCCTACATAAAACCCTTCTTTGCCAAAACCACCTGACCTTTTAGTATCATTGAAAAGAACAGAAACTCGTTTCTTTCTTTCAACAGGCTGTACATTCTCATTCTTCCAAAATGCAGAAGGAATAGCTAGAATACCTGAACAATTATTTATTCCAATTATGTGTTATCTTCTATTCTACTTACATTATTAGTGTATCTGATGTTTGTTACAGATAATTCCCTAAATTAGATGTGTTATTGAACCAAGGGCTTCCTAAATCTTTCAGGATTGGGAGATAACGGCTGCTTCAGAAAAGTTGGCTGAGTGCCAAGAGACAATTCTAAGCCTAGGGAAGCAGTTAAAGGCATTGGCTTCGCCAAGCGACGCAGCCCTGTTTGACAAGGTCATCTCTACGTCCACAGACACAAATACCATCTCTGTCACCACTTCCACAAGCACAGCCTTGACTTCACCCAAGAACAAGGTACTGATCCAAAGGTCCTCTTTGCTTGATCAGATGCTAGCAGAGGACTCCGATAAAGTGAAGGACACAAAATCAGTCAAATGCAAGGAGAGTGATAACAATACCACTCCCACCGTCATTTCCAATAAGGCTATCGAGCCTCTTGAGAAGATACTCATTTTGAATGGAATTAAACACCAGGATGATGATGATGATGATGCAATGAATTCTTTGGCCATTGTACCTAGCAAGAAAAGGGGAGGTGTAAATTTTTGGAGAAAGTTGCTCTGGAGAAAGAAGAAATCAAACAACAAGAAACCATCCTTCCAATTTGCCCCGTAATAGGTCACCATGTATGATAAAAATATGTCGCACAGGGTTCTGCTTGGTGGTGGCTCTCGATTTTGTTGTATACTAGGGATCGAATACATTAAGGTTTGCCTGTCGTTGTTTTGAGAGCACTTTTTTGGCTGTTTTGTGTGTATTCTACTGTACATATAACGGGTTGGCCCAGACGAAGTCTTGCACTTCAATGGGATACAAGAGGAAACAAAATTCACGATTGTGCATTAAACCACCTTCCATTCCTTTTATTTTCCATGTGGTCAATGCTCTCTAATTCCGGAGGGGCTACAACCTTGAGTTTTGCAGTCACTGAAGCACAAGAGTACAGGTTCAAGTTTTCAGAGAAACAATGACTCGATGGAAAATTAAAATAGTTTCCAAAATCCTTTTTGATGGATAGTAATCGGATCATAACCTGAATCCTGAGGCAAGCTTGAAGTTTTCTGCTGTTTCAACATCAAACTTGCTGTATATTTCGAGTTCAAAACTGAAAATGGAATCCCATGTTGACTCAGCGTAAACATGTTGAATTGATCATATCGGTCATACTAGATAATACTCAAATCTATATATAGTCAACAAATCTTGCAACATCGTTAAGTCCAGCCTGTTTCTAGCACTCAACTATCTGCTCAGCAGCTTCGTCCCATGTCCCTCAACAGAAGCTGAGTCCAGCCACTTGCGTGGCTTATAATTTTTAACCCACCAAAAACAAAAAACACTTGATGTCTCAAATATTTACCGTAACTAACCTCCCCCATGCAATCTCAAATAATTGATAACAACTCCAGCCACTTGGGGTAACTAAATTATTACACGATCATGAAATTTGAAAAGGTTAGGTTGGTTAATTAGTCACTGTCCAAGATGTTTGGTGGCTTGATGGACTAAACCCATCTAATTTTTATTTTTATTTGTATTTTTAATGTTTCCGAGCAGACCACGACCTGTCTCGCTCTAGAAAAGCATGCTCTAAGGAAAAAACACACAACCCATTCCGTCCAAGAACATCGAAAGTAGAAAGACTGCAGAGTTTTTTAAACAGTGTATAAATTCAAAATAAGTTCCCACGTTTCCTCCCTCCCCGCTCCCATTTCCTTTGTTTTTTTAATAATAAATAAACACAACAACCATTGAAATTAATAAATTATTATAATTACAAAAAACCCCGAAAAAGTACATCAAAATTAAAATCCAACCTCACCAAATTTTTATTTTTAGGGTTTCAAGCCGACCCGCCAAATCCTCCACACCTTGTTTTTCTTCATCTTTTTTTTGCCTTAAACGACGGCATTATTTTTGTGAATCGGATTCTGATCCGTATTCTCATTGTTGATCCGGATCCTAACAATGGCGTCGTCGCCATCGCCGTCTGCTTCCGTCTCCAGATCGGAGCCTCCTGAGGACTGTCCGGTACTCTTCCCCCCCCTAATTTATGAACATTACTTTCGGTCGCGACGATTCGTTCGATTATCTATTATAATCTTTTATTTTGTTTGTTGATTTGTTAATACAGCAGAGAGAATGAGTCTAATTTATAAATGCATTGTGCGTATCAGCCTTAATTTTTTGGTGCATACATATTTATAATTATCCTTGTGAGTAATTTTTTGGTGCATACAGCTTGAATTTAATTCAAAATATAGTAAATCCTTGCAATGTATGTTGCTGCAATAGCCTTGGAGCTCCAGTCCGGTCCACTTTTTTTAAAAAGATTATTTTTTTGGTGTCTGTAGTGATTTGTACGTTCCAAATTAGATTTTAGTGGGTTATTTTGAGGCAATTTATAATTCATGGCTGTGATTGGACATCCAATTTTTTCATGGTTGCTTTTAGTGATTTCCCCCATTTTAGTTACTTTATGATGCCATTTATGGTTGTGTTTAGAAGGGACACTGATTTTTTTTTTATTGTTATTATAGATGACAAAGTCTAATCAGGAGACCACTCTAGCAAGCAAAGAGGCTTCATTAGTTATTGAATCATTAAAGACGCAAGTTGCAGCTGACAGATGCGTTTATGTTATGGTACATTCTTTGGATGTCATGCTGATTTTTGATTCCCATTAAATGCTTTCATTCGGGTTCTGTATTCACTATCCAGTTCATTTAACATTATTTATTTATTTTGCTTTCAGAAAAGGATGGAAGATAACAAACAAAAGTTGGTTGGCATTACAAACCACCTCGATAAGTTGTCAAAGGAAAGGAAAAACAATTGGATTAGTGGCACTGACAACGGTATAGATTTATTTACAAAGAGGCAAAACGATGCACTCAGTATGCATGGTGGTATTGACTCAAGTAATACAGATAAGGATAGCCATGCCTCTGAAGAAGATGGCCATGCTTCCACTGCAGTTCTTTTGGGTTCCAGTATTCCAGTGAAGAATGCAGTACGGCCTATTAAGCTACCTGAAGTGAATAAATTACCACCTTATACATCATGGATTTTCTTGGACAGGTATGTCTAAATTACTCCATATTTAGTCTTTGTTTTTCTGGAATGGTAGTTGGTCATTTGTGGATTTGAGTTTTGAAAAAAATTCAGAGTTTCATAATCTCTTTCTTTCTATTTTGAAATATGTTCTTGATCTTACATTTTTTGTCTTCATTTTACCCATTTCTAATTTGCTGCATTGATTTTTATTTAGTAATTTATGATGGTCTTGGTGTAGAAATCAAAGAATGACAGAGGATCAATCAGTGGTTGGTCGAAGAAGAATTTATTATGATCAAAATGGGGGTGAAGCACTAATCTGCAGTGACAGTGAAGAGGAAACAATTGATGAAGAAGAGGAGAAGAGATATTTTTTAGAATCTGAAGATTATATTCTGCGGTTGGTATAATCATTTTATCTATTGTTTTGTATTAATTCAATTTTTTCCCCTTAAACTTTATGCTATAGTGAGGTTGATTGGTGCTGAAGGTCTTGCATTCAAATCTTCTGAATGCAAGAAAATAATTTTGTTCAGAGTTAGAGCTCCCTGCAAACTTCATTTCCATCCTAAAGAAAGAAAATATGAACAGGCATTATTGGTGCTGCATGCTGTAATTTTTTGTCATAGCCATGTCAAAAGTATTGATGAGCTGTCTGTTGATTGAGCCACTGGCTTTTTACAAGTTGTTTTGCAATGTAACTCACATATGTTCAATGCAATTTTATTGATAAATGCTAACAAGGGACATGGATAACTATGTGAACTGCTTGTCACAGAAACCCTGCATATTAAAACATTTAATTGTCTCCTAATTCAATGTAAATTATGTCCTTAGACGTTTTTTAGTTATGTTTTATATGCATCTGTAGCGGATCTGGAGTAAAGGTGTTTTTTCTGGGGGTTAAGAATTTTGTTTTGCCAGGATGACAATTAAAGAAGCTGGTTCATCCGAGCCAGTGGTGGAATCACTTGCTCAGTGTTTTTCTAGAAGCCATAGTGAAGTGAAGGTATGCATTTGTGCGAGAGGGTTCTTTTGAGTAATTAGTAGAATGTGTCATTGTGAGATTATTTTATACATCCTTTTCTTTTCAATTGAAGGATCCATATAGTTTTAATTCTATCAGTCTTCTCCATTATTATAATATCTGATGAAACTGGTCATAGTGTAAGCTTGGTCCAGCCGTTTCCCATTTGCTTTTTGCTGCTTGCTTTACACAGATATGAAACACCATCAAACATCTTATACAGGCAAGATTTGAGGTTCTTAAGAAGCAAGAGAAGGCTGTGGAGGATTCTAAGAATAAAGATATTGAAGCACAGACACGGAATTCTTTCCTTGTTAAAGATCTTGAAGCTGCTTTGGATTCATTCGACAACCTATTTTGTCGCAGATGCCTTGTAAGTATCATTCTTGCGCTCTCTCCAATGTTGTGTTCGTTTCGTTTTGCCCCTTTTACTATATAACATCCTTGTTCCCTGTTGGTAGGTATTTGATTGTAGATTACATGGATGTTCACAGGATCTTATCTTCCTTGTAAGTGTAAGACATCAAGCTGTCAAGTTAGTATCTAGCTGGAATCTTATATATTTTGTTGACATACCATATTTCTAGGCTGAGAAACAATCTCCATGGAGATATCCTGATGACAGCATGCCATGTCGGTCACACTGCTACAAATCGGTATATGTTTGGTGATTTATTAATACGACTTGCTTATATACTGCACAAGTATTTGTCAAAACAATATTTAAGTGCCGTCAAATTCACTCATATCAGGTTTTGAAGTCAGAAAGAATTGCCTCAGGGATTTCTCCTGAGCGTGGTGTTATTGAAGAAAATTCGATCTGTCAATCAGATGGTGCTAGGGCATCTATATCATCAAGGAAGAAATCTTCTGCTTCTTCTCGAAGGAAGGTGAAGTCCTGCCAAAGTGAAAGTGCTTCATCAAATGCGAAAAACATTTCAGAGAGCAGTGACTCAGAGATTGGACCTCATCAGGACACCTCTCCTACTTGTCAGATATCACCTTCCAAGACTGTGCTTGTTGGGAAAGGTGGGACATGTAAGAGGAACAGCAAGCGAGTAGCTGAACGTGTTCTAAGTTGCATGCGGAAAAGGCAGAAGAAAATGGTGGGTTCTGATTCTGATTCTGTTGCTGGTGGAGGTCATTTGTCAAATGACTTGAAACGTAGATCTACCTCACACAGAGGAAAGGAAGATGCAAGTTCTTCTCATGAGAATGTAAAATCTCCTGCCATTGCAAGGTCTAGGAGGAAAGAATTGATGAATCAGGACAGACACAATTTTGTGCAGGGTGAATTTTATGATGGTCTATCAAGTGAGATGGCCACCAATCCACCTCTGACTAGCAGTGATGACACCTTGAGGAAAGAAGAGTTCATAGATGAACATACATGTAAGAAAGAGTTAAGTGATGACAGATCGTGGAAAGCTATTGAAAAGGGCCTATTTGAGAAAGGTGTTGAAATATTTGGTGGGAACAGGTAAGGGGGGTGCATCTCATGTTTATTCTTGTTAATTTTGTTACAGTTTACTTGTTTGTTGAATTGTTTTTCTTTTTTTGATATTTTAGAAGAGTGATGGTTTTGACTATGTGTAATGTTTGCTGTAACCATTTAGGTTAGAAGGTACTTGACTTAATTCACCTATGGTAAATAGGTTTTACATTTTCACAGTTTTAATGTTTTGTTGTCTTCTAATTTGTTTTATTAAATGAAGGTAGTATAGAAGATCAGTGTGGGATTAAATCCATGAAAGACTGAAAATGAAAACTTTTGTTAGATTAGGAATGCATAATAATGCTCTTTTATTTATGACTTAAGAGATTGATCAGGTTCCTGAGCCTAAAAGTAGTTCAGAATTAATGCTTGTGAACTAATTGGTGGGTTCAGAATTAATGCTTCTGAACTAAATGGACATCGATAAATAATAACCATTACTGGGCTATTCCTTCGTACTCACTTACAAATTGTACTAACTGGTGGGTTGATCCAGGTAGCTCTCTATAAATTATCCTGAAAGTGATTGCAGTGAGATTCTTTTTTAAACTACCAAATGTACTTATGATGTGTGCCTACATAATACAAGTGCTCTTTTACATTTTGCTTGCTTTATTTAAAAATACAAATGTAACAGACTGAATGAAATATATGGTCCCTTGTGTTGAACAGCCTTTACCACTGACCTTCCTAGAATTACACTCTAATGATCTTACTTGTACCTTTTCATATTGCTCTGAGTAGAACTGCTGTTGTTTTGTCAATTCTCTAAAGTTTGTTTTGTTTTCCATGACAGTTGCTTAATAGCTAGGAACCTTTTAAATGGTTTAAAAACATGCTGGGAGGTTTTTCAATATATGACTCGCTCTGAGAATAGGCTAGCATGCGAAGCAGGTGATGCTGGAACTCTTGGTGAAGGGTTCTCCAAGTTTGACTTAAACGGAACAATGGTTAGATTTTTGCTTCTTGTATGGCTATGCTTTCATTAACATGTGACTGTGTCTGAACCCCACCCCCACCCCCTTTTTTTTTGCCGGGGCATTGAACTGCATATTATCAGGTTAAGAATGAAGCAAGAAGGAGATCAAGATTTTTAAGGAGAAGAGGTAAAGTTCGTCGCTTGAAGTACTCTTGGAAATCTACTGCTTACCATTCTATTAGGAAGCGGATAACTGAAAGAAAAGATCAACCTTGTCGTCAGTATAATCCATGTAGCTGTCAAACTGCTTGTGGAAAGCAGTGCACTTGTTTGCTAAATGGCACATGTTGTGAGAAGTACTGCGGGTAAGCCTTCCTTTAACACTTCACTGACATCAAGGTTTATGGTGTTTTTATATCCTTCGTTTATCCCCCATTTTTTTTCAGAAATGGGAATTCAATAAAATTTGGTTTATTGTAGGGCTTCATTCAAATTTAGAATTGTCTCTTTTAGAGCTTCATTCCTTACCAGCTTAAACAAATGTGGGCATGTGTCTGTTCATGTGTGCATATATATGCATATTGATGCTTCTATGAATACCCTTAGCTAACCTTTACTTACTCATCTAGATGCCCTAAGAGTTGCAAGAACCGATTTAGAGGCTGTCATTGTGCTAAAAGTCAATGTAGAAGTCGTCAATGTCCATGCTTTGCTGCAGACAGGGAGTGTGATCCAGATGTTTGTAGGAATTGTTGGATCGGGTGAGTTGGTACTATTGTTCCTTTTTTGGGTTCTTGTTAATGCTTTCATTATATATATATTTCTATGCAAATTATTTCATTTAGCTTTGACTGTGTACTGTACATTATCATAATTGTACAAGATTGTGAAACTTTTCTTGATAATTGTGCTTGGGAATTAATGAAGTGCATGTTTGTGAGTAATGAATTTGTTTCCACTTATATTAAAGATCAGAATGCAATGGATTGAGATTTCCATAAAGTTGCTTCAGGTTGCCAAAGTCTTGACTTTTTTATGGAGTTGATTTGGTTGAAAATATATTGAGTTTCAAAGAATCTGGAGGTGGTATTTGTGTCTTCTAAAAGTTGCCCTCTTGTTTGGTCAAGAGACTGTATCCAACGGGCCCTGAACTGGGAGTTTTCCTTTATCAAAAACTTTGGAAATCCAAGCGTTAACATCCAAATTTTAGTCTGAAGCCCATACACGAAGTTGTTTATTGAAATTTACCAGCTAAAGTTAAGTAAACAACACCCTATTACCGGCCACTGCCCCCACGCTGGCACTATATAGAATTTACCAACTTCAATGCCACCAAGCTGGTACCATATCCTCTCTTTCCCTCTTTGTGCTTAGGAAATTATTATTATTATTATTATTATTATTATTATTATTATTATTATTATTATTATTATTATTATTTCGTTCTATTAATATCATTTGGTATACTTATGAAAAGTCATCCTTCACTGGGCTCATAAAATAATGTTTTGGTTATTAATTGCCAGAAATATATCTATTCTTTTCCTCACTTTTCTTTCAGTATCATTTGAACTGTTTAAATTTTCTTTTGCAGTTGTGGTGATGGTACTCTTGGTAAACCCAGCCAAAGGGGTGATAATTATGAATGCAGAAATATGAAGCTTCTTCTTAAACAACAACAAAGGGTAGTAACACTTTTATCCTTTCATCAGCTTTCATTGTTTGATATTTAGAGATAGGAGCAAACATTTGAATATTCATATCTCTTAGCTGTCTGGCATCTGAAGTAAGCTGATAGTGCATTGATTTGTTAAGTTCTCTTGCCAACGGCACTATGCTTCTGTTTGTTCATTCTATAAATCTGCTTACTGCTTCATGAATGCCTGTAATGTGGAAAATTACTCCTTGTTTGCTTTTCAGCTTTTGTCTTAGATTTATGAAATTGATGTAGTTTTTTTATGGTTTGACTGAGGTGGACAATGATAATAAAATTTAGTGGACTGAAATATGAGGTCTCTTTCAGGCAGATTTATGGCATACTCTACGAACTGCTTGTTATGTGTTGGCCATAAAACTCAGAGTGTCCTAGGAATAGTAGAGTTTATCAAAATAAAAATACCATATATTGATTGTTTGTGGACTTAGGAAGTGGATTGAAGCACTGTTATGAACTAGGAAGAAGTAGAGGCATCACTGTCTATGAAATTGATGAAAACGCAGCATGCAGGAAGGCAAAACTAAGGAATATTATCAACTTAAAACAAGCCATTAACTTAAAGGGTTGCTCCACATCATTAGATGTTCTGTCTTTTTTAATGCTTTCAAATATTTAATCCAATCCGCATTTGTGAAGTTGCTTACATTTTTTATCTTACTAATATCTTGTTCTATGAATAGGTTTTACTTGGAAGATCTGATGTATCAGGGTGGGGTGCTTTCTTGAAGGTAATATTCTGGATGAACTACATAAAAAGGGATAACTGTCCTCTTAATTCCTTTTCACCCCATTTGGTTTTTGAGTTTAATCACAAGTCATTTGGGATAAAACCTAGAGATTTATTTGCTTGTTTTCTCTTATGAATGATACGCTGTCACCCAACAGAATAGTGTTGGAAAGCATGAGTACCTTGGTGAGTACACTGGTGAGCTGATTTCACATAGGGAAGCAGATAAGCGTGGGAAGATATATGACCGTGAAAACTCATCATTTCTCTTCAATCTCAATGATCAGGTATGATTCGTTGTGCTGCTCAAAGATCTTGTATGAGGACTCATCCATCATTTTTTTTTGTTTACCTGACACCAAGATTTGTGCCTTGCAGTTTGTTCTTGATGCATACCGGAAGGGCGACAAACTTAAGTTTGCCAACCATTCTCCAGACCCCAATTGCTATGCTAAGGTATCCACTCTGACCACTGTAGCTCACAGTCCATCTGATATTTCTAAGATTAATAGTGCTGCTAAAGACATAGCTGGAACATGTTCAAGACTTTTCCACTGTTTCCTCACTTTAAACCATTGCATTGTAGGTCATAATGGTAGCAGGGGATCACCGAGTGGGCATATTCGCCAAAGAACGAATTAATGCAGGGGAGGAGCTTTTCTATGATTATCGTTATGAGCCGGACAGAGCTCCTGCCTGGGCTAGGAAGCCTGAAGCATCAGGATCAAAAAAGGAAGATGGTGGTCATTCTAATGGCCGTGCAAAGAAGCTTGCTTAATTTGGCACCTCCTCATTTCAAAACTTTTGTCAATTCTTTTTAACAGTAAAAGTATCGTTCTCACTGATTGCAGAGGATAGGTTCATGATCAATCATTTTGTTATTGGAGAAGCCATTGTCATCTCCACCATAATCTAACTAAATTCTTATCCTCAAATAACATTTATTACAATGTAGACTGCATTATTTGTCACATCAGAAAAAGAAAATGACAAGTTCAGTGAACGAATGGCATCTAACATCAAAATTATCGTGTAAAAGAACTACCAGATAAGCAGATTTATCGATCTTGTTCCAAGTGAAAGTGAAAAGTAGAGCTCTTTTAGACCAGCTTTTCCATGAGAGCTTGGTGTGAATAGAGACATCTTGTGCCCAAGCTGGTAGGCTGGTTATTTGCAATTCGCAAGGCCATGTCTCTTTTTATTAATCACTGCAGCCTAGTGTCACCCACCAGAATATGATCCTTCAATTTTACTTTACAACGGAGTCTTGTTTTGGTTATGGCTTGGACGACATACTTTGATCACTTTGAGTCCCTGGATTCCATTTGTGAAGGCCTTTTGGCTTGTGATGGTGCTAGAATGTGAAAAAACTTGTTTTGAGTATGGTCTTTTGCAGTCTGACAGCACCTTTTCGATCTTGCAAGAAACCTAATGTAAGTCCCATATCAAATACTGTGGAAATACGAGTTCGCTGACAGATACCGCAGGAAGCTATCCAGGATCCATTCAATTCTTGAAATCCGCATCAACAATCCAATCTCCAAATAGCATGGTTTTCTACTTGTTCTTTTCTATTATTAGCTTTTTTTTTTTATATCATACTATGGATGCAGTGAATGATTTCTGGATGGAGGTTAGGGATCCATTCCTTTGCTTAGATGGTTAGTGAGTTACTCCTATGGTAGAGTTTTGTAGTTTCCGTTTGAATTCTCCGGCAAGGACTGGTATGCCATGTCCCAGCCTTATTGAGGGCAAGGTAAAGGAATACTTTCTAGAGATGTGAAGTGTGATTGTAAACGACGTACTTTTGATATTCTTAAATTGCGGCCAAAAGTAAGGAGTTGCACAGGAGGCTGAGGAAGAGAATGGCCAACAGCGACCCAGAATATGTTATGAAACGGTTCAGGTATGCAGCGTGCTTCACTCTTAAGATTACATGTTTTTACAAGAATAGCTTTTCCTCTGCTTTCTCACTTGCACAAGGGCCATTATATCATCTGAATATCGTGCAACATTTTGACTGTCTGACAAGGAATCTTTCGAGGGTTTGTCTTCTAGAATGAACTGGGTCATGTTTCAGTGAGTTCTAACATTTACAATCCAAAAACATGATTGGCTTGTTTCCCAACTTTAGAATTATGGGCAAGCGATAGAATGAAGCATAAGCACAACTACAGTTATGAAATCAAAATATGAGTGCATCAGATATTCTGTAAGTTCTGCCATTTTATTTTTTTGCTAACAGAAAGCATAACATGGATGAATTGAAAAACATGAAGAATCATCTGTACAAAGCACGAATCTTGGTGTGTACTATTACAAAGCTAAATGTCATAATTTACAGGTGAGTAATTATCTACAATGATACAGAACAAGAATTTGATAGCTATTGCTTGCTGTTTATTGAAATGTGATCATGATTGAAACACAAAGTAATGAGAATCTGTACAGGGAGCAATAGATAACAATGCATACACAAGTTGAGCAGCTCAAGCGACAGGCAATATTGCAGCACTTCCAGCGTTTAATAGCACTACTGGTGGTTTAATTTGAAGGGAAGGGCTAATAGTCATCAAATCAATGAAACATTCTACAGGAACTCTGGTTCCCCATACATTGATTGATTCGAGTTTGCGGCATTTATTTACTAGATTAAGAAGCCCAATTTCTGTTACATGGCGGCAGCTCCATAGGACAATGCTCTAGAAAGAAAGAATAGATGTATAGTCATTCCAATAAGTTTAATTTCTGTAGACCAAATTTATTATCAGTTAAGCTAGATTTCATCGCCTTAACACAGTTCAGATTCTAGACCATCAATAACCATGTTTTTTTTTTAGAGTACATTAAAAATATCGATGAAATAACATAATTTGAAAAAGAATTGGCACTTTTTAGCCTATCATCATGGTTCTGAATTGAGACAATTCTCCCATCATGATTTTGAATCACACTATGTAGTGAAATTAAAACCCAGCTTCCCTTCCAATGTCATGCTTTGTAAAGACAGAAAGAACTTTCTTCATTTCTGAATGACAACATGATATTTATTTAGTGTCGCTAATCTTGGTTTTTTTATATGTTACTAAGCAGCACAAACTTTACTATTTTATCAAAAAAAAAATTAACTGATATATTATTTTACTAAAATTTTAAATTTTCTGTGCATCTAAAACATGGAAAAATGTTAGCAGAGTCCAAAACGGTCATCGGGGTAATGTCAGCAGTTAGCTCACCTTTAAATGTGGACAGCTATCTGCAATAGCCAACAAAGACTCATCTGTGACAAATGTACCACCAATGTTCAGGTGCTGCAATGAAGTAGCCCTTGAAATCTGTTGAAAACCGAAGCAAACTATGAAATACTTGCTAATCAAAACTTATATTTATTGTGTTGAAGAAGCGATACCAGTTGAACAACACCTCTGTCAGTGATCCTGGCCATGCCCCGTAGAGATATGGATGTCAAGTTGCCAATACAATTTGACAAAGAAATTTGATACAGTCCATTGTCAGTTATCTGGCAACCCCAACGGCTCCTAGAACTGAATTTAGAATAGGAAAAATGAGAAATTATTTCCAAGCTCCAAATAACGAGTTCAACCATTACATGTAGTCAACACAATTGATCATCCACATTAAAAGAGCCCTTGAATACATAATAGGATTGGAAGGATTAAAATACCCACTGGTATATAAAGGCTCAGGCTGTTCTATGCATTATTGTTCACTGGGCATTTCTCCAGCCATTCACAATATCTATGATCTCAAAAGATATCGAAGCTAGAGACCTAACTGTTCATGCTTGAATCTTTCAAGAAATTCTCAAATTTATAGGAAATCATGTCATGCAACTACCAAAGCAAATGATCACACATGGAAAAACTGAAACTCGGTCTCAGATATCTTAGCCTAATCTCATAAAACCCAAAATCATAAACGAAATAAGAAACCAACTTTCATGATCTCTTGCAAAACATTAGTTTCTTCTATCGACAAATTTCCAATTTTGTAATCGTTTAATTAACAATCACAGAATAACCCATCAAAGAAAAACCACCACTGAGTTCATTATTTGAAATATATAGGTACGGACAGAGAGAGAGAGAGAGAGAGAGGAGCAGAGACATACATGTCAAGTTCTTTGAGGTTGTAGGCAAGGCGTACAAGACGGGTAGTGGAATCATCATCCATCTTCCAACCAGCAAAACTCATACTGTTTCTTTGAGCTAAAGATTGCTTCACCCCTTCTTTCCATTTCCTGCAGACACTACTTGCCTGGGCTAAATCAGTGAAGGAAATGATGAAACCAAATATGTAAGCCAGCAGGTCTACTGGTAAACGATCAATCTCTGCCTCTTCTCTCCCCATATAGATTCTGGAAAGAGAGAAGATGAGAGAGAGAGAGATGACTCCTTTTGAGTTTGGGCTTCTTGTTGTACGTAGAACCAGGAATGGGTCCTAGATAATTTATGAAATAATAATTATAAAGGCAAAGATAAAGAGGCAGGATGTGGGTCATCTTTCTCACATCATTTCACCATTCAATATTTATTTTTATATTCATATGCATTTTAAAGAGTTTATTGAAAGTTGCTATGATTTTTTTTTAAATTAAATACTTTAAACTTATAAAATGATAAAATTAAATAATTTAGCCTAAGTAGTATTTTTTTCTTTAAATTAATAAGAAACTTTTTTCTTTTATTGAAATTAAACTTAATTATTATAATTATAAACCAATTAACTAAATTATGAGAAAAATAAATATTTCTTACGTTTAAATGAATAGAATCAACTGTTCGTAGTCATTGATTTGGTAGAAGTGAATACTATTTATTTTTCTTTTGAAAATAATAATGTATGTTTGAAGTTAATGATTCCAAGTAACCATAAAACTTATTATTGTTTTTTTTTCTTATACCTTTACCTTTTGGTGGATTGAGTGTTTGACACTGCGATTCAAAATGGATTTTGAGAAAAAAAAAATATTTTTTATTTAAAATTAAATTTTATTGGTGTTTTTAAATCATTTTTATATGTTGATGTCAAAACTGATTTTTTTAAAAAAATCATTTTAATGTATATTTGAATGAAAAACACCTTCAAAAGCAGCTTCAAGCACACTCTCAAAATGATGAAGAATATGGTTGAAAACCAGTCCTTTCGTTTAGTGCATGTTTATGAGTGTAATTGCGGTTGCTTTCGAAAGTGTTTTTCATTTAGAAATACATCAAAATAATGTTTTTTTGTTTTTGTTTTAAATTATTTTTGACATCAGCACATGAAAATCATCTAAAAACACTAAAAAATTAATTTAAAGTAAAAAATAAAAATAAAAATAATTTTTTTTTCAAAAGCGCTTTTGAAATGCAGTGTCAAACACGACTTTAACCCAATTAAGAAAAGGCTATGAGTGGGCCTACAAGGCCAGGCCCCCTAGCGTGAGGCTTTAACTTTTTGAAAAGCTTAACAGGGCAAATGAAACATTGTTCGACCCTATTACACGAAACAAAAATAAACAATGTGTCATTTGGAGATCCTAAAATTCAGCCACTTGTGTGGCTGAAAAAACACAATTCTTTTTTACTCTACAAACCATTTAAATCTATTTTCTTACAAGAAACACCCTAGAAATAGTTAAATCAATCAATGACCTCCAAAAATAGAAACAACTATCCCAAAACTTGAATTCAAATCATAACCAAAACTCTTATCAGACATATTTTTGCATGTTTTTTCAACGTAAGAAAAACACTAATCTTAATCCCTTTAATCATATGAATCTTTTGACACAAAAATTAACTGTTTTGATGGCCAAAATATCCCCCGACAATAAATTTCTCTAAGCCAAAATCTAATGATCCTTAAATAGTTAAATCAATCAATGACCTCCAAAAATAGAAACAACTATCCCAAAACTTAAATTCGAATCAAAACCAAAACTCTTATCAGACTCATTTTTGCATGTCTTTTCAAGGTAAGAAAAACACTAATCTTAATCCCTTTAATCATATGAATCTTTTGACACAAAAATTAACTGTTTTGATGGCCAAAATATCCCCTGACAATAAATTTCTCTAAGCCAAAATCTAATGATCCTTTCTCTCACTTCCACCTAAAAAAGGAGTAATAAAAAGAGAAAAATGAAGTTTGTTGCTAAAATATATTTATTTAAAATTATATAGACCGATCATGTAATCACCTAAAAAGATGAGGAATGAACTCTTAAAACTAATTTCAAATTCACCACCTATGTTACCTATTTGTTTCACTTTAGTCCTCTTTTTTTTAAACTCAACTCTTCCTCCAAAAAAAAAAAACTATGCAATTCTTATTTGTGCTTAAAAGAGCTAAATTATAGAAAGCAAAAGTTTGATAGCCAAAATAATTATTTTCTGTAATATGATGAACAGTAAAAATGACTACAATATTTTAACCAAAGCCTTAGTTTTTTTTAATATAATATATATATTTCTTGTATTTTTCTTTAAGCCAAAACGGTTCAAATTTATTCATGTCACAAAATCATTTATATTAAAAAGTGTTATGCAAAACAATGTTCAAAAGTCACAAACACGTCCGAACATCAAAGTCCAAGCATATGCATTTATATCCCATGACATATAATCCCAAATAAACTCATCAAATCCATGTATTGAACTAGTTTGCTCCCTGTGTATTTTTTTTACCAACTAGCTAAGCAAACATAAAACTCATATTTTATTTTATTCATTTATTAATTAACAAAAACTAAAAGAAAAAGTGAATGTACTTTTCATCTCCTTACAAAGAACTATTCACTAAACATTGCTTTAATTTTATTTATTTTTTCTTCAATTTGATTCTTTAATATTAAATTTATTGGAAATTAGACTTTATAATTTATTTAAATTTTCGTTTTATATGGTTATTTTGGTCTCATGATTGACCATAGTCATTGTTTTGCAATTTTTAATTGATTTTCTCTTTTTGCAATTTAATATTGCTTTGATTGATATTTGAACTTTATAATTTTTTTTAGTTTAGTTTTTATGAGGTTATCTCTATTTCATGACCTTGATCATGAATTTGGCAAGTCAACCCAAGTAGACTCAAGTTCATTCTTTGTCTTTTTTAACTGAATTCTTAAATTTTCCTTTTCAACATTGAGTTTAATGGCAATTGAGTTTTCTACTTTATTTTGATTTTCTTTCCATGATATTATTATGATTTCATATTCTAAGTCATAAATCTAGCATGTTCAGCCAAGTTGACTCGAATCGATCAAATATGATATTGTCTGAATGTTTTTTTTATCAAACTATATTTATACAAGTAATTTAAATTATTTTTGGGCTTATCAAGTTGATCGGTCATAATGGATAAACTCTTATAAGGGTAAGTTTTTTTTTTCTACTAGAAAATACATTAATAATGCTTGGTTAATTTCGTAAGTAAAAAACAATTAATGCAGTTTGTAGCATAGAATGGTACAATAATGTAGCGGTACCTATATGTAATGGACTTTGTTTGGTTGTAAATGTCAAGAAATCATCTTACCTAAAAGCTTGAGATCGCAGAATATGATTTATATTATTCTCCAACATATTCTCTCAAGTGAAAGTCATTTGATCTTGAAACTTGCACAGACTCATATTACCTTGTGCTTGATTTTTTTATCAGAAAGAATGGAGGTAGTGATATTTAAACTCGTGACCGCTGGGTCAACAAGACTATGATAACATGTCAAAGAACCACCTCACTTAAAAACTTAAGCTTTTAGATGAGATCCCAGAATATGATTTATATTATTCTCTAACAATAAATGTATTTCCAATGAAAGAGGCAAATATAAATAAATTATTTTAAATTTTATTATCTTTTTTTCTCCGAAGTTTAGCAACTTTAATTTGATAGCCGGATAAAGAGTCAATACAATATTTTTATGGAAAAAAAAATCATTCATACGTATCTATAAAGCAAAATTAAAAACATTAAAAATAATTATTTATAAATTCTTTCTTTTAAATTCTATTTCAATATTTTTTTGTAAAAATAACCAAAATATTAATATTAAATATATTAAAATACATAAAAATTATTAAAATAACCTTTTCATTTGCGTGCATATTATCAATATACCTAAAACAAAACGGAGAAAGGAATAGTGAGAACTGTTCACCGTGACTCATGTGCACTATTCATGTGCAGTTTGACCCAGTGCTTCGCGGGTGTATGTCCTCCTTTTTTTTTTTTGGTTTTTGAACAGTGTATTAACGAAATTAGCCCCCGACAAAGACAAAAAAACACCGCCGGTTTCAGGGGCTCCGTTGTAATTGGCCATTCCGACCCGGTTCGGCCGGGCGGTTCTTTTTTTTTAATATTTCTTTAAACAGTGCATTGACCGTTTTAATCCTCCAAAACGACAAAATCATGCGCAGGGTGAGAGGGGTGAAACGGTAATTAGCCAATTTTTTATTATTTTCCGCCCCGGGTTACTGTTGGCGCGTCCCACAACGCGCCGTCCATTTCCGCGCGGACGGGTGCTTCAGGAGGCGCGTGCGACGTCATACGGCGACCGAAAATGATCAACCGCCGTCTAGAACGATGTTTCGCCATGCTCTCTTCCACATGGGGCGGCGCGTGTATGCATGTGGTTCCCCGGTACGTGTCAATAGGCATTTGAATTTCCCCCCTCATTTCTCACTCCTCCTGCGCAAGCTGACGTCAGCGAAACAATGTTTTTGCCAAACTTCATTTCAGTCCCTGAACGCCCGAATTTGTTGTTCTGGCCCTTATTGCAATTATATTAGTTTTGATTTGTTTCAATTGCGTCCTTAAATTCAAAATCAGTATAATATATAGTTTCAGTTCGGTCCTCCTACTTTTAATTTCCGGATTTGCTGTAAATAGCTCAATAAATTCGGTACACAAGTTTCGATTTTTTTCAGTTTTGTCCTTTGATTTAAATTGATAATAAATGTGGTTTTCCATTTCAGCCCTTGGACTTTTAATTTTTCAATTTAATCCCTTTATATTTGATTTTCATTTCAGCCCTTATACTTTTATTTTTTTATATTTCAAGAATAATCCCTACTTTTGTCCATGTATATATAAAGTGTACTTAACATAATACTAATAATAATAATAATAATAATAATAATAATAATAATAATAATAATAATAATAATAATAATAATTTAATTATTTTTCTTGCTTATTCATTTGTTAATTTTTTTTCTCCAGATAATTTAATTATTTTAATTCTTTTGATAGTGATAACAAAGATAATTTTAAATTTTATTTTATTTTTTTGTTTTATCTTTTTTTAAAGTTTCTGCAATATTTTTAGTCTTTCATTAATTATATGTTCTAATATTTATTGAATATTATCGTCTAGGAATAAATATAGGGAGAAGAAAACATGACTTAGGATTTTTTCAATAAAAAAGATTAATATCAATATTCTTAAATACATTTAATATAACGATATAATTAATAAATCGGATAACAAAAAAAATTATCTTCGGATTTTAATTTTGTCTTCTTTTCTTAAAATTTATTTCTTAAAAAAACATCAAAATATTTTGCTTTTTAGTATTTCATAGCTTAAAAAAATGCTCCTAAAAACATATTACAATATTTTTATTTACAATGTGTCACAACTAATATTACTGAGGAGAAAAAATAACTCATAAAAAAAAACAATTATATGTGCTAATATTTATTGAATATTATCGCCTGAGAATATATAGAGAGAGAACAAAATAGCCTAAGATTATCCTTTAAATTAAATATATTATTGAAATTATGTCAAATTAATTATATATTTGTATATTTATGTCAAATTAAAATGTGTAAACTAATTATATGTTTGAATATTTATTAAATATTATTGCCTAAAAATATATTGAGAGAGAGGAAAAATGACCTAAGATTTTTTGGAGGACATAAATTTATATCATGTTTTCTTAAATATATTTAATATAATAATATGATTAATAAATCTTATATAAAAAAAATATTGGCTTCAAAATTTAATTTTTTGCTCTTTTATTTTAGTTTATTTCTTTACCGGAATTTCTAAAGTTTTCATTTTTAATATTTTAGATCTAATATTATTGGGAAAAAAATTATCTCAATTTTTTTTTTACAAATTTACCTGCATTATCTACAAGTCAAATTAAAAAATATACAAGTCACTTCCCGTTTCCATTAGACTGTTCTTTTTAGACGGCAAATAAATAATTATAACACAAAAAAAAAAATTAAGCTTATGTTTCAAAAACAAATTACAATATTTTTATTTCTAATTTGTCTAATATTTATTGAATATTATTGTCTAAAAATATATTGAGAAAGAGGAAAAATGACTTTGGATTTTTTGAAGGACAAAAATTCATATCAGTATTCTTAAATATAATTATAATAACTAAATATTAAAATAATAAAAAAGCAATCAATTTTCTACATAAATAACAGAAACCCGCCACATCGCGCGGGTAAAAAACTATAAAAATCACTTCCCATTTCAATCACACTATATAGTATGTGGGACTAAGTATATGTGTTTAAAAGTTATTTAATATTATCGCCTAAAAATATATAAAGAGATAAAAAAAAAGACCTACGATTTCTTGCAAAAAAAATTAATATCGGTATTCTTAAATATATTTAATATAATAATATGATGAATAATAACAATAATAATATAATTATTTTTCTTGCTTATTCATTTGTTAATTTTTTTTCTCCAGATAATTTAATAATTTTAATTGTTTTGATAGTGATAGCAAAGATAATTTTAAATTTTATTTTATATTTTTATTTTATCTTTTTTTAAAAGTTTCTGGAATATTTATAGTCTTTCATTAATTATATGTTCTAATATTTATTGAATATTATCGTCTAGGAATAAATATAGGGAGAAGAAAACATGACCTAAGATTTTTTCAATAAAAAAATATAATATTAATATTCTTAAATACATTTAATATAATGATATAATTAATAAATCAGATAACAAAAAAAAAATTGTCTTCAAATTTTAATTTTGTCTTCTTTTCTTAAAATTTATTTCTTAAGAAAATCACAATATTTTGGTTTTTAATATTTCATATCTTAAAAGAAAAAAAAATTCTAAAAACATATTACAATATTTTTATTTACAATGTTTCACATCTAATATTACTGGAGAGAAAAAACAACTCATAAAGAAAAAAAAACAATTATGTATTCTAATATTTATTGAATATTATCGTCTGGGAATATATACAGAGAGAACAAAATAGCCTAAGATTATCCTTTAAATTAAATATATTATTGAAATTATGTAAAATTAAATATATTTGTATATTTATGTCAAATTAAAATATGTAAAACTAATTATATGTTTGAATATTTATTGAATATTATCGCCTAAAAATATATTGAGAGAGAAGAAAAATGACCTAAGATTTTTTGAAAGACAGAAATTTGTATCATGTTTTCTTAAATATATTTAATATAATAATATGGTTAATAAAACTTATATAAAAAAAATTATTGGCTTCAAAATTTAATTTTGTAATCTTTTATTTAAGTTTATTTCTTCACAAGAATTTCCAATGTTTACATTTTTAATATTTTAGATCTAATATTATTGGAAAAAAACAAACATCTCAAAAAAAAAAATTGACAAATTTACCTGCATTATCTACAAGTTAAATTAAAAAATATACAAGTCACTTCTCGTTTCCATTAGATTGTTCTTTTTAGACGGCAAATAAATAATTATAGCACACAAAAAAATTAAGTTTATGTTTTAAAAACAAATTACAATATTTTTATTTCTAATATGTCTGATATTTATTGAATATTACTGCCTAAAAATATATTGAGAGAGAGAGGAAAAATGACTTTGGATTTTTTGAAAGACAAAAATTCATATCAGTATTCTTAAATATAATTATACTAACTAAATGCTAAAATAATAAAATACAATACATATAAAAACAATCAATTTTTTATATAGATAAAAAAATCCGCTACATCGCACGGGTATACCGCTCGTTATTATATATATAAAGATAAATCAACAATTCAAGTCGCTTTTTGCCTACGGAGATACTAGCAGCCAACAAAATTCATCACTGACGTATTTTCTCTTTTAAAAAAATATTATTCCTACTTATCTTTCAAGAAAGTCAAAACCAATAAAGTAAGACTAATAAAAAAATAAACCAATTAAATATAGTCATGTATAAAAAAATGACATCAAACTCTGGAAAAAAAAAGCATTTAATTTTCTACTCCAATACAATTGACTTTTCAAATAGTTTTTTTTTTAATTTTTATTCGGAGTATATATAATAATCCAAAACTATATTTATATAATTTAAAATGATATTTTATTAATTCTGTTACAGGGTAGATGCCACTACTCTTGTGACACATCAAGCAAATTCAGAATTCAGGACACCAGGATTCTGACAACAAAAACAACATATCGAAATGAACCACAAACCCTAACCCTTTGGTTATTGGTTTTTACAGTAAATTATTGCTGCCCCTGGAACAAGGGAACTAGCCAACTAGTGAATGAACCAAACACAGCAGACTGTACTTTTTTTCCCGGAAACGCGTGAACCTCTTAGCCAATCCCAAAAGTTATGGATAGTCAAGCGGGCCTGATGAAATGATTCTATCTACGATTTTCTCCCATGAACTATTTGTGCCAATGGATTAGTTCGATCCAAAACATGAGATAAGGGGTGTAATCCGAAACAGGGGCCAAATCAGTGGAAAAGCCTGTTGAAGTTTCAGAAGATCATGCAGAGCTTGAATGTCAAGTGCAAATACTAGATTGTTATCGTTATACCTATCGGTTTTACGAGAGGCTACTGAGCTTTTTATTCACAGATTTCAGCAGTTCATCGGTTTTACGAGAGGCTACTGAGGTTTTTACTCACATATATATTTCAGCAGCTCATCGGGTTTTAATGGAGCTGTTACCCTTCGATTTTTCCTACAGGCAGGCATGATTTCTCGTTTTCTTGTGCGTGTCAGAAGGCGTGAGTTGTCATTGATTTGTCAGGTTACAATCAACTGAGAGATTAACCCATGAAGTCAAAGCAAATGACTACTCACAGGTCTCTGGCAAAGCTGAAGTATCTGCACCTATGATGTGTACGCATAATGTCTGTTGCCACTCTACAATGGTTGAATTTGAGATTTCTAAGCCGATAGACGGTGTGAGTAGTTTAGTTGCATATTATAATTATATGTCTCAGCTGAATATCCTCCGATCGATATCATGTTCAAATATGGGAACAAAGACAAATTTTCTAGAGCTGATTAGGGTTTCTTTTCACAGTGTTTTTCGAAATATAACCATTCATGACTTGGAAATTAAGCAGTCTTCTTCTTTTCGAGGACGACTCCATTAGATTTAGGGCTGATATTCAGGAAGATTAAAACACACTGCGTGAGAGTTTGAACAATCGAATCGAATGGACTAAAACAAGAAAGATCCATACAAATAGTTACAGCTACTTTTCAGAAGTGAGTGAACACAAAATACCAAGTAACATGATAAGATGGATACGTTACAAGACATTGAAGTATGGGAAGACAGCAGGTCTACTCTCCAAACTTCCTGACGTGTCTTTTCTAATATATATATATATATATATATATATATATATATTCAAACACAATCATCACAGCTAAGCACAAAATAATATCCTTGTGAAAACATAACATCATTCATCTGTTCTGAATTTGTGTCATTGCTTGCAGCATCCACCAAAAAATATTTCATAATTCGTTGGGATCTAATTGGACATTCGTTGCATTTGATGAAAATTGATAATGCATTGCGCGTTTTAATTTGTATAGTATAGTAAAGTATAGAACAATTAAGTTTAACACATTAACATGTAATTACAATTTCATCATTCAATATTAAATTGGATTGATTAATGACCAAGTTAATTTGACTTCACTTGAAATATATATTTTTTTTAATTTAATTTTTCAGCATTGAATTGTTTAAGAACCACACTTTGTTTTTTTTATATTGTTATCATAGTGTTATGACCTGAATCGATAGTTAACCTAGTTGCTTCAGGTTTTTTTGTTACTTTATAAATTATTTTTAATTACATCCTTGAATATTGAGATGATCATGGTTGTCAAACTCGCGAGTCAACTCGCAAACTCGTACGAGTTTGCGAGTTGGCTCAGCTAACCTGGTTGAACCGGAAAGAAAAATCGAAACTGGTCAAACTCGGTCAAAATCGGGTTGACTCGTAAAATAGGACCGGATCGGTCCGATTTTACGAGTTCATTATATTTTACTGTGCGCAACACGGGGCGAAGGGCTTTCTGCTTTCTTCAATTCCAATTTTTCATTTGAGAAATCTCAATTCACTGCGACGCTCTCACCTCTCAGATTGAAATCAAAATCAAAATCAAAATCTTCTCTTCTCTTCTCAGCAAAAAAACAAAACTAGCATAAAAAAATGAAAGCCTGGAAGAGAGTGAAGGAGAAGAGGAGACATATGGCTCGTCCGTGCTTTCCTAGATGCTACCTGTGAATCGGGAGGAGGAAGACTGGAAGAGAGTGAACTGTGAAGGAGAAGAGGATGAGGAGGAAGAAAAAAAATGGAGAAGAGGATGAAGAGATGAGGGTGGGCGGCGGCGTGGGAGAAGGGAATTAGGGATTTAGGGTTGGGGGGACCTTTTATACTTAGTTATAATAATAATAAAAAAAAATAGGTAATTAGGTATATTACGGGGGGTTATAAATTTATAATAATAATAATAATAATAATAATAATAATAATAATAATAATAATAATAATAATAATTAGCATAAAAATAGTTAGGATAAAAAATATTTTTTTTAAAATCCTATTAATTTAAGATAATAAACAACATTAATTAATTTTAAATACAACAACCATAAAAAAATATACAATTATTTCAAAAACATAAAATAAGTAGTTTAAATTTCAAATCTCAAATATTGTGGGTCTTTTAATTATATTTAAATTCATTTTTTTAATTTAAATATAATTAAAAATAATAATTTTATTGTTGGAGGGTTTTTCAAAAGCAATTATTTAATTATATAACTTACTCTTATTAATACTGATAATCCTTTCAATAATAATGTTTTTGATGAATGTATTAAAAATAACGAAGAAAATGACAGTCATGAGAATGATTGTAATTTATATATCACATCAACAAAATATTTATTTTTAGTTTGTTAATTTTTACCTAATGAAATTCTATGGACATAATTATTTTGTAATATATTTTTCAATTATTTTGAATCATGCATGAACCTTAACTAATGAAGTTTTATGGCCATAATTATGTTATATTATATTCATAAATATTTTACTTACGATTTTTCTACCTACACGATTTTAGCTGTGATTTTATGATTTTTGTACGGACAAATTCAGGTATGATCTTACGATCCGATTTTTCTAAACTCCTTCCGTTTCGTGTCAAAATCGCGATTATGACAACCTTGGAGATGATTGAGAATTAAATTTCATAAATTGTTTCAATTTGTTTTCTACAAGGTTATCTCGATCTCCCGACTTGAGTCATGATTTTGATTGGTTAACTCAAGCTAACTGAAGTGATTTTTTATATATTTTTTTTTTAATTTCATCCTTCAACATTGGGTTGATTGAAAATTAAGCTTCATAATTTATTTTCAATTTTTGATTGAATTTCTAACTGATGACTCAAGTTTGTCAGATTAACTCAGATTGACTCAATTTATTTTTTAATTGAATTTTATTTTGAATTTTATCATTCAATATTAGATTAATTAAAAATTGAGCTTTATAATAAAAAAAATATTGTTTTTACAAGGTTATCACGGTGTCAAGACCTGAGTCAGAGAATTAGTAGGTTAAATTGAGTTTTTCATATTAAATTTGAGTTGATATAATATATTGTCATCTTAATATTTTAACAAAGTTATTGTCTTTGTTTTTTCATGTAAAATTATGTTTTTACCAGTCATTTAGTTATTTTAAACCTGCAAATAAGATTGTCAATTCTGTTTCGGTTGATACTTCGTTTTTTCAAAGGGAGAGGAATGTTTTGGTTTCAGAGTATTTCATCGGATTGTTTCGGGGTTATACTATTTATGTATATATGTATAATTAAATATATTAACTCAAAAAAATTAGTTCAAATCCAAAAATAAAATTATTTAGAATTGTGCAATTTAATCCACAAAAGACACAATAAAATGATTTTTCTGAACAAAATTATGAACATGTATAATATTACAAGAATGTCATCATCAATCTCGCAAGATCATTTCATTCTCTTATTCTCTTAAATTTTAACATAATGTATATAAATATGTCAAGAGAGTCCTCGTAAAATCTCATCTCAATCTATCGGTTGAATTAAAAGATATGATTGATATTATAAAATTATTCATTATTTTAAAAAAATACTATTTGGCCGAAACGACATTGGTGAAAAGATATTAGTGCATTTCAGCCTGTATTTGGCTGAAAAATCCGGAATGGACCAAAATTTTAAACAAGGAAAAAATAACATTATTTTATCTTATTTTTTTAACTGGTACAAAATGTATCGTCCATTTTTAACAAAACAAAACGAAACTGATAACCCTGAACAAACAAAACTAACAAACCTAGAGACATGTATTTGTCTTTCCTTGGATTCAAGGATTTTAATGGCATGAATGTTGAGCACATCCATCTACGGTGGAGCTATGTATTCCATAACTAGATAATTGTTTGCCATATATTGTTAATATATTTAAGTTTGAATTTTTATTAAATATAAATATTGTCAACATATTTTTTAGTTGTGTAAATTAATAATATCAAGGTTGATTTGATATAACTTAATTGAGTTTGCAGCCTAAATAAGACTTTGTCTCCTTGTCGATCAAGCAAACTCATGTTTCTAGTCACTAGGTTTTTAATGGTTGATCATGACTTCTAATCTCTATGATTGATTGTTTCACATTTTTTTTATATATAATTAGACTTTTTCTATATAATAGTCAACTTTGTTAGCTAGTAATCAATTTCAGTATTTATTTCCTTGTTCAATTGAAAATAAAGTGAACATGTATTTTTTTTATTTGGTTGATATATGAATGATTTATTTTTAATATAAAGAATTTTCTAACTAAAAAATATAAATAAATAAATTGATCTTGTAGCTAGTAATATGAATTCATGAGTGTGATGACCGTAATTTCTCTCTCATATTCTGTGTAATTTCACACTCATATTAATTTAATTTCTGGCAAGGTGCGGATAAAAATGGTTGTACCTTGGAACAAGGGAAGGAGCATAGATTGGAGTACGGGTCCCATATATGCAAACACTTTAAAACAAAAGGAAAAGGGATTAATATCAATTTCTCAAATCCATCTCACGTGCGAGGAATTGTAGATGTCACCTGACATGACAGTCCATTTGCTACTCTACCCAGACCGGTTAAAATCTCAACTTTGACAGACTAATCATTAAGATTGTTTTTAATATTAAAACTGTATTTAGTATTGTTTTGCAGTGTATTTTTACCTTCAAATAATTTCTTTTATTATAATAATAATAGTAGTAGTAGTAGGAGTAGTTGTCTTAGGTAGAAAGGAGCCAAATTTGTACATCCTTTCGAGGGAACACGCGGTACAAAATCAAATACAAAGAAATTAATAAGTATTTTTCAAATTTACCCTCATAAATTTTTGGATATTCCAAGTCATATCGTCATAGACCAATACTAGCCAACGACTGTGCATAGTTATTTTTTGTCCTTAAATTTGATAAAATTAAAAAAGTTAAAACTATAAAAATTAAAATAAAAAAATAAAAGGAGAAAAAATAATCTAGCTATAACATTAGAAAATAAAATTACTAAATCAAAAGCTTTCATCATGACACAATACAAATATACATGAGCTCAACTTCAAGCCCATATTTGTCACACACACACACACACATTTGAGTTGTTTTTAGGTTTAAATTTTAATTTTGTGTATTTTAAAGAGTTTTTTCGTGTTATTTTACTCTTATACTCGTATATCATCAAACCAATAGAATATATTTCATGGATTTTTGTTTTTTCATTTTCATGTTATTAAATAAATAAAACTTTTGTCATGTTATTTTATTCCTATACTATATCATAATGAAGGAAAACAAAAAATATATTTTTTTTTGTATATTTTTAATAATTAGATTGAATGAATAACTAGAAAGTATATACACCATAATCTAATTATTAAAAATATACAAAACAGTTAGTGATAATATAAGACACAATGCAGGGAAAAGACTCTTTTTTTAAAAACCATTGAAGTTCATACCATAATCTTAACATACACAGGATCATGTACCAGGGTAAACTAGTGATAAAAACAAATTATGTTTTTTCACCAGATTAAACACAAAGCAGTCTAATGTCTCACCGTGTCTCATCTATAAGCTTGTCTTGTCCCTTGCCTCCTATGCACTATTCCAAACCTAAAAGCTATACAGAACTCACACTCACACTCACACTCACACTCACACCAATAATAAGAATTTAATATGAAAAAAACAATTGCAGGAAACAAGACGACAAAAACCAAGAGTTTTTGATTTATAAACCCTGCCCCTAAGAGTCGATCTCTCAGAAAGCTCCAGCAATGCTTCTTCTACCTTAAGCTTTTCTCTGCTCTGTCATTACGTTTTATGGTGGTGGAGAAACGAAGACATCAACATTATCACCCCTTCCAGCAACAAATAGCAAATCAGAGAGTGATGGGAGGTATCTACAATAACGAAACTAACAACATTAATAACACCTGCTCAGCTTCCTCTTCATCTCGTCACCACCACCGGTCATCAGACGATATCTCGCTTTTCCTCCATCAAATACTTCTCCGTTCCCCTTCATCAACGTCTTCTTCCTCATTTATAGGCCCACAGACGCCGCAGCCATTTTCAGTGCCAGCCCCTTCTGATCATCCTCTTCGAGCAGGAGTGATGTTAGGTTTGGATTCGAGTGATGGAGGTGGTAGTGGTCTTTGGCCTGGGAATGTGACAACCAGACTGATCATGAGTGAGAACGAGACTGATCTTGAGGGTGATTGGGAAAGCGAGGTAGATTCCTGTTCTGGGTTTTTTCTGTGTGTTTGGATGGTTAGAAAATGTAGGAAAAACAAAGTTTGTTTATTTGTTTATATTTGGTAATGTAACTATCAAAGAAGGTGAAATCTACAGTTTTTTTTTCTTAATGCAGGAGGTTTTGAAAGCTTTAATAGATGAGATGTCAGCAAAGCCAGCTCCTCCACGAAGCTCAAAGAGAACAAGGGCTGCAGAAGTTCATAATTTGTCTGAAAAAGTTGTTCCCCCCCCCCCGGCCTTCTTTTCTTAATGTCGATGCTCTTTCATATATCAATAATCTCTTCTTCTTGTGATTTACTTCTTCATGATAACTGATTTTATATTTTGTGGGGTGTTTTCGGGCAGAGGAGGAGGAGCAGGATTAATGAGAAAATGAAGGCACTGCAAAATTTGATTCCAAATTCCAACAAGGTATATTAAATTTTCTGGGTTTGATTACTCCGTTCTCCGGTCAAGTTTTTTAATTGAAATCGAAGAGTTTATCTACAATATGGATTGAATCATTTGATTTCATTGTATGAGCAGACAGATAAGGCTTCCATGCTGGATGAAGCTATTGACTATCTCAAGCAGCTGCAGCTCCAAGTACAGGTTTGTCTATGCAAAATCGTATCTAGTTCTATCATATATGTTAGTAAGTTTCTAGGCATTGTTAAATATAAAGGTTTGGTGAAGGCTCGTTTGCCTGTTTTGTGATCTATTAACTCCTCCCCGTGGCAACGAGACGCATGCATGACTCTAAAGCACACTTTTTTACTTCTAGGAGAGTTGAGTCGATGATCAAATTAGTTGCCAATATAAGGCTTCTGCTGGTTCCAAAATGCAAGAAATTTAGAAAATTGGAGTAGATTATTGTCTGGTTGATGCACTAACCTTGAAGGAGTTCGAGCTTCTTTCATTATGTTGGGGTAGTTGACTGCTATTTACAGGGGGTGAGAAAGTACAAGAATTTGCAGACATGAACAAAGCGGAATCTTTAGATCCATTGCTTACCAAGTTAGTGAAATTTGGTTGAAATTAAGCAACGAAGCTTTGCTTGAAATTAAGGAAGAAGGTGATGAACAAGGCCTGTCTCTGATCTATGTGAATTTCTTTCGCGACAGAATTTCATTTACTCATCCATTAGTCCTTGAGTTTGATTCCCGGCTTAGGAACTATTTTTTCTTGGTCTTCTCTATTAGATTCTAAATCTAGTAGGGTGATGCCATATTAGAGAGAAAATGAAAAGGTGAAATTGAGTTTATTTCTGATTTGCCTCAATCATGTTTCATGTTTCAGATGCTATCAATGCGAAATGGAACAAGTTTGCATCCAATGGTTTTACCAGGTCTCCTGCAGCCATTACAACTCTCTCAGGTGAGAACGGGATTCGATGAAGAAACTGGATATAAACATTTGAATCTGACAACCTCTGTTCCTTTGGATGGAGAAGCTTGGCTACAAACCATGTTCACGTCTTCAAACCAGGTATGAATATCCAATGCATCAAATCCAATACATTTTGAAACCTCATCTGATTTCCAGTCATCTATCCAGGCTCATTTCAGCCCCTTTCCATTTCGTGTCTCCGCTGAGGTAATTTTGAATATGATCGATCCCCTATAGTAGTAGCAAATGCATATGTAGATGCAGCAATCCTAACCAAGCTATCTCACAGGCACGCAATTTGAAGGAAATTTGGAGGAAAGACATTTTACCACGTCTTCCATTGAATGTAAGAAGAGCTGAAAGGAATCCATCAAGTGGGTATGCTGTGCCTGTGCCGCCGCCCCCCTCCCCTCTCCATCAAGTTAAAAGCGACCTGACATTTCTCTGTTTTCTGCAAGAACTTGAGTTGGCAGCCGCAGCTACAACATCGCTTCCCTTTGGGATACGAGCATGTGAATTGAAGGCCAGGATCTCTTTCGAAGCTTGCGTGACAGGACGAGACCAGAGTGAATAGGTTTGATAAATTCATTTTTATTTAGATCTTGTGTTCGTGTCGTAATTTGACTTGGCATGTTCTGTGTGTGTGTGTATATAATTTCTTACCAGCACTCGAACAGGAAGGGGTGCGGAAAATCATGAGATAGAGATAGAAAAACAAGATCTTTGAAGAATGTCAGGCTGATGTTACTGGCCAAGTATTGGAATTTGGAGTGGCTACATTTCCCTGAGCAATATTTTATGTTTGATTATGTTGTCGAGAAGGGCCTCCACCAAAAGATAGGCATCCTAGACGTGCATCTAGCTGTAACTAAGCAGAGAACATGTTAGCATTTTGCTTTCGCTGGTACATGAATGAAAACGATAAGGATATATATTAACTAATCTTTTTCTTTTTTTGTTCATCTCCTTCGTATTCTCATTTTTTTACTTTTCAACCATATTTGTGAGAGTGCACGCGTAATCTTTTATACTCGATGATCTTCTCTTTATTGCTAAGTTTTTCAAAACACATAAAGTCAGTGAAAATTATAATTTTTTTTTTAAAGAGTATCAAGAATTTTGTTTGACAAATCTAGAATTGTTTAGGGTTTATATAAAAATTAAATAAATGTTAAATGTTTTTCTTGGCTTTGAATAATTGTTTAAAGGTTGAGTCATCGCTAATAACAAGTCATTCAAGTGTTCAATCTCCAACAGTAATCCACATAAATCATAAATAAAAAATCTTCTAAATTCTATTTATATATATAAAAAAATACATTGTTATATCTTAGAGTGATAGCTTTTTTTATATTTTAAGTTTTTACGCATTGTACTACTCAACTTCTTCATCACACTTCTCTTAATAGAAATAAAAAGCATGATATTTTATAAATAAGGAAACCATTTTTTTTATATATATAAATGGTGAAATGCCAATTTACCTCTTAGATAATTGCATATATATTATTTTAGGTTAAGTTTAAAAATTTATTCAACCAAGTCTTTACTTGATTTTTTATAGGTCTATAATTATAATTCTCTATATTAATTATATTCTAGTTCTCAATTTCTAAAACTTATTTACAATCAAGTCACACTTGATTAATCATTTAATTTTAATTTCTGACCAGTGGTTCTTAGTTCTTATGTACATGATTTATTAGGTTCTTAATAAGTTAACTAAAATATAATTCACAATTCTAAAATAAAATTAAACAAATTAATTTATTATCAATTCAACAATTATTTGATTTATATTTAAAGATTCAGTACAATGTCTAGCAACCTGTCAAAATTGCCTAAAATATTAGAAAAATTATAAGTGATTTGACTCAACTTTTTAGTGATCAATTTCTTGGTGTAATTATTATTCATCCATCAATAATATTTTGATTTAGATATTATAGCATAAAGTATATTTACTATGTCAAATCATATTTGTTCTCAATGCCATAGTTATTAATTTTTTGAATAAAACTTGAAACTTTTTTCAAATCTCAGTATTGAAATTAAAACTTGATCTCTTATTTAAAACCCTTATACCCAGTACTATTATTTACAGTAATATATAACGAGATTGAAATTTTATTTTTAATATTTTATTGAAAACTAGAATTAATAACCATAAACTTTTAGTTTATTTTATTAATATACTAGAAACACATCTTTAATCCTTTTTAAATATTTAAGAATCTTTTTAATTATCTTCTAGTGATTCTCATCTGAATTAGATTGATATCTACTTGTTATGCATAAAACATAAGATACTTCTATTTTTTATGCATAACATCTCTTATATTATGGATTTTAGATCTTTAATTTATGGAGGCTATTTCATAATGTCTCTCAATTTCTGTTTTAGAACACATATCCTTGGAGAGAGTATTATATGTGAAATGGATATGCATCATCTTTTGGATTTTTTCATGGTAAATTGTTTTAACATCTTATCTATGTATCTAAATTAGGACAATACTAGCAAAAGTTTTTAGATTTATCTTCATAGATTTTTATTCATAGTATAAATATTGATTCTCCTTTATCCTTCATGAAATGATTTTTGAACACTCAAATCATTAATAACTAAAGTAATGAATTTTTATTATATATTAATAATATATCATTTACATATAATATTAGAAAATAACTCTACTTCCACTAACCTTTTTATAAAAACAGGTCTCATCTATATGTTTTTTTATAAAATAAAACTTTTAATTATCTCATCAAAATGGATATCCTAAATCCCCGGAGCTTGCTTAAGTTCATAAATAAATTTTTATAACTTGCATGCTTTATTGGCATATTCCTTAGATTTAAAACTTTCAATTTGTATCACATACACATCTTCTTGAAGATCCCCATTTAAGAATATAGCTTCTTACTTTCATTTTTTAAATCTCATAATCATAGTATATATCTATATCAAGCAAAATCTTTATGAATTTTATCATAGTTATCAACAAAAAGGTTTCATCATAGTCAACCTATTTTTATTTGTCTATAACCTTTGACAACAAATATAACTTTTTATATTTATACATTACTATCCAAGTTAGTATTGTTTTTAAGGACCCATTAACATCTAATGGGTTTATCCCATCAAGCGGATCAACCAAGGTGTTTACTTGGTTGTTGTACATGAAATCTATTTTAGATTATATGACCCCAAACTATTTTTTAGAATCAATATCAAATATTTATTTTATAAATTGATAGGCTCATAAAATATGAGCAACTCTTTATTTTTAAATTTTATGAGAAGTTCATATCTTATTAGTACATAACGTGTTGTATTAGATATACAGAGTTCTTATGTTTCTTGAGCTTTAAGTTGAACATTCAATGTTGTAGCCTCAAGGCTCAAGTTCTATTTGGATGCCAGTTGTGGTTCTTAAACCTTTTTTTTTATCATATTTTTGTCATAATACTCCTTTTAATAACAAATTTTTCTTTAGAAATGTAGCATATTTTATGAAAAATATTTTGCTCAATAAAATTTTATAAAAATTATCCAATAGTTTTTTAAATACAATAAGCTTTTATATAAGCTTATATTTATCTGACTTAGCTCTTAATATTTTCAGATACGATATGCTTTGCATACGCATAACTTCTCAAATATGATAAGATTGATCTTTTACCAATTCATATCTCATATGGAGTCTTATCAATAGATTTTGATGAAACTATATTTAAAATGTGATTAGTAGTTTCTATAGCATAACTTAAAATAAAGGTGGAAGGTTTGTATAACTCATTATGAATTCTATTATTTTCAATACAGTGTGATTTCTCCTTTTACAAAATATTCAATATGAGATAATTTTATTCTTTTTTAGATGATCTTGAAAATCTTGGTTGAAGTATTCATCTTATCGTTCCGATTGAGGTATCTTAATATTCTTTCTAATATGTATTTCAATAGGGTGTGATTTCTCCTTTTAAAAAGTGTCCAATATAAGATAATTCTATTCTTTTTTAGATAATCTTGAAAATCTTAGTTGAAGTTTTCATCATATCGATCTGATTGAAGTATCTTAATATTCTTTCTAATTTGTATTTCACCTACATTTATGATTTTTTGAACTTTTTAGATGATTCAAACTCTTATAAAATATAAATGACCATATCTAGTATGGTCATCAATGATGAATTATGTATATCCATCCACAACATGGAATATTATTGGTCTACATATATTGTATATATTAGATCTAACAATTTATTAGATCTTTCACTCTATTAGTAAAAGGTATTTTAGTCATCTTACCCAAGAAACAAGCTTTACAAGTTTCATATGATTCATGATCAAGAGGATCAAGTATCTTTTTTTTGTAATCTTTGTGGTCTTTGTTTCATTTATATGAATTAGTATATAATACCATAAATAATATGGATATTGAATATCTATTTTATTATCCATGCAATTTATATTGAAATTGAACATTTCAAGATAATGTATATATAAACCATTTGTATAAGTATACAAATTATAATAAACATCATTATTATAAAAAAACAATATTTGCCTTTAATAATAACCTTTATATCCATTAAAAAAATGAATAAAATATTTCTAGAAATTACAAGAACAAAATAACAATTATCAAGTTCTAGTATTGGTCCACTCGGCACAATTAACACAATAACCCTTGAATCTTTATTCAATCATAAACGCACATGAAGTAGAAGCTTCAATAAGCTTTTTAGCTTTCATGGTTACAAGATAGTCTTTACAATGCCTTCTATAATGGTTTTCCTTAATTATGTAAAGTTCTTTTGTCATTCTTGATGTCTTAAGTAGGTTTTTATACTTGAATTGCAAGACCAAGTAAAAGCTTCACTCATGGACCACGATAAAAACCTAATTGGTCTAATTATTTAAAATAATCAATCATCCTGAACATATGGGTGTTCATCAAGAAATCATTTCTCATCATGTTGTGGAATAATTTTTTAAAGATCTTATACCTCTGAGTTGTATTAGTCGCGTCAAACAACTATTTGAGATACATAATTATTATATAGGCATCCATATTTCAAAACTATGTTTTAAGTTCATGTGATGTGTGCTAACTAACATCACACATATAGCCTACTACTCATCATAATCAATATGACACTGATATTTAGTCCTAGCTTCATCATCAATATCCTTATTAAGGACATGAGGAGTTGTATTTTCAAGAATATATAATCTTATTTCTTGTTTGAGAGTAATTCTCACATTTTAATATCAGTCCAAGAAGTTTGGTTTAGTTAATTTATCATCATCAAGTATGCTACATAGGGATATCTTTATTTCACTCATGATAATCTATCAACCTTTAATCATGGAAAGATAACGAGTATTGGTTTTATACATAAATATTTATAATCAAATTTAGATAAGATCTTTAATCATAATTACTATGGATTTCAATAGTAAAATTACTATTTTACCCATCGGACTGAAAAATTTAACCCTCAGAATCAGAGGCATTTTGGACATGTCCTAGGGACATGTGTGGTATTTTCAAATTGTTTGGGGTTTTCTTGTATTTTCTGTTTTATTTTGCAAAGTGAAACTACAAATTTACCCCTACGAGATGAAAAAAGATGAGGAACAATTGGGGGCATTTTTGTTTTTTCATATATTCGTGCACAATTAAACTACACAAATACCCCTATAAAAAAACAAATATATGAAGTTGGGGGCAGCGTAGTACTTTCATTCCTGGTTTTTTCGTGATTATCGCTGGGTAAAGGGGGGGTGTGTAGGTATTTAATGATTATTTTTATTTCTTAATTGTTTTTCTTTTTTTATTCTTTGGGGCAATTTAATGATTTTAATTATTTGGACAATAATGTTGATAATAATTTCAACTATTATAGTCATGATAATGACGGTAATGTAGGGATGAATTTTCAATAATGTTTTCTTCTTTTTGTAGGTAGAAAATTAACTACTTATTTTTGTTATTTAATTATTGCAGGTGTTTTCACAATTTATATTTTGTTTGTTGTGTTTAATTTAAATTGGACTACAAAATGAACTAATCTTAATACAGTGAATTTGATAATTCAGATATCCGAATCTTCTTGCTTTTTTAATGATGATATAATTTTATATTGGTGATTTTATTGAAACCTACTAAACAGATAAATTTATATCGATTTGAAATTTATATATTGTATAGGAAACTTGCACCACATAGAATTTCTGAAGAAATTTATTATTTTGCCTAAATTTATATATAATAAACAAAATTTCACACAATTAATATTTTTTATGTTAAAAAATATAGTTCTGGCCGCGACGAAGCGCTGATAGATGGTTGGTATATAATATAATTTTACTAAATATTGGGGGAACAAGTTAAAAATCATGTGGAGTTCCAAAACTTTTAATTCCTTTACTTTTAATAAAAGGTGATTAAAGATCGTCCGACTAGTTATTTCCATAGCATTCGGCATTATTAATCCACTAGTTTGATGAAAGCAATCAATTTAATCTTTGTTTTTGTGGTGCTAAGTGCTAACCTATGTTTTAAATTATTTTTATTTGAAAGTAAATAAATAAATTATTTTTAATTTTGTCTTTGTTATTCTAAGATTTAAAAGGAAACAAAATTAATTTATTTAAATACTTTTTTTTTTATTATCATTATTTGTTTTCTGGGGGGCGCTGGTTAAAACAAAATTCCAGTTCCACGAGGCACAACCCCCATCCAGCACAACCTCCACCTCCACCCTTGGTTTCTAACGGTCTCTCTCTCCCTCTCCCTCTCCAATCAGTCAGCAGTTCACACACGCCTCTTCTTTTCTCCTCTCTGCTCTTTCTCTTTCTCCTCTACGCACACATAATATTTGTATATATGCATCGCTGAATATAGAAGCAGCAGAGCCCTAGAAAGAAACATGGATCAGCAGGTGAAAGCGAATGGGAATTATTCGGGTCGGGTTGTGGAGGGACCGACGAACCCGATGGTAACACCCCTTTTGACGGATCTTTATCAGTTTACAATGGCTTATGCTTATTGGAAAGCCAATAAACATCAAGAGCGAGCTGTGTAAGTGCTTTGCTTTTGTTCTTCCTTTCCATAGATTCTCTTTTATTTATTGATTTAGAATTTGGTGGTTGAGGGAATAGCTGTTTTCCCCCCTCAGTCCTCTAAATTAATAATCCATCGGTTAGTTAATTCCATGCTCTATATTGTATGATTTGTTTGTCAAAGCCGTAGTATTAAATTTGGCTGAAGAATTGATTTCGAGTTTTCAACAGGGGTTTTGCTTTAAACTTCAAATTCTTCCGCTCTTTTCTTTAATAAAATGAAAAAAATCTAATTAATTAATTAGAATTAAGGCAGTAAGGAAGGCCTTGGTCATATACTAGCAAGTCTTCCTAGAAGCACTTTTAAAGTGCTCATGCCAGTCTTATAGCTTGCCGGGTGTTATATTTTATCTTTGAGTGTCTTGATATGCAGATCCCCCTGTGGGTGTGCAGTCGTTCCATATTGCAAAGCGAATACTCATGGTTGAATGTACTGATCAAGGAGCTCTTTAATGTTTGTGCCATGTTGTTCTCAGGTTCGATCTATATTTTCGGAAGAATCCATTTGGTGGAGAATATACAGTCTTTGCTGGTTTAGAAGAATGCATCAGGTTGATTGCGAATTTCAAGTTTACCGAGGATGAAATCTCTTTCATCCGTGAAAGTCTTCCTGGTTCATGTGAGGTAAACGAGGATGGCTAGTAACAGTCTTCGACTCAGTCCAAATTAATTTTTAAATTTATGTTGTAGAGTAAAAATCGGAAAACTTCAGGCATGTGACGAGAGCATTTTTCTTTCTCTAGAATTCTTGTTTCATGGGAACTCTCTTTTAATTCTGAAGAGAATAACTAAATATAGGATCTGGCAGGATGGTTTCTTCGATTATCTTAGAGGATTGGACTGCTCAGAAGTTGAAGTATATTCCATTACAGAGGGTACAGTTGTCTTCCCAAAGGTACCTCTGCTAAGAATAGAAGGACCAATTGCTGTGAGTACCATCAAACTGGTTTTTCCTCTATTTTCTTGTTCACGGTTTACCATGCACCTTTTTCTCTCTCAAGTTGATATTATTCATTTAATGATGTTGTAGGTGGTGCAATTGCTGGAAACCCCATTAGTTAATCTTATCAATTATGCATCATTAGTGGCTACAAATGCAGCTAGGCATCGATTTGTTGCTGGAAAATCAAAAATTCTTCTTGAGTTTGGGCTTCGACGGGCTCAGGTTGCTTACTGTATTTTGATTCTTTTTTATGTTATAGTGCTGGCTTGAGTTATCTTTATGACAAAGCCTTATTATTTTATTCATAGGGACCTGATGGTGGGATATCAGCATCAAAATATTGCTACCTTGGAGGATTTGATGCCACAAGGTAATTCTAAACATTCAAGTTTGCTGCAATTTGCATCATGCAGTGATTCATCTCTCTTATGGATGGATCCTCAGAGCGGTAAACTTCTATGCCTTCTAATCATTCAACAATGATTCATTTTAAGCATTATCTTTCCATGTTAAGAGTCACTTTAATATTTCTTGAATCCAAATATAATCTTTCACCCTGTTTGTTAGAAGGGGAGGGATTGGAGAGAAGGGATTGAGTTTATCTATCAGTTGGCAAGAAGGATAAGAATCCAAAGAATCCTTCCTCACTTATAATTTTCAACCCTTACAATTTAGGTGGATTGGCTCCTATCCTTCTATTCATTTATAATTTTCAATGCTTTCAATTTGAATGGATTGACTCTCATCCTTCTCCTCTGTTAGCCAAATTACTAGAGGGATGGTAAACCATCCATCCATCCTTTCTCCTCTCTTCCTTGTCCTTCTCCCAATCCATCCTTCCAGACAAATAGAATATTAAAGTAGGGAGTAGTGGTCAGTATCAACAGCTATGATTATCAATTAAAAGAAAGTTTTTTGTGTGCAATTCAAATTCAGCATTTGAATTTCTTCAAAATCAGTTAACATGTGCTTTGGCTAAGGTGATTCAAGGTTGGTTTGGGTGGGGACATAGATCAATGGTTCTGATTGTGCCTTTAGGAAATGGAGGAAAAACCAAGACATGGAACTTCTTCAAAGATGAGAAAAATATCTTGATTTATTTTCTATTTAAAAGAGTGGTAGAGGTTAATTTTCAAAGTGTTTTTTGCTTGGAACATCAAAATAATATATATATATATATATAAGACTGTTAAAAGTAAAGAGTTTAAAAACTTAGACTGGGTCTCAAGCAGCAGCTAACGAGGACTTATTGCCCTATTGCTGTTCGTCGCTAAGCGGGGCTTACACCTCTATGTCGCACAGTCAAGAGATCCACTCACTATTTTCTCACAATTACTTTCTCACTAATTTTCTCTTTTCTTTTTCTTGTTTTTTTTTTTTTGACTATTCTCTCACCCTCACCCTAGGCTCTGATACCATTTCTTAGCTAAGGTGCGGAATTTGAACTAGCTAATATGAAATGCAAATGTAAAACAATGATTTCTGATGTATGAGAGCAAGGCAAGACCAACAATGTCAGGATCCTTGATCAGATACAGAGCATACTTAACATGTAAATGTATGATAAATGAAAGAACAAATTTTGAAAAAGATAATATTTGATTGCAAATCCGCAAAAGAAGTTTTACAAAAAAATCAAAACCTTGCATCCAAACAGGTCTTTGCCAGATGGCAAGCGATCTTGTCCATTTTTGATTTTGACATTGTCTATATAAAGGGAGAGATGAACTCACTTCCAGACTACCTAACCCGAGAGTTCCTACAAAACAAACCCTCAAATCCTCCTCCCAATGCCTCCCAAAATACCTAAGGATAAGGGGAAAGCCCCTGCTTCAAAAGCTTCAAAGCCATCAAAGAACACAGTTCTTTCTTCTCCAAAACTTTTGGCAGATGCCATCAAAGACGTGAAACATACAATGTCCTAGTATGACAAAGTTACCCAGGAAGAAGACGAATATTCATCTCAAAAAATCCAAAGCAAAGAACCCACCAAAAATGAGGTTCTTCTCAAATTGTCAGAGAATCCAGATTTTCTTTTGGCAATACATAAGGCTTTCAAAGAAGCCCCAGGTGACTCCTAGTCACTCTCAGGTAGTATTTCTAAACCTATTGCAAAACCACAGGCAGGTCCTTCCACTCCAAAACCTCTGCTTGCCTTACAAAGTAAAATTCAAGTTTCTTCAAACTTTACAAAATCAAAGTCTTAGTACTTTGAAAAACTGAATTTCCAAAATATTTGGACTGTCGAAAACGGTTTTCCATGCGACAATGTCCATCTTACCATTTCAAAAATATTTCCAAAGAATTTTCATTACAAGACATGGGATAATTCCAAAACCCGTCTCTTTTATGAAAACATTTTACAAATTACAGGTTCAACTACAGTCAAACATTTTCATAAACACCAATCCCACTCAGAACCTGCTTACTCAACTTGCACCATACAAAGAATCATACACCCTTCAAAGTGGAGTAAAAATCTTTATACTCCGATCCCCTTTCCTCGAGAAATCCAAATCCAATACCCCCACTTCCCCTCCTATACATATTGGGATTACCAGCAAGCCTGCTTCAATACCTTTTTCCTACAAAACTCAGGCCATAGTCATTCATGGCTTTTTTATTTCAATACCTCCATAGACACCACCAATCTTCCAATATGGTTCAGCCAATGGTGGGACTTTTTCGGTTGTATTCCTGAGCTCCTCCCTGAACATTAAAGGAAAGTTCCTACAGAGGGAGTAGGCTTATAGTTTGTTTTGTAGAAGTTGTAACCTTCCTCAACAGAACAGATTGATGTTCAGGGAGGAGCTCAAGAATACAACCGAAAAAGTCCCACCATTGGCTGAACCATATTGGAAGATTGGTGGTGTCTATGGAGGTATTGAAATAAAAAAAGCCATGAATGACTATGGCCTGAGTTTTGTAGGAAAAAAGTATTGAAGCAGGCTTGCTGGTAATCCCAATATGTATAGGAGGGGAAGTGGGGGTATTGGATTTGGATTTCTCGAGGAAAGGGGATCGGAGTATAAAGATTTTTACTCCACTTTGAAGGGTGTATGATTCTTTGTATGATGCAAGTTGAGTAAGCAGGTTCTGAGTGGGATTGGTGTTTATGAAAATGTTTGACTGTAGTTGAACCTGTAATTTGTAAAATGTTTTCATAAAAGAGACGGGTTTTGGAATTATCCCATGTCTTGTAATGAAAATTCTTTGGAAATATTTTTGAAATGGTAAGATGGACATTGTCGCATGGAAAACCGTTTTCGACAGTCCAAATATTTTGGAAATTCAGTTTTTCAAAGTACTAAGACTTTGATTTTGTAAAGTTTGAAGAAACTTGAATTTTACTTTGTAAGGCAAGCAGAGGTTTTGGAGTGGAAGGACCTGCCTGTGGTTTTGCAATAGGTTTAAAAATACTACATGAGAGTGACTGGGAGTCACCTGAGGCTTCTTTGAAAGCCTTATGTATTGCCAGAAGAAAATCTGGATTCTCTGACAATTTGAGAAGAACCTCATTTTTGGTGGGTTCTTTGCTTTGGATTTTTTGAGACGAATATTCGTCTTCTTCCTGGGTAACTTTGTCATACCAGGACACATTGTATGTTTCACGTCTTTGATGGCATCTGCCAAAAGTTTTGGAGAAGAAAGAACTGGGTTCTTTGATGGCTTTGAAGCTTTTGAAGCAGGGGCTTTCCCCTTATCCTTAGGTATTTTGGGAGGCATTGGGATGAGGGTTTGTTTTGTAAGAACTCTCGGGTTAGGTAGTCTGGAAGTGAGTTCATCTCTCCCTTTATATAGGCAATGTCAAAATAAAAAATGGACAAGATCGCTTGCCATCTGGCAAAGACCTGTTTGGATGCATGGTTTTGAACATCTTTTTGTAAAACTTCTTTTGCAGATTTGCAATCAACATGTAAAAGAAATTTTTGATTTAACAAATCACTTTGAAATTTTGTAATACATAAAACGATTGAAAGAATCTCTTTTTTGACAGTAGAATAATTCTTTTGACAATCATTCCAATGTGCAGATGTAAAATGTATGATATGCTCTTTTGAGTTTTGTCTTTGCTTGAGAATCCCACCGTATCCTATGTCGGAGGCATTTGTCTCGACAATCTTGGGAGCTAATGGGTCTGCTACATGGAGCAATGGAATTGTTTGGACTTGGGCTTTGATCTGTTTAACAATGCTTGTATTTAGATCAGACCAAGGAACTGGATCTTTTCTCAACCTATCATGTAAAGGTTTCGCAATCCTAATGGGGTTGGGGTAAAAATGTATGTAATTAAGGCTTCCTAAAAACCTTTGTAGTTGTGTTTTGTCGGTAATCTTATCAGGAATATTGCTAAACAAAATGGTTTAGTAATTTCTAAATCAAAGATTTATTTATTTCAAACCCGTGTTCGTTTCCTAGGACATTACATATCCCAAGGTACTATAACACCAAAAGAAAGATCTTTAGAGTGGAAAAATATATGTAAATGTTTGAAATGTTGATCAATGGAATGGGAAAAGATAAGAACATCATCAATATAAACAATGCAAAATGCAGAGTGTGGATTAAAAATGTCATTCATAATTCTTTGGAATTCAGATGGTGCATTCTTCAAGCCAAAAGGCATGACATTCCATTTGTACTGGCCGAAAGGAACAGTAAACGCAGTTTTGTATCGGTCTTTGGGGTCAATCTTGATTTGCCAGAAACCGGACTTCATATCAAACTTTGAAAAGATGAATGCAAAATGTTTTGCAATAAATCCTTTTTGTTGGGAATTGGATACCTGATCCACTTGAGGGCGGAGTTCAGGGGTTTGTAATTGATCACTAGCCTCGGTGTGCCTCTCTCAATTTCAGAGTTTTTATTCACATAGAATGCGACACATGACCATGGTGATCTGGATGTTGTAATTAGACCTTTGGACTCGAGATCTTGAATCTCTTGTCGACAATGCTAATCTAATTCAACACTCATTTGAATAGGTCTGGCTTTCGTAGGTATTTGTTTTTCTGAAAAAGTATCTTCATATGGAAGATCAACAACATGTTTTCTTGTCCAGAAAGCAGTTGGTAAGTCTGAGCAAAGTTCATGCTCAATCTTACTTAGTAAGCCTGCAATCTTTTTCTTCAAAGAAGAATCTTGCAGCTGTTTGTTAATGCGACATAAAGAAACATGGTTTTGTAAATCATGTAGATGGTATGTTTTTCCATGTATGAGTGCATTGATGTGATATGTATGTATAGAACATGCTTTGATTAGATTTAAATTTCTAACCTTAGATTGCTCTAGGAATGGGAGTTTGAGCTTAATACCATGTATTTTAGATGTGATGTAGTCATGACGTGCTTTATATGGGGTAAACAGATCAATGAAAGGAGTACCTAAAATGATGGTATGATTAATATCTTTTGTAACTATGAAAAACGTTGTAACTGAAATGCCATTGTTTAACACAGAAGCTTGTGTTTTACCTGCAATATTCAACTTGGAATTATTTGCACCTGGCGATTTTTCAGTTGTGCTTTGTATGAAACGTTTTGGAACTATGCCTTCTTTAATGCAGTTTAAATCTGCACCTGTGTCAAATAAGGCTATAGTATCAAGTTTGAAATCATCAGAAAAAACTGATGATATTTTAACAATGTATTTTTTGGAAGAAATCTGTAACAAAACATCTAAAAATGCAGTGTCAATTTGACCAATGTTTGTGTTATGTAATGCATGTAAGTCAGGGTCTGTATTGTCTGGTTCAGAATCAGAGTCTGACTGGTTTTTGACTTTGGAAAGGAGGTTTTGTAGTATGGCAGAGTCTTTTTGTTGGGCTTGTTTGAGGGTTTGTAACTCGGTTTTAAGGGTTTTAATCTCAGAATGTAGTTCTGGGATTGTAATAGAGGTTTTTGATTTCTTTTTACTTAAAATCTTTGTGAAATCGTAAGTGTTTGTACTGGTTGAAGGTGGTTGTATGGTTTGTGGGGTTAGGTGGTGTTTGGTCTGTTTTGTTGAAATCTTTCAACAATTTTTCTAGGTAAACTCTTTGTAGTTGAGGATCATCAAGACGTTTGATGGCCTCAAGAATGAACTCTTGATCCTGGGTGAGGCATTAACTTCATTCGAGTTGGAAGTATCTGAGGTAGCACTGGAATTGGCTAACTCATCAACTTGAAATTCTTCTTTAGAGATGTCTGAGGAAGAAGGGTCTGTATCTGAGGCTTCTAGATACAGGTTTTGTATCATGTTGATGGTGTCATCATCAATTTGTAGTTCATGTAATTTCTTTTGTACAAAACAAAAACAGGATGTGTGTCCCTTTTGGTGACATTTGTAGCATGTAGCGTTTTTCCAATTAAAGGCTTTTGTCTTTGGCTGAAAAGGCTTTGAGTGTTTGGTGAATTTTTTGTAGGTTTTTTTGTAGTAGGCTTGTTCGGGTTGTTTGGAGTGGTATTTGGATTGATGGAATTTGCGGTATTTTTGGGATGATCTTTTGTATGGGGGTTTTGGTTCAGTGTTGTATTTGGGATTTGAGCATTTTCCACTGCAGGACGGCTTGGAGGTGGAAATGTCAAACTGATGACAAAATGAACCTAACTCTTGTTTGGTTCGTTTCATCTCCCACTTCAGATGCTTTTGTAACTTAAGATCTTGACAAATCTTAAGTCCTTCTTTCTGGGTAAAACTGACAAGTTCACTGTAGGTAAGCTGGTCATAAGGAATGAGCTTTGTAGAGTAAATATTCTTGATTTTGTTTCTAACCTTTTCTCCTAGGAGAATAGGTAAACCTGCAATAAACTTTTCTTTCCAGAATGGTTGATTGGAATCTTCCCTTAAGACATGGGTCATGAAGGTGGTTTTGTACCACTGAAAGTCACTAAGCTTTTTGCACCGAAGGTTGGAAAGGAGCTCAACATTCTTATCTTTCAGGTGGGATGGGTCTCCAATGAAATGTAAGGAGATTGTAAGGATTAGGCATGAGACTGCATCTTGGATGGTATTCCCGGATGAGTCTAAGACAGGTGTTTGATCTTCATATTTTTGGAAGGAATTGAGGATATGAAGATGGTCAGTTTCTGTGAGGTGATAATCCCACCATCCTTTTAACTGGCCAGAAAAACCAGCAATAAGGAGTTCAACAATCGCTCTGTCAGGAGTGTCTGTCTGGGTTTTGTAGGCATTGGCTGCCATTGTCATCTGTTGTAGAGTATTCATTAGAAATCATTGTTTTACATTTGCATTTCATATTAGCTAGTTCAAATTCCGCACCTTAGCTATATATATATATTAGCACATTGAAATGATTTAAAAAACACGAACAAAAAAAATAATATTTTGAAGGTAAAAGAAAATTAATTTTTTTTCAAAAGTGCGATTGGACTACAATGCTAAACAGGGCCTTACTCAGTGCATGGTTTTATGGAATCATTGTATCTCATTGTGTCTTTAGGGAAAGGAACAAAATTGAGACAAGGAGCTTCTTAAAAGCTAAGAAAAACACCTTGGTTTACTTGGTACATGAATTTGATTGCAAAGAGAATTTCTGCTTCCTCCCCAAAAGAATGGTTTAGTTCACCAATACTTCATAGCACATGGCTCTCAAACTTGTTAATGTGAGGCCTAAACCGTCCTTGTCCCTAAAATAGGGCAGGTATAGCATTTTGGTGCTGGAGCAATTATGTTTCTGAATTTTGAGCGAGTGAGATATGGCCGGAGGTATTTTAATGCATTTATTCTCTCTCCATGCTATGGCCCATAACTGATTTGCCAGCAACAATTTTCTAAGAAGCCAGTAGACCTTTGTAATTAGCAACCAAATGATAATTTGGGTTTCTTTTATGCAACATGGATAAATAAAATTGCATGCAAAAATCACATTTCTTTCCATGATACTATGGCTATTTTTCGACATCTTAACTGATATTTGTCTACATCTTCCTTCTGTTTTGATAGCAATGTTGCAGCTGGACGGTTATTTGGGATACCTCTGCGTGGCACACATTCCCATGCATTTGTCAGCTCGTATATGGTTGGTAATTAATCTCAAAGAGCATTATAAGACATCCATTTTTATCTTTACAAAGAGAATTTCAGTGCAATTGAGATTTTGTGTGTTTCATCATATATGCTTCATAGTTGCATAACAATTCACATTGTTTTTTAAATGCATGTGCTTGAAATGATATAGTGGTCATTTTGTGCAGTCATGAATGTTAATTCTTATGATAAATTCTCCTTTTGGCATTTCTCTGTCTCTCAAATTACAGGCCTGTTTCTTTTTCTGCGGTATTTCACATGCTTGTGCCAATGTTTATACATGTATGCAATTGCATTAAACAATATTATTCCCTTGCTTTAGGTTTAGTCAATCTTTCATCTAAATTATCCAGTTGTTTGCAGAGCCTTGATGAGATCATAGACAAGTCACTTCGAAGTGCTGATGGATCAAGTAGTTGCGAGGACTTTGTCAGTTTAGTTCAGACATGGTTAAGTAAAATTCAGGTGTTCATCACTGGCCCTCTGCATTCATTTTGATAATTCGTCAAAAGTTGTACATCCTATGTTTTCTTGAAATGTTTGCCTAGATAGCATAAAATAGAGCTGTTCAGTTTGAATCTTCTTTCATTTATTTTGAGACAACCAGTTGTGTGGCTTATGGATCCATCTGTTGTCAGTTTGGGGTAGAAAAGCAAGGAAAGTAAACATGGAAATTTTTTATTTGTTGATGAAACTTCTATAGGTGTGAGTTGTGTAATCAAGAATGCTTAGTTAGCATACTTAAAAAAAAAAGTAGAAAAAAAAAGAAAATGAAGAAAAAAAAGGGACCAAGGTCCAATTTTTCTTAATTTCTGAAAGATGAAAAATTCCTTCTGTTAGTTATGCTAGCAGTTATATTTGTGCATTACATGCAAGCTTATTTATGTTAAACAATTTTGATATTGTTATAAGAGTGCAGTCTCTTTCTCTCTCTCCTTTTGTTATAACTTTGTTGAGATTTCTAGAAGTAGGAGTAAAAGTGATTTTTCATTCTAACTTCAGATTGTGAAAAGATTTTTCTTGCGCATATATTTTAGATTCCAGAAAATGCATTTTGTTTTTGGGCTTTGTGATACTAATAGGATTTTTGGAAAACAATGCTGATTGCTTCTAAAGAAGAGTCAGGATTGGATTTTTGAGGAACTTAATGGTTCATAGCAGGTACTATCACACTGAGAATATCTAGTAGCACTGCAAGCCATTTTTATATCTAACATTGATAAATATATTTTCTTACTTGACAGCTAATTGGTATGAAAAATGGCTTGATCCTATAATTCATAATTCATTTGTTTATTATGCTCCCCTTTCACTTTGTTTTTTTCTTCTTTAAATTTTGGTAGTTTGATTAAATATGATTCATGCTATGCAGTGGTCAAGTTCATTACGTGGTATTTTTGGTGAGACCAATCAAAGTGAGCTGGCAGCTTTCACCTCATATGCCTTGGCGTTCCCTATAAGCTTTTTAGCTCTTGTTGACACGTATGATGTGAGTGTAGTTTTTTCTTCTAGGTTGCTATGTTTCATTTCCTGGACTAAGCCTATCTGTCAATAACTGTTTCCTGCATAACTTTCTTTCCTTTTCTTTTATTTTCAATTTATTTATCAAGATTTGACATCTTACTGGTTTATGTCGTGCCTTTCTTCGGATTATTGATATTGAAGTTAAGTTTGACATACAATCCTTGGTGAACAGGATAATCCCTCACAGAAAACCTTCGTGTCTACATATTTAGCACCAAATACTGTATTGAACAAGCCAATGTCAACAATTGCTTGATCAAATCTCAGTGACCTCTTCAACTTTATTCAAATTCGCAGACATTGTTTATGAAATTCATCTTCTCAAAACACCTGTCATCTATGCCACTCAATATCTTGAATTATAAAAACCATTTTCTTTTGAATGAATTAAGACTTTAAGGTTGCATTAACTTTTGAAAAAAGTTTTCCAGATTATTTTTTTTAAGAAACAGAACTAAAGAGAATATATTACTAACTGGGAGTGAAAATTGTTTTTTGGAAACATCTTTTATAACTCTCCATTTTTCTATTAAATTGGAAAACACCAAAATGGTTGTTTTCCGAATTCTCCACTATTAAAATAAAGGTCTTGTTTGGTTCACCTAATATTTTGGCCATTCCTTTTCATTTTTTTCAATATAAGCCAAGCAAGGTCCTTGTTAAAAAACAGACCATTGTTTTCTATTTTGGAAAGTTTGTACTTGTTTCCTTAATTCTCCAAAATAGAAAACAATGTAGTCTAAACACAATGAATCTTTAGGAAAAATATCTGTGAAGTTTAATTATATGCTGTCTTTACTTTATGCTGCATCCTGCACTTTGTCTTGTCAATAAGCTAGGTTGTTATTTTACAAATCATACATCTAGTAGCCTGTAAATGTGACCAAGAATCTGCAAGTCAAGATGAAGGGCAATCTTATCAAGGTCTACAATCTCCGAAAATTATTACGATTCACCTCTGCTCTCTAATATTTATAACTCTTCTTCTGAAAATGTTGATGTTTATATTTTGCATCATCAATTAAGTAGCATTCTACAAAATAGACACTAAACTTTTCCATTATGAAATGGTGCTAGAGCTCATATAATGTTTCCATGTCCAGCAAAGGTTGATTATATGTTACACCTTCTTTTTGTTGCATTCTAAACTTGTCTTAAAATTTAAGTTGTGTGGTTACTTTTTTAATTATCACTTTATAGCAGTTAAAATTGCTTTTTTAATCTGTTTGGTTTCTTTACCAGGTTATGAGGAGTGGAATCCCTAACTTTTGTGCAGTTGCTCTTGCACTTAATGATCTGGGGTAAGTTATAAGGTGTATGAGTGTATTGGAATTCTTACCAAGCAAAATTTCCCTCCTTTTCTACTATCATGGGAACTGAAATATACAGTTTTCTTCTTTTTTCTTCCCTTAAATTTCTCATTCCATTCTTGTCATCCTGTTTGGGTAAACAGTATCTCTCTCAAAAGCTTAATACCAAGATTAAGCAATTCAAATTATTAGGAGGTATGAATGGCGGCACCAAGATTGCATATTCTGAAACTGTGACACTGCCTCCAATTTGGTTAATGCTTTCAGCCTTACAAACCTATCCAACATTGAAATCACATCTCTTCACATCTAACAAATGGCTTCTGCCATCTGATTGATTTATACCAGTGTCCTGGTATCTCCTCCTTTGGCTCTATTTTCCTTCAACCTGGGCTTCAACTGAATATTTATGTGATTCAGGATTCAACCAGATATTTGCAATATACAGCCATCTCCATTGATTCATCTCTAACAGCAATGTCTATCTTAAACCAAATGCATTATAGTGAAAATCCCAAATATCATTCATCATTAATCACCGTCACATTAGCTTGTGATTCAATTGTCTTGTCTTTTATTTGCATAGCTTACTGAAAATGTTTTATTGTTTCTCCACAGTGACCTTTTAATAGTATTCAATTTACACTGGTGATTTTAGATGGTTTACTTTGCAGATATAAAGCGGTAGGCATTAGATTAGATTCTGGTGATCTAGCATATTTGTCTTGTGAGGCCCGGAAGTTCTTTAGAGCCATTGAGAAAGAATTTGATGTTCCTGGTTTTGGAAGGACGAGCATTACTGCGAGTAATGACCTCAATGAGGAAACTTTAGATGCTTTAAACAAACAGGTAATCATTCTGAAATAAAACTGCTCTGGTGCTCTGAGAAAACTACTTTATGTTTCCTGTTTTGGAGCTCGGTGAAGGGAATAGTTATCTATTAGTTATTCTATGGAGCATGTTTTAGAATGGTTTGACATGGAAATTCTCTGGCATTGTGGTTTTGCTCCTGGCATGATCATACAAGTGTAACATACACTTCTGAGCAACCACGGAAATTTCTGGCATCTGAGTTGTCTCACTTAGCTCAATGCTCTATATTAAGATGCCATAGCTGAACTCCATTAATTATACTTCAAGCCTGGGGCAATTTATACATTAAACTGAGATAATCCAGCAAGTAATGGGATACAGTTTTCAAATACAGAAAAGGTTCAAAATATTGTGTTTCAGCTTACACCATGAATGCGTGGTTTCTTAATCCTTCACCTAATGCCCTACATAATTACTTCTCTATTGTTATTTTGATGTGCCTTTCAACACTCCTTTGGCATCTGCTTCTACGCCTTTTCTCCATATGGGAAATTCTTAACACAGAAATTAGGAATTTATGTATTCTTCTATGTTTGAGAGTTATTTAGTTGGAAAATGTTTTGGTCAAACATTAAATGCAGAAATGTTGCTGATTTGTTTTTCAAATGAGTTACAGCAGCATGAATAAAATCTCCATTATGAAGCAACATATAGTGGTCAAATACCACACTCTTAATAATAATTTATGCTGAATATCCTTCTTTGTATGTTAAATCATGTAAGTTTATGATAAAACTGTTTTGACAACAGAGAAGTAAAGGCATATGTGCATTTTGTTGGTCCTAGATTTTAATTGGTATAGCATTTTTTGGCTGCACAGGGTCATGAAGTCGATGCATATGGAATTGGAACGTATCTTGTAACTTGCTATGCTCAAGCTGCTTTGGGTTGTGTCTTCAAGCTTGTTGAAATAAACAATCAGCCTCGCATCAAACTTTCTGAAGATGTTTCAAAGGTTTGGTTCAGCTGAAGAAACTTTGTTAATTTTTATTGAATCACCGATTTTTGTTCCCCTTCATTATTTTACTAGGTTTCTATACCATGCAAAAAACGGAGTTATAGATTGTATGGAAGAGAAGGCTACCCACTGGTGGACATAATGACTGGGGAAAATGAACCATCTCCGAAGGTAGTGCATTAATTAATGGATTTTTCATCAAAGTGCTCAAATCTTTGATTTACGCTAAGCACCACCACCTATGTATATATTATGTTATTCATGAATATGTATTCCAAGAGTGCTGGCATGATCAATTTATCAAAGAACTTTTCCCTGAGCGCTGAGAGGTAAGTGTAAAAATTCATGGTCATCAATTAATGGATCTATTGTTAAGGGGCTTCACGAACTCTAATATTTGATGTCTTACACTTTACCAAGCACCACCATCATTATAATAATTATTTTTTTTTCACAGAGCAAGCCGAGAGGTGGTATTCCAAATTGTTGTTGCTATTATTTCATATACAAAACTAAATTGTGAGTGCAAATGTTAGAATATAATGGACTTCAGAGTTTTGTGAGATGTCACGTAATTGATTTCTACAACGGTTTTACATGGTTGGTCATAAGAGTTCCTCATCAAATCAACAGACACTTTTGATCCCATGCACTTTTTGTCCCCTATTAACACGTGATTGAGCTGCTTTTCTGGAAAGAGTTGACTCGTTGTGGTGATTAGATGAAGGAAAAACATAATTTCTTCCTTTTCTGAACTTTCAGGTGGGAGAACGGATACTATGCCGCCATCCTTTTAATGAATCCAAGAGAGCGTATGTGGTTCCACAGCAGGTTGAGGAGCTTCTAAAGTGTTATTGGCCTGGGAGCTCAGGTAGGGCTTTCTATGACCTTAAAATATTTAGGGCCCATTTAACCGAACTTATGAGAAAACAATTTTTGACTTTGATTCATAATTTAAAAATTGTTTTTCAAAAATAATTTATGATAAAAATAAGCTATATGACCACCTTAGAATTATGTTTGGTAAAATTGACCTAAAGCAATTTTTTTATTACAAAAAAGAGGTAGTATAATTAGAATTCTCAGGTTAAAATTTTAATCCTGTACTCAATTTTGTCAAAAACATATTTAATTCAAGCCAAAAGTTGTTCTAACAAACATTGTATCCATAACTTTTCTACGAGTCAAATTTTTTTAAAAAAAAACTTAAATCAAGTGGAACTTAAGCATGTGAGATCATAATTGAACAATTTGTTTCGGGGATTTGCATCTTCACAAAGGCTAGCACATGTGACATGATTATTTCTAAATTTGCAATGATTTGGTTTGTGGTTAAGATGAAATTTCAGGACTCAGCATAGCATCATGCCCAAGTTTAACATTGTTAGTCCACAGACTGCCAACAGGCTCAGCTTACTTCATCCATGCAATGTTAGCAATGAGTTTTGTTTCTTGCAGATAAGCCAAGAGAAGACTTGCCTCCTCTCAAGGACATTAGAGATCGCTGTATCAAGCAGCTCGAGAGAATGCGTCCTGATCATATGAGGCGGCTGAACCCAACACCGTACAAGGTGATGTTCTTATCTGCTGTGAATATTTTCTTCTGTAATTCTAGATAACTGCAACTATGGGAATGCTAACTTGAATGCCTCGCAGGTGAGTGTAAGCGCAAAATTGTATGATTTCATCCATTTTCTCTGGCTCAATGAGGCACCTGTAGGGGAGTTGCAGTGAGGAGGATTGATAACCAGATTTGATGCATGGAACAATGTACAAAAATGGCGGTCAAGTAATGAATCCAATAGATTTGGGGGAGCCGCCTCAATCAGCACTGAACACATAGATGAATCACTTTTCATTAAGATGCCCCTTGGATTTAATAAACCATTTTGTTTCCCTATTTATTAATAAAAATAACTGATTGTTTTCCTTTGGTCTAACCAGTGTGTTCTTTCAACTTCCCACCTCACCATTACTTTATATTTGTGTGGAAAGGAAATGAAGAAAACAGAAATTCCTAATCTTGTAAATCATCAAATCATGTCACACCCTATGGAACATGCAGAATATCGAAAAAGAGAAATGTCAATAGAAATTGTAATCGAAGAAGAGACTGAGAGTCGGCAATTTACAAGAAGTTGTTGAGCTCCGAGAGGAGAGGAGAGGAAAAACGCGAAGAATAAAGGGGGGCCTCAAAATGCAATGAATACCGTGGGTCATAGGTGGTGGCAATTATTATTATCTTTATTGGGTGTTCTCGTATCAATTTATACTCGATTGGAACTAAGTTTACACAATACTAATAATATTGCCAGTAACTTCAATTTTATTTATTTATCTATACGATAATACAAATAAATATTTATTAAAGTGATAATAATTAAAATTAAAGAAAAAAAATCTTGTCATCAAAACTATCTTTTCTTATTAACATAGTTTTTTTTTTTTATTAATAACATCGTTCATTGAATGTATATTCATACGAACAATAATAATTTGAATTAAAAAGTAAAAAAAATATTTTTAATCAAAAACTTAAGTGTTTTGTTCATTCAATTCTTTTTTATTTTGAGGAAAACTTTTTTTTTTTTATGAGAACCATTGTTATTGATTGTGAAGTCCTTGGACAAGGTGTAATGAAATTTGAAAATAATTTAAAATGTTTATTATTTAAAAATATATTGAAATATTTTTATCTAAAAATAAATGATGCTTAATGATTGTTTTTTAAAATATTTTTTATTTAAAAATATATTAAAATAATATATATATTAAAAAATATTTTTAACATTAATATATTAAAACAATAAAAATAACATTTAAAAAAATCATTTTTTTTTAAATCAAAACATGACCGCAAAAGATAAAAGAAGCTAGTAATGGCCATTTATAGGAAAGGTTATGTTAAAAGAAACAGAAGACTATACTTGTTTTGATAAGAGAAAACAGAGGACTTCAAACACAAGAAATGGAAATTATGAGTTCAGTTTATTGAATGATAGTTTTCGGCTTATATAGCCCTTAGTGTAACCAACTCTAACAAATGTAACTACTTCTAACAACTTTATTATCTCTACTGCAACAATCACGTGTGCTTAACAATATAACATAATAACCAAAAAACTGACTAATTGTTGTTGAGTCTATTAAGAGTTGTGTGTAATTGCTTCTTCAATCTCTCCCTTAAGCAAGTCGCTGCCAAGCACTTAGCTTAATTCAGTAATGTCGTATACCCCAAGTAGTCCTCGAAGCCTTTGGAAAACATCAACCTTTAATGGCTTAGTCATTATGTCGGTTAACTGATCTTTGCTTCCACAATGAATTAAATCGATCGAACATGTCTTCGTAAGATTCCTCAAGAAATGATACCTTACGTCTATGTGTTTGCCACGTCCATACAAAGCAGGATTTTTTGAGAGTTTAATGGTAGAGTTGTTATCACACCAAACATGAGTGCAATCTTCATCAATGTAGTTTAGCTCTTTCAACACTCTTTTTATCCATATGGCATGACATGTGCACACTGCCGCTGCCATAAATTCAGTTTCTGTTGTTGACAAAGTGACAATATATTGGTTTTTTGAACACCATGATACTACACTTGAATTCATCAAAAATACATATCCATTTATGCCTTTTCTATCTTCTATGTCACCCGCATAATCACTTTTTGTAAAAGCAAGTAATTTTGTATTTCCTCCTTTCTTATAGTGAATACCATAACTCACAGTTCCTCTCAGATATCGGAGAGCCCTTTTTGCAGTCTGTAAGTGAAGATTCGTATAAGTCTTATACCTACTTATAAGACTTGTAACAAACACCATGTCTGGTCTTGTGGCTGTAAGATACATCAAACCTCCCACCAGCTGCTTGAAGTGTGTATCATTTATCGAAATTCCATCTTCATCTTTGCTGATTTTAAAACTTGGAATAATCGGACTATTCACCTCATTACTTTCCAACATCCCAAATCTTTTCAAAATTTCCAAAGCATACTTTCTTTGACAAATGAAAATATCATCGTCTCTAACAATACTTCGATCCCAAGAAAGAAACACATGCTCCCAAGTCAGACATGTCAAACTCTTTTAACATAGAATTCTTAAATTCTGTCAACATATCATTATCATCATCACAAGTAAAGATTGATCATCAATGTAAATACTTATGATTATAATCTTTTCGGTGTTGCTTCTTTTTTTGAACAATGTTTGTTCACTTTCACACCTCTGAAACCCTTCCTTAAGAAAGTAGGCTTCGATTCAGTTAAACCTAGCTTGCAGAACTTGTTTTAATCCATATAAGGCCTTGTGTAATTTGTAAACCAGATGTTCTTTACCTTTCTTCACATAACCCCTTGGTTTTTCAAAATTCACATTCTCACTTAATTCTCCATGAAGAAAAGCTGATTTAACATCTAATTGCCCAATTTTCAAACCCTTATGCGCAGCCATATATGATCATCCATACTATATCCATTCTGGCTACATGTGCAAACACTTCTGTGTAATTTATTCCATGCTTTTGTGAGTATCCTTTTGCTACCAACCTTGCCTTATATTTCTCAATCTCCCCATTTTCATTGAGTTTCATAAAATCAATCCATTTAACACCAATCCTTTTAGCATCATTTGACAATACTATCAAGGTCCATGTCTAGTTATTCTCAATGGACATTATTTTATTGTCCATTGCTTGTCTCCATTTTTCCTCCTTCACAGCTTCTTCAAAAATAAAGGGATCTTCTTCAGTAGCTGTTACTTGTGCTATATATGCTTTGTCTTCACTCAAGTCTTCTCCATCAACATAATCTCTCATTCATACTGGAGCATGACAACTTTCCCTTCAACTTGATCCTCTGCATCATGAACTCTTTTTGCAACTGCTATATGCTATTCACTCTCTGCTGCCATATTATCTTCACTCTTTGCTGTTGTATTCTCTTCACTCTTTTTGTTCACCCTCAGCTGCTATTTCTCCCAATCTTCGACTGCTGCTCCAATTACACTCCTCTCTTCTCTATTCTCATCATTTTTCATTTCTTTCTTCATGTTGATTCCCCCACTCCAAATCTATCAGAATCTGTTCCCGATTATTTTCACTCCAATTCAACACCTTTTCTTCTTCAAACAACACATCTCTACTCACCATAATTTTATTTGTTATAGGATCATATAAACGGTACCCCTTAGTTTCCTCACTAATTCCCAGAAAAACACAGCAAGTGCTCCTGGCATTTAATTTTCCTCTTCTCTCATGTGGAATGTGAACATGAGCTAGGCACCCAAAAATACAAAAATATTTGACAGTTGGTTTTACCCCACTCCATGCTTCCTGTGGAGTCACATCCTTCAATGCTGCTGTTGGAAACCTGTTTAAGACATAGAAGGCCCATACCACTGCCTCTGGCCATAAACTCTTCGGGATCTTCTCTGTCAACAAACACCTTAACACATTACAGTTGATTCTTCCTCTCAGCCATGCTATTTTGTTGTGGCGTATATGCAACGGTCAATTGCCTCTTAATTCCACTTTGCTTGCAAAAATCATTGAATTCCTTTGAATTGAATTCTCCTCCTCTATTATTTCTCAGACATTTAACATATAATTCTTTCTCCTTTTCGACAGTTTTCTTAAAGACTTTGAAGTGCTGAAACGCTTCACTTTTTTCTACTAGCAGGAATGCCCATGACTTTCGACTATAGTCATCAATGCAACATAAAATATATCTTTTTCCACCATTAGACACATGAGAGATAGGTCCACAAATGTTTGCGTGAATCAATTCCAATGGCTGAGGTGCTCTCCATATACTTGTTTTTGGTATTGCTTCCTTTCATTGCTTCCCTACTCTGCAGCCTGTGCAAGTCACGTCTATAATTTTGAACTTAGGGAGTCCACGAGCCATTTTCTTTTGGAGCAGTGTTTGCAGATTTGTATAGCTTAAATGTCCATAACGTCTATGCCAGAGGTAAGAAAGATCTTGAGAGTTTGCATAGAGACATCTTTGATCATTGGAAACCAGTCGAGTTTCAACTAATAGAATGAACATTCTATTTACACTCATTGTGGTTTCAACAATCAATCCCCTTTTTGGATGATAAGCCTTACAAGTTCCTCCTTTAAACACTATTGTCAGACTATTTTCTTGGAGTTGTTCAATGCTCAAGAGATTGTTGTTAAGCTCAGGAACATTATACACTTCATTTACCATATGATTTATTCCATTCAAAATCAATTTCATGCTCTCATTTCTAGTCAAACTTGTCCTATTATTATCTCCCAATTTAACAGAGTGTTGAAAGGTTTTATCTTGAGTTGTAAACTTACCTCGTTCTCCACACATGTGATTTGAACAACCCGAATCCAAGAACCATGCATCGTTTTGTTTTTGGTTGTGCAAGTCAATATAGGTCATTAACAACATCTCATCCTCTTGACTCAACTCTGCATAATGTGCCTCCTTGTTTAAGTTCGGACATTCATACTAAAAGTGCCCAAGTTTATGGCATTTGAAGCATTCAATTGTGGCTCTGTTATAAATTTGAGCTTCTCTTCCACGACCTCTTCCTCTGAAGGTGTTTATCCCTCTGCCTCTGCTCTTTATTCTTTCATCATACACTCTCAATGCTTGGTCATCTTCTCTAGTCTTTCAGATTTTTTGTTCATGAACCAGCAATAAACTTTGTAGTTCGTCTACTATTAGTTTGTTTATATCTTTCGATTCTTCAATTGAGCAGACAATGTAGTTGATCTTCTCAGTCAATGTACGCAATATTTTTTCCATAATCTTCACCTCAGACACATCTTCTCCAAAATTCCTCATGTTATTTGCTGTCAACAACACCCTGGAAAAATATCCTGTCACAGACTCTCCAATCTTCATCTCCAGTAATTCAAAATTCCTACAATTAATTTTAAGTTGAGCACGCTGCACTCTTGTGTTTCCTTGATACTTAATTTTCATAGAATCCCATAGTTATTTAGTTGTGTTCTTCTGCGCAATTGTTTTCAGAATAGATTTGTCAATTAACTAGAACAGGTAATTCTTGGTTTTCAAATCCTTCAATTTCATCTCCTCCAAGTTCTTCTTCTGTCCAGCCATGAGAACTTCCCCTGGTGATGGTTCCTCATAGCTTGTCTCAATAACACACCAGTACTCCTTCGATCGTAACAAATTATCCATCAACATACTCCAGTGTTCATAGTCTCCATCAAATTTGGGAATGCTAGGTTGTGCAAAATTACTTGAATCCATCTTTCTCCCAATTAAGAATTTTGATTCCCAAGCTTTGATACTAGTCTGTTAAAAGAAGCAGAAGACTATACTTGTTTTGATAAGAGAAAATAGAGGACTTCAAACACAAGAAATTGAAATTATGAGTTCAGTTTATTGAATGATAGTTTTCGGCTTATATAGCCCTTAGTGTAACCAACTCTAACAAATATAACTAACTCTAAAAACTTTATTATTTCTACTGCAACAATCACGTGTGCTTAACAATATAACAAAATAACCAAAAAAGTGACTAATTGTTGTTGAGTCTGTTAAGAGCTGTGTGTAATTGGTTTTTTAGGTTCCAATCTAATTGTAGTCCAAGTTGACCAAAGCCAAAAACAATAATAAAAATCCTTCAATGAATCATCATCATACCAATTTCATTAGCGGAGGAGAATTACCTTCAAAGCATCATCAACATCAAACCAAAATGGATTATTTCAAAATTGAGGATAAATTTAAAGTTTCATATTTAGCTCTAAGTTCTTCTGCTGTTAAAAAAGGAAAAGTAGAAACTTTAGTAGCAGCACTCGGTCTTGCTAACAAGGAAAAATGAGAAATTGTTGACTTAGACAATCCTAAAAGCCAGAAAGAGCAAGAAATTATGAACCATGATCAAAATGTAATCAAAAGCCATAATTGTAATTCCTATAAAATTAAACCTCAAGTTATGGCCAGGAAAATATAGGATAAAGTAGTTGTAATTAACCAAGTGAATACTAAACAATAATAAAAATAAAAATCTTTACACAATACTTGCCTCTCAAGGCAGTAAACTTAATTATGGCTGTCCTATGACCCGCGAAAGCAGCTACCCGGAAATCTGGCTGGCTGGCATTCTTGTGTAATTCTTTAAATAAATAGTCCCATCATGCCAGCTGCTACCTGTTTCCCTTCTTCACTCTCCCATTAACAATTTAACATCACTGCTAGCTTTTAGCACTGCGCTTGCCCTCATCTATATATCCTACATATTGAGCCTCGAATTGTAGACATGCTGCAAACCCTCACCTTTTTTCACTGAATTGTTTTTTAATACTGGTTCAAAGACCACACTCCCATGTCTGAGCACAAAACAGGCCTTATGTCTGACCAGTTATCGAAACCAACTTCAGTTTTTGGTTTAAGGTTATGGGTTGTTCTTGGTGTCTGTGTAGGGACAGCCATCGTGTTGCTACTTTTCTTTATCACTCTCTGGCTTGCATCCAAGTCCAAAAAGAGTACAAACAATGAACACAAAATCCCTATTGTATCTAAAGAGATTCAAGAAATCAGAATCGACCAACCCATTATGCCTCCCCGGGTACAAATGCAAAACCACCAATCTCAAGACCAGGAAATGATTACTAGAAAGGAAAGGGGAGATATTTTGTTGCTCATGCCACCAGAAGAGGAGAGTCCAATGAAGTATCATGGGATTCAGATTGATATTGGGAAAGGGCATTTGATTTCTTATCCGGGTTCTTCTGGGGAAGCACCACGCGGCGGCGGCAATGGTGGGGACCAGGTGGCTGCTATGGTGGTGCCTGATGTGTCTCATTTGGGGTGGGGGCATTGGTATACTTTGAGAGAGCTTCAGGTAGCGACTAATTCTTTTGCTCATGAGAATGTTATTGGCGAGGGAGGGTATGGGATTGTTTACCATGGTGTTTTAGAGAATAACACCGAGATTGCTGTCAAGAACTTGCTCAATAACAGGTAGTCTATTGCAATATTCATCACATGTTTATTTGTTATGAACATTATTGTTGCTATTATTTGAGCTCTAATTTAGAATTAATTCGTTGTGGTTGATGTGCCATTTCGAGTGTTGCTATGCTGACGAATTGGTTATTGATAGTGTTCAAATATGTGGTCATTGATAGGGGACAGGCTCAGAGAGAATTTAAAGTTGAAGTGGAAGCCATTGGAAGAGTAAGGCATAAGAATTTAGTAAGGTTGCTTGGCTATTGTGCTGAAGGAGCTGAAAGGTAGTATCTTTTTGTCTTTTCAACCATGCTTCCTTGTTTCTGGACCCTGTAATTTTGGCATTTCAGAATGAAATTAGTTTTAAGTCACTGCCAAAATAGGGTGGCTATTGTTTATTACCATATATAGTTTTACATATAGTTGTTTGCTTCCTTGTATTGCAGGATGCTCGTGTATGAATATGTGAACAGCGGGAACTTAGAACAATGGCTTCATGGTGATGTAGGGCCTTGCAGTCCTCTTACTTGGGAAATTAGAATGAAAATCATCCTTGGAACTGCAAAAGGGTATGATTCTAATGCACTTATAATCTGTCATATAGAGCTTCTATAAATTGTTATTACCTGCTCTTCATCCATGGCATTGAGGTAAAAAATGAACACTGATGCAGATTAACTTACCTTCATGATGGACTTGAACCAAAAGTTGTCCACCGTGACATCAAATCAAGCAACATTCTACTTGACAAGCAGTGGAATTCCAAAGTTTCAGACTTTGGCCTTGCCAAGCTCCTTTGTTCAGATAGCAGCTACATCACAACCCGTGTAATGGGAACATTTGGGTGTGTAGCTCTCTCTGTGTGCTTACATTTGTTCCCTTAGTGTGTGCAGAAGCAATAATATTTTTTGTGCTTTGGTAGATATGTAGCTCCCGAGTATGCAAGTTCAGGCATGCTGAATGAAAGAAGTGATGTGTATAGTTTTGGGATTCTCGTTATGGAAATTATCTCTGGAAGGAACCCAGTGGATTATAGCCGGCCTCCAGAAGAGGTTCGCACCATGTACCAATGAAGTCTTTCCTCCCTTTTGTTCTTCTAATTTGTTTTAATTAAATGAATGATTTTCAGGTGAACTTGATTGATTGGCTTAAGAGGATGGTTAGTAACAGGAATCCAGAGGGGGTATTAGATCCCAAACTACCTGAGAAACCTACTTTAAGGGCACTGAAGCGGGCTCTTCTTGTTGCTTTACGCTGTGTAGACCCGAATGCACAGAAGCGACCAAAAATGGGTCATATTGTACACATGCTCGAAGCTGATGACTCCCCCTTCAGAGAAGTAAGTATTTGATCTAGTTGAGAATATTAATTCAAAACAACTTTCTGATAATGTGCCATAATTTAGAGATGTCTTTATCAACACTATTAAATCCTAAAGATCAAGCTTGCATTACTACTTAGTCGAACCATTTTTAAACCTTGCCAAAATGGTGCAAGGACTGTAAATAATGAATGGCGGAAGTTCTGATTCAGAGCAGCAATAGTTTTTGGGAAGATTCAAGAGCTACTTAACTCCAATTTCCTTCATATATGTAATGCCACAAATTCATTAGCATTTCTTTTCCATATGGTTCGTCTATGAGTTTGCGTCCATGGTTTGATGACTTATTATCGTCCCTACTTTTTCCTACTCATTTGACAGTGGTTGAATTCTGCACCCACTAGGTGTTGTGAGATAAAAGTCTACTAACGAATTTATACTTTACAGCTATGCAATAGAAATATTAAATATTTCAATTTCTTCTGATGCTAATTTATGTTAAACATTTCTTCTTATGCTGTTTTTTTTTTTCAAACAGCCTTGATCTCCTTATTCAAAGTTTGAAAATGTGGTTTCAGGACCGTAGAAGAGGAAGAGACCTGGGACACACACAATGTGACAGTCCCAAGGATGGATTGATAGAGAAGCAGGTGATGGAAACTAGTATGAAAGCGGCTGCACGATGATAAGGGAAGACAAAGACTTCAAGAATACCGAGAAGAGATCTATCGAGGGAGATTTATCTGAGCTTGATGAAGTGGATAAATAAATATTTACTGCCTGCTGCTCCATCTAAATGCTTGCCTTGTGCGAAAGGCCTAGTTACATTATCCAATTTTGTGGCCATGACTTGTGTTTCCTCTATTAGTTATAGCTTCCGTGGCTGCGCAGTATACGGCTCCACATCATGTTAAAATGTCAAAATCTAGGGCCTTTGAGGTTTGTCATGTAATCCACGCACGCTATTGCTTGACTCGATCATTGTAAACAAAAAGAAAGAAAAGAAATTGAAAGATTATGCCATGTTTCAAGTTATAGTTTGGACAGTTGTTATTACAAAGCATCTGAGCAAACTAATGCTAGCTTTTCGAGACCATTTGGTTGCAGAGAAAGCACATTTAGCAGTCACAAACTGTCGAGTTACATGCCAAGACTTTAGAGAAGCTGGCAATGCTATTTAGAATTTCATCACTTTCAACACGAAAATTGAAATAAACGTTTGACTTGTCAAATGCCAGCATCAAAGTTTGTATATTTAATGAACAAGACAATTTTTCCAGCTAAGTAGTTGGGGTTGGGTCATACTGTCATTATTTTTAGTGTCCCTTGAGTAACACGCTTGCTAGTGGCTAGTTCACTTTAGTTATGACTTAATCCTAGCCGGTGGAAATGCTAGCCTTCTCTTTGGTCCCCTCCATATGCTTTCTGTTCTTGCCCTCGAGGCCATGGCACGAGGAATTATCACTTGTAACTCGTTTGCTGCTTCTGCAACTTGAAGCCAACTGGTGCTAATCATGGAAGGTCAACTCAGATTAGTGATAAATTCCACCAGCGATTCAAATGATCATAAAGTGATTGTTTTCTCCTTGGGTGAGAAAGTACCGCATGATTTGAGAAACAATTTAGACAAGCAAGTCCACGGTACAAGTAAATCGAATCAAAAAGACAACTAGGGACTAACAACTGGATCCTAAACTCACGTGCCATTTAGAATAGCTACTGCTACAGAAGTTTCAGGAAAAACGTCAAAAAATGGTGGGGTTTGACAAAAACATCTGCTTTCAGAAAACATTAATTTCTGTGTCTGTGGAACCACAGTGAAGTTCAGATCGTGGATAAAACAGGAGGAATGGAAGTTACTTTGCTGACAGCCCACATGGATACCAGCTATGTAATTCCTATAAATGAAGGACATGCGCATGATTTTTCATTCAAACTGAAGTCGTTTTCTTTGCCCACAAGGTCCCATCTATGCTCCTTTCACATACAGCATTAGATGATGCGCTTGCTGTTCAGAGAGAGTAGAAAATTAACTTCAACTTCCATATCTCTGAAAGTGCTGAGCAATATGAGTTCGTTCTTTGTTTTTCCAGCTAGATTATACAAGTGGATGCAAAACATTGGCGTGGATGTATTATGAGGTATGCATATAGATTTATTAAAATTAACAGATTGAAATATTTGTTTTGCATTGTTTTTCTCCTTTATGGTCATTCCATTTTAGTGTTACTTTTTTTAAGTTTGTTTAGGCTTAATGTTGAAGTGTATCATAATAATATAGTAGATTATTCAGCCTTGTGAAATCATTTACATCCATTGCTTGCTCTAATAGGTGGACAAAATTCATTGTAAAGAGAAAGAGGGTAAAACTACCGTGATAATTACCTTCTTTTTATTTATTGTTTAATTTTCACTTTAACCCGTAAATGTGATTTTACTTGTTGATATTTTTTATTTTGTAATATTTTATATTGATTTATACGCATGCCTATTGTTTTTATGAGCTCTGGGTCGCATATTAATATTTGTATATATTTTGATGATAACAACTAAATATAAAATAAACTAATTAATATTATACTTAGTTGAGAATAAGTTTAAACAGGTTTATATAAAGATCATTAACAAGCATGGATGATTGAATGAAAAAATCAGTCAACATGTCTAATATACATAATAAGTGAAGACTTAGTTTTTAAGTATTCATTTTAGTACTATTTGTATAAATCCTTATAACTTACTGTTAAAACAATGAAAATGAACTCATACACCTCATACTGTATACATTATAAGATCGATACATGATTTTGATAAAATCTATATCAGTCAATTCAATATTTACCATGTTTATGACTATCAAAATTGATATTTTACATGATTCGATTGACCACTTGTTTATCAAAGATAAACACCTGGTTTGAGCCATTAGTAGGGTTACAACAACTAGTTTCTCTTCGAAACTTATAAATAGCTATTATTCTTGGAAAAATGCAAAAGTATTTCTAATATATGATATATAGAGACTATTTCAAAAGCAAAAGTAGCCAGAAATCATCAATTCTAATATACTCTAAGATTGTGTTAAATTGAATTTTTATAATCAAGCACAAGAGTATAATTCTCACACTCACTACACTTACTTATTTTCAAACATTCTAAGTATTACTGAGTGAGCTATATAGATATAAGATTCAATTGTATTAATTATTCTTAGAGAGTGCATATTACATTTCAAGCAATTGTATAACTTCACGAGTTTAGGACATAAACTCTTGGTTATTGGTGAGGTAATTTGAGAACAACATAATGATAAAAATTAAATATTTAATATGAAGAATTCAAAATCATTTATGGATATGTCTTCAAACATGATGGAGTATTTGTGCATTGGAGATCATCTAAGAAAATATGTATTGTAAGATACAAGGTGAAATTAGAGTTTGTTAATCTTGATAAAGTTAAAGATAAAATTGAATGGGTTTGGTATTTGTTTAATGGATATTATATGTTGGCCTAAGCTAGTGCCAATAATTTTGATATAATTGATCTTTCTAATATGAAGTCTTATAGTAATAGGTATAAATTTTGATCTGACCTTTAGATCAAGCTAAATATTTTCCTAGTTGATTTTAGGATTCCTTTAGCTATTTGGTTTCAAACTCTTATTATTTTTCTATATTTATTTAAAGTGTTTTTCCTGGTATAAAAGCATCATAAAAGAGTTGTAATATTTATTTTTTCATTAGAAAAAAATATTTATTGGTAAAATTTTGAGTTAGAGTTTTGTGTGGCTACCTTACAGAGAGAAAAAATCTTATGTTTCTTGCTCTTATTATCTTTCTTTGCTATTTTTATTTGGGATAGTTGGTATCAAAGCCTAATAATTTCTAATTATTAGTTTTCATGTGGTGTTAAATGATCGTGGATGAAATATGTTGTCATAGAACATGGCATGCTAATTTGGAAAGGGAGTAAAAGGTTCTCCCCTAACAAAGAGATGTTCATGAACTTGTTAAAGATATATATAAACAACTTACATAGTTAACTTCTCAACTAGAAGTGATAATTTTATATACGAAATTTGAATAATTATCTTATCAATTGATAATGATAAATAAGAGAATTGAAAGATTTTGAGGAGTGATCATGAATCAATAACTAGTTTTGAAAACTATTTTAAAGGTATGAGCAAAGAGATAACTTCTTGATCGATATGATTATGATATTGAAACTAGTTGTTTTGATGACTTTAGCTCTTTTATGAATTACAATCAACCATTACAATTTAACAAGGAAGAAACTCAAGATATAGTTGAGCTTGAGGGCTATAGAAATCCTTTTTTTTTTTGGAAGTTGAGATTTATAGGGATTATCTTATGAAAGTGAAGAATTATTTGAAAATCCAAAAACATTATTTGAGCTAACTTTGAATATATTAAAGTACTATATTTTTTTCCACAAAGAAATCAACAGATCATCCTCCTATTAATTGCCAACAATCAAGTTTCCAAAGTTGATGTTAGAAGAATTTTAAGATGTTTTTGGTATTATTAACAAAGGTGAGTTACCAAAAATAGAATTTTTGAGTTATTGTCAAGGAATAATGTTATGTTAGACTTTGAAGTCAATGCTCAGTTTAGGGATTTTGATTTGAAAACATGTGCATTGGAGAATGAGAAAGACTTGGATTGGTCAACAAGGAAACACATTGTCTTTTGTATTGTACATGGCTTGGAGTATCTTAAAAGCATGTTGTTAGTAGGTATGATGTTTCAAATAAAAAAATTGAACATATAAAAGGTTGATAACTTTTGATTGAACATCTATGATATTGAGCAAAGAGCGATTTACACTTAAGGATGAGTTTTCACCAACCTAGGAAAGACTATTATAAGATTTTTTTTTTCCCCTTCTTGTGTGCCACCTTATGATAATAGGAATGAATTTTGATTTGACTAATAAATCAGATTAAAATTTTTCTTGGAGATTATAAAGGTCATTTATCTTAAATGTTTAAATTTTCATAGCCTTTAAGGTTAGAAATGCCATTAAATAAATCAAACTAAAAATTTGATTTATGGTTTAGGATTTGCCATATTTTCACTATTGATTTTGGATTATTTTCTTATATGGTTTATAACTCTTTTATTATTATTTTTTATTTTTGTTTATGATACTTTTCCTAGTATATAAGTGGATTAGAAAAGTTATCATATTGAGTTTTGATTTGAATAGAAAAAAAATATACTAATAAAATTTTGAATTAGGTTTTTGTGTGGTGACTGTATTTAGTAAAATTATGTGTTGTTTTTTCTTATAATATTTTTTTTTCATCCATATGAATTTTATGTCCCTTATAATAGTTAGTAAAAAAATAAAGAGAAAAAAATTATGTATATAATGATAGATTAAACATAGACATTGTAGACATATACCATTTAATGTTGAACATAATATTATGGATTCACTTACCAAAGGTTTAAAAACAAAGCCCTTGTATATTTCATTATGGAGGATTGATTTAAAGGCTTTAAAGATAAAGAGTGTTATGATGGTAACCCTTTCTAGTTGACTAAATATCTCAAGATTTAGATTCATAGGAAAAAAATACTACATCATGTGGCTCTTTTAGTAGCATTGGGAAATTATAATTTCACACTTATTTCTATAATGAAAAAAAAAGTGTTAGATGGAACATAACAAGGTTAATTTGTTCTCTTAATGGAGTATCGCATGTGGAGTTTAATATAATACCTTTAATAAGGGGTAATATTCATGAATGAGAAATATGATTTCTTCCATGAGAATTTCTAAACACTAAATTCTGTAAAGTACTCATATCCATATATGTATATTCTCCTAAGGTGACAATGTAGTGATTAGATGACTTCGTCATGACATTATGGACCATAACCAGAAATCTTGGTGTAAATGTTATTATTTGACAACTTGGGATACCAATGAAGATACATTTACTTCATATATAAATAAAGTGTTTGTGTAGGCAAAAACAACATGGCTTTATATAGATATATAATGACTGGCTTTCTTGTTTTTTTTTTTCTTTCTAGTAAAGATCCATAAGTACTAGTTGAACATCTTATATAATGATAAATTTTATGCATTGTGCTTTAGATCCAATAAATTTTTGTGTCTTACAAATCATGGCCTTATAGGGTGGTCAAGAGTGGTATGATCACTTCCCCTCTTCATAAGTTAAAAAGCAAATAATTACCATTACCAGGTTGAAATCAAATATCTTTATTTTTTCATGTTGGATTTTTTAGTAGCATTCATAGGAGTCTATTGTCAAGTCTATTGTCCAATCTATTAATATATAAACCAAATCAATTTATATCAAAGTTATTAATTTATCTTCTTCCTTTGTTTATCATAAACGCCACATCTTGCAATAAATAACTTATAACAATATAATATACAATAGGCCCTATAAGAAAAATGTGGACACAATTCTAAGTTGTATTTTGAAATCAGTCTATGAAAGCTAAATATCCATAATGAATAAAAAATAAGTTGTTTGCTTAATAGGTAGTAAATTATTTCATATATCATTTGCACATGTCGCTATTCCATAATCATTGCACAATACTAGAAGAATTTGATTCCTAAAAAAGTGATGCAACATTTTTGCTAAAAAATCATTAATCATTCAAACAACAAATACCATAGGCTAATACTTAGACAAAACTAATAGATAAGCTAAATAACTTGACACTTCTTTGGCGTTCAGAAAGAAAAGAGTAGGAATAAATTTTTAAAAGTACATAGATTACAATATTGCTAGAATTCATTATAGTCTTGATATAAATATCAATCTAAGCAAATCAAGTACCAATTCATACACCAATATTTTGAAAATAACAAGTTTATGCATTACACATTGCCAAATGACCTTCACATTCTAACAGCCTAAGGACATCAACCTATATCTATTCCCACTATGTAGGCAGTATTGTTTGCCTCATTCTAACCACCTAACCATATTATTAACCTCATCAATAAAATTAATACGAGCATCCTCCTTTGAGCCACTATTTTTTCCTTTAAATTCACAGCATCATCACCTTTATCATTCCTCACAATATCATTGTCATTGTCATCATGAAATTAAAATCTTGTAGATAAAATACAAGCAAATTGTCCAGTAGCCACAATGTTGTTGAACATTTTGTCTAACTTACTAAAAAAATTGTTCAATGACAGTAAATCTAAACTTTTTAGCTCTAATTTTCTACATGAAAGAAAATAACTACAATTAATAGTTGATAATCAATTTTTAAGATATTAAAATTAAAGACTAAAAATTAAGAAAATAAATTTTCTAAAACTAACCTGGATTTTTTAGGTTCACTACTCATTACTTGCATTAATTTTTTTAATCTCATTATTTCATCCAACACTAGTTTCAACAACCAATTTTTTCCCATAAATTCCTTGTTTATCACATATTTTTCTCTTGCCTATCACACTTGATGCATGATTATGAATGTCTATGTTTATTTCTGCACATTAAGGTGTGATCATCACATTGAAAATACTCTCCATATAATTAGTTTACAAGATAAATTTGAACATGCTTTTTTAGGGCTTCTAATGGTGATCAAAGACTTGGTTTATGTGTTGCTGTGATTGTGTTTTTTTTTTCTCCTGGGCTTGCGAGTCTCAGTTTTTTGGCCTACAATATATTAAGTGCAACTTACAAGTTCTTTATCTCCTAGTTGTTATGGTAAATTCCAATAAATGGAAGGCTCTCTTTTTTCAAGTCCACTCGGATAAAAAAATGATGATTTAAAATTGATTCTCTACTTATATTCAAAAAACATTATCCATAATTTTTTACAATGAGTTAAGGAATTTTTTAGAGAATAATTAGATTACCAGTTAATGAACACCTTCTCCACTTTGGGAATGCAGTTTTTAGGTGTTCTTCTTCTTCCTTACCAAAGTAACGAAGTGGGGCTGCTAAAAGTTTCCCCTACAAACACACCCTGTAATTTCAAGAAGCGTACACATGGAAGGGGGATTTTGCTCGCAGATTAAAGTTTATTTGTGCCAGGCGATAAATTTCATGTGATTAAAGTCAGAAAGGTGATCAAAATACTCAGTTAACTTTCAATAAGACCGTAGATTTGACTTTGATTATACCTTTCCATTGTCCCATTTTAATCCAAATATATATTAGTCGGTACAGTTTCAGTCTGCAATCAAACATCCACGCTGAGTCTGATCGATCAAATGGAAATCAACCATGGAGGCCAAAGATTAGCACGCAGGCTTTGTAGGAAATATAATCTTGTTTCGCTTGAACAGAATGAGGGAAAAATTCATTACTGTTACTCCGCACATCAGATTAGCTGTGGTTCCAAATGAACAGAATTGTAAGAGATAGTCGTATGCTTCGACATAATTTGCTAATTAATGGCCCCTCAAACCAGTAACGCGTCAGCAAATCAGTGCTCAAAATCTTCAAATAATACGGGGTGTATGATCGATGGATATCATTTATGATACGAGGACAAGCTAGGAATAACTCATCCACAAAAAATATTTCTGTCAGGTTCTAAGAGAAATTAACGTGTAGTGAGCAAATCAGGATAACTACAATCACAATAGGAGAGTCGTCATCAAAATTGTCCCCGACAACCACCGTAGTTGGACTGGTTTGCTATCCAGAGAAGCAACGTTGGAGGGAACTTGTGAGTCTCCACCAGAAGCGGCAGCAGCAGGTGGAGGGGGAGCAGTTGGTGGAACATCACATGTACCAAATGTAGCATTTGCCTGCCCATGAATAACACATTATTGGAGGTATTGGAAGTTAATCCTAGCTACCTGGCAAACTATCAAATATATAATTTGGGCGTCAATCTCAAACTTGAGCACCCTTGCGAGACCTTTATGAACCAATTCTTGAAAATCTACATGCAAAAGCATGCTAGGCAGATGGGAAATTTGTATGAGATATGACGGACAAACTAACCCTACTTAAATAATAATTGAAGCAAATAGTGGTGGTAACGTACTCTGCAATAGGCAATATTGTCACATCCACAAGTAAGCTGTCCATTTACTTTATCCACAGCTTCTGGGGCTCCCCCACCATCACTCCGCTGGAACAACAAATCGAAAACATCAGTTTATAAAATACTTTGCAATGCCATTTCCTGTGATTGAAATTTGTTTCAAGGTTCGATTTAATCTATCTCATCTGTTGAGACACGCAAATCAACCAAGTACCTGATAAAAATCAACAGTAATGAAGTTTGGCCACCGTTTCCCAGCTGCTTCATAGCAAGTGTTGGTCATGCTAATTAGTGGAGCTGAATTGTCCAAGCAAACTTCACTTACATCTGGATTGGTTTTGAAATAATTCTGAAGAACCAAGGATATCGTTTTTGTGTTCATAGGAGACGATTCGTTTCGATTTGGACATGAACCTGCTTTCATCCCATCATCTCCATCTGCATTATTCAAGTCACAATCAAATGATTTAAATGATCCCATACATGTCCACATTAGCCATGTCTTGCCAAGCTCCTAAAACTGAAACGTTAGACCTTCACAGGCACGTAGAAATCATAAAATAAGCTCTGCTCCCTGTATTTCCTGACTGATTAGGTATGATGATACATTTTGACAGGGCAGGAAGATGGAACTTACATTGATTTTCTACTACATATTTCCAATTGTAGGCAATTTCCTCAGTAGCCTCTTTACTTGATTTGGAAGTGAAGACCACTAAACGCTGATTCTGCTGGACCATTTCATCAACAGTTGGCCAATCTTCACCATTTTTAGGCATCTTTGAAACAGGAAACCAATATTCTCTTAGGCCAGACGCATTAAAAACCTTGGTCAAGCCTTGTGGGGATGTCACATAATCCTCAATAAAAATAGTGACAATCTCCGATGGATTTGCAGCCAAAAAGGTTTCAATCTCTTTCAGCACATTAATTGCAGGTTGCTGGAGATAATCATAGTTTGTTCACAGTCAATATAAAAGAGAAAATCGTTCTTTCAAGCATGGAATAGATGCCAGTAAGACGAATTAAGCAACATTGAAGGATCAACTTACGAAAGCTGTGAAGTTGTAACAGTTGCCGTTGAAGGAGTGACATAACCAGATATCATTCTGGAAATCATACATATCTAGCATAAGTCCTCGAACCCCATTCTACAAGAAATTTCACTTCTTAGTAAGAAATAACAATTATAATAATTGCCTCTTATGAGAGCTTTAAAAAGGGAAGGAAAATGTGGTTAAGATCATCTCACGGTTAGCTTAGTTAAGCATTAAATTAATAGTCTAGCTAGCTGGGATGGTCAGTAGTTTAAAACAAGACTCCAAACAATAAAGCCGAGGCTTAATTTTCAAGCAAAGGACAAAACTCATAGATTGGCGAACCAGGCAATGCAATTTTGCAGCATTAACAGTAGTACGTACCCATTCCCTTTGCCATTATTTTGATAACTGAACACCGAACCAGTTTCCCTACAAAATTTAAAACTTTCCCTCTTGGCTCTCAGCACCTAAATGTGACACATGTCATATTTGACACCATACCCAAGCCAGAAAAAGAAAAATACGGCGAAATGTGGCAGTCCAACATAAAGAGGAAAAAGTAAACGATCCTAAAAAGTCCAAAGAGAAGGGTTTTTCCAAAAAACAATTCATCTCCAAGAATTGAAAATGTCAAAACAAATAAAATGAAGAGACTGAGAATCTTACCTTAAGTTGACTCGTAACCGTGTCTTCTTGATTTTTAGGAGAGAGCGAAGCAGAACCCGTATCTGATTGAGCATAAGAGTTGTGTGTCGTTAACCATGAATACTTGTTGAATGCCAGACCTTTGACCTAACCAAAAGCAAATCTTTTCCGATCAAAACATTAAAAATACCAAAATTAGAGTAGCAATTAAACACCAAAGAAAAAACGACCAACTTTTGATGTTGGACTCGATGGCTGGATCATGGTGCATCTCTGTCGGGTGTTTCCATTAGCAGAACAACTTTGACAACTTAATCCGGGGTCACATGTGCTGTTAGATGAACATGTCTCACCGATCTGTTTCATTGATCATAGAAATGAAGAACATGAAATAAAAATGTGTTTCTCTTTCTTGCCAATGATAGATAACTAATGATAGTAAGTCTGTTTGTTACTGTAGCATTATAGGTTTTCCAAACTTTTTTATTTAAAAAAAAAAAAAAAAGTTGTAAGAAGGAAAATAAGACCTTGAGACAGGAAGAACCCGCAATGAAGAGACAAAGGAGGAGAATGAAGAGATGATGGGCAGAAAGAATACTAAAGAAAACATTCGATCCCTGCAAGAAAAGAAAAGGAGAAGTCATGAGCAACAAAATATGTTTGATATAAGAACATAGAGAGAGAGGAGTGGATTTCTGATGAAGAAGATTTGAGCTTGCCTTCATTTTCGGATGTCGCTATATTCAGAGAGCAGAGAGAGAGAGAGGGAGAGAGACATAGAAATGGAGGGCTGTGAGTATTTTTAAAGATTCAGAAAGTCGGGGCTTGGAATCTGTTCGGATGGCTGGAAAATGGATCAAACATATGAATTTGGTGGCAAGAGAGGGAAACAAGACCTGGTCGTTAGCAGGTTAGGTGTTACTTCTTTGTCATCTAGTGTCTGGATGCTTCGTTACGCTTTCTTTTTCTTCTTCTATTTTTTTTTCTGTACATGTTTTCCACCTATTTTTAGTAGATTTATGCTAAATTAGTAATAAAAATATTAAGATCCCGATGCCTTCTTGATTTATACGAAGTTCGTTAAGAAAATAGATTGAAAAATGGCGTGATGGAAGCCCCCACATGTATTAAACAATTTGTTTCTCAGATATTTTTATCACCATATGCCGATTCTTTCCATGCAGTAAGTTTACATATCTTCATTTTGAGTTTGAATAGTGTATTGTAATAACGAAAGCGAAAAAAAACAATTAATTTAGATTAATGTTTGATAGTAAAAATAAGTATATATTATATGAAAAAAGCACAAATGTCTTCTTCTTCTTTTTTCATTTCATACAGAAAATAAGTAATTTTTGTATTGTTTTGTTTTGCTACGTAAAGAAACAATTCGTTGACGAATCATACAGTGGTCAAGTTTAAGATTTCGGAGCTGGAAAGGTCAATGTTTTCTTTGCAGCTTCTTGGATTTGCATATTTGACTTTCTAAGGCCTTACTTTTCTGGAGTGCGAATGCATCGAAGACGAGCTTGTGCTTGAGATGCTGTGGGGCTCGATAAGTATAAACTAATAATTAAAGACCATGAAAATTGTTGACATTAAAAACCGTATAAGAGCACGCAAGCGTTCCAGCTCATATAATTCTCATAAAATGACTTTAATTTGTTATCCTTTTCCAATAAGGAAAACAATGTGTGAACCTAACTATCTATTAGGTGTATTAGGTGGCTAGCGATACAAGTTTGGAATTCAGGGTTTGATTTTTATATGGTCTCAGATTCGAGTTTTATCATTTAAAAACTTATATAATCATAAACTTCAGGACCTGTAGAATTAGTCAAGATACATACAAGCTAATCTGGATACTCACATTAATAAAATAATAAAAACAATGTGTGAACCTATCCAATTTGGCGGTCCTCTATGGCTATTGACTGAATTTTCTAGAAAGCACGCTAAGATGGAACAATTCTAAGAGAGTATGTTGGGGAAATACTTTGTTTAATGATTAATAGCACAAAAAATAGTCAACGAAGCTGACATGAAAAACATTTTTTTTTTTTAAAAAAAAAGAAGAAAAACACTAGCAAACTACTATAGGTTGCATGACTAAGAGCAGTACAATTAAACAAATTAAAATTTTGAAAGGTTCTGCTTCTAGAAATAGTTTTTTTTTTGTTGCCCTAATATATTTAATGATTTCTATCGTTGGTAGTTCGCCTCCTGGTGCTCAACTATATCTAATCATATTCGCTGCCCTATCTACAAACTGGAGGAGCTGCTTATGTTGCAACCATAGAGTATACATTTAAAGAGCCTAAACGAGCTCGGTCGTTTATTGTATGTGTAAAGACAATTCATTGTGAACTTCAATAGTGTAATTATTATTTTATCTCTTAGTGTACCTTAACCTTTGCCTTCAAATCAGAGGTATTTTCGAATTTTTCATGGGTTCAGTTGGCATTACCAGATTTTTGGGGGTATTTTTGTAGTTTCAATGTATTTTTGCATAGTACAAATACGCTTCTACCCCTCCCCGCACGCGTTGACCAGCAGCTAAACCGGGTGTAATATTGATTTTTTAAAGATTCGTGCACAGTGTAATAACGATAAAGCCCTCCAATAAGACAAAAGCAAGGAACAGGTTTCGAGGGTCTTCCAGACATTGCACAAAATTGAAAAATATGTTAGTAAGTGTGTAGCCCCCGATAAGACAAAAGTCAAGAATTAGCTTGAGGGGTGTTTGAATATTTGACTCCTTTTACTGTTTTTTGTCGGCAACACTGTCAGGACGTTGTGCGAGCGAGTCAGCGCGTTTCTTTTCTGTTTTCGATGCAGGTGGTGCCCGCGGCTTCATAAGGTGGTGAAATTGTTCAACCGGCAGTGCAAACGATGCGCAACCATGTCCTCGGTCGCATGGAGTGGTGCGTGCTTGATAATGATATACGTAGAAGCTCATATGGTCGGTTGAACGTTTTTGTGCCCTCCTCTCTCTCCTGAGCACCGGATTAAACTTTAGTACCCTGGTTTATTGTAGATTCATTTCAGTCCCTGGGCTTTTGATGTTTTGTATGGTCATGATTTCTGTAATAAAGGTTCGATTTGTTTCAATTTCTTCTTTTCATTAAAATAGATATATATGCAGTTTACATGTCCATCGTTCTTCTTTCAATTTTTCGGTTTTCTATTACATTCCTTAATCTTTTTAATCCAACATGTTATATTGTTTTCAATTCTGCCCTTCATTTCAAATTCATTATATATTGCACTTTTATTTCAGTCCCTCATTTTTTAATTTTTTTTTTTTAAATCTCTTAATATTTTTGGCACAGAAGTATGGATTGTTGTCAAATTGATCATTTACTTTAAATCAATCATATCTTTTATTTTTATTTTGGCCCTTATGTTTTTAATTGTTCTATTGAAAATTAATTCCTTTATTGTCATTTATATATTTATGCATTAATCCCTATTATTGTACATGTTTATGTATATATATTTTTTGTTTTAGTTTTGGATTTTTTTTATCTTCTCTTTTGTTAGGTTGTGTTTTTTTAAAAAAAAAAATTAATTTGTGGTAGTAATCATTTGAAAATTAATATATCTTTTCTAAAAAAAACAGCATTATTTTTTTAAGGCTAGCAATATTTTTTTTGTCATTTATTTTTTTTGTTTGCTCATTCCTTTATATATATATATATATTTCTGAAATGGTTACTATTTTTGTTCATGCTTATATATGCATGTTCTTGGTTTTTGTTTTGAATTTTTTTTTTTATTTCCTCTTTTATCAATGTTTTCTTACAAAAATAATGTTTAAATTTTAATTTGTGTTGGTGATCATTTGATAAATGATATTTAGTTTTTTTTTTCTTTTTCCTTTTTGATTTATTTATTCTTCAGGTCAAATAATATTTTAAAATGTAATCAATTTTTTTTTCATTTGTTTTGGTCATTGCTTTTTTGTTAATATTTTTAAGTCAAAATTCCTAATTATATAGGTGGGACATTTCAAATAATAATAATGATTATTTGTAGATTGTTTTTCTTATAAATATATGAGGCTAAGTATATATTTTTATATTATTTAATATTAATGTCCTAATATATATATATATATATATATATATATATATATATATATATATATATATATATATATATATATATGTATGTATAATTTACGATAAGTGTTCTAAAATACTTTTAATATAATAATATGACAAATGAATCTTATAAACTACAAGAAAATATTTTTTTTAACAATAATTATGGTGTCATCAATAGTATTACCAATAATGATTAAAATATTAATTATGTATATAATATTTATAATGACAACTATAAGAATTGTAACAGAAAATCTTTGGTCAATGTTATTTTTTTGAAAAATAAGTTATGCGTCTTTTTTAAATTTATGATATTTCAACTCTCATATGACGTGAAAAAAATATATGAAACAACACATTGACAGGACAAGTTGAAAAAATGTGTCAAACTATCTACAATAATAAAATAATAATTGCCATGCATTTCGCCATTGGCAACACCAAAATTTTGAATATATAACAAAATTGTTAATGGTCCTATTTTTTAAAAAAATGCTATTCATATGAGTTAAATAATCTGCTTAAAAAAATTGAAGATTATGTAGTTTTTATATGTATTTATTTTACTATAGATAGGACATTTAGAATAATGATAATAATTATATATTATGATATTGTTTTGATCTTAACGTTTTAAATGTATATAAAAAAAATAAACTGATTTTTCTTTAGAAATCTCATATTAATTTAATCTTATTTCTCTAGAATACTTTTAACATAAAGAAAAAATATGAAAAAAAAAAAAAGATTTGATAAATTTTAGCAGTTGTATTTTTGCTATCTGTTAAATAAATTATTCGTCAAGTAGTTAAAACATTACCAACAAACCATTAATATGTTGCACGCAATAAATAATATATCTTTGGTAAATTTAATCAATTACGCTTTTACTATCTACCAATTAAATTATTACCAATGTAGTTAAAATAAAACTATCAATCACATTGTTTGTTGCGTAAAACAAATTACTATATGTGCTAAAATTCAACGATTGTATTTTAACTATTTGCTAATGAAATAATTAATGAAACAAATAAAACATACACAACAATCAATCTATATGTTACATTGGGCACTTGGGTCATTTTAACAAAGTTTTTTTTATTTCAATTGTACAATCTATCGATTAAATAATTATCAAAAGAGTTTTTGGCAGTAATACCATCCAGTCACTTTTAAGTGGAAAAAAACCCTATTTCTAACAGATTTTTCAATTACAATTTTAGTTATTAAATATTAAAATAATTAATTACAACACGCATAAAATCAATCGATTTCCTACATAAAAAAAACTTAGCGCAACGCGCGGGCAAGTTCGCTCGTGTTGTCTATTTGATCTATAAATTCATATACCCTATTATACATAATTTGATGAAAAAAACAATAGTGTAAAAATAAATAAAATGCATATGTTATAACTCACATATGATGAGATTGCAACATAAATAACTCGTTGTGGTAAAACAAATGAACATGGTTGGATTTTGATTAAATCTTTTAAATTTATTCCAATTGACATCATGAACCCTCAAGTTCTTACAATAAAGTTATTTTACTTTAGTTGTTAATGAGAATTTAATTGAAAAAAACTATTAATGAATGTCTAATAGTAGGGTGTGTATTTTAGTCACTTCAACTTAATGCTATCTCTTTTAATAGCTTCATTTTGAGGTATATATCTCAATAAACACCAACATATATGATCCTTATCATGCAATCCCCCTTTAGTAACAATACACTTATTATTTATTAGTATAAAAAATAATAAAGCAACACCTTGCATTACATTAAAAATGTATATAAGTTATACATTATTATTATTATTATTATTATTATTATTATCATAACCCAATTTCTGGGTTACTTCCCAAAATCAACCCAAAAATAACAAAAATAAAATAAAAGAGGGTCGGCGTTGGTAGAAAAATCAATGTGGAATTTTTGGTTGTTTTCGCGAGTCCGATCGTATCTCTTTTGTCCCTAAAAATAGAAGGAAATAAAGATTCAAGGCAAAAATAATTTATCATCGGATAAATCTGTGTAAAAATTAAGTTGAGATATATAATTATATTTTTATGGCTAATTTGATTTAACCGTCGACCAATTTAAAAATATAATTATGTTCGTGAATTAATTTAGGGTCCAATTAAGTGCAAGGACTTAATTATACTTTAAATTGGTCAAATTAATTTTATTAAGGGCTTAATCAGTGAAAAATCAAGTTAGAGGCTTAATTCGGGTTCAATTGAGAAGTTGAGAATTTTCGGAGACTGGATTGAATTTTTCCAAGCCAATTGTGCGAAATCAGGGGTCCAATTGAAAACAATTGAGAGTTTAACGGTCAATTGAGGGTCAAATAGCATAAATTGGAAGCCAGGGACCAAAATAAAAAGGCGCGCAAATTTAAGGCTAACATTTGAATTTTCACGGAGACACAATCGCACAAAATTAAAAGTTTAAAACCAATTAGGGGTGCGATTGAACCAATTAAAACTTGAGGGATCAAATTGCATTTTACACTCTCTCCCAAAATCATCACGCATGACTGCACTGTTCAGTCACCTGAACAGGTGCAGACACGCCTCTGCCTCTTCACTTTCAGGTGAAGAGGCAACCCATCGGTGCACACAATGGGCAATCGAAAGGTTGCCTCTCGCCTTTAAATACAGACGACATGCACAAGCAGAAGGGGGGAAGAAAAAATTGGCAGAAAACTTGGCAAACAGAGGACGAACACAGAAAAGAAAAACAGAGAAAAAAAGAAGTTTTGAAAAGGTTTACATAGATTTTTAGCATCAAAAGCAAGCAAAACAAACATAAAAATCCCACCTTCATCCTCAACAACCAGCTCCCTCTCTCTTTCTCTCGGCCTGCGATCTCTCTTTCTCTAGGATCACATATTTTCCTTTTCCATTGTTTTATTTTATTTTTACTTTATTGTATTAAAAAATATATATAAAAATACAAAAATAAAAAAAGCATAAAAAAGTTTTGTTTTCATGCATACGGACGAATTCCAAGATTTTTTTTTCCATCATATTTTTCATTAAAAAAAATATTTTGCATCTTCCTCATGTTTTAAAATAAAAATTGGATATCGTAGCCGGTTTATGATTATCCGTTGGAATTTGGCCAAAATATCAAATAATTTTAAATATTTTTGTTTTATCTATTAGGGTGTAAATTTATATTGTAAAGTACACCCATGGATAAAAAAAGGGGTTTTAGCTACGGTGTAAATTTACATTATATAGAACACCCGTAGATAAAAAAAGGTTTTAACTACTGTGTAAATTTACACTGTAAAGTACACTCGTACATAATAAAAAAGATTTTTTTTACTACGATGTAAATTTACATTGTAAAGTACATTGGTAAACAATAAAAAATGTTATTTTTGAAAATGCAATGTAAAAAAATTTTACTTAGAAAAACGATCAAACAAGAATGCAACTTACTTTAAGTAGGGTGCACTGGGGGTGATGCGTCTTCCCCTTGCACAACAAGTCTCCTTACCCTAGACTCCCGCATACCAATAGGTTCCTAGTGACCGTAATACTAGGTGGCGACTCTCGATATTTATAGTCGTAATTTTTATGGCTATATCACCCAATTTTCACCGCGCGCCGTTGTCTCTCCAAAGAGGGATGACGAGGCGTGAAGCGCGTAAAAAATCATCGTCGCGACAATTATCTTCCTCTTCATTTCACAAATCTTCTATAAAATCAGCATTTGACTCGTATTAAATTAACTCACTTAAACAATAATAAAATAATTTCAACTATTAAAGAGAAACTATAAAGTGAGTAGCCTAACTCCATGACGACATGCAAGGTCATCCCCTCCCCACCGCTTTGTATATTATATGCAGAATATGTCAATAAACTTTTATAATGGCAAAAAATACATAAATTATTCCACTCAACTTTTGTACTTAACCTAATAAGCTCACCCCCATACTCTCATTCTTGTTGGGTTCCTCAAAACACATATTTACAATGGAAAAGGGTCAATTTAATTTTTTATAAAAGTATTAAGAATCTCCTTAGACAAATCTAAAGTTGTTTGGGGTTTATACAGATATTACTTGAAGATTAAATGTTTCATTTTGCTCTAAGTATTTTCTTCAAGATTAGGTTGCAACAAACCACAAGTCGTCGAAGTGTTCGGCCTCTAACGATAATTCATACAAACCACTAGTGAGAAATCTCTTAAGTCTTTTTAGGAGAAAGTGATTGTTTACTCTAGAGTGTTAACTCTTTTCTTTTATGTTTTAGATTTTTACTTACAATATTTTTCTCACCCTTCTCTTAGGAAATAAGACTCATCTCATTTTATTTATAGAGAAACCTAAATACCCTATCAATAGAAAAATATCAATTCAATTTGTAAAATTTATTAAAAATTAAATATCACTTGATTAATTACTCTATTTTAATTTCTAACTAGTGATTTTTATATGTGTGATCTAATAGGTTTTCTAATAAGTTGACCCAAATATAAATAATAATTCGAAATTAAATAAGATTAAATAATTTAATTTATTATCAATTCAATAATTGATTGATTTATATTTGAAGATAAAGTATAGTTTCTAGCAACATGTTATGATTCTCTAATGTATTAAAAAAGTCATACGTGATTTGACTTAATTTCTCAATGACTAGCTTCTTGATGTAATTTTTATTCCTTCATCATGAATGTTCCAATTTAAACATTATCTCTTGGAGTCTATCAATTTTGTTAAATCTTTTTAGTTATCAAAATTATAATCATTTGTTCTTTAAATAAAATTTTAAAACTCATTTCACCTTCACCAAGGATTTTACAATCAATATTGTTTGAGAACAAATGAAGTATTTTCCTTAATTCTCATTACCTAGAGTGATGAACCCTCTTTTAATTACTTAAATACTTTCATATAATTTATGTTATACTCAATAGTTACTTGTTTGTTACCCTTGATTAGGATAATGTATGGTTAGGATCAAAGCATAACATTTTTTATACATGATAACTTAGTTATCTCAAGTCAAAAAATCACTTACATAATTATCACGAGAGTCCTTACATAGACATAGATGATCTCTCAATATAAAATTTTCTTGTAGATCAAATCAGTGTATTTATCCATAGATGATCTCTCCAAATGAATTTTTCTTGTAGATCAAATCAGTGTATTTATCATTTGATAAGCACCTACATATTAATTTCAAATATCTTTCATACCTTAATTTATGACAGGTACTTGCTTCCTTTCATAACAGAGTACTTGCTTCCTTTCATAACAGAAGGAACATAATATGCATCAATCTCAACAATTCTAATGAATACCCAATGTTAATAGACCATTGATCAAGAATATGTAGGAACATTGTTTTGATACAATATAAATCTCATAATTCTAACAACTTTATAATTTTCCTTGCAAAATATTTTTGTTCCACGGACTTTATCTTCACTCTAAATTCATTAATTAAATACGCCGCCCGACCTGAGATATTCGAAACCTCGGGCCTAACTCAAGTAAAAAGATTTATACGAGAGATGTAAACACTATCGCTCCAACGGAGCTGTCCTTTTCAACTTGAATCTACGATCGACGGGAGGGACAAGAAAAATCAATGCAAAGGAAACTCAAAATTTCCAAGTTTGCGAAGGTCCATAGAAGTTGCTGTGACCAAACATTTTGCCCGAAGTAAAGGCGGACGTGTGCAGTAAATGACACACGAGCCATACGCTCAAAATGGTCACGCGTCCTTCTCATGTAAAACTTGTTTGCATCAACGGGCATGACCCTCGTGATGGAGGTCAGGAACTGGACTTTCTAACGACAGAATAATAATAAATAAATAAATAAATAAATGGTTGGAGTCTGGATCTGAATCCTGCTGAAGTCTGCGTTATAAACGTGCATGCCATTTAACAATCTTGTCTCGATCACCACCCCAAAACCCACGTGATAAATAATTAAAATTACAGTTTTCCGAATAATAATAATAATAATAATAATAATAATAATAATCATGTTGATTATGAGGGTGCCTTGAATAAATAAATTATTGTTTATATAAAGCTTTCAAGTTTCCATCTTATTAAAAGATAGGATCTAGCATGTAGACTAGCAAAATTAGCCCGCGCGTTGCGCCGGGCTTTTTATATATAGCAAACTGATTATTTATGTGGTAAACAAAGAATTTTTTAGTTGATAAATAGAGAATTGTAAATTTTAAATCATGCTATAATTTTTTTTATGTATTGAATTAGTTGATTATTGTTATAAGATCAAATACTCAGATAATAATTCAATTTAGAAATTTAAAAATTATAAGCGATAAAATTTATAAAAGATCAGCGAATTGTAATTTGAGTATTGCAAGACCATAATTGATTAATTATTTAGTATGTATTAATTGTTTTGATGGTTATTTAATTGGTTGATGTAAATCTGTAATCAATAAAATGAATGAAAGATGATTTTTTTTTGTCTTGAACTGAATGTGTTGATGGTTAAATATTTTTTAACAGTTACTAAGCAGTTAACTGGTTAATAGCAATATTATAATCGCTGAAATCTATTAAAGATAGATTATTTTTTGTTTGCATTGATCTGGTTGGTTGTTGACATTATTTTACTGGCTTGGAGAATAATTTAATCACAGTTTGGATGTGAATTATGTGTCGATTTAATTAACTCATAGATTGCAAAATTTCAATGTTTTGATTATCTGGTGTGTTTTAATTGGATTGATAATTATATAATCAGTTGGTCGAAAAAATGTAATAGATTATATTGATTAGAGATTTGTGTTCGCTGTAGTCAATTGAGAATTTGTTGGTGGTTGGTTTTGTTGTAATTGTGTGGTCGATCATCTAATTTTTCTTTATTCAGTTGTGTTTACTGGTTATGGAAATATTTTTTGTATCCATTTGTATGGTGAATTATTTGATTGTTTGGTGTAATATTTTTTTTGTTGTAGTTTATTGATCAATTTGTGAATGTGTTTTAATCGGTTATTTGTAATTGTGTGACCGATTATTTACTATTATATAACTATATTAAATGTATCTCAGAGTACTTATATTAATTTTTTATATTAAAAAAATCCTAGGTCATGTTTTCTTTTCTCTATATATATTCTTAGGCG